>CM051346.1:17969904-18579071 GCA_028015215.1 Gynostemma pentaphyllum | reverse complement strand
GCCCTCGAGTCGGGATTCTTTTCTACCCAACCATCGTGCTTTTCTCCCGTGATCTACGGAGTTCTCGGTAAGTTTATTTTCAAACCCTAAGCTCCAAATAGTGTTTTAATGGAGTTTTCATTTTGAATCGCCGATTTCTTGCATTTAAACTCGATGACTTTTATTACGGGAGTTGTTTTTTAGTGATTTTGACAACTTTCCCTTAACCCTAAAACCGAGTTTCATTCGAAGCCCTTCCCGTTTGAAATTTACCTTTTGGGGTTTAATTATGGGTTAATTATTATTGAAATAATGTTTATTGTAATTCAATTCGGGAAATGACATATTATTTAAAAACCCTAATTATCGATACCCATTGAAATCGGGAATATCAAAATTGCTTGAAACCAACTCGAAACACATCTAATTTGCCTAAAACCGGAAAACCAAACCCAAGACCCAATTTTCATGGGGGGGTCCGAGAGACTCATGTGGGGTTTGTAGAGTTTTTCGTCGTTTTATGCTTTTAGATGTCATTTGATCGTTATTTGGTAATTTATTGATTGTTAGATATAATTCTATTGTTAAGTGGTTTGAACTTTGCTTGATCGCTCTATCGGAGGTTGGGAGCGAAATCATCTTTTACTAAGGTGTAACGTCCCGTTATTTTTTAAGCGATTTTTTTTATTTAATGTTATTTATTTATTTATTTCAATTTAAGTATTTAGTTTAATTATTATTTTTGTAATTTAGAATTTAGTAGTTAATTTCGCCCGAAATTCTTTTTAATCGTTTTAATACTTTAAATTCGTTTTGGTGACATTAATAATCAATAATAGGCCAATTAATAATTATTAATCACCTTTAGATTAATTTAAGAGCTTCGGGTTTCGATTTATAAGTCAAAAGTCATAAAAGGACGCAACCGTCATTTCCAATTTCTTAAAAATATCAAAATTACTATTCACTCATCTTTAAAAATCACAAAATCACAAAATCACAAAATTGACTATTTGACTTCATTTTCTTCTTCCTTTCTTCTTCTCCTTGCCGTGGAGACCATCAACCATGGGTGAGTTTTTCTTTTCTTTGTTTCTCATTTGTTTCACAATGGATCGGCTTGATTTTGGTTGCGTTGGATTGGTAGGGATGATTTCGGTTGCGTTGGATTCGTAGGGACGAGGGCTACCTATCCAATCTACCATTTCGGAGTTTCCCGTCCTCTAAGCGAAGTCCCAAAAAGTAAGTTTTCAAAACTTTTTAGGTGGTTTTGTTCGTTTTTGATTATAAATGAGTTTTGAAGTTGAAATCATGAATTTCTATCATGGAATTTGACGATTTTGAGCCCGGATTTTCGAAAAACACTATTCACCCGAAAACATTATTCATCAAAAATCACTATTCACCCGAAAATGCACACTTGTTCTCATCTTAGTTATGAGTTGTAATATGTTGTGCAATTGGTGAATTCTAGGTGCGTTTGCTCGGTTGTTGATTCGTGGAACATTGGAGATGTGGAACAAATCTTATTTGGCTAAGGTGAGAATAGTTAGGATTTAAAGTAATTATAGAAAGCGAATAAGTATGTTGATATGTAGAATTAGAAACCAAGACTAAGATTCGAATCTAAGATTAGAGGTAAGTGAGTTAGTGCCCTTAGGATTAGGAGTTAATCCTTTAAGTGAGAACTTAGGAGTTCTCGAGGAAAACATTGAATCTTAGAAAATTCTAAGTTAGATTCATTTCGAAGTTTAGGATGGATCATTGGAAGTTAAAAGATCCAAACTTTTAGATAGAACAGTTAATAGAACCTCGGATTTTATTTAAAGTTTAGAATCCTTGAAGGAATAGATTAATAGTTTAAGATAGGATATACTTTTATTAATGTAGAGGAGTTCGATTTACATATCGCTCTTTCGGAAGTTCCTATCTATTTACTTTATGTCTTTTACTTTATGCCCTTTTACTTTAGGATTGTTTCGGCTACTTTAATATTCGCACTTTACGTTATTCACTTTTGCGAGCATACTATAACATATTGCACCATAACATCTCGCATCATTGAAAGAAAAGAAGGGAGAATGATGAATCCTACGGGAAGTTCACATTATCTTCAGAGAAAAAAGAAAAGAAAGTGAAAAAGGATAGAAGGGAGAATGTTGGACCCTACAGGGAATGTCCGCATCGCCTTCAGAGAAAAAGAAAAGAAAGTGAGAAAGAAAAGAAGGTTGAATGGGTATCCTACGGGATTTACTCATTATCTTCATTCATGTACATAGGGCAAATGCGAAATCCTACGGGACGTCTTCATGCATTCATGCTTATGATCGATGAATTAGAGAATCGAGATGTTTTATTTTATGCAAAGTATATTTACTTTTCTTATTTATGTCGTAACAAGTAATTGGATGAGAATTAGACTACGTGTGTTAGTAGTATCATCCTTTGGATATTATAGAATGGAATTACTTAATGTTTGGAGAAATTTAGGATTGATTGTGTCTGATTGATTGGACACAAATCGGAATACGGGTTTGAGGTCTAGCCTTACTTTTTATGCTTATTATTCTCATTGGGCTTAAGTTGTTAGCTCATGATATTACAAAAATTTCAGGTTGTGACGACCCGTCACTTTTAAATAAATTAAATCAGAGAAAACAACGGAAGTCTTTTATTTTAAGAAAATTGGCGTGATTATGTTTGAAAATAGGCTAGCCAAAACCTGTTTACATCTTAAATTCAAACATCTAAAAACACAAGGAACATTAAGTTCCTATCAGGAGTTCAAAATGATTTATAAACATAAAAGTAAAGACAATAGCTCTTAAGAGCCATTTACAAATATACAACTCCAAAATTATATAAAATACTCAAAACCATGTACATGGATTTTTACATAACACTTAGTCCATCTCGAAAATCATCATCCTCTCGATCAAGCACGCACCAGCTCCTCTTCCATGATCCCAAACATTACCTGAAATGTTTGTAATATCATGAGCTAACAACTTAAGCCCAGTGAGAATAATAAGCATAAAAAGTAAAGATAGACCTCAAACTCGCATTCCGATTTGTGTCCAATTAATCTGACACAACTCACTCCTAAAGTCCTCCGAACTCTAGGTAATTTCATTTTATACTTTCTAAGGATGATATTGCTAAAATCATAGTCAATACTCATCCATCAACAATATTATGACATAAGTAATAGAAGTAAATAAACTTTGCATCATATTAAACATCTCAATTCTCTCTTTCATCGATCATATGTATGAATGCATGAGAGCATCCCGTAGGATTCGCATACGCCCTTATGCATGAGGAGGTAACGTGGTCTATCCCGTAGGATCCATCGTTCATTCACCCTCCTTTTCTTTCTCACTTTCTCTTTTCTTTCAATGATGGTAACGTGGTATATCCCGTAGGACCCATCGTTCCCCCAATCATTTATTTCTCACTTTCTCTTTTCTTTCAATGATGGTAACGTGGTATATCCCGTAGGACCCATCGTTCCCCCAATCATTCTTTCTCGCTTTCACACTTATTTTCCATGATGCGATATGGTATGATGCAATATGATGTTTTATAGCGTAAATAAATAAAGTGCGTAATTAAGATAACCATCACAAACATAAAGTAAATGGCATAAAGTAAAGAACATAAGTAAATGACTTAAAGTAAAATAGATAAGAATCTCGGACGAACGATATGACGATCGAACTCCGATAACAAATAATACAAGTACAATTATAATTTAAACGATTAACCTATAGCCTCAAGGATTCTAACTTCCAATGATCCGAGGTTTTATTAACCGTTCTAAAAACAAACTTGGATCTTTTAACTTCCAATGATCCAATCCTAGTTTCGAATCAAACCTAACTTAGAATCTTCTAAGATTCAATACTTTCCTCGAGAACTCCTAAGTTCCCACTTAAAGGATTAACTCTTAATCCTAAGGGCACTAACTCACAACCCTCTAATCTTAGATTCGGATTCTAATCTTAGTTTCGGTTTCTACAAACCTTCACACTCATTTGCTTTCTATAATTACTTTAAATACTAACTATTCTCACCTTTGCCAAAAAAAAAAAAGACTTGCTCCAAGTCTCAAATTTCCACGAAACAACAACCGAGCAATCGCACCTACAAATCACCAATTGCACAACATATTACAACTCATAACTAAGATGAGAACAAAAGTGCAATTTCGGGTGAATAGTGATTTCGGATGAATAGTGTTTGAGGTGAATAGTGTTTTTCGAAAATCCGGGCTCAAAATCGTCAAATTCCATGATAGAAATTCATGATTTCAACTTCAAAACTCATTTACAATAAAAAAACGAACAAAACCACCTAAAAAGTTTGAAAACTTACTTTTTGGGATTTCCCTTAGAGAACGGGAAACTTCGAAAAGCTAGGTTGGATAGGTAGCCCTCGTGCCTACCAATCCAATGCAACCGAAAACACGACGATCCATCGAGAAACGAATGAGAAACAAAGAAAAGAAAACTTCATCCATGGAGGAAATGAAGCTACGGTGGAGGAAGAAAAGGAAGAGAAGAAATGAAGGAAACTTGATGATTTTTGATATTTAAAGAAATAAATGAATAGTAATTTTAGATATTTTAAGAAATTAGAAATGACGGTTGCGTCCTTTTATGACTTTTGGCTTAAAAACGAATCCCGAACATCTCAAACTATCCCAATGGTGATTAATAATTATTAATTGGCCCGTTAATAATTATTAATACCATTAAAACATATTTAAATAAATAAAGCCATTAAAATGACTTAAAATGAAATAAACTACTAAATTCTAATTTAATGATAAATAAATAAATTTTAATTACTTAAATTAAAATAAAATAAATAAAAGTTTTTTTTTATCACAAAAATAACGGGACGTTACATAGGTAATGCCCTGACTAGAGGTCGAGGGAGAGGAGATGGTGCTGCGTGATCAAAGGATAATGACTTCGAGATGGACTGGGTGTTATGTAAAAGTCCATGAACTATGTTTTGTGCATTTTTCACATATTGTGGAGTTGTATATTTGTAAATGGGTCTTCAGAGCTTTTGTCTTTACTTTTATGATTATAATTCATTTTGAACTCCTGGATAGGAACTTAATGTTCCTTGTGTTATTTAGATTTTGAAATTAAGATGTAAACAGGTTTTGGCTAGCCAATTTTCAAACATAATCACACCATTTTTTCTTAAAATATAAAGACTTCTGCTGTGTTTTCTAATTTAAATTATTTAAAAGTGACGGGTCGTCACAGTTGGTATCAGAGCCTTAGGGTTCTGTAGACTACATGCGATGCATGTTTGTTTTCTTGTTTTGTTTTATGTCCATTCTCAAGTCATCATCTGAGATCAGCAGCACCAGGTATGCCTATAACTTCTATTCTCATGCTTTATTACTTTGATATTGGAATAGTTATGAGAATATTGTTAGAAGTTAATGATGTTTGTGATATTTCACATCCTTGTAAAACCACTATAAGGTTATGTTTATTTGACCCATTTTTAGATTTGGGTAAGGGTGTCGAGAAGGCGAATGACTCCGTGCAGTTTTAGAGGTTATACACCTTGTTAAGAGTATTGACATAATGTCAAAGTAAAGGAGATGAGATACTCCGAGAGATCAATCGTTTGATCCTTAAAGTTGATTAAAGTATTATTGTCACACAATTGCTAAGTAGTGGTCTTAGTAGATGTGTGTGGACATTTATGTGTAAAAAGGGGACATGTTTGTCTGGAGCCCTGTATTAAGAGATGAAACACCTGTTTGAGGTGAGAAATTGTTGAAAAGAAATTGGTTTGGCTCGAGTCCAGTAACCTAGATTCAGCTCAAGGGACAAGTTCCTGGTTTGAGTTGAGAAACCTGAATTTTGGTAAGTGGTAAATCCTTATGGTAACATTGTGCTAAAAGGAAAGTGTGTTGCCACTCAAAAGAGGAAGTAAGGACTTTACGTGATAAGTCTCAATGAGGACCATTAACGACAATGTTAATTGGTGAATGGTCTAGTTTGGTTGCTATTACACTATGGTGTATCAATCTGAATTGGAAATACTCGAGGTCGAGTAATGAAGATCCATATTCAGTAAATGGTCAAGATTGACTAACATCAAGGTGGAGTGTTGGTTTTGATTGAAATATAGAAGGAAGTTGATGGACTGTGATATCGGTAACTTCTATAAGGCAATGAGATGGTTTTGTGAATTTCAATTCGAGACCCATTTCGTCGCTAAAACCAATTTTTATAGCGGGAATGGTTCCCGCCTAATTAGAGAAACATTTCGTCTCTAAAAGAGACAGAGGAAAGATTATAAATAGGTGTGTTGAGAATGACTTGAAATAAAAGAAAATTGCATTAAAACATTTTTCTGGGTGAGAGAACATGCATGAGTGGATGTATTCCGTTTGCTTGGAGGGTTTCTCAACGACCAATTCGTAGCCGGGGTCGAAGAGTTTTTTGAATTCTGTCAATCTACCGTGATTTTTCATAACAACGGACAGAAGATACGATGTCCATGTAAAAAGTGTAGAAATAAGAAGACATTATCGACAGATGATGTGATAAATAGGGAATGCGTATTCCAAAAGATATTTAAATCATAAAACATAGACATATTTTACACAAATACCCTTTCGGGCTCAAAAAGACATAAGTATGTAAAGATGGAATAATTTACTAGCATTCAATGAATGCTAAACCAAAATGAGTTCTTAATATTGTCCATACACCATCTCGACTAGTCATGCAGCTCCACCTCCTCTACCACGCTTCTTAGCTCAAGGTTTACCTGAAAATTTGTAAGTGTAGCACCATTAGCATAACATGCTAGTGAGAGTAAAACGAAAGCAAGTAATCCTATGAACAAAATCTCATAACCGAAATCGTGTCCAAAGGCCTATAATGCTCAATACTACCCACATCCACACTTCCAATTTCCATACAATCATTCGATAGTCATATATTACCAGGTATTCATCATTCATTACCAAGAGATAGATATAAAGACTTAAAGTAAAGTAACATTCACTACTAAGTCTTACTACACAATTCTAAAGAATATGTAAAGGTAACATTAACTATCTTTATTACCAAACAAGTTTCATCGTATCATGCTATTGTATGGATCGAAATCAACATACCACATACGGTCGTACCATGTCTCAAGTTACCGTACCATGATACCGTATGGACCGAAGTCAACATACTATCATGTACCATATCACAAATCATCGCACCATGATACGTATGGATCCGAATCAACATACTATCATGTGCCATATCACAATCATAGTACCATGGTACCGTATGGATCCGAATCAACATACTACCATGTACCATATCACAATCATCAAATATCAGGACTTTCACCATATCGGATATCAGGAATTTCACCATATAGATATCAGGAATTTCACCATATAGGTATCAGGAATTTCACCATATAGATATCAGGAATTTCACCATATAGGTATCAGGAATTTCACCATATAGATATCAGGAATTTCACCATATAGGTATCAGGAATTTCACCATATAGGTATCAGGAATTTCACCATATAGGTATCAGGAATTTCACCATATAGGTATCAGGAATTTCACCATATAGGTATCAGGAATTTCACCATATAGGTATCAGGAATTTCACCATATAGATATCATCGCACCATGATACCATATGGAGCGTATCACATACTATCATGTGTCGTATCACAAATTATAGTACCATGGTTACATATGGATCAAAATCACATACTACCATGTACTAGTTACAAACCATAGTACCATGGTTACATATGGATCAAAATCACATACTACCATGTACTATCCCACTAATCATCTCACCATGATTACATATGGATCAAAATCACATACTATCACGTGCAGAATCAAAGTGCTCAAGGTACCCACAAATCATCACACCATGATACGTATGGACCAAATCAACATACTACCATGTGTGAATCAATGTGCCTAAGGTCACCACAAATCATCTCACCATGATTACATATGGAACAAAATCACATACTATCACGTGCAGAATCAATGTGCCGTAGGTCCCCAAAAGTTAGCTAACTCCAAAGAATTCTACTAAGTTAATTAGAAACCTAACCAACTAGATTACACGAGTTACTACTCAACTGCATCTTCTAATTACTTTACTTCCAAATCCATCAAAGTAACTTTCAAATCAATCAAAGTAACTTCCAAAACCATCAAAGTAACTTCCATTCCACTTTCATCTAACATCTCCAAATCACATTACCATACTTCCAAACCTCTCCGATGTTCTCTAATCATCGAACTAACCATAAATCCAAACTTTCTCACACACACTTCCGAATCAAAGTCTCCAACCAAAACTTAATCCTAAGAAGTTATCACCCTCTTTACATCGATAAACAATAACATAACGAAACTAAATTCATAAAAGTACTAACTTCCCTTTTAAACTCACCTTAGCCAAATAACTCCAAATCTCCACTTTCCACGAAACAACAACCGGAGCAATCGCACCTACAATTCACCAATTGCACAACATATTACAACTCATAACTAATATGCGAACAAGTGTGCAATTTCGGGTGAATAGTGATTTCGGATGAATAGTGTTTTCGGATGAATAGTGTTTTTCGAAAATCCGAGCTCAAAATCGTCAAATTCCATGATAGAAATTCATGATTTCAACTTCAAAACTCATTTATAATCAAAAACGAACAAAACCAACTAAAAAGTTTTGAAAACTTACTTTTTGGGACTTCCCTTAGAGAACGGGAAACTCCGAAAAGGTAGGTTGGATAGGTAGCCCTCGTCCCTACCAATCCAACGCAACCAAAATCAAGCCGATCCATCGATAAAAGAATGAGAAACGAAGAAAAGAAAAACTCACCCAATCCCCCATTGATGCCCACGGCTTGGAGAAGAAGGAGGAAGAAAAAAAATGAATGCTTGGTCAACTCAAGTCAACTTTGATATTTAAAGAAGAAGTGTATAGTAATTTTAGATATTTTGAGAAATTGGAAATGACGGTTGCGTCCTTTTATGACTTTTGACTTATAAAACGAAACCCGAAGCTCTTAAATAAATCTAAAGGTGATTAATAATTATTAATTGGCCCATTAATAATTATTAATGTCACCGAAACAATTTTAAAGTATTAAAACGATTTAAATGATTTTCGAGGACAAAAATAGCTACTAAAATCGAAATCACTAATTTTTTTAAATTAACCTTAAATACTTTAATTAAAGTAAATAAATAAAATAAAATAAAATAAAAAAAATTTACCCCCAAAAGTAACGGGACGTTACAATGGATGAGAAGAAAATTTCTTGGCTTTTCTTCGTTTCTCAGTGGATCGTCGTGTTTTCGGTTGCGTTAGATTGCTCGGGACAAGGGCTATCTATCCAACCTAGCTTTTTGATATTTCTCGGTCCCCAAGGGAAGTTCTAAAAAGTGAGTTTTCAAAATATTTTACCTGGTTTTGTTCGTTTTTGATTATATATGAGTTTTGAAGTTGAAATCATGAATTTCCATCATGGAATTTGACGATTTTGAGCTAGAATTTTCGAAAAACACGATTCACCTGAAAACACTATTCATCTGCAATCACTATTCACCCGAAAATCATACTTTTTCTCTTATTAGATTTGAATTGTAATTCGTTGATCGATTGATGAATTGTAGGTGTCGGTTGCACGTTGATGCCTCATTGAACCATTGGATTGAACTTGAATTGCTAAGGTGAGAATAAATAGAATTTAAAGTAGCTTTAGAAACCGAATAAGTTGAACGATTTCTAAAATCGGAAGTTGAGATTAAGGTTTAAATCAAAAGGATAAAAGAAAATGAGCTAACATGCTTAGGCTTGGAGTTAGTTCTAATATGAGTTGAGAGAACTCATAGGTGTTTCGAAGGAAACAAATAACTCTTGGAAGTTCTAAGTTTAGATTCGCTTCAGCATTTACTAATATTTATCGGAACTTGAAAGTTCCAAGTATAATAGGGTGAATAAGGAATTTTGATAAGGAACTTCGAACGTTTATTGAAAGCAATAGAATCAATTGAATTGGAGACTTTATGATTAAGTTAGTAATTCAAGTTTAACTAAAGGTCGTTTGGCTTGATCTATTTATTATTTTCTTATTAGAAGTTCCTAATTTCTTATTTTATGTATAAGATTATTTCGTGATCCATTTACCTTTATGTTCTTTCAATTACTTTGAATGTTTATATTTATTTACTTGCACTTGAAAGCATATTCATATCATATCATATCATATTGCATAATCGAAATTGGGAGGAATAATGAGGCAATGCATAGACTGAGTGAGCTTGCATTGTCTGGTATTATTCATTTTATGTTTACGTATATGTACATGAGGAATGCTAAATGACTGCGGGACTTTGCATGATCGGAGGAGATGGATAATGAGATAATGATGGAACTATGCGAGTTCACATTATCTAATATTATCCATAATTACTATGATACATATACGAGGATACAAGTGTGTATTGAAGCTTGTATTCGGTGGGTGAGATAATGAGGTGAATGAGCATAACCTACAGGAGCATTTATAATCTGTCATTATTCACTAGAGGTAGGAAGATATTATTGAAAAGACTTTGTATATTTTATTTTGGAAAATGAGTTTAATGAGGTGAATGAACTGACCTACGGGAGCTTCATTATCTGTCATTATTCACTAGAGATGGAAAGATATTATTGAAAGGACTTTGTATATTTATTTTGGAAAGCGAGATAATGAGATGAATGAACTGACCTACGGGAGCTTCATTACCTGACATTATTCGCATGTGATTGTTATATTAAAGAAAAGGTTGTGTGCCTTTTACACTTGTTTAGTGAGTTAATGAATGTTTAAATATGTTAAGACCGAGTGAGCTTATCATTATTTATTAAAGAAAAGAAATGAAACATTTTATATATTATGCTTTTCCATAGAGAAAAAGAATGAAATATGATGATTAGCCGAGTGTTATAAGGAAGAGGAAGGAAATTGAATTGGATAATGAGAGAATACAAGGGTGTATTGAACCTTGTATATTTATTATGTTATATATAAGAGAACTAGATTCTCATTTTAATTGGAAGATCTTGAAATTGGAGATTAACACTTGAATGTAAACCTTATATATAGTATAAGGTATTAAAGAGAATGAAATACAATATTATGTGTGTTATGAAACACATCCTCTTAATGCTTGGAAGTTAGTTCCTCAATTATATGGGAGAATTGGTAAGTAAAAGTGAAATACTTGATACAAAACCCTTTTGGTGGTTGAAAGGTAAGGATATGTGAGTTTTACTTGGACACAAATCCGGATGCGGGTTTGAAGTCTAATGTTACTTTTTATTCTGTTTATTTTCATTGGGCTTGCTTTTAGCTCATGATATTACAAACATTTTCAGGTAATGCTCAGGGTCGTGGAGAGAGGAGTTGGTGCAGTCTGATCTGGATGATGATGATGCCGAGAGGGACTAAATGTATTTTTAAAGTCCATGGACACATTTTATTACATGTTTTGTCTTATGAGTTGAATATTTGTATATAAGCTCATAAGAGCCTTTTGTTTTAGCTTTTATAACCTTGAACTCCTTTAATCTTTACAACAGGAATTCCGCTGTAATCTGATTTTAAATTATTTAAAAGAAGTTAGGTCGTCACACTTGTATAGTCGTGGTTTCGTAGATAATTATTATGATTGGGTTTATTTAGGAGAATATGAAGAAATGTTCAATGCAGCGAAGGGCGAGTCATGTCGAAATGAAGGAAGTAGCTCACAGTTTAATTTGAATGTGAATGAAAGTTCTGAAAACGTTGAACTTCACTACGATCATCTAGAACAGATGGTTTATGATGGATGCGGTGGTGATGGTCCTCATAATTTATTAAATGAAGATTTAAACCCGGATGCGCAAAGAATGTTTATGATGATAGAATCAACGAGTAGGTCGTTGTATGAATGTTGTGATGTCACGCAACTGACAGCTGTAACCGAATTATTGAATATAAAGGCAGAGTTTCACATTCCATCTAGAAAAAGGATACAACTCAATTTCACAATGGTTTCATCATGGTGCTCCTACGAACAACACGTTGCCACAGAGTTTGTACGATACGAAGAAATTAGTGGAGGGTCTCGGTTTACTGGTGGAGAAGATCGATTGTTTCCCGAACGGATGTATTATATATTGGGGTGCAGATGCAAATCTTCATATGTGTAAATTTTAAACCATACGAGAAAAAAAGGTAAAAAAAAGTCTTATTCCACATATTCACATGTTTTATTTACCGATCACACAACGACTGCAACGGTTGTACGCATTAGAAGTCACCGCTTCTCACATGAGGTGGCATCACGAGCACTCACAAGATGATGGAGTAATGAGACACCCTTATAATGCTGAGGTGTGGAAACATTTAAATCGTTGTCATCTAGAATTTGCACGCGAAATCAGAAACATTAGATTGAGTTTATGTACTGACGGGTTTAACCCTTTCGGGGCTTCGAGAGCTCAATATTCATTGTGGCCAGTTATGGTGACGCCATATAACTTGCTTCCATTAATGTGCATGAAAGATCCTGTGATTTTCTTAATGGTAATTGTACCTGGCCCAAAAAGTTTGAAGCAGAAGCTGGATGTCTACCTCCAACCATTAATTGTTGAGCTCTGTGGTTTATGGAACGAAGGCGTTGTGACGTATGATGTTTCATAAAAACATAATTTCGTGATGCGAGCAGCAGCTATTTGGACGATAAGTGACATAATGTTACCAGGTACGTTTGTAAAATAATTCGTTCATAATTATATTTAATTTTTTCATTATTTTATAACTTTATCACTGTTAAGATTAGATTAAAATTTATGGTTTTGCGCACAACGTAACGAATCTACTACCCTAACTAAATTCGTTATGGTGGAGCACTTCAGGAAAGTTTACATGCCCTCATTGCATGGATGATACCAGTGCCTTCTAGTTGGTGCATGGTCGAAAAATGTGTTGGTTTGACTACCATAGAAGGTTTTTACCACTCAATTTTTCTTTTCAATTGAACAAAACTGACTGGTATAAAGGGAGGAGTGTAAGAAACGAAGGCCCTCCTGAAATTAGCAATGAATACCAAATTCTACAACGGTTAGATGCGTTGGACATGCGAAGTGTTGCAGAGATTGGTGGTGAGGCTTGGAATAAGATGGTAGGAAAAAATACAGGTTGGAAGAAAAGAAGTATTTTTTGGGAGCTACCGTATTTGGGAGATTTAATGATCAGGCATAACTTAGATGTCATGCATATCGAGAAAAACGTTTTCGAAAATGTCTTCAACACGGTTCTAAATATTCCAAAAAAACGAAAGAAAATCTGAGATTACATTACGATATTCGAGAAATCTTTCATTGACCTGAGTTAGAGCCAGACGAAACTGGAAAAAAAATACGCGAAGGTAAAGTACATGCTAACAACGGACTAGAAGAAAACATTGTTCGAGTGGATGCGATCGATTCCGGACGAATATGTATCAAATCTGAGCAGGTGCATTGACGTGCAGAGTCATACTATGTTTGGGATGAAAAGTCATGATTGTCATGTATTCATGCAACGACTCATGCCTGCTGCATTCAGACCATTTATTGAGTAGAAACATTGGGAACCGTTGGCACAATTGAGTGTTTTCTTCAGAGAGTTAACATGTGCAGAGTTGTCCCAAGCCACTGTCGAGTCATTGAGCAGTAAGATTACTGTCATCATTTGCAAGTTTGAGAGAATGCTTACACCATCTTTTTTTCGACTCGATGGAGCATCTACCTTACGAGGCATATCTAGGAGGTCCAGTTCAATATCGATGGATGTACCCGTTTGAAAGGTACATAGCTTGGCTATTGTTATGAATTTCTAAAGTATTGTTTGTAACTGATCCCTTTTTATATCAGATATTTGCGTAGGCTAAAAAGAACTATAGGAAACAAGGCTAGAGTGGAAGGATCTATATGCAATGCATACCTAATACATGAGACGACCACGTTATGTTCATATTACTTTGATCGACGAATTGCAGAACAATACCGAACAATGAAGCGGAATTTTGTGCAAGATTCACTTTCTTTTGGAGTCGGTCTAAATGATTTGTCTACTTTTACAGTACTTGGGAGACCTATTGGAAAGCCCGTGCGGAGACCATTAAATGAGGAAGAGTATCACATTGCACAGACGTACGTGTTGTGTAATTGTCCGGAGGTGGAAGCATATATCGAGTAAGGATGAACTAAATTAATATGTGAAACTGTTATATTATTAATTCCTTTTCTTGTTTATAATATATTAATTTTAATAATAGGTTATTCGTTGAGTTATTCGTACGCCCGACTAATCCTGGACTGAATGCAGTCAGGGAGGGGATCATAATTTACAGAGACTTCCGTTAATGGTTTTATGTATTCGTGAGTATGATTACGTGTAATTATTGTTCATATTAACTGCAATAGTGTAATTTCTCATTCCAAGTTCACTGTTGTGTAGGTTGATTCACCCACTGCACCAGTCACAAACAATCACATAGTAATGTTGGCAAAAGGACCTGCTAGAATTGCCAAATCATAGTTGGTTATCTAGGGAAGGGCTACAAATTTCAAACAAAATCTCATTCATAGAGTAGAGCAACCGATAGCAGTGGCATATGCATCAAGGGTCAAGTGTTTGGAAACAGTGAAGAAGATTTCTTTGGAGTCATTAATGAAATTATTGAGCTTGAATATGTAGGAGGGAGTGTAAAATGTACCGTACTATGTAACTATACTTGCTTTGAGACAATGCGGTGAGGTGGGATGCAAAAGATACCACATTTGTAGATTTTAAAGGTGAATAAGAAAAAGCACATGCGCACAAATGATCGATTTTTATTGGCACAACAAGCGATTCAAACGTATTTTCTGCCTTATCCGTCTTTTAGACAATTGAATGATTGGTTAGTGGTTTGTAAAGTGAGGCCGTGTCACATTGACGAAAGTCTCCCAGATAAAGATAGCGAGGAATTTGTAGCTTTCCAAGAAGAAGAGGTTCAGAGTCGTCAAATAGATGCAGGAATAAACTCTGAAACTGCTCGACTGTTGAATGACGTAACAGAAAGATTGTTTGATCCCGACGGCTTATATATTGAACTTCCTTTCATTGATAATTCATCCCCTAAATCTTATGAGGAGGAAGAAGAAGATACTGAGGACAACAGTTCTAAATCCAACAGCAATGAGCTTGAAGATGATGTTTAAAGTATCAATGAATTGTTAAACTTGTAAGCCAACAAAAAGAAAATTATTAAAAAAAACATGACAATAGCGTGCAATTAGTCTCTAAAGGGAAATAGAATTTCGGAACATTCCACTTTTAGAGACACAATTTGTCTCAAACAGGAAATTAGAGACATAATACGTTGCTATTTGAATATAGAATTCCAGAACATTCAATATATAAAGACACAATTCGTCGCTAATTGAATATAGAATTCCAGAACATTCAATATATTGAGATACAATCCGTCGCTAATGGGGTAATCATTACCTCAACGGATATTTTTTCTTATAGAGACGCTTTTTGTCTCTATTGGGAAATCAAATAATCCATAAGATATTTTAAAATAGTAAAAACCCATTCCGTCGCTAATTGAAACCAAAAGGTGCGTATTTTAAAAATTTCACTCACATTAGAGATGAAATTTATTGCTAATGCTAAAAAGTTTGGCGGTTTATTAAAATATTCAATTTTTTCAGAGACATATTTCATCGCTAATGGGTAATTAATGGCGCGTGCTTTGAAAATTCCCATGACTTTTTATTTCCCTTAGCGATAGAATTTGTCGCTAAAAAAAAATAAAGGGTCAGTAGACCCCCCCCCCCCTTCCCCTCACTTCTCTTTTCTTCTCTCTTTTCCCCGTGCCTCTCTCTCTCCCTCTCTGTTTCTCTTTTTCTCTTCCACCTCCGCTAGCCATCACCATTCCCACCCCCAAATTCTCCGGCCTCCCCTCCCACCAAATTCTCCCTTCCTCCTCCAATTTCACCACCACTGTCCCACCCCAACAACCACCACCTATGACAGCCACCACCACTCCCCTCGCCCACCACTACTCCCTCCCCCCGAATTCTACAGCATCCCATCCCCCGCCACTGCCTCCCTCCCCCGTTGTAGCCTCCCTCACCAATTTTTTTTTAAAAAATTTCCTGTCAAAGCGTCGGTGAACGGTATGTTTTCGTTTCTAATTTTTTATTTTTAGTTAGTTATTTATAAATAAATTGCATGTTAATTGTTAAAATTTTAGATTAATTATTATGTTAAATGTTATGTATCAAGATTAACAATTATGTTAATTATTATGATTTAGAATAATAAGTATGTTAATTGTTAAAGTTTTAGATTAATTATTATGTTAATTGTTATCTATTTAGATTAATAATTATGTTAATTGTTATGTGTTATTGGTAATTGTTATATTAATCATTAAAATTTAATTAAATAACATGTTAATTGGTTTATTTAGTATGTTTATATTAATTATATTATGCTTTAATTTCATTAGTATTTTAATTGTTCAAATTTAGTGTTAATTAAATTAATGATAATTAATTATATTAGATGTTATTAATTACTTTTTAATTCATTAGTTAGGTTAATTTTCATAATTTAGTGTTAATTAAATAAATGTTAATTAAATTAAATTATATGTTATTAATTAATTTGTAATTCATTAATTAGGTTAATTTTCAAAATTTAGTGTTAATTGAATTTATGTTACTTAATTAATTAAATTATATGTTATTAATTAATTTTTAATTCATTAGAATGTTAATTTTTAAAATGTAGTGTTAATTATAGTTAATTAATTAATTAATTTACTATAATGTATATTAATTTTTAAATCATTAGTATGCTACTTGTTAATAGTATTAATTAGTTTAATGTTAATTACTTAAGTAAAATTTAGTGTTAATTAGCTTAATGTTAATTAATTAATTAATTATTAATTATATTAAATTTTAATTTATTTAATTCATTGTATGTTAATTATTTTATTAATGTCTACGTCGAGGCGCCATCCACCTCATTCTCAGGAGTTCGATACTCCTGTGACACCTGATAGTGCAGCGACATTAGGGGATACACATATATCCAACACACATGTCCCCATCGCCCCCACCACATTATCAGCGACATCAGACACCCCCGTCACTGAGCAGTTGCCGATCACCAGGGTCGTTTTGAGGATGTCTAAACGGAAGTGAGTGCACTTTATATTTTTGTTTAAATTATTAATTTTTTAACTATATATATATATATATATATATATATATATATATATATATATATATATATATATGTTTGTGTCTTTTTTATAGATTACATCCATCGGGTAAAGTTTTCCGAGTTTTCACTGACGTTTACAAGAAGAGTCTCAAGTTCGGGAAATGGAAGGACATTTCTGAAATCACCAAACTACAGTGGTTTCAGACATGGAAGGCAAAACTTTTATTTTTTATAATTTTTTTAGTTTTTTAAATTGCTAACAAATTTAAGACTTTCGGGTTTTTGCAGACATACATTACGATCCCTGCGCATCTCACCGATGAGATTATTTACAAACCCTTGAGCAAAATGGTAGGGAAACATTATAGGGACACCATCCACAAAGCGAAGGGTAACCCAGCTGAAAAGCTTTTGTGGAGTGAATGAGGCTCGTCTGAAGCTGATAGCGGATAGCCAGACTGAAGAGGAGTTGTGCATCTCTAAAATCAACTCAGCCAATCGACTGGCGAACCCGACTTTGCACTGTGGTGGGACTCGTAGCCACGACGAGCATTACGAGATATTGGTAAGTAATTGTACTAGTTTGTTACATCTTTAATGTTTTCAATAAATGTTTAACTAATCTCTTATTTTTCTTCTTCTCATTTTTGCAAACTCAGGATGGATGTGAGGTAGCCCCGATTGAGTTGTTCCTCCATCTGCAAACGAAGAGCCACGATGGGGTTACTTATATAGATGATTGAGCGCGCAGGACTTACATGTTAGTTTAGTCATTTTAGTGCCTTCTAATTTATTTAAAAGTATTTATTTTTTTAATTAATCACATATAATTTTGGTTAATTTTTGTAAGGAGAAGTTAAAGATAAGCTCAAGTCATTATTGCCTGATGGTTCGATCCCTGGTCTTGGCGCTTACGGTAGGGAACTTTATGCAGACTAGCCATATGCTTCGACTTCCGCATGTACTGAGACCAAGGCTATGAGGCGAGAGAATGAAGCATTGTGTCTACATATGCAAGCTAACGAGATCCGCTTTCAAGCCCTTACAGATGATCTTTAGGCTCAGCATAATCAGTTAGCGGCTCAAATGCAGGCATGGATGCTCTAGAATAGGGTTCCCGGCTCCGGGCCTACTTCTCAGCATCCAGATGATGAGAATACGAGCCTTCCTTAGTTGTTTTTTTTGGATATTTTATTTGGTTTTGGATTTTTTTTTTGATGGAAACATTTGTTTAATTTTGTTTTAATTTAAAAAAAATTAATTTCTTTAAAATTAAATTGCTAAAATAACGACGCACTTTGTCTCTAACTTTTTTAATTCAGTTTTTTAATTACTTATGTTAGAGATGAAGTTCGACGCTAAAGTCAATCAGTTGACTTTATTAGTGAAGCAATACATCTCTGTTTTAGAGATGCAATGTGTCGCTAATTATAACGTGTAACTTTGTCTCTAATATTAGTGACACATTGCATCTCTAATGGAGAAGCAATACGTCTCTGTTTTATAGATGCAATGTGTCGCTAGTATTAGGGAATAACTTTGTCTCTAATAATAGCGACACATTATGTCTCTAATAGTGAGACGTAATAAGATATTGTGTCCTTATGTTCAGCGATAGATTTCGTTGCTAATTGATCAACATTTTATTAGTGTCCTATTATTTTCGTCGCTAATTGATCAGCATTTTATTAGCGTCCTATTATTTTTCTGTTGCTATTAGCGATACATTTCGATGCTATTTTTAACAAGCGACACCTTTTTTAGAGATGAACTATTTCATCTCTAAATTCACTTAGAGGCGAAGTTCGTCGCTAAAAGTGCGTCGTTATTCGCCTGCTTTCTTGTATTGTTAGAAATTTAATAATTTATATTAATTAAGTTTTGGTTTTCATTTAGGTGGCGTGTGATCAATTTTACTTGAATTATGGATGAGGATAATGGATTGCTTGATCAAGGTGAGGATAAATAGAACTTAAAGTAAACTTAGAAACCGAATTTGTTGAACGATTCATATGATCAGAAGTTATGTTTGAGATTGGAAATGAGGGGTTTAAAGTATGTTTACTAATATGTTCAGGCTTGGGAGATAGTTCTAAAATGAGTTGAGTGAGCTCATGGAACTTTTAGTGGAGTTGGCTAACTCTTAATTATTTCAGGTATTTGAAGGTTCCAAGTATAATAGGATGAGCAAGGAAATCGAATATGGAATTTTGCTTGATTATTAAAACGATGGAAATGAGACTTTTATATAAAGTTAATAACTTTAGTTTATCTGAAGGCCGATGGGCTTGACTTTAATATTATTCATGTGATAATCTGAAGGCTGATGGGCTTGACTTTAATATTATTCATGTGATCAGCTGAAGGCCGTTTGACTTGACTCTTATATTGTCGATTGTAAGATGGTAATTTCTTGTTTTATGTAGGAAAAGGGTAACAAATGATATATGCTTCATTGATAGTTTATGCTCTTTCAGTTACTTTGAACGGTTAAGTTATGTTTACCTGCACTTTAAGGCTATGTTTAAGTTTATTTTGCATAATTATTATGGGACGAATAATGAGACAATGCATAGATTACGTGTGCTTGCATTGTTTGATATTATTCGTATTGTATGTTTACATATATGTATCATAAGGAATGCTAAAGGTTGTGTGTACTTTGCATTATTTGGTGTTGGTTAATGAGATAATGTTGGGACAGTGAGTGCTCATATTATCTGGTATTATCCATAATTGTTGTGATATATATTTGAGAGAAATGTAAGATCTGCGTGTACCTTGCATTGGTGGATGAGATAATGAGGTAATGGTTAGACTGTGTGAGCTTTCATTACCCGTCATTATTCACTAGGGTGGGAAAGATGATAATGAAAAGATTGCTAGTTAGGAATTTCAATTACTCAAAGGAGGAGGAGGGAATTCATGCAAGGATCGATAATTGAAAACCCAAATAAACAAAACCCATAAATTTTGAAACTTTCCTCACCTATTAACCTCTGAAACTTGGATGGAAAACCTCAATAGATAGAACGGGTAGAAAGCTTGTTGCGAGATCTTTACAATGAGCTAAGGCACAAAGAAATCGGTCGAGAAACGACGGAGAACTGATACTTTCTTTCTCTTCTTGCTTCGGGTTTGGGGGGTTCTTTTGGGGGGGAAATTCTAATTTTGCAAGAGTGAGGAGGAAGGAAAAGTCAATGGGGGCTAACATTTGAATGAAGACGACTCAAGATTCTTGGAAATAAGAATGCCAAGAAAAGTACACCAGGGACTCTTTGTGGAGGAGATCGTGCGACAAGAGAGATGCGAAAAGATGCCAATATACCCATTTCAAAATACAAATACCCTATCATCCGAACATGAGACACGTGTCAAAATCAACATGCTATGTGAACGATCTAGGTCAACCTGAATCACGACATGCAAACCCTTGTTTTCATCCCTAAACGAGCTCAAACTTAAAATAGGGGAATATCTTTAGAGGTGAAATCTTACTCCAAACAAAAGACCCGAGTCAATAGCCCAATCCTTGTCTTGGTCAGCCCAACCTATAAAGAAGTGTACAAAACCCATTATGGCCAAACCCAGCTACAAATTCCGAAACGCAGCAAGCGCTGTCAAGATATTGACGCTTGTGGATAGTCGAACTAGCTCTGACATAAAATGTCAATTCATTCAGTCGAAGCGTGGCAACCTTTCTTATTCGGTGATATGATTATCCTCTCCCAAAGATTATGGGATAAAGATATTATCTTAAAAAAATATTATCTTCCTAATATCATGGAAAAATACCATATTAGATCCAAGAAATCCACTATATAAAGCACTCTACAAAACCCTAAACAGTACGGTATTCATTATTCTATTCTGAATACTCATATTATCTGCCTTCAAATTACTGACGTCAAAGATGATTTGGCAGGCACCACACCGGTGTTTTCTTGTTCTTACATTATAGATATTCAAGATCAAAGGAATGAAATGCATGTGATCGACCTAGTGTAAATCATCCGGTACAGTAATTATGAAGAGCTTATTAAATAATTTTTTAATGAAAAATCTATTTTTCTTGAAATGAAAATTCTTTAAAATATATAAGTGTAAATTATATTTAGTATATTATATATAATTTAATAAATTGAAAGTGAAAATTTAATATGGGAGAATAGCTAATTTATTTAAAATCATTCCCGAAGAAATCATTTACGAATTTTTTTCCAAATATTTATTGGAAATTTATTTGATAAATATAATCCTTACAAAATTTAGTTAAATGTTATAAACAAAATCCTAATAACTACAACTTTTGCTAGAAAATGAGAAAAAAATGGTTAATAATTATGAGTGATGGCATTATAGAAATTAAAATGAATTATAAGCGGCTTAATCAAAAGTTTTTCCCTTCAAGCCACTTTTAATATCGTATAGATATAGTATAGATTATTAAGGATAAGGATAAGGATAAAGAAATTAATATTACGTAAATTTATTACTATTAATCAAATTTATAAAGAACAATTGATACAAGTTTTAAAATGTTATATTGTGACGACCCGACTCCTTTTAAATCATTTAAAAACCAGAATGTAGCATAAGTCTTATT
Source organism: Gynostemma pentaphyllum (assembly GCA_028015215.1). Taxonomy (NCBI): domain Eukaryota; kingdom Viridiplantae; phylum Streptophyta; class Magnoliopsida; order Cucurbitales; family Cucurbitaceae; genus Gynostemma; species Gynostemma pentaphyllum. Next base: position 18,557,145 of record CM051346.1, on the reverse strand, counting down.
ATTAAAAAAACAACAACATGGATACGTTTAAAATTCGAACTATACAAAACCTGTTTACATTTTTCACAATCAGAGAATTTGTAAAGACAGGAAAATGCGCATTTTCTGATGCAAAGTTTAAGGGAGTTTTAGAGTTATAGAAGTTTAAAACAAAAAACTTTCATGAGCTTATATACACATGCACAACCGAAAAGAGAAACATAAAATAAAACGAGTCCATGGACTTTAAAACATCTCTAGTCCATCTCGCCATCATCGTAATCAATATCAGACAAAATCAGCTCCTCTCCCACGACCCCGAGCACAAGCATTACCTGAAAAATTATAATATCATGAGCGAAAACCCAGTCAAGATAAACGGAAAGTAAAGTAATATTAGACTCTAAACCCATATTCAGATTTATGTTCAAATAAAGCTTACACACTCTTTACCAATCAACCTCTTCAAATGGGTTTCACATCAAGTATCCAACTTTCATTTACTAGATCTCCCAAATAATCAAGAATCTAGCTCTTAGGCCTTTAGAAGGATATGTTTCATAACATACATGACATTCTTACTTCATTCTCTTTAATACCTTATACTATACATAAGGTTTACATTCCTTTATCTCAATAAATTATGCTAAGATCACTCGGTCTTAACATATTCAAACTTCATAACTCGCGATTAATGCTGATAATGTTAGCACACGCAGTCTCAACATTATGCATTAACTCGCTCAATACATGTAAAGTACACTCTGCCTTTACATTAATATAACCAAAATCATGCTGAGCTCACTCGGTCTTAACATATTCAAACAATCATAACTCGCGATTAATGTCGATAATGTTAACATACGCAGTCTCAACATTATTCATTAACTCGCCCAATACATGTAAATTACACTCAACCTTTACATTAATATAACCAAATCATGCTTATAATGACAGTATTGAAAGCACACAAAGTTTAACAATACTTCATTATCTCGCTTTCCGAATCAAAGTACACAGTCTTTTATAGTTATCTTCCCACCTCTAGTGAATAATGACGGGTAATGAAAGCTCACGCAGTCTAACCACTGCCTCATTATCTAACTCACCCAATGCAAGATACACTCATCTCTTACATTCTCTCATATATGTAGCATAGTAATTATGGATAATACTAGATAATGTGAACACGCACAGTCCCATAATTATATCATTATCCATCCCTCCGGATCATGTAAAGTTCACGCAGCCTTTAGCATTCCTCATGATACATATATGTAAACATAAAACAAATAATACCAGACAATGTAAGCACATTCAGTCTATGCATTGTCTCATTTTCCTCCAATATGATCATGAAAAATAAACATAAATAGGGTCTCAAGTGCGAATAAACATAAATGTAACCATTCAAAGTAATCAAAAGAACATAACGATCAATGATACATGAATCATTAATTAATTTTCCGATATAAAACAAGAAAGTAGAAACTTCTGAAAAATAATAAATAAGTCAAACCAAACGGCCTTCAGATAAATTCAAGTTAGTAACTTTAACATAAAAGTTTCAAATCCATTGATTCCATTAATTTTAGTAAACATAGGAAGTTCCATATCCAAATTTCTTATTCACCCTATTATACTTGGAACCTTCAATTTCTGATAATCATTAGGAAACGCCGAAACAAACCTAAACTTAGAACTTCCAAGAGTTGGTCATTTCCTTCAAAATATCCATGAGTTCCCTCAACTCAGATTAGAACTAACTCCAAAACCTAAGCAAGTTAGCTCACTTACTTTAATCATTTCGATTCAAACCTCAATCTCAACTTCCAATCCATCAAATCGTGGGCTGAATTTGGGATGTTTTTGATTAATTAATCTTATGTTTTAATTAAATTCAAGATAGAAACTATTGTCCAAAAACCATAATTAAGATTACCTATTGAAATTGCAAACTTCCAAACTACTTGAAACCAACGAAAACACCTCTAAATTGCCTAAAAGAAGGAAAATCAAACCCGAGACCCACCCTCTTGGTGAGGCTGAGAGCTTCCTTTTTCGAAGGTTTTCGTTGTTTTATGCTTTTAGGTATCGTTTGTTCGATGTTTGGTTAATTAGTGATTATTAGATGTAATTTAATTATAGGTGTTTTTGGACCGTCGCTTGAACGCTCTTTCAGAACGTTGGAGCTAAATCTACTTTTTCCAAGGTGAGTACAAATAGAATTTAAATGTAAACTTAAAAACCGAACAAGTTGAACGACTTAGAGCGGGGGTGGAGTGCTAGGCGAGTTAGAGCGGGGGCGGTTGCTTCTGCCGAGGCAGAGGTAGAGCTTGAAACCCCACTCCTCTTCTACCACCATCACCTGAGGATCAGGAGGATGTTAAAGGTTTGATACCTAATGATGCAGAGCGGGATGATGAGATTCATGTTGTATTTCCGCCGAGGCAGGGGCAGAGAGTTTATATAGAGTGAGATAATAAGGTAATGGTTAGACTGTGTGAGCTTTCATTACCCGTCACTATTCACTAGAAGTGGGAAGATAACTATAAAAGACTATGTGTACTTTGATTCGGAAAACGAGATAATGAAGTATTGTTAGACAGCGTGTGCTTTCAATACTGTCATTATAAGCATGATTTGGTAAAGGTCGGGTGTACTTTACATGAATTGAGTGAGTTAATGCATAATATTGAGACTGAGTGTGCTAAAATTAATCGCAAGTTATGTTGTTTTAATATGTTAAGGTCGAGTGAGCTGAGCATGATTTATAAAGATAAAAGAATGTAAGCCTTATATATAGTATAAGGTATTAAAGAGAATGAAATAAGAATGTTATGTGTGTTATAAAACACGTCCTTCTAGAGGCTTAAAAGCTAGATTCTTGATTATTTGGGAGATCTAGTAAGTGAAAGTTGAATACTTGATGTGAAACCCATTTGAAGTGGTTGATTGGTAAAAAGTGTGTAAGCTTTATTTGGACACAAATCCGGATACGGGTTTGGAGTCTAATGTTACTTTACTTTCGATTTATCTTCACTGTAGTTTTTGCTCATGATATTACGATTTTTAGGTAATGCTCATTAATAAGTCCATGAAAGTAGAGTTATAATGCCTTTATCTTGTTAACATTTTAAGAGAATAGATGAGTAATGAATATATTTTATGCAACTTTAGCTTAGTTTTAGGACTATTGTAATTTATCTTTTATTTCATAGCTTTTTAGTCTTCTTTGCCTTTTTGGCGATAAATTGAGCTTAAATGTGTTAATATATGCTTCGATAGGCCTAATATGTATTTTGAAGCTGATTGGAGAAGTTTGGGAGCAAGAAATTGAAGATAAACCAAATAGAACAAAGCTGTTTTGGTACAGGTCTGAAGCAGCTCAGCATGCCAGTGCATGAAGAAATCTTGCTCCGAGTTTGAAACAATGAATAGTGCATCTGCCAGCTCATTTAATGAACCCGTTTTTGTCTTGTCTGCTGAGTTCCCGCCTCTGTTTTCTGCGATTTCCAGACCTAAAAACATAGTCTTTTCATGCTATAAAAGGACCATTGATGTCCTAAAAGAGAAGCTTTTAGAGGAGGTTGATTCTTGACCTAGAGATGAGGCAATCTTGAAAACAACTTCCACCGTTCTCATAATGTAGGAGTGGGATGATCTTCTTTGCTTTGTTTTATGCTATTTTTTAGATTATTAGTTAAGGTACTTTAGATTTACAAATTTTGCTTTAGTTGTTGCATATTTACTTTATGTTCTTTACATTTCCAGAAACGTAGTTATGATTTTCAATTTAGGTTTTACTTTATGCTTTGTTTTTCCTTTACATTCTGTCATGAATAGTTAATTTCCCTAGAGTGGGAGTTCATGGAAGAAAGGGGTTGAACCCGAGTACTTCATTTAATGTGGCTTTGTGAAAATTAGCTATGGTAGGAAGAGTTCTTGTCTATATTCTCTGGTAAGACTTGATGAAAGTCAAGCTTAGGAGCATCTAATTCCCCGAGAGGTGGGAAAAGAGATGAATCTAACTCAAGAACAACTACCCATTAGCTTTGTTTTAAGGGAAACTAAATGGTTGTGTTTACTTAGCTTGTATCATTAACTCCCTTTGTAATACCTAGTGAGACCTAGGTTGAGGAGGTACTTGGAAGTACATCGAGAGGTCGAAAACAAATCACATTACAAAAGCTTGATAGATTCACTTTCTTATTTGCTAAAGAATTCTAGAGATAGTACCCTTTACCCTTAACCATATTGATTTATCTTTACAAAAAATGTGTCAATTATCCTTTGATGCTCAGAGATGAGATTTAATATATGTTTGAGGCGTGGGAAGACATTTTTGAGAAAAATAGCACGCCAAGTGTTCGATAAATGTTTTGTGTGAAATGCTATGGAAGCGTGATCTACATTTGCTACATCTTAATATTCTAGAAATGCATATATGTCTTTTTAGCCCGTTGCTTGCATGAACTCTCACCCATATCACACCAACATGCCATTTTCATGTAGTAAAACATATTCTCAACTTAAACTTAACATATCTAGCACCAAAGCAACCCAAATATCTATCCTTGTGGGACACGACACTCACTCACCACTATTATTACTTGTTGACCATGTGCACTTGCATGCCACCCTTCACCATCTAATTCAATCCAACACCATTTTCACCAACAAGTTTTTGGCGTTGTTGCCGGGGATTGATAGTTTGCTTAGAGCTTGTTGTTTTTTTTAAGTTGAGAACTATTTAATTTTAGTTTCTTTTATTTTCTGATTTCTTTCTTATTTTTATGCATATGAGTAGCTAGATTAATATTGGGTTCATGTAAGGTGATGGGGAACAAATGAAGTAAAGCCTTGATTTGTTGAATCTTGATGAATTAATGTTTGTGTAGTTACTTTCTTAATCCATACCTCTCCATAAAACTTGATGAGAATGAGTAGGAGAAGATTTCCTTTGCATTGAGAGATGAATTAAGGAAAGCTCTAAAAGAAAGATAACTAATTTATGAGAACTATGTCACTAGAGATAGGGTAAAGTTCTTATAAGTTTGGATGTGATGTTATATTTGGAACTCTTTCTTACTAAAGCTTAGAGATAAGTTTAGTAGTTGATAGTTAAAGTTTGTGATTGAGTTAAGATGAATGGGATACCTGAAGACACTATTAAGTTGCGCCTCTTTCCCTTCTCACTAAAGGATAAAGTTAGGGGATGATTACAATCAGTACAGCCAGGAAGTATCACTAGTTGTGCAGACATGGTTGAAATTTTTTTAACAAAATTCTTCCCACCATCGAGGGCCACTCAAATGCGTACTGAAATCAACACTTTCAAGCAACAAAATTTTGAAGCTGTATATGAGGCTTGGGAGAGATTTAGGGAAGTTTTGAGGAGGTGTCCAAATCATGGACTTCAAGATTACTTACAGATTCAACTGTTTTATAATGGGTTGATGGGACAGACTAGATCAAATGTTGATGTTGCAGCAGAAAGTTCGTTAATGTCTAAAACTGTTGAAGAAGCAATAGAATTACTTGAGAACATGGCTGAAAACAGTTTCCAATACCCTGATGATCGATTTATGGCTCCAAAAGTGGCAGGAGCATTGGCAGTTGATGATGTAACATTCATTAAATCTCAGATTGCTTCCCTTTCACATCAGGTAGCAAAATTATCGGGATCAAAGACTTCACAATCCATTGAAACTTTAGAAGCTACTAGTGAAGTGATTCAGTATGAAGAACCTACAACTGAACAAGCCCAATATGTGTATAATAGAAATTATAAGCATAGAGAGAACCAATATCAGAATCCATTGCCTACCCATTATAATCCAGGGCTAAGAAATCATGAGAATTTGTCCAATGGAAACAATAAGAATGTTTTGCAAGCTCCTCCACAAAACCAGGATGATAATAAGCTTTCTTTGGAGAGTATGTTTGGAACTTTCATTACTGGATCTAGGAAAAGGTTTAATCAAAATGAAACTATGATAGAAAACTTAGCTGCAAAAGTTGATAATCATAGTATTATTTTGAAAAACTTGGAGTTACAGATGGGATAGATAGCTAGTTCAGTGAATGCCCTCTAGGATGCAAGGTTTCCTAGTGATACTGAAGTAAAACCAAGGGAAAAATGCAATGTCATCACCTTAAGGAGTGGAAAAGAGCTTCAGGAACAAACTCCACCATTAGCACAAGATTCCATCACTAAAACGGTTGAGAGCAAGGAAGAAGAACAACAGGATGCTACACCTAGTTTGGCAGAAAAGCCAATTTATATTCCCTTATCTTCTGATCTTCCTGTTGCACATCTAATTTACCTTATCCTCAATGTTTTCAAAAGAAAAAGATTGATCTTCAATTTTCTAAATTTTTAGATATTTTAAAGAAAATTCACATTAACATTCCTTTTGCAGATGCGCTGGAACAGATGCCAAATTATGTGAAGTTCATGAAAGATATAATGTCTAAAAAGAGGAAGTTGGAGAATTTTAAAAAAATAAAGATGACAGAAGAATGTAGTGCCATACTTCAAAAGAAATTACCATAAAAGCTAAAAGATCCAAGGAGTTTTACTATTCCTTGTAATATTGGTAGTTCTTTGTTTGGTAAAGTATTATGTGATTTAGGTGCCAGTATTAATTTAATGCCTCTTTCCGTGTTCAAGAAACTTGGATTAGGTGAAGTTCAACCTACTACCATATCTCTTCAGCTTGCAGATAGAACTCTCACTTACCCTCGTGGAATCATTGAAGATGTGTTGGTAAAGGTTGATAAGTTCATATTCCCAGCTGATTTTGTAGTCTTAGACATGGAAGAAGATGAAGAGATTCCTATCATTTTGGGGAGACCATTCTTAGCTACAGGTCATGCCTTGATTGATGTTCAACAAGGTAAGTTAACATTGAGGGTCAACGAAGAAGAGGTACACTTCAATATCTATCATTCTTTGAATTTTTTTGATGAGGTCAGTACTTGCCATAGAATTGATGTTCTTGATAATTTGTTATCTAATTCAGTAGGCAATATAATTCTTAATGACCCTTTACAAACTTGCTTAGTTGACTCTTTAACTAGCGCAAAGTTTATAGAAATTGATGAGAAGAATGATGAGCAAACAAAACCTCCCAACCCTGAGTTGAAACAACTACAAGAGCATTCTCGCTATTCTTTCCTAAGTACCTTAGAAGATCAAAGGAATTCATGTGATATACTGGCTCAAGCAGATTCAAGAAAAAAGGGACCGGGAAAATTTGACGAGTTTCATACTCCCTAACACAAATAAAGGGATATCGTCGAGCTCACGATGTTAAATTAAGCGCTTTTGGGAGGCAACCAAATCTCTAGACCCTTTACTTTATTATTATTTTTATTTATTTATTTTAGTTTAGTTTAGTTTATTTTATAATTTAATTTAATTTTTAATTTTTAATTTTTTTTTCTTTCTGTTTTTGTTATTCAAAAAAAAAAAGTTGAACAGAACTGAACAGAGGGACAGAGCCAAAATTAGAGCGACTCATCGCTAGACTTCAAGCGACAACTCGCTACTACGCAATTTTAAAAAAGAAAAAAAAGGTCAAGCGAGCACTCGCTATACTACGAGCGACACATCGCTCAACTGGCCAACTGTTAATGCTTAGTCCTTCTCCACTTTCAAGCAGTTTCTTCTTTCCTTTTACTTTTTGCTTTTATTTTGTTTTCTTCACATTAGGGACAATGTTTAGTTTAAGTTTGGGGGTGTTTAGTCTTTTTATTTTATTTATTTCTTATTTTTGTTTTTCTTTTTGTATTTTTGTTTTAGTTTTAGTCCCCCTTAAAAAATTAAAAAATAAAAATTTTAGAAAATGATGGCCTATGATGAGTTCTTGAGTATTTTCAGACTTGAAGAGAACTTAGTGTTAAATTTGTTTATCCTTGAGACTCTGTGCATCCTACATTCTATTGACATTCACTTGCACAGTTTCGAGCACTAGATTTATGCTTATCACTGTCAACTTGATACTAAAATCTCACTTGTTATATCTTGAGTAGTTTTCCTTAGAATCGAATTATTTGAGAGATATTTAGGATTTGATACATACTACCTTGTGATATTTTTGGGCCAAAGAGTAAATTCACTACATCATGCTCTATATTTTTCTTCTTTTGAGGGATTGTCTTACATAGTTGGTTTTTTTGGATCTTGCATTGTTATACATATCGCTACTGCTTTTGTTGAGTTGTTTGTATGGAATAATTTGGGCATTTAGGTGAAACCATTTTAGATTCGAAGAGAGCCAACCTTGATCATTATCTTTAGTAAGCCTACTTTGAGCCTTTGCCAATTCTTTGTTTGAAAATTAACCACATTTTAATGATATTTATCCTTCATGTTAATTTTCTTTCAACCTTGAATTTGAGATTGTTTGAATTCTTATAGAAAAGGCTTATTCATTCTTGAAATTGATCATTGTGAGGCAGAGTCGTGTTTATAATTTCAAGTGGTATATATTTTGATTATTTTGGTTTGATTTGTTTGGAAAAAAAATAGAAAAGATTGAAAAAAAAAAGAAAAAAAAAAGTGAAAAAGAAAAAAAAAAGAAGAAAAAAAAAAGTCACTAAGTTGTGGTTGGAGTAGTTTAAGTTGAAGCTTTTCTATAAGGGTTCAAATAATTTCTAAATTCCATAGCTTAAACTTTCCTTCCATCAAACCTCACCTAAGCCCCATTACAACCTGTAAAGACCCATAGATTCCTGCATTCAATTTCTCAATTGTTGGTTATGATATGATATATTTGCAAGCTCTGTGTAAAGATTTTCTATGTTTTGACTTGAGAGTATTACTTTTTCCTAAACGGTTTGAGCGTATTGAGTGCATCCATGTGTGAGTATCATTTTCTTACTTGTCTTTTATCTTGATGAGATTCTAAGGTGATTGCTTTTGTACAACTTGTGAGAGTTTTCTTAGTTGATGGCTGACAAAGTAAGCTAAATCGATCACACACACACGGTTTGGGATTGTTTATAGTTTGGAGCATGTTTGTGAGTCTTATTTATAAACAACATTTGCATCTTATTTTTCTTGTTTGTCTAAAATTTCTTCCTGAGGTCGGAGTCTAAAAATTTCAAGATTGTTTTGATTGCTCAAGGACTTGCAATTCTTTAAGTTTGGGGGTATTTGTTGACATTGTTTTATATCATAATATTGCCCTTAATTTAATCGGTTTTTGTTGAGTTTGATGCTACTTTAATTAGTTTTTCTCCTTTATGTAGGTTTGGAAACATATTTGCAAAAAGAGAGAAAAATGATACAATTGGGCAAAAATCAGGTCAAGGGAGCCATCACTATTTTTCGAGCAAGCCATCGCTTGAACATTTAGAGAAGTCCAGATTTTAGCCTAGCGACCCATCGCTTGAGAAGTAGCAAGGTGTCGCTATCTTCCTAGCGAGCCATCGCTCAACATGAAGCGAGGCGTCGCTCATCCGATTTTAATGAAGGCTTACGACATTCAAGCGAGCCATCGCTTGAAGTGTAGCGAGGTGTCACTTAAAGTGTAGCGAGGCGTCACTTGAGCCCGAAATCTGCCATCGACTTTTAGAGCTTATATAAAGGGGGCTGAAGCATTATTTTCTCATTCATTCTTGGACAGACTTGGAGGCAGCAGCTTTGGAGCATTTTTTTGGAGTTTTTCAGCTATTTTCGAGGGAGTCTTCTATGTTTTCTAGTTTATTTATTTTGTTGAATTTATTTATGGATAGCTAATTTTCTAATTCCTAGGGGATTGATGTAGCTACTTTATTTTTATGGTTTGACTATTTAAATTTAGTTTTGAAGACAATTTTAAGATTCTATTTATGTTCTTATGTTCTTAATGCTATTGATTTACTGGCCATAGATTAATTGATTTTAATTCTGAAATCTAACACTCGGGAGAGGTGGTTTTAGGATAGATCTTGGGAACATAACTGAAGGTAGATTAGATTTGGGAAACTAAATCTTAATTTAGAAGTATAAAAAGAACTTGTGATTCATACACTTTTAATTACTGAAATTGAATAGGGATATTGGTTTCTTAATTAATTGTGATTCTTGATTTGACGCTCGGGAGAGGAAATTAGGAATTTTAGTGTTCTTGACTTATAGAATATAAAATTGTTGTTCTTGACTAAACGAATATTAATTCCATAAATTAAAGTAGTGAAATCAATTCTCTAGGACCCTTTTTCCATTGATATTATTCAACCTGTTTTCATTTAGTTTTGTCTTTTCTTATTAGTTTATTATTATTACCTTAGTCCACTCATCATTATTTTACGATTTCTAAATAAAATTGAGTTAGTCATACATTAGTACTTAGCTAGAATTAATCCTTTTTTCCTAGAGGATGACAACCCTTTGTTCTTATCACTATATTAAAACTTGACACCGTACACTTGCGGGTAATTGATGATTTACGTCAACAGTCTTTTTAAGTTTTGTAAAAATAATAATAATAATAAAATAAATTAGAAAATGTAGTAAAAATCAAAGTGTCTTAGTAGGTTGGTTGGTTAAGAGGATCCTAGATGATAGTTTGACTTTTTCAATATTCTTAGAATGGGTTTAGACTTAAGCTAAGGGCGCTTGGAGACATGAAATCTTCCACACTTCCTCAATCTTTAGGATTCTTTGTGCAAACTCAAACAACCATTATGGAAATTTAAGAGCTACTTACTTAAGCATGAGCCTAGTTGGCAAGCATTTCATTTCCTTAGTGAACCAAAAGCAAAAAAATTTCTTTGAAACCCTTGTATAGAGCAAAAGTAAATAAAAATAAATAAGTTTGGGGGTGGCATAGCCACCGATTATTTTGCAAGTCAAATATTTCCAATTCTTAGAAAAGAAAAATCTTGTTCCCAAAGTGCATATAGTGCAAAATAAATAAAAAAATCAACAAGAAAATGGGTTGGAAAATTAGTCACTCCTCTTCCATAGGAATGAGTGAGCCAATAGGGCAAGTCTATAGGTGAAGGTGACTAGGAATTCACATCACTAAGTTGCCTCTAACCAAAAAAAAACAAAGAGAAAAAAAGAAAAGAAAATGTAGCAAAAGCAATAAAGCTCTTATTCTTGCAAGGTAAAAGATAAGGTTTTTGTGCTTGGAAATCAAAGAAAAGAGTGTAAGTTGAGAAAGTTTGAGCTCAAGAAAAAGAACTCTAGGATAACTTCCTTGTAAGTTGGTTGAGAATTGAAAAGAGAGACTAGAGTTGAGATGCACACACGCACTTTGAGATCTTGATACCCTTTCTGTTCTTGGCTAACTCTAAATCTATTTGGGAATTTGAATATGTCTATGATAGGAGATCCTTAGCAAAACCAATCAAGAGTCTTGTATAGTTGAGTCTTTTCACTTTATTTGCTATTTTTAATAGCATTACTCAAGAACGAGCAATGATTCAAGTTAGGGGGTATGATAAGTCCATGAAAGTAGAGTTATAATGCCTTTATCTTGTTAACATTTCAAGAGAATAGATGAGTAATGAATAGATTTTGGGCAACTTTTGCTTAGTTTTAGGACTTTTTTAATTTATCTTTTATTTCATAGCTTTTTAGTCTTCTTTGCCTTTTTGACGATAAATTGAGCTTAAATGTGTTAATATATGCCTTGATAGGTGTAATATGTATTTTGGAGCTGATTGGAGAAGTTTTGGAGCAAGAAATTGAAGATAAACCAAATGGAACAAAGTTATTTTTGGTACAGATCTGAAGCAGCTCAGCATGCCAGTGCATGAAGAAATCTTACCCTGAGTCTGAAGCAGTGAATAGTGCATTTGCCAGCTCATTTAATGAACCCGTTTTTGTCTTTTCTTCCCGAGTTCCATCCTCTGTTTTCTGCGATTTCCAGCCCTAAAAACAGAGTCTTCTCATGCTATATAAGGACCATTGTGTCTTAGAAGAGATACTTTTAGATGAGGATGATTCTTGACCTAGAGAGGAGGAAATCTTGAAGACAACTTCCACCGTTCTCGTAATGTAGGAGTAGGAGTAGGATAATCTACTTTGCTTTTTTTATGCTATTTTTCAGATTATTAGTTAAGGTACTTTAGATTTACAGATTTTGCTTTAGTTGTTGCATATTTACTTTATGTTCTTTCCATTTCCAAAAACGTAGTCATGATTTTCAATTTAGTTTTTACCTTATGCTTTGTTTTTCCTTTACATTTTGTCATGGATAGTTAGTTCCCCCAAAGTGGGAGCTCATGGAAGAAAGGGGTTGAACCCGAGGACTCTATTTAATGTGGCTTTGTGTAAATTAGCTATGGTAGGAAGAGTTCTTGTTTATATTCCCTTGTAAGACTTGATGAAAGTCAAGCTTAGGAGCATCTAAGTACCCCGAGAGGTGGGAAAAGAGATGAATCTAACTCAAGAACAACTACCCATTAGCTTTGTTTTAAGGGAAACTAAATGGTTGTGTTTATTGAGCTTGCATCATTAACTCCCTTTGTAATACCTAGTGAGAGCTAGGTTGAGGAGGTATTTGGAAATACATCGAGAGGTCGAAAACAAATCACATTACACAAGCTTGATAGATTCACTTTCTTAGTTGCTAAAGAATTTTAGAGATAGTACCCTTTACCCTTAACTACATAGATTTATCTTTACAAAACATGTATCAATTATCCTTTGATCCTCATAGATGAGATTTAATAGATGTTTGAGGTGTGGGCAGACTGTTTTGAGAAAAATAGCACGCCAAGTGTTCGATAAATGTTTTGTGTGAAAAGCTATGGAAGCGTGATCTACATATTCTACATCTTAATATTCTAGAAATGCATATATGTCTTTTTAGCCCATTGCTTTCATGAACTCTCACCCACATCACACTAACAAGCCATTTTCATGTAGTAAAACATATTCTCAACTTAAACTTAGCATATCTAGCACCAAAGCAACCCAAATATCTATCCTTGTGGGACACGACACTCACTCACCACTACTATTACTTGTTGACCATGTGCACTTGCATACCACCCTTCACCATCAAATTATATCTATCACCATTTTCACCAACACTCGTGCTCGGGGTCGTAGGAGAGGAGCTGGTGTTGTCTGATCTGGATTACGATGATGGCGAGATAGACTAGAGATGTTTGAAAGTCCATGGAGTTGTTTTATTTTATGTTTCTCTTTTGGGTTGTACATGTGTATATAAGCTCATGAGAGCTTCTTGTTTTAAACTTTTATAACTCTAAAACTCTTTTAAACTTTGCATCAGGAAATGCACATTTCCTTGTCTTTACAACTTCTCTGATTGTGAATAATATACACAGGTTTTGGATAATTCAAATTTTAAATGTATCCATGCCCTTTTTTTTTAAATACTAAGACTTCCGTTGTGCATTCTAGTTTTTAAATGATTTAAAAGGAGTCGGGTCGTCACACACACACACACACACACACACACACACATATATATATATATATATATATTTACTTTTATTTTTAATTCCTATATTCACAATAACTAGTTTAAACATGATATCTTTAGAATTACTTTGTATTTAAAAAGCCATTTTCCCACTTTTTTTTTCTTCATTTCCATGTATTTTATTTTTGAAAATACTACATTATAATTTTTTAGTCCAATTACTCCAATAACATATTAAATATACAATATTACTTAAAAAGAAACACTTTCATATATTACTCATATATGCTCAAACCCAAAATCATAACACAAGGAAAATTACTCATATTTAGTTGAGAGAGTAATGGTTTAAAGAAGAAAGACTGGGGCATTTCACTACAAGAAATTGGCAGTTTAGCAACGCACGGTTAACGACAAAACGTTGTGCATTGCTAAACAACGACTGAGTCATCGCCCCTTGAAGAGATGACTTTCAGTGATGGAATGCGTCGTCTAAAAGGTCGCAGAAATTTGGCGGGAGTAAGTGCCATGCCTTAGGCGAGACATTTCGTTACTATATTTGGCGCTATAATTTCCCTCAAAAAGATGGGGCGATGTAATCAGTCGTTGATAATTGTAAATTTTGTTTCCATCCAAGATATAAACAAGGTAAATTCACTCTCATTCCACATACTCGTATGTTTTATTTACGGATCACTCCTCGTCATCAACGATTGTATGCATCGGAAGTCACGGCTTCTCATAAGAGATGGCATTACGAGCATTCGCAAGAGGATGGTCATATGAAACCTCCATCTGATTCAAACATGTGGAAGCATTTGGATTGTTGTCATCCAGAATTTGCAAGGAAGGTTAGAAATGTGAGATTAGGGTTATGTACTGACGGTTTTAACCCATTCGACGCTTCTCGTGCACAATACTATGTATGGACTGTTATGTTGACACCGTATAATCTTTCTCCATCGATGTGTATGAAAGATCCTGTTATATTCTTAATGATTATCATACTGGGTCCAAAGAGTCCAAAACAAAGGTTAGATATCTACCTCCAACCTTTTATTGCTAAGCTGATTAAGTTGTGGAATAACAGAGTGTTGACTTACGATGTATCGAGAAAATAAATTTCTTTATAAGAGCCGCATTAATTTGGACGATCAATAACTTTCTTGCATATTCAATGTTATCTGGTAAGTACGATAGCTTATTAATTATAATTTATTTTTTATATTTAGGTAATTATGCATAATTATATTGTATAATTAATTTAAAATTACCGTAGGTTGGAGCACATCCGGAAAGTTAGCTTGTCCTCATTTCATGATTGACACTGGAGCTTGCTCATTGAAACATGGACGATAAACATGTTGGTTCGATTATCACAGAAGATTTTTACCGAGAGGCCATTTATTTCGATCAAATAAATCAGATTGGTATAAGGGTTGTAATGCATACAACCAAGGCCCACCTCGAGCTTTTAGTAGAATTGAAATATTACACAGGTTGGATTCTATCGGTATGAAAAAAATTATTGAGATAGGTGCTAAGGTTGCAAACAAGGCTGCTGGTAAAAACAGTGAATGGAAGAAACAAAGTATATTTTGGGATTTATTGTATTAGGGAGATTTACTAATCAGACACAACTTGGATGTCATGCAAATCGAAAATAATGTGTTCGACAATGTCTTCAATACAGTTTTAAATGTGACAAATAAAACGAAAGACAACCTAAGGGATCGGTATGACATCCAAGAAATATGTCGTCCTTCTAAGTTAGAGCCGGATGCAGATGGACACTATGCGAAGGCCAAATACATGTTAAATACATAAGAAAAGAAATTACTGTTTGAATGGATGCGATCGATTAAGTTCCCTGATGGTTACGTTTCTAATCTCTTGAGATGCATTGATGTGTAGAGTCATACTGTTTTTGGAATGAAAAGTCACGATTGTCACGTTTTCATGCAATGATTGATGCCCGTTGCATTCAGACCGTTCCTCGAACAAAAACCTTGGGAACTATTGACGCAGTTAAGTGTGTTCTTCAGAGATTTGACATGTGCAGATTTAACAAGAGAGACAATCGAATCATTAAACTGAGAGATTTCAGTTATATTATGCAAACTAGAGCAAATATTTCCACTGGAATTTTTCGATTCGATGGAGCATCTTCCTGTTCATCTACCGTATGAGGCACTACTTGGCGGTCTTGTTCAATACAGATGGATGTATCTGTTTGAAAGGTAAAATATAATATTTTAATTATCTATTATTATATTTAAATATATATGATGTTAATTATATTTTTTTTACTGCACGATTCTCAGATATTTGCATAGATTGAAGAAAAGTGCTGGAAATAAATCAAGAGTGGAAGGATCGATTTGTAATGTGTACCTGGTACATGAGACAACTACGTTCTGTTCATATTACTTTGATCAACATATCGCTAACCAGTTTCGTCCAATGAACCGTAACATGATTGACAATCTTCCAGAAGGGGTAGACATTAACGACCTGGACATGTTTACCATACCAGGGAAAGGTTTAGGCAAATCTATGCGGAGAAACTTAAGTGATGAAGAGTACTATGTAGTCCAGACTTATTTATTATGCAACTATGCGGAAGTGGAGCCATATATTGAGTAAGTTTTTCTAATTCATGAAGTTTTTATTTATTTAACATGAATAATTTGTTTAGAATTTCATTAATTCCTACATTTTCTGTAGATTATTTGTGACTTTATGTGTATGACCATCGCACCCCGGTATTACTAAATCAGAAGAAGGGAACATCATTGATAAAAAAATTTGTTCCTGGTTTTACAATTATGTTGATTCTCCAATAATACCGATATCTGATCAACACAAAATATGGCTCGTAAAAGGTCCATCCAGAATTGCAAGATCTTACACTGGTTATCTCGTTCAAGGTTACAGATTTCAAACCAAAGCTCATTCAGTGAACCGAGCAACAAACAACAGTGGCGTATGTATAAAGGTCAAGTGTTCGGGAACAATGCAGAAGATTTCTACGTAATCATTGATGAGATTATTAAGCTTCAATTTACCGATTCGAGTCTTAAAAATACAATCATTTTTAACTGCACATGGTTTGAAACAACGCGACGAGGTGGAATTCACAATCATACAAATCTTAAAATTGTTGAGGTGAATCGGTCAAAACACATGCACACCCAAGATCATTTTGTTTTGGCACAATAAGCAATTCAGGTATACTATAAAAATTATCCCATTCATCGTCGAGAACTATCTGATTGGTTAGTTGTCTGTAAAGTAAGATCGATGATAATAGATGACAGCCTCCCTGATAAAGATAGTGAGAATTACGTTGCATTCCAGGAGGATGAAGTGCAAAATTGGGAAATCAATGAAGGTATTAATTCTGACACTGTGTGTCCTTTGAATGATGCAACATAGAGACTTGTTGAAGAAATGAATGTGTATGTTCCACCTAAAAATGACAAAGATTCTTCTCCAGATGAAACAAACAAAGAAGAAAATAAAGAAGATAGCATTGATTCAAGAAGGACGAATGATTTTGATGACGATTGTTGAAGTGTTTATTTGTAACAGTGAAAATAATTGAATGTTAAAAAAAATACATACCGTAACTATGAAAAGCCTCGCTAATAGCAATCATTAAGTGAGGTTAACGATTACATGCGTAGTTCACTTGACTAATAAAACAATATATAACGACGCCTTCCGTCGTTAGTCTCACAGAGCAGAAGGGTGGGGGAAAATTTTCTAAGTGTTGGATTTATATTAACGATGCCTTCCGTCGTTAATCTCATAGAACAGAAGGGTGGGGGAAAATTTCTAAGTGTTGGATTGACATTAACAACGCCTTTCGTCGTTAATCTTACAGATCAGAAAGGTGGGGGAAAATCTCTAAGTGTTGGATTGATATTAACGATGCATTATGTCGTTAAGTTATCATAACAGATAGAATTTTGGTGGCTTTTCATATTCATGGACGACGAATTGCATCACTATTGGCAATTAATAAGGCGCATACCTCAAAAATTTCACAAAAATTTTGGCGGGGCCGGACGATGCAATACGTCATTACAGAACATGAACAGTCATATTGACTAATTTTGAAGTTGACTCATAACGACGCATTCCATTGTCGGCATGAAACCAGCGACGTAGTGCGTCGTGTTGTTCACCTCCATAAGAACACAGAGGACGTTATTCATAAGTGAACGATTGAATCCGTCGTTAAAAAACACGCGCGACGGATCTTTAGGTGATTAACGACGCATTCCATCGTTAAATCACGTATAAAACCCACTCGAGGTTGCCATTTTAACCATTTTCCTTCCCTTTTTTTTCTTTTCTCTCTAATCTACTTCTTCTCCCGTCGATCACTTCTGTCAATTCCTTCACATTTCACTAAAAAACCTCCCCCACTCTCAAAACCTCCATCCTTGAAATGAATCCGAGTAAGTTTTGCAAACTCAAATTTTTTATGTTTATTGTTTTTTAAGTTTTATGTAATTTTATATGTTTATTAGTTAAGTTAATAAGTAATTTGTTAAATTTTAATTGAAATTATGTAATTTATATGAAATTAGTTAAATTTTAAAATTTGTAAAAAATTGTTTAATTGTTAAATTAATATGCAACGGTTTACTTGTAATATTAATTGGGTTATGTAATTTGTAATTTGTTAATTTCAATTAAATTGTATGTAATTGGCTAATCAAAATGTAATTAGTTAATTAATATGTATTTTTTCCTAGGTTAATTTCCATTCAATTTTATAATTTGTATAAAATTGTGTAATTGTTATGAAATTAGTTAAATTAATATGCAATTATGTAATATTAATTGGGTTATGTAATTTGTAATTTGTTAATTTCAATTAAATTGTATGTAATTACTTTGTTAGTATTTAATTTGATTAATTAAATAATATGTAATTTCAATTAATTAAATAATATGTAATTTCAATTAAATTAATTAATTAATTAGTGTTTAATTAGTAATTAGAGATTTTTAATTAAATTATATGTAATTGGATAATCAAAATGTAATTAGTTAATTAATATGTAATTTGTCCTATGTTAATTTCCATTAAATTTTATAGTTAGTATTTAATTAGTTTAATTACATTTAAATTGGTTAGTTAATTAGTATCTAATTAGTTACAATTACATTTAAATTTGTATGTCATGCTTCTTCTAATTAGTTATATTTTAGGTCATGGCTCCTCGTAGACGTCCTCCAGCACCATCCGACACACTGGGGTCCAGTAGCTCTGGAGGTCAGCCCCATATTGAGGATATCCACCTCAGGGATACTCCTGTTCAGTAGGAGTATGATCAGGCGACTGAACCTAAGGAGCTTTCCATCAGCAGGAGGATTCGCCTGAAGTTGGAGGCTAGCACGTAAGTTTTTAATAATATTTTGTTTTATTTATTTATAAATTATTATCTAACTTAACTTTTCATTCATTTAAATAGGTTACAGCCATCACAGAGTGTTTCCTCCAAGTTTACAGAGCTGCTGAAGATGCTTCCAGTGTCGGGACACCCTCGCTGGATGAGTCTCTCCGCTTCGC
Organism: Gynostemma pentaphyllum; assembly: GCA_028015215.1. Taxonomy (NCBI): domain Eukaryota; kingdom Viridiplantae; phylum Streptophyta; class Magnoliopsida; order Cucurbitales; family Cucurbitaceae; genus Gynostemma; species Gynostemma pentaphyllum. Next base: position 18,538,179 of record CM051346.1, on the reverse strand, counting down.
ATAAGATGCAGATGTTCGAAGCTTGGAAGGAAAATAAATTAATACTTGTTCAATTCGTATATCTTTTATTTATTTAAATGTTTTATAACATTATAAATTTGTTTTTTTTTTCAGCAATACTTCGATATTCCAGCTGAGCTGACCGACAAGGTCATCTACGCTCCTTAGAATCAGCAGGTCAGCGTTCGGTATAGAGACGCTGGCTACAATATTCGCCATGCCCCTACCGATAAAAGGTAAGCCCATATATGTGCGGAGGACTTGGCAAATATCTTGGGCCGTACGCAGACTCTAGAGGCCCAGCGGATTTCAGCTATCAACAGTGCCGACCGAAACTCAAACCCTTCGAAGCACACTAGAGGATCACTCTCGGCCTACGAGCACTAGAAGAGGCTTGTAAGTGTTTTTCCTTTTTTTTCACTTTAAATTACTTTATTTTAATTGACATCATTTACTAAATTTTAACTTTTGCAGGAAAAAGAGCTTGGACGTCTCGTGCATGCTGCCAAGATGTTCGTCATTCTCCAAACCAAAGGTAGACATAAGCTGACATTCGTTGATGACAAATCTAGAAAGAGGGCAGTAACTGTTTAATTAATAATTATTACGTTTTAATTATTATTATTCTATAATATTTTAACTAACGAAACTCTTTCTACATGATTACCAAGTGAGGACACCCTACCGACTCCGGAGGATGTTGAGTCAACCTATCTCAAGGCAGCTGGACGCCGACGACCAGACGACACTTTTCCTGGACTCGGTAACCTCGGGCTTATCCTTTACATCGACCAACCTCGCTCGTCTCAGATAGCTCGTACCACTAGAGAGACTCAGGAGCTTCGCAAGAGCAACCAGTCTCTTAGGGAAAAGACTGTACAGCTTCAGGAGAGCAACGACCGTCTGATGGTGGATATGACGACGGTTCTTGCTCGCCTCGATGCTTTTGAGCGAGCTCGTCTCGAGTTTGAAAGGTCGATGTAGGCTACAGTGGATAGTCTTTGTAACGACCCAAATCCGTAAAATCCTTTAAATTCAAATGCACAGCGGAAGACTCGGTTTTAAAGAAAAACGGCATGGGTTCGTTTGAAAATCGGATTATCCGAAACCTGTTTACATTGGTCCAATTAAAAGAAAGCAATAAAAATTGGAATGTGCATTCCAGCTTAAAAGTAAACTTCTTAAAGAACTTTAAAACCATAAGACATTTACAATTTTAGACAATTGCTATACCGAGCTCAAAATCACTAAGTATGAAAAGTAACAAATGTAAACAAGCATTTCATAAATGCTACACAAAAGTGTCCTTGTTCTTGTCCATCCATCATCTCGATAAGTCAAACAGCGCCACCTCCTCTACATGCCTTCCTCAATGAGATTTACCTGGAAAAAAAATGTAAGAGTAGCAACATTAGCATAAAATGCTAGTGAGAATAAAATGAAAGCCAGTAATCCTATGGACCAAATTCCATACCGGAAATTGTGTCCAAAGACCTAACTTTCTCTTTACTACCCATTTTACACTTCCAAATCATAATAATCATATACCAATCAACTTCCCAATTTCCAAATCGTAATAATCATACACCAATCAATTTTCCAATTTCCAAATCATATTGATCCACATCTAATACGAAATTTGTACCAAATCATAATACCATATCATATTACTACAACTAAATACCTCGTAACGTGTTACTGTATGTTACCAACTCAACATACTAACAGGTACGGATTTACCATATCAAGTGTCCTTGTAACGTGATACTGTATGGATCAACATCAACATACTACCATGTACGGTCTTACCAAATCACGTATCATATACTATCAATTCTCGAATTACCATAAGTAGCAACATATTACCACAGAACGTATTTCCATCGATAACCAAACACTAGTACAAAGGATAAGCATGTAACTACGTAACCACTTACAAACAAGCTGGGATGCTCATTATATGAACTCGACCTATTTGCCAATCTTGCCATATAACACCCGCTCATAGCTTGTTTCATCTATAAACTTGTTATATCACAAGATCATATCACATAGTATCTCGATATGTGACGCCTATGGCCTCTTTCATCTATGGACTACACATATCCATAAGTATCCCGATAAGTGACACCCATAGCCTCTTTCATCAATGGACTACACCTATCCACAAGTATCCTGATATAGTGACGCCCATAGCCTCTATCATCCAAGCATTACACATATATCTATAAATTGGTTCATTAAATGAGCACCTCAACACAAATAACTAACAAACAATACAATCATACTACAATTACACTCAAAGACATGCTTATCTTTTGTCCTTTTCAAAGTATTGCCTCTTACCAAAAGTCTCGAGTACTACCATTAGAATTCCATACTCCACAGTTCTACCACAATTAACATCAAACCTTATTATCATTAGAACTTTCATACTCCACATTATTACCATAATAAAATACAATCCTTATTACTCACACAAGGTAATAAGTTCGTAAAAACACTAACCAATATCATCACTAATGCCATATTTCACGAAGTCTTATAACTCCCAGATAAGCAAAATCGATGTCTAACCTCATCATGTCACGAATGACAATAAATCACCTTAAATCCCAAGAATAATTTCCAAGCCATTACCATAAACCACGAGTTGACTTTCAAACATTTCCTCCTATAGTAAATTCAATTTCCAACTTTATCTCAAAATCTCTATAATCTTTAATACTCATAAGGATAACCTCTAAGCTACTTTGATCTAAAACTACTCAAAGTAACTTAAACTTTCACTTTCATCTAAACTCTCCAATTTCACCTAAATTCTCCAATTTCATCTTACAAGACTTCCAAATATACTCAAACTTGTCTTTCCACCCAAATTCACTACAAACTCCAAGGTCACTCAGCTCACTTCCGAGTCTAAAGTCACCAACCAAAGTATTTACTCCTAGGAGATTGTTTTGTCACTCATCCTCGATCAACAAAATCGTAATGAAACTTAATTCATAAAATTACTAACTTCCATTTTAAACTCACCTTAGAATTGAAACTGAACTTCCAAAGTGTCGAGGTAGATTCCACGCGAACAATTACCAACCTACAAATAAGTTACACCCAATAAACATTAATTAACCAGAAATTGAACCCACGACATCTAAACGCATAAAATGACGAAAAACCTGGTTTTTATCCTTATGGTGCTCTAGGCCATAGGAGGGAAAATGAGGTTCGGGTTCGGTTTTTCGACTTTTAGGCAATTTAGAGGTGTTTCGGGTTTGTTTTAGGTACTTTGGACGTTCGAATTATCAGTGAGTAACTATGATTTAGGGTTTTACACAGTACTTGATTCCCGAAAAATTAAGTAAAATACAAAACAATGACAAACTAAACACTCTAGCCATAGCCAAGTGAGAGAAAACAACAAACGGAACGGGTTTTCCATTCGATTCGGGTTTAGGTCCAAGACAACAACCTCATCCAAAGTGATTTTTCCTAACTAGAATTCTCAAACAACTCCCGGGAAAAACGAATCAAGGCTTGCATACAAGATTGGAAAAAAGAAAACCTAAAAACCCATTTTTTCCTCACCTCGTATCTCCTGGATCTTGAATGGATTGGCTCGATTGATTGGATGGGTAGAAAGTACGTCTCGAGAGCTTTCCAACGAGCTAAGGCACGATGAAAACGGTCGAGAAACGAAGCCGGGGCGACACTTTCTTTCTCTTCTCTTTTTTTCTCTCTAAGCTACGGGTTTGGGGACTATTTTTCACTTTTCCTTTCTTTTTTTTTTCTTATCATTATCCTTGGAAATGTGTAGTAGATATATATAAATAAATTTTGGTGAAAGACCATATTGCCCCTCCTCTTATTTCTTTAAGAAAACTTGTTCCGGGTGCTCATTATTTCACGTTTCTAATTCCAATTCAACTTAACTACTTCTAATCTATCTTAAAAGTATTTAACAATAAATAATGGGCCCGCTAATAATTTTTAATACGACCAAAACTAATTTAACTATTAAAACAATTTAAAAGGTTTTCGGACGAAATTAGCTACTAAACTCTAAATTTTCAATTTTCTAAAATTAAACTAAATACTTTAATTAAAATAAATAAATAAATTATATATTAAATTAAATAAAAAAAATTCACTTCTAAAATAACGGGACGTTACAATCTTCAGGCTACCGTGCGAGGAGGAGAGGGTTCTTCAACGTCCGGTTTTGCTCCACCGCCGCCCGATCCTTCGATTGATCAATAGTTTTTGTATATTATTGCATGGTTTTATATACATTTTTATTATTTATATAATATTCATTTTTTTATTATTTATTTAATTTACAATTCTGAATTATTAATAATTTAATTTAAATATATTCAAAACGAGCGATGGAATGCGTCGTTGAGCCTAACATGTGATTTTGATTTCTAATGACGCATTCCAACGTAGAGGCAAAAATTATTTTGTGGGCTATAGAAGACGTAATCCGTCATTAATCACAACTTAAATAACCACGTATTTTGTCGTTGTAGTCAATATGTATCTTTGACTTTCAACGATCCATTGTGTTGTTAATGTCAAAAGTCATCTTGAATTTTTTAACGATGTATGGCGTCGTCTAGCTCTTGGTCAACATAAGCCAACGATGGAACCCTTTTGCCTCGTTAATGGACGAGGCAATTCGTAGTTAATGTCATCCAACGATGAAAAAAATAACGTCAGGCCATTTCGTTGTTAATTCTGTCATTATTTCTATCTAACAACGGAAGAGGGGCCCGTTCTGTCGCTAATACACAGTTTTCTTGTAGTGTTTGGGGGATTTGAGAAAATGTTGAACGCGCGAGAAAATGAAAAAAAAATGCTATTTGAGTAATATTTAAAAATCAAGTACATGAAAGTAAATATGACCCAATATATTATTCTAGATGATTTCTTTAAATTTTTAGATGCAAAACTCAAACCTACCACCAAATAGAAGGGAGTGAAGCGATTGAACTATATTCATATCCGATTATTTCGATTGTGTTACTATGGGTCCGTTTGGTAATCTTCCTAATTTATGTTTCTTGTTTTTATTTCTCATTTTTAAGAAATGGACACTAGAAGAAAAGCTACATTTGGAGGCCCGGGTATAGCGACGAAATTCGCCTCTATTTAAAAATAACGAAGAAATTAGAGATGAAACAGTCCATCTCTAAAAGGGGTGTCGCTTGTTCAAAATAGCGACGAACTTTATCGCTAATAGCGACACAAAAAGATTGGGGCGCTAATAAAATGTTGACCAATTAGCGACGAATTCAATTGCTGAAAATAGGGACAAAATACGTTATTACGTCTCGCTATTAGAGATGCAATGCGTCGCTAATGTAACGTATAACTTGGTCTCTCATATTAGCGACACATTGCATCTCTAATATAAAAGCAATACATCTCACTATTAGAGACGTATTGCGTCGCTATTTTAGCAATTTAATTTTTAAAAAAATAATTTTTAATAATTAATTGTTAGGGGCAATTACTGAAATAGCTTATTTTTGTATACTAATTACTAAAATGTTTGAACTTTTAAAAAATTACTCAAATAGCATAATTATAGTTCAATAATTTATTGAACTAAAAAAATTAAAATTTTTAATAAATTTATTGAAAAATAATAATAAACAATGATCAAATAGGTCAATAAATTATTGACTTTGAACTTAAAAATAAACAAATTCGTTAAAATAACCTATGAAAAATAGTTCAATAATTAATTGAATTATAATTCAATAATTTATTGAACTATAATTATGCTATTTGAGTAATTTTTAAAAAGTTCTGATATTTTAGTAATTAGTATGTATATCTATGCTATTTGAGACAAATTCTTTAATTTTTAATAATTAATTTTAAATATTATCTAAAATTAATTATTAAAAATTAATTTTTTTTAAATTAAAAAAAATTAAACAAATGTTCATCATCCAAATAAAAATATCCAATCCAAAAAAAAAACTAAGAAATAAACCCAGAGCCGGGAGCCCTAGTATGGAGCATCCATGCCTGCATCTGAGCCTCTAACCGATCATGTTGAGCCTGAAGATCATCTGTACGGGCTTGAAAGCGAATCTCGTGAGCTTGAATCTGTTGACGCAATGATTCGTTCTCTAGCTTTAAAGCCTCGGTCTCAGCACGTACAGAAGTCGAAGCACGTGGCTGGTCTGCATAAAGCTCCCTCCCGTAAGCTCCAAGACCTTTGACTGAACCAGCAGGCTTCATGCCACCGACCCCAGAAGGAAAGCATCTCGATGGTTCTCTTGAGTAGGCTGAGACTCAGGAGTTGGCAATAACTTCTCGAGCTTATCATTAACTTTATCCTATAAAAATTAACCAAAAATATTTGTCAGTAATTTAAAAAATAAATATTTTTAAATAAATTAGAAAGCACGAAACTAACATGTATGTCCTTCACTCGAGCATCGATATACGTAACCCCATTATGGTTGTAACGTCCCGTTACTTTTGGAGGTAATTTTTTTTTTTTTAAACAAAGTATTTAGTTAGTTTAAACTTAGTAATTCGATTTTAGTAGTTATTGTCGTTCGAAAACTTTTTTAAACTTTTAAACCTTTTACTACTTTAAATTAGTTTCGGTGACATTAATAATTATTAACGGGCCAATTAATAATTATTAATCACCTTTAGAATATTTTAAGGTCTTCGGGTTTCGTATTTTTAATCGAATCTTTTAAAAGGGACGTATACGTCATTTTCCAATTTCTTAAAAAATATCACAATTACTATTCATCTTCATCTTTTTAAATAGTCAACTATTTGGTCAAACTTCTCATTTTTCTTCTTCCTCCTTCTTCTAGCTTGGGCCGAAACCCTCCCCCTCTCTTCCTCTCTCTTTGGCTTTTCATAACTACGCGGTAGATCATCGTAATTCCGGTACCGTTGAAAAGCTCTCATCCCGAGGATCATTTCTAACCTAGCAATCGAGATTTTTGCTCGTTTTCTCGAAGCCTTAAGGTATGACAAACTTTCTAAAACTTGTTGTGAATAGTGTTTTAATGGAGGTTTTGAATTGAAATCTTCAAATTCACACCCCGAAGCTTGAAGATTTCAATCGAGTAAGTCGTTTTAGCAAGTTTTAGAAACTTCCCTAAACCCTAAAATCAAGTTTGAGTTGAAAACCCGTTCCGTGTTAATTTCTCTCACTTGACTAAGATTAGGGTGTTTAGTTTGTTATGATTTTACGTTTTACTTAATTTCTCGGAAATCGATTATTATGTAAAACTCTAAAATATCATGACCCATTGATATCTCGACCTTCAAAGTGTCTTAAATCAACCCAAATCATCTCAAAAAGGGCATAAAAGACGAAAAACTGAACCCGAACCTGAACCCTCCTTGTTGGGTCGTGGGTCCCTTAGGGGTTAAATCCGGGGTTTTTGTCGTTTTATGTGTTTAGATATCGTTTGCTCGATGTTCGGATAATTAATGGTTGTTAGTTGTATTTGTTATGTAGGTTTGTGATCGATTGTTTGACTTTGACTCCGGCACCTTGGAAGCTTGGATTTCACATCTAAGGTGAGTTTAAAATGGAAGTTAGTAATTTTATGAATTATATTTCATTACGTTATTGTTTATCGAGGTTAAGAGGGGAACTAACTTCCGGAAGTTATACTTGGTTGGAGACTTTAACTCGGATGTGAGTGGAGTGATTTTGATGTATTTATGGTTTTGGAAGTAAAAGAGGAATTATGAGTGGTTCGGAAGTCTTGTAAGGTGATTTGGAGACTTTAGATGAAAGTGATTGACTAAGGAACTTTAAGTGATTCGGGAGTCAAAGTGGCTTAGAAATTACACTTGAGTATTGACTCGTGTAATTCAAGCGGTTTATGTTCTTTAGTAGTTTAGTGGAACTTTATCTAACTTACTAGGGAGCTTGATGGATTCCACATGATAGTATGTGATACGCTCCATACGGTATCATGGTGCGAGGTTATGTGATATGGCACATGATGGTATGTGATACGCTCCATACGGTATCATGGTGCGAGGTTATGTGATATGGCACATGATGGTATGTGATACGCTCCATACGGTATCATGGTGCGAGGTTATGTGATATGGCACATGATCGTATGTGATACGCTCCATACGGTATCATGGTGCGAGGTTATGTGATATGGCACATGATGGTATGTGATACGCTCCATACGGTATCATGGTGCGAGGTTATGTGATATGGCACATGATGGTATGTGATACGCTCCATACGGTATCATGGTGCGAGGTTATGTGATATGGCACATGATGGTATGTGATACGCTCCATACGGTATCATGGTGTGATGATTTGTGATATAGCACTATACACGCTGTGGTAAGGGTGGCATTCGAAGATTTGAGCGTGTATGGATGTGTTATTATTGTTATCCTTATTATAGTACTATACACGCTGTGGTAAGGGTGGCATTCGAAGATTTGAGCGTGTATGGATGTGTTATTATTGTTATCATTATTATAGTACTACACATGCGGTGATATGGTTGACACTCGAAGATTTGAGCATGTGTGGTTGCGACTTTATTAGCACTTAGTATATCACATTCTTTTACTTGTATCTTGGTTTTAGTATTTCTTTATGATGATAGAATGTTTTCGAGGAAATCCATAACTCATAAGATTCGTTGAGCCACTAAGTTAAGAAAGTTTATTATGTATGATGTTTATGTGTGAAATTTGGAATGTGGAATGGGTAGTAAAAGTGAAATCTAGGCCTTTGGACACGATTTCTGACATGAAATGTTGTTCATAGGATTACTTGCTTTCATTTTACTCTCACTAGCATTTTTATGCTAATGTTGCTACAATTACAATTTTTCAGGTAAGACTCGTGGTAGAGGACGAGGTAGAGGAGGTGGCACCGCGTGATCGATCGAGATAATGAATGGACAGGAATGCAACTGATTTTGAGAGTAGCATTCTTGAATGCTCATGAACATTGCATCACTTTTTATTTTGTTACATTTTGAGCTCGATGGAGCGTTTGTATATATATATATTTTGAACTTTAAACTTCCTTTAGCATTTTCATCATATCATGGAAGGTGCATTCTAGTATTATTGCTTTTCTGGAAAAACTGGTTTGTAAACAGGTTTTGGTTTATCCGAATTTTAAACGAACCCATGCCGTTTTTCTGTAAAATCTAGATTTCCGCTGCGCATTTGTTTTAATGGATTTTACGAAAAATCGGGTCATTACAGTGGCCCTTTGTATGCAGATGGAGGAACAACTCAATCGGGGCTACCTCACGTCCATCCTGGGTCTGTTAAAATGAAAAGAAGAAAAATAAGAGATTAGTTAAACATTAATTGAAAAAAATCATAAATATAAAAAAATAAGTACAAATACTTACCAATATCTCGTAATGCTCGTCATGGCTCTGAGTCCCACCACAGTGCATAGCCAAGTTCGCCAGTCGATTAGCTGAGTTAATTTTGGAGATACGCAACTCCTCTTCCGTCTGAGCATTCGCCAGCAGCTTCAGACGAGCCTCCTCCATCATCCACAAAAGCTTTTCAGACGGTTTACCTTTCTCTTTGCGGATAATGTCCCTGTAACGTTTCCCTGCCATTCTGTTCCATGACGTGTAGATAACGTCATCAGTTTGCTCCGGAGGGATCGAAAAATGAGTCTTCAAAGAAATGAAATTCTTAAATTTGTTAGAAATTGAAAAAAATTTAAAAAAATATATAAAAAATATAAGTTTTACCTTCCATGTCTGAAACCACCGTAGTTTGGCGATTTCAGAAATATCCTTCCATTTCCCGAACTCGGGAGTTTTCTTGTAGACATCCGTGAAAACCCGGGAAACCTTACCCGATGGATGTAATCTATAAAAAAGACACACACAAAATATTAAAAAGTTAAAAAAAAAATATAAAAAAATAATTGAATCAAAAAATATAAAGTTCACTCACTTTTTTCTGGACATCCACAAGCGAATCCCGGTGATCAGCAACTACTCAGAAACGGGGTTGTCAGATGCTGCTGATGATGAGGTCGGGGATGGGGACAGGTGTGTTGGATACCTGTGTATCCCTTAACACCGCTACACTATCAGATGGCACAGGAGTATCAAACTCCTGTGAACAAGGTGGATGGCGCCTCGATGTGGACATCTACAAAATAATTAGCATACAATGAATTTAATAAATTAACATGTAGTATAATTATTAATTAATTAACATTAATTTGATGAACACTAAATTTTGAATGTGAATCTAACTAATTTACAATTAATTAATTAAATGTTAATTTTAATTAATTAAATTAATTAACATTAAAATATAATTACAAATTAATTAATTTAGTAACATTATTTCAATTAATACTTAATTTCAAAAAATAACCTATTTAATGAATTACAAATTAATTTAGTAACATTATTTCAATTAACACTAAAGTTTGAAAAATAACCTAACTAATTAACATTTATTAAATTAACATTTATTTAATTAACACTAAATTATGAAAATTAATCTAACTAATGAATTTATAAGTAAAAATTATAAAAATTAACATACTAATGAATTAACAATTAAGTAATAACATCTAATTAAATTAATTAACATTTAATTAATTAATACTAGAATATGAAAATTAACCTAACCAATTAACATGTGATTATGAAAATTAACCTAACCTTAACATGCGTTTATGAAAATTAACCTAATTAATGATTAACATAACAAATAACAAAATACATAACAATTACTAATAACACATAACATAATTATTTAATCTAATTATCAATCCAAATCATAACAATTATCAATTACACATAACAATCCAAATCATAACAATTATCAATTACACATAACCATTCTCAATTACACATAACAATTATCAATTTCCCATTAATAATATTCTCAATTTTCTATTAACAATTCTCAATTACACATAACAATTGTCAATCAAAATCATAACAATTATCAATCAATTCTCAATTACACATAATAATTATCAATTAACATATAAATTAACTAAATGAAAACATAAAATTTGAATCGGAATCATACCGTTCACCGACGCTTTGACGAGAAATTTAAAAAAAATGGGGAGAGGGCTACGGTGGGGGAGGGAGGCTGCGGGGGGCGGAGTTACGGTGGTGGGGGGAGGGGCTACGGTGGTGGGGGTTCCTGTGGGGGGAGTTACGGTGGGGGAGGGGGAAGATACGGTGGTGGGGGTGCTTGGGGGGGGGAGGTACGGTGGCTGAGAGAAGGGGAAAGGGGTTATTTTTTGGGGGGTGCGGGGAGATACGGTGGTGGTGGGTGGCTGGGGGAGTGTTAGGGTGGGATGGGAGGGATTTGGGGAAGAAGGAGAAAGGAGAAGAAAAGAGAAGAAGAAAGAAGACAAGAGAAGAAGAAAAGGAAAGTGAGAGGAAAGGGTCTATGACCTTATTTTATTTAATTTTAGCGACGAATTCGATCGCTAAAGGGAAATGGAAAGTCGTGCATATTTTCGAAGCACGTGCCATTAATTGCCCATTAGCGATGAAATGTGCCGCTGTAAAAATTGAATATTTTAATTAACCGCCTACAATTTCTGCAATAGCGATACATTTCGTCGCTAATGTTAGTGAAATTTTAAAATACACGTTTTTTTATTTCAGTTAGCGATGTAATGTGTCTCTGTGGTTTTAAAATATCTGGTGGACTATTTGATTTCACAATAGCGATGAAATACGTCTATCTAAGAAAAAATATCCCTTGTTGTTAGGAATGGTGTCCTAGAACTTGTAATTATTTAATAATAATAATTTATTAAGAATAAATTAAATAAATAAACGTAAGTTCTTTATATTATCTAGATTGATTCAATTAATGATATTAGGAATATATGGAAATATATAAATATCAAACATTCAAATAGTAAACCCTAAGTTACTCTTATGAAATCACGACTTAGTATGTGAGTCATACAAGAGGATTAAAGTCGAGATGAGTAACTTAAACGTGTCTACAGTAAACGGATAACGTTTGGGAACCTTATCCTGGTAACACTGTTGATAGCTTCTCATTTTGTTTGTAGACAAATGATCGAATCCTGATCATTCATGTGGGAGACATGAAATGGAAGTATCATATGCAATGTTGATTGTATAAGACAGGACCACGATGTTCGATCAAATTTCTCATTAGTACCGTTTACGAGAAATAATCGAATATCAAACTAAGTTTATCAACCATGATAGATCTCAATCCTGAGTGAAATGAGAACTCCTATTTGTGGAGTTATGTTCTTTGATTCACATAGTTGAGAGCGATCTGTAAGAACGCTCAATACACTCCTGTTTTGGGAACATGACTAGATAAGTAGCTGGGAACTCATTTTCACGAGATGGAATTCATAACTTTCCTATAAATTAACGGTATCAGTGCGATACCTAAACATTTTAGGAACTTTAGGAAACTCCTTGATGTACTCGATTCGAGACATGAACAAGTGACGTCACGACTTCTATTGATCACGAAGTATCTTATCTCTAGTTTGACTAAAGATAAAGTTCATTGGAGAATCAGCGGGAACACAAGGATAAAGCGGTAATTACAGGGGCAAAACGGTAAATTTATCCGCTTGTAATTATGAGGGTTCCACGTGAAAGATATATCCAGGGATATAAATAAAAGATAAACTAAATGGACATAACTCATCTATAGTGAGGGGAGTTCACTATGAATCTATAGTGGAATTATTCATAGTTAGATAATAAGTAATTAACCGATTATGTGTTAATCACTTAATTGACTAATTATTAAGCCCATGATCTATAGGTCCATCAGGTCCCTATGCTAGCCCAAATATCGTAGTCGCGAAATCAAGTAGAAGAAATGGAAATTTTAAGTAAAGTGAATTACTTAAAATAGGCAATATTAATTGTTTAAATATTGAGTATATTTAAACGGTAATTAATATAAACATTATTAATTGTTTAAATAATGAGTTTATTTAAACATGAAATTAATAATGAAATATTATTAATTATACATTATTAATTATTTAAATATTGAGTATATTTAAATGGTAATTAATAATTTGAAATTAATTAACAATTATTAATTGTTTAAATAATTATATTTAAACGGAAATTAATAATTAAAATTAATTAAATTAATAATAAAATATTAATTGGATAATATTTAGTTGGGAGAAACTATTAATATTATTAATTGTTTAAATAAAATATTTTATTTAAATGGTAATTAATAAATAAATTAATTAAGTTGGACTTATTAATTTAAGAGAGAATTTCAAGCCCAATTGGATTAATGAACCCAATTGGAATTGGCCCAAAATAATTAATTAAATAAATTGTATTTATTTATTATTTTATGATGATAAAATCGGCCATGACATGTATTTTGAGGAGATAATTGTTTGAATTATATCCTAAAATAATTACATAGATTTATTTACCCAAGATAAATAAAAATAAAGAAAATAAAATAATCTCCTATTTATCCAAGGCATTTTCGAAATTGCTAGATAAAGGAAAGAGATAATCTTTTTTCTTTTTGTATTTATCTCTATAGATTAATCTTAATGAGATTAGGATTCCTATTTTTCTATAAATAGGAGGGTTGGGTCATTCATAAATCACGCAATTCAATTCTTTGGAAATTGAAAAATCTCTCTTCCTCCTTTTCTCTCCCTTTGCCGATTTTCCCTAGTCCATTGGGAAGAAAATATTTTTTTTCTTCTTCCCAATTTCTTCTTAAGTTCGATCCCACAATCGGATTTCGTTTGATCGATCGGGATATAGCGTAGAAGATCCGGTGTTGCTGAGGATTTGATGCTGTAAAGAAACCTCCAACCGATTCTCCATTAATCAGTCAATGTAAGTTCTGGTTTTAATTTTCGAAAATATAAGCATGTTCTTCGTGTTTTTATCACAAATTGCATGATGATCCTAAATTAAGTGTAAATTTGTGTTACTAAATAAATTCCGCTAATTTAGTAAATCATCCTTTCACTTGTAACAATGATTATCCCATTAGAGACGAATTATGTTTCTAAAAGTGGAATATTCTGGAATTTTATTGATATAGCGACAAAATGCATCGCTATATACATGTTTTTTTTATTCAATTTCATCATCATTATATATTTCAGTGGAAAGAACATGACCTCCCTTTGTGGATGAGAGTAGTTTAGAAGATGAGATCCCCTGTATATTTTGCCAACTAGAAAATGGAAGATGAGTAGGTTCATTCTTCTTATGGTTCAGAAGCTCTCATCGTCGTTGATGTCTAACCAGACATTGGGAGAGCTGGAGTTTCAAAAACCTTTTTTATTTTTGAGTTACATTGGAAGGCACATAATTTATTTTCGTATGATATTAATTAAGAGATTTAAGGAGGAGTTGTGTCATGGTTTAAAAGGCCTAAAAAGAAATCACGGTATGGTTTTTTTAACAGAGCCCAAACCATATGATGTGGTTCTATTAGAGTTGCATTTTGTCTCTACTTCCCAAATAGAGACGAAATGTGTCTCTATATTTCCCATTAGAGACGCACAAGAAAATGATATAAAAAAAACAGTTAAATAGTGACGCAATGCATCACTATTTAACTGTTTTTTTATATCATTTTCTTGTTTTCGCTTACAAGTTTAACAGTTCATTGCTAATTTAAACATCATCTTCAAGCTCATCGCTGTTGGATTTAGAAGTGTTGTCCTCAGTATCTTCTTCTTCGACCTCAGAAGGTTGAGGGGATGAATCATCAATGAAAGGAAGTTCAATATATAAGCTATCGGGATCAAACAATATTTCTGTTACGTCATTCAATGGTCGAGCAGTTTCAGAGTTTATTCCTTCATCTATTTGACGACTCTGAACCTCTTCTTCTTGGAAGGCTACAAATTCCTTGCTATTTTTATCTGGAAGACTTTCGTTAATATTACACAGCCTCACTTTGCAAATGACTAACCGATCATTCAATTGTCTAGAAGACGGATAAGGCAGATAATACGTTTGAATTGCTTGTTATGCTAATACAAACTGATCATTTGTGCTCATGTGTTTTCTCTTATATTCACCTTTAAAATATGTAAATATTGTATATTTCGCATCCTACCTCGCCTCATTGTCTCAAACCACATACAGTTAAATAATACGGTACGTTTTACACTCCCTCTTGCATATTCAAGCTCAATAATTTCATCAATCACTCCAAAGAAATCCTCTTCACTGTTTTTGAACACTGAACCCTTTATGCATACGCCGCTGATTCTATTACTCTGTTCTATTAATGAGATTTTGTTTGAAATTTGTAGCCCTTCCCTAGATAATCAAGGTATAATTTTGCTATTCTAGCAGGTCCTTTTGCAAACATTAGTTGTGATTGTTTGTCACTGGTGCAGTGGGCGAGTCAACCTGCACAACAGTGAAATTGGATTGAGAAATCACAATATTGCAGTTAATATGAACAATAATAACACATAATGATACTCACAAAAGCATAAAACCATGAACAGAAGTCCCTGTCAATTATGACCCCCTCCTCGGTTGCGTTCAGTCCAGGATTTTCCGGGCGTACACATAACTCAATGAATAACCTATTATTGAAATTAATATATTATAAACAATAAATTAAATAATAATATAAAAGTTTCACATATTAATATAGTTCATCATTACTCGATAATGGTTCCACCTCCGGACAATTACACAACACGTACGTTTGTGCAATGTGATACTCTTCCTCATTTAACTGTCTCCGCATGACCTTTCCAATAGTTCTCCCAAATACTGTAAAAATAGACAAATCATCTAGATCAACTCCAAGAGGAAGTGAATCTTGAACAAAATTCCGCTTCACTGTTCGGTATTGTAACGACCCGATTTTCGTTAAATTCTTTAATTTTAAAGACACAGTGGAAGACTTGGTTTTAAAAAAATGGCATGGGTTCGTTTAAAAATTGGATTATCCAAAACCTGTTTACATTAGCTCAATTCAGAGAAAGCAATAAAGATGGAATGCGTATTCCAGATTAAGATTTAAACTTCTAAAAGAGCTTAAAACCACAAGACATTTACAATTTTTAAACAAATACTTTTCCGAGCCCAAAACACAAAGTAAGAAAAGATGATAATATGTTTACAAGCATTTCCAAGAATGCTAAACCAAAAAGAGTTCATGTTACTGTCCATCAATCAGCTCGACATGTCATACAGCGCCACCTCCTTTACCACATCCCTTGCGACGAGATTTACCTGAAAAATTGTAAGTGTAGCAACATTAGCATAAAATGCTAGTGAGAGTAAAATAGAAGCAAGTAATCCTATGAACCAAATTCCATACCGGAATCTGTGTCCAAAGGCCTAAATTACTCTTTACTACCCATTCCACACTTCCAATTTCCACACAATCATACAATTGTAATGTAACTTCCCATAAATAGCCTTTCAATCCCGTAAAGTAATGAAATAGAGACTTAAAGTAAAAGTACTAACTATTACTAAGTCTTTCTAAACAATTCTAATGAATATAAACAATTTTATCTCAAGCTTTCTTTGTTACCATACAAGTTTCATCGTAACGTGTTACCGTATGAATCAACATCAACATACTACCACGTACAGTCTTACCATATCACAAGTCATCGTAACGTGTTACCGTATGGATCAACATCAACATACTACCACGTACGGTCTTACCATATCACAAATCATCGTAACGTGTTACCGTATGGATCAACATCAACATACTACCACGTACGGTCTTACCATAACACAAATCATCATCAAGTTCCCAAGTAAGTTAGTTTACTTAAATAAGATCCTACTAAGCTACTAACGAACATAACCACTTTGGAATTACACGAGCTAACTCTCAAGTGCAACTTCTAAGCCACTTTGACTCCCCAAACCACTCAAAGTACCTTAAACTTCCACTTTCATTGAAAATCTCCAATTTCATCTTACAAGACTTCCAAACACACTCAATCTTACTCTTCCTCCCAAATTCACTAAAACTCCAAGGCCACTCCACTCACTTCCGAGTCTAAAGTCACCAACAAAAGTATTTACTCCTAGGAGATTGTTTTTTCACTTAACCTCGATCAACAAAATCGTAATGAAACTTAATTTATAAAATTACTAACTTCTATTTTAAACTCACCTTGGATTTGTAGTCAAGCTTCCCAAAGGGAAAGAGGGGCTCGGGTTTGGGTTAACCAAAAATCGAGCAAACGACATCTAAACGCATAAAACGATGAAAAACCCGGAAATGGACCCTATGGAGCTCTCGGCCATACAAGGGAAAGAGGCGCTCGGGTTTGGGTTTCCAAATTTTATGCATTCTAGAGGCATTTCGGGTTTGTTTCGGGTACTTTGGAGGTTCGTAGTATCAATGGATAACCGTAATTTAGGGCTTTGCACAATAATCAATTTCCGAAAAATTAAGTAAAATGCAAATTCATAGCAAACTAAACACCCTAGCCATGACCAAGTGGGAGAAAAACAAACGAAACGGGTTTTCGACTCAAACTCGGTTTTAGGGTTAGGAAAAGTTTCTAAAATTGTCTAAAATGACTTCCTCGATTGAAATCTTCGAGTTTCTCGGCAAGAAATCGATGATTTAAATCTTGGACTCCATTAAAACACTATTCAAAGCTAAATTTAGAAACTTTGTCATACCTTGAGGCTTTTAGAAAACAGACGAAAACCTCGATTGATGGGTTAGAAACGATCCTTGGATCGAGGGCTTTTTAACGGAACTAAAATTACGACGATCTACCAAGTAACGAAGAAAAGCCAATGAGAGATATAGAGAGAGAGATAGTTTCGGCCAAGGTGAGAAGAAAAGAAGAAGAGATTTGTTTGCTTTGTTGACCATTGACTTATTTAAAGAAGAAGAAAGATGAATAGTAAAATGATATTTTTAAGAAACCAGAAAATGACGATTACATCCTTTTTAAATTATTTAGTTATAAAACGAAACCCGAAGATTTTAAACTAGTAAAAAGGTGATTAATAATTATTAATTGGCCCGTTAATAATTATTAATACAACCAAAACTAATTTAAAGTATTAAATAAATTAAAAATGTTTTTGAACGAAATAACTACTAATTACTAAATTTAAACTAACCTTAAATACTTTAATTAAAATAAAATAAAAATAAATAAATAAATAAATTTCCTCAAAAGTAACGGACGTTACAGGTATTGTTCTGCAATTCGTTGATCAAAGTAATATGAACAGAACGTGGTCGTCTAATGTATTACATTGCATTGCATATAGATCCTTTCGCTCTAGCCGTGTTTCTGACAGTTCTTTTTAGCCTACGCAAATATCTGACATAAAAAAGGGATCAGTTACAAAAAGTACTTGAGGAAAAATTCATAAAAACAATCAAACTATGTACCTCTCAAACGGGCACATCCATCGGTATTGAACTGGACCTCCTAGATATGCCTCGTAAGGTAGATGCACTAGTAGATACTCCATCGAGTCGAAAAAATATGGTGGAAACATTCTCTCTAACTTGCAAATGATGACAGCAATCTCACTGCTCAATGACTCGACAGTGGCTTGGGATAGCTCTCTACATGTTAACTCTCTGAACAACACACTCAGTTGGTGCCAACGGTTCCCAATGTTTCTGCTCAAGAAATGGCCTGAATGCAGCAGGCATGAGTTGTTGCATGAATATGTGACAATCATGACTTTCATTCCAAACACAGTATGACTGTGCACATCAATGCACATACTCAGATTTGTTACATATCCGTCCGGAAATTTAATCGATCGCATCCACTCGAACAATGTTTTCTTCCGGTCCCCTATTAGCATGTACTTTTCCTTCGTATATTTTTTTCCTGTTTCGTCCGATTTCAACCCAGGTTGATGACAGATTTCTCGAATGTCGTAACGTGATCTCAGATTATCTTTTGTTTTGTTTGGAATATTTAGAACCATGTTGATGAAATTGTTGAAAACGTTCTTCTCGATAAGCATGACATCTAAGTTATGCCTTATCATTAAATCTCCCCAATACTGTAGCTCCCAAAAAATACTTCTTTTCTTCTAACCTGTATTTTTTTCTACCATCTTATTCCAAGCCTCATCATCAATCTCTGTAACAATTCGCATGTTAAACGCATCTAACCGTTGCAGAATTTGGTATCCATTGATGGTTTTAGGAGGGCCTTCGTTTCTTACACCCCTCCCTTTATACCAGTCAGTTTTGTTCGATGGAAATGAATGATTGAGCGGTAAGAATCTTCTATGGTAGTCAAACCAACATGTTTTGCGACCATGCACCGACGAGAAGGCACCGGTATCATCCATGCAATGAGGGCATGCTAACTTTTCCGAAGTGCTCCACCCTAACGAATTTAGCTAGGGTAGTAGATTTGTTACGTTGTGTGCAAAAACATTAATTTTAATCTAATCTAAACAGTGATAAAATTTTAAATTAAATCTAATTATGCACGAAATATTTTACAAACATACCCGATAACATTGAATATGGCGGGAAGTCACTTATCGTCCAAATAACTACTACTCGCATCACAAAGTTTTGTTTTTTAGAAACATTATACGTCACAACGCCTTCGTTCCATAAACCACATAGCTCAACAATTAATGATTGGAGGTAGACATCCAGCTTCTGCTTCAGACTTTTCGGGCTTGGTACAATTAACGTTAAGAAAATCACAGGATCTTTCATGTACATTGATGGAGGCAAGTTATACGGTGTCCCCATAACTGGCCATAATGAAATATTGAGCTCCAGAATCCCTGAAAGAGTTACACCCGTCAGTACATAAACCCAATATAACGTTTCTGATTTCTTGTGCAAATCCTGGATGACAACGATTTAAATGTTTCCACGCCTCAGCATCAGAAGGGTATCTCATTACTCCTTCATCTTGCGAGTGCTCGTGATGCCACCTCATGTGAGAAGCAGTGACTTCTGACGCGTACAACCGTTACAGTCGTTGTGTGATCGGTAAATAAAACATGCGAGTATGTGGAATAAAGCTTTCTTTACCTTGTTTGTATGTCGTATGATTGCACATTTTACACATATGAAGATTTGCATTTGCACCCCAATATATCATACATCTGTTTTGTCAACAATCGATCCTCTCCATGGGTAAACCGAGACCCTCCACTAATTTCTTCATATCGTACAGACTCTGTGGCAACGTGTTGATCACAGGAGCACAACAATAAAACCATTGTGAAATTGAGTTGTATCCTCTTTGGGGAATGTGAAATTCTGCCTTTATATTCAACGGTAGCAGCTGCAAGTTGCGTGACATCACAACCTTCGTACAACGGCCTACTCGCTGATTCTATCATCTAAAACATTCTTTGCGCATCCTAATTTAAATCTTCATTTAATAAATTTTGAGGGCCATCACCTTGATAACCGCATCCATCATAAACCATACGTTCTAGCTGATCGTAGTGATTTTCAACGTTTTCAGAACTTTCATTCATATTCTAATTGAACTGCGAACTGCTTCCTTCATTTCGACATGACTCTCCCCTCGCTGCATTGAAAATTTCTCAAATTCTCCTTGATAAACCCATTGACAATAATTATCAACTATACAAGTGTAACTTCACATCATCTGTCGGTAATATCTTCTTATTCTTACACTTTTTACATGGACATCGTATCTTCTGTCCGTTGTTATGAAAAATCAAGGTAGATTGACAGAACTCAACAATCTGTTCGACCCCGGCTACAAATTGGTCGTTGAGAAACCCTTCAAGCAAACGGGCATACATCCACTCACGTATTTTCTCTCACTCGGAAAAATGTTTTTAACATAATTTTCTTTATTCAAAGTTATTCTCAACACACCTATTTATAATATTTCTTCTGTCTCTTTTAGAGACAAAATGTGTCTCTAATTAGGCGGGAACCATTCCCGCTATAAAAAATTGGAGGTAAAATTTCCCGCCACTATTAACGACGAAATTAGTCTCTAAAGTAAGAATGACTTTTTTCCCTAAAACGGACTGCGTCTCTGAATAAGGAGACAATTTTCGTTGACTAAAATTTCATTTCAAAGGCGCATTTCGTCGCTATTGTAGAGTCCGAATGAGTCTCTATTCTGACGGGAACATTTCCCACCTTATTAAAATGGAGGGAAAAATTCCCGCCATAATTTAATGACGGACTATGTCTCTAAGGAATGAGATCATTTAAGTTGTTAGATTAAAGGCACAGTTCGTCTCTATTATACAGTCAAAATACGTCTCTATTATTGAGTTTGCAAATTAGCGACGAAGTTTAACACTAAAAGTCAAACTTGTGACTTAGCGATAAACTTTGTCGCTAAAATAGCGTCCCAAAGTTTGCATCACTAATATTAGGTCGCTAATCTGATTTTTTCTTGTAGTGGGAGTTATTTGGTAACTCATCCTGTTTTTTGTTTCTCATTTTTTTGAAACTCTTCCCAAAAATTGTGTAGAAAGTTTAGAAATAACATATTCTTGTTTCTTGTTTCTCATTTTTGTTTCCAAGCTTTTCAACATATTGATAAATTATTATATTTTCCCGTTTTGTCTTATAAAATATATTATAAATATCCAAAAAAATATATTATATATTATTTTAAATATTTCATTTAAAATTATAATATTTTCAACATATAGTTTTTTTAAATGGGAAACATAAGCAATAAATAGTTTCCAAACATATTTATGTTTCTTTTTTCTTCCAGAAACAATAAATAATAAACAATTATCAAACATGTTTCTGTTTCTTCTTAAAAAAGAAACAGAAATAAGAAACGAGAATGAAAAATAAGAAACAAGAAACATAAATTGGGAAGGTTACCAAACGAGCCCTATATTGCTTTCATAAAATAAATCGACTATTTTTTTTGACATATAATAGTAATGTTGAATTTTCTAGATCTCTCTAGAAAGTCCATAACTCTTTAATACGATGAATAATGAGCTGTCAGAAGTTTCACTTTCGTGTCCGAAATAGAGCTTTTGGAACTAATTCCAGGACATTAGAAGTTTGAAAGGAGTCATTCCCGCGTGAAGAGGGCAGAGGATGGGTCTGACTTTGAGGGTTTAAAGGAATGTCTGCGTCTAAACTTTTAATCATTTAAGCCAAAAAGAGGGGAAAATGATAGTCAAGTGGGCTTATAACTAAACCCAAACGTCAGCCACCTCCCTGCCGTGTGGACTAGGGAAAACACGCCTCTTATAGTTATATCCAACCCAAATTAAGGTTTAGAGCTCAAATGCCTAACATTCCCAATGTATTGTGACCAATATGACTTGTTTTCTCTATGTTTGTTTGTTTTTTTTTTTTTTTTAATATGAATTTGCATAGTTATCATGGTTGAACTAAGTATTAATATAATTGTACTCTCGAATATTTAATTTGAGCAATTATATCATTAAACATAGTTAAATAATGAAATTAGATTATTCTTTTAAAAATATTCGATATCTAATTATATTCATCTCATTTGTGAATAAACATCTTCATATTGATGTTTGATTGCCAATTAATTTTTGTAAATTAGACATTTCTTACAATTCCTCTTTCTTTTATCCTCCTCCCTCTTTTCTCTCCTGCCAATGCTCTGGGTATTGAACTGAACTCTGAACATTTTGTTTTCTTTTATTATAATTAAGTCATATATGTTTGTTTATTCACGTATCAGATGAACATACCATAATCTCTAATATTAATAATGGAAAAGATTGAGTTTTGTCACATATGTAAGTTTGATGGTATATTTTTTAAAATTAAAATTTTTAAAGTCTATTTATAACAATCTCTATAGTTTATGGTGATATCTTCCACTTTTCTTTTGATTTTAATTTTAATTTTGTCTTTGTTTTGGTTTTTTTTTTTTTTTTAATTTCATTTTTACTTTTCTTGTGATTTTTTTTTCTATTTGTTATCAATTTGAGCTATACCACTGTTTAGTCTACATGAAATGATGTAAGAAGAATTTGTTCTTAAAGAAAATAGGACAAATTCATTCTTAAGGGGTGGCGTTGCCATTGACCACCTTCCATCAGAGGGATACATGTTTGACGCACCTAAATCTTATCCCTAAAAAAATCACCACATTCTCTTATAAAGAGGGAATAGTATATTTTTGATTGAGTGAAGCAATGGAGAGGCAAAACAGTGGATAATTTTAAAAACTATTGTCTAGAGGCTTGTTTAGGGCCATATAAAGATTTGTTGAGCTTACAAATTACTCTCTCCCCCTCTTTTGATACAACTTTAGACTTGATACTCTCAATCTAATGTCATCCTGCCTCCCAGAGTTATGTGTAATTATATATTCATATGTTTATATATGATTAAAACTTCTAATTAACAAAAAAAAAAAAAGTATTCAAGTTAATTGGAACAAAAATTAAGCAATATCAAATCTGGATTGCTTTAAATTTCAAATAAAACAGAAATGCTATCTCAATATTTCTTTCTTATTATTGAGATAGAAAGATATATTGAAACTAAAATAAATATACCTCAGCTCTTCTGTTAGGTTTAATCATTTCCCTGCTCCCACAATTTGATGTAATATCTAATAATAAAAAAACACCTTTACTTCCCCTAGAAAACATTATATTTTGCTTGAACTTAAGTCTTACAAGAAATATTTTAGTGATTTTAGGATTATAATGAAAGTTAATCATACATGAAGTTTTAACTAATTTGACAAACGTAGCTTTCATTTACTCATTTTTTAATCAAAAAAATATTATGCAAAACCCATCTGAAGATGAAGGAAAGCTGGGCCTTTCTCTGATGTAATATAACTATGTGAGGTTAAGATTTCCAATTTATTGCAAGCCCAGAGGATTGAATGACCAAGTCACATTCATCATATTCATTTAGAAGTTGGGAAAAAGAAGTTCAAAATTAAAAAATTTCTAAGCCATCATAATTTTCTTATTCCCATGCTCTGGGTCATTAAAAAAAAAGGTAGAATGGCATGCTGATGTTTTCACATGTTTTTTTTTTTTTAATAATTATTGGATCAAACTAAATTAATGCTTTTAATTTTCAAGTGCAATCAATACAAAGAGTACCATTAATTTGTTACACAATTATGCATTATTATACTTTTCTTTTGGTATAAAGAATAAATTTAAAGAAGGCAAAGTTAAAGAGGAGAGAGAGATTAAATTTAATACAATAAAACTTGTTCAAAAGCTTTTGAGACATCACACAAAAAGCAGCAGATCCAGATTCTGATATGTAGGACCATTTCAGTCCCTACAAAACAGTTAGGGTTACTTAGGCCTTTTTGGTTGTTTGGCCATACCCTTTCCCTTACTACTCTCAACTACTCCACACCTACAAAATCATAACTTATAATTTTCTCTCTCAAAACACATTGTCAACTCAATTTTAACCGTGAGTATCTGGGTCGGTTTTTACACACCTCAACTAATCTCACGGGACGACAACTCTAAGCTCAATTTTGAAGTTACATATCACCAAGCAGAAAATCAAGCTCCTTGTACATTTATCAAGGAGCAAGCAAAGAAAACTGAAAATGAGAAACTCACAAAAAAAAAAAAAAAACCTGATGAAAGCTCTCTTTTTTGAGTTACCTAGGCTATAATTGAGATATCCTCTGTTTTTTCTAGACCAAACATGTATACAAATGCTAGATCAGTCACATATCCAATTTATAAAATTAATAGTAACTAATTTTTAGAGAATTAATTTTTTGTTTTATGAGTCAGTGGAACACAAGCCTTTGGTATTTTGTAGCTGTTGGAGAATCTGATTCCTCACACACAGCCCTCTTCTTGTTCACAATTCCACAATTGGTGATGCCAAATAACGAGTCTTGGTGGTCGGGTTGCGGTTGCGGTGGTGTTGGTGTTGGTAGCGGAATTGTTACCGGCGGTATCTGAAAGGATTCAAGTGGTGGTGGTGGATGTCTCCATTGAGGAAGTGGTCCGGCTAAAAGCAGGGTCTGTAAAAGTGGACCAGCCTTGATAACAGCCTGTAAAAGCTTACCCTTTTCGGGCAACGGCTTGTCGGGTACTAAATCGAGGAATTCGGGTGGCGGTAGGTGAAGAACCGGAGATGAAACAATGCTTTCTTCACAATCTTCAATGCTGGAAATTCCGGATAAAGGAGGAGGTTGAGGAAGGAAGAGTTTGTCAAAGAAAAGATTCTGACATTTCTCATTAGCTTCATCTCTTTCTCTGATAGCTAAGGCTAAGAGATGTTTTAATTGAAAAAGTTGATCATCTCTCTTTCTCAACTCCTCTTCAACAGCAATTCTAGTTTGTTCTAACTCAAGGGTTGTACACAGAAGAGAATGCCTCAACTCATCTATGTTCTGTTTGAAACCCAAAAAATAAAAACTTAATTTCAGTCAGAGAAATTAAAAAAAAAAAATTAGCAATTGAAATTCAGAATTACTCGGAGGGAAATCTCACCTTTCCTTGGAAGAAGTAAGCCCAAGTTAAAACAGGGCTGCGTTGGTTATCCATGGAATTCTAGAGAGAGAGAGGGGGGGAGAACGAAAAGAGAGAGAATTGTGGGGTTTTGGTGTTAGTTTTTGTGGCACTTATAAAAGTAGTTGGGTGTGTAACTGTTTGATATCTGGTTAAATCTGATTTTTTTTTTTTTTTAATAAGTAGCGGTTGGACAAAAAGCAACAAAAAAAAAGAGGGCAGAAGCCTAATAAGGCCAAGGACAATTTCTTATCGTGAAACAGATCATTCAGACTGACTGATGCTTTTTTTTTTTTGGGGGGGTACAGAATAAACCGAGGAATAGGAATCAGATTTCAGCGAAAAAAGTGGGGAACATGAAGACCTAATCACAGTGAAGGTACAACAGCCTCGTAGATTATATAACTACTCCCTTCCCTTTACTTCAAACTTGCACCCAACAAAAATTAGAGATTTATTAAAGAGACTCTTGGATTATGATTTTTCCACCAAAATTTGTTGGGAAAGCTTCTAAGCTTATTTAACACCCAAATATATACATATTTTGTATATGTAATAAAGCAAAAGTTTGATATTTATGACTAATTCATGGACTAAATAGATACAATATCTAAAAGTCAGAGATCACTTAGATATAAATTAAAAACGCATGGATTAAAATAGACACGATGTCCACAACTAAGGAACCATTTAGACACAAATTGAAAATGCAGGAATCAAATAAACATGACGCCCAAAACTAAGGGACAAAAAATGTAATTTACCATAAAATATTTATTTAATTGAAGTAAAAGAACAAACAAACAATATAAATATAGGTAGTTTTAACATGTTGAATGATTAACATAAAAAAATAAAATATTTATAAAAATTTGGTAAATAAGTATATACAAATAGAGTTTATAATATTTGTAGAGTTTGAACATATTTTTAATTTTTCATCTTCAATGAACATGATAATATAAATTAATATCAACAATGTATATGTACTGTATATAATATGTGTTTTGAATCCTAATAATTTATTGTATTAATTTTAGGGAAATTTTATTGGGTAATAGATTTTCATACAATATTTGTAAAAATAGCAAATCTACAAACTATTTGTAAAAAATAGTAATTTTTACTACGTTAATCAGTGATTAAGGTGTGTATCAGTGATAAACTTAGTGTAAAAATATGTTAATCAGTGTTTATCATTGATTCATTAGATCAAAATTTGTTATATTTACAAATATTTTTTAGAGGTGCTATTTTTACAAATATTACAGGCAGTTGCAAATCTAGCAAAATTTTGAGTAATATTTGTAAAAATAGTAACTCTAAAAATTATTTGTCAATATATCAAATTTTGATTGAGTGAATTAGTGATAAACATTGAATTACTTATTTTTACATTAAGTTTATCACCGATACACACAATAATCATTGTTAATTATTGATTAACATAGTAAAAGTTGCTATATTTACGAAAGAAAAAAATTAGAGTTGCTATTTTTACAAATATTGCATCAAAATCTGCTACCCAATGAAATTTTCCTTAATTTTAATGAATTATTAATAAATAATTAATAATTAAAAAAAAAGAATTAAAATCAACATAATCATATGTAAGTGGTAATTGAGCGGTAATGACATATTTTATAAATTGAAGGTTTGATGAAGGGTAAATTAAAAACAATGGCATATTTTGTAATTTTCAAAATCATATAGGGATGGGAGAGCGTCTAACATCAAATAATTGGCAATATCATCATAAACACATATCATCAAATGTGGAGCTTCAGATTTAACACTCATAAGAGAGACCCACACTGCTCGAGAATAGTCATTGTAAGAAAATAATGTGCCCCACAACAAGAAAGAGAGTTATAAGGGACTAGATGTCACAATGTATAACATCCAAAATTAGAAACAAACATCACAGGACTCATGAAAATTATAAACATTCATACTTCTACAAGTAGGAATAAATAAACTAGACAAGGAAGTTTCTACGTGTCTTGAAGGATGTCCAAGACGTTGATGCTAGAAATTGATGTTATCTTTCACGGATGCCCGATCTACTTGTTGATGTTGCAGTGGCAAGAACCATTCCCCATCACATTGATCACCCGCTCCAATCATTATTCTCGAAGCATGGTCCAGAATAACACAAAGCTTATCAGTAAAAGTGATAGAGTAATAGTTATCTTTAAGTAAATGAGAGACATAGAGGAGATTGCAAGATAAATCTGGGATATATAAGACACGATGCAACTTCATGTTCTGACTCAAGTTAACTGATACTCGTTTCCTTGCAAAGCTCCGTTTTTGGTTTGGGAGACACTAAATTATAAAACAAGTGCGCATTACTAGACATGTGATTGGAGCATCTCATATCTATGATCCATAAGTCAACATAAACCGACTTACCATTCAATTTCTCAATAGAAGAGGATTGCCCTTTTGAATTCAGCATATTGACAAGTGTAGCCCATTGGTCATTAGAAAGACCATGTAAACCACTTCGATTAGTAGTAGTGAGAGGTGTCTAATTCTCAAAGTTTGTTGTGATTCCCGCATTAGCAACTTGACCACGATCACCACCGTTTCGCTCCCCCCCCCCCACCTCTACTTGGACATCCTCCGCCTCTTCCTTGTCCTCCATTAGATGGCCACCATTCAGGATATTCATGTAGTTGAAAGCATGTTGAATTATTATGACCCGTTTTAGAGCAATAAGAACAAAACATGTTTGATTTAGATTTGTCTCCACCACGAGTTTGTGGCTTTTCTTTGTTAAAGGCTCCTTGAATAGCAAATCCAACTGCATCTTGTTTGCTCTCTTGAGAACGAGCAATTTTATGATGTCTTTCTTCCGTCACTATCTTTGTAAATATGACATTCAATGTTGGTACAGGATCCATCATTAGTATGTTTGACACTGCATTTCTATATAGGGTTGGAGCTAACCCAACGAGAAAATCATGTACCTTTCCATTCTCCCTTTGCTTAGCAAGAATCGTCGCTGGTTCACATGTACACGTTGATACAATTGTATATCCCTCGAGCTCATCCCATATTTTGCTTAATTCATTATAATAGCAACAACAACAATGCCTCGTAGTTTACATCCACTAAGAAGAGTCTTCAATTAAATGAATCCTCGGTCCGTTTCCAATAGAGAAATGTGTGTTCGTATATCGTCCCACATATCCTTCACATCATTAGGCTGAGGAACTGAAGATATGAGACTTGGATCTAAGGTATTATGGGTCCATCCCACAAGGGTTGAATTCACCGTCACTCATAAGTTTTCTTCCGAAGATCCCGGCTCTAGCTTCCTATGGCTTCCATCAATGAAACCTAATTTATTCTTTGCACGAAAATTATTCCGCAATGATCGTACTTATTCATTATAATTCTCACCACGAAGCACAATTGGGCAAATTGTGATTTGTGATCTATTGGAGGGATGTAGATAATAGGGAGAAGAACAATCCAGAGATTTGACAGTCCCCATGTTGGATTCGATTTGCTTGTTCTACGTTTCTTATAGCGTGGTCATTGAGAATCATCATCCTGCTCTGATACCATGTAAAATTTAAATAATATATTTTCTCATTTAATATCATGGCTGATGGCTCATATGTATACAAGTATTTATCTAGGTTAAGAAAAGATAAAACTTCATACAAAGTTAAACTAGAAAATAAAATAAAATAAGATAATAATTTAAGAAATAGAGCAATGGTCGCAGCTGTGAGAACTCATGACCACAACCACAGAAGGAAAAACACATTCCTTCCGCATTGGTCGCCGCGACAACAACTCTCACTGGTGTGGAGACCATTTTCGGATTTTTGGCCAAAGAATGGCCAAAAACCCACAGGCCACGACCATGAGGGCCGTGGCAACAACGAAAGAAGGAAAATATGCCTTTCCTGCATATTTTCTGCTTAGTAAATTGTTCCACCCTGACTACGAATTTATTGTTCAAATAACCGTCAACCAAACGAACCTACATCCATTCTTGCACTTTTTCTATATTATGGATTTTTCTTGATGTTCATAAGTTTATTTATAGACTATCTTCAAAGTTCATCTCTAAATTTTGTGGGAAGCTTACCAATCTATTTTTTTTAAGGTATATAAAACGCGTTAAAAAAAGAAAAAGAAATAATCTCATCAATAACCTGTTTAAATCACCTTTATTCATTTTTAACGGCAATTTTAATTTTATATCATTCTTACCCAAAAACAACCGAAGATGGTGGCATGTAAGGAGATTCCGATTTGAATGTTTACTTTTTTGCCCTTTTTGTTTTCATAAACGTTTTTATTATTTCCATAAATTGTGGGGTTTGATTTTATCATTTAATGCTTTTTCTATTGTTTTAAAATTATTCTTTTTCATATATTTTTTTATTTGTTTCTCGTTTCATTCAAATTCAAATTTCTATATCTAAGAATATTTCTTACCCCTCTTCCTCGTCCAATATCATCAGTCATTGTGTTCCCTCGAGTTCTCGCCATTTTCGCTTCCTTCACTTTTTTCCAAAGCTTTTCGTTTATTCTCTATTCTCTTCAAACTGTTTTCTTATTAGGGTTTCTGATTTTATTTTTTCCCTTACTTCCTATCTTTCCTAATTCAGTTTCTCATTCCTTTTCTATTTTCCCACACTTAAAAAAATCAAATAATAATTACACATCCACGTTTCACGCACCATTTAATGAGTTTTATCAAATCCTTCACGTTTTTTTAGGAAGTTGACGGTTAATTAGATATGCAGGGGCTATTTCAGTCTTTTCAATTGTCAAGGATGTGGCGCGTGAACCGGTTTTGGGCCATGCAATTCAAATATTATGGCTACTAATGAAATTAACCCAAAAAAAAAACGAATGAACCGCGCGTTTCAAAAAACACAGGCATGGAGTTGTCTTCATTCTCAATTTTTTTTATCCAAATCCACTTGATTATAAGACAGGCATCCTCACGGAAGGCAAATCAAAAGCGGTCATAACTATGAAACAGAGGATTGTGCGTTATTCATTTTTCCTTTTGAAGAAAAAGAATTAACCGAAACACTTTTAAGACAGTTGAGAATGATTATGTCTTTTTAAAAAGTGGATCAAAGTAACCAAATATATTCAGGCGACCATAGTATGCTTTCCTTTTGACCATACGTCAAAACACGTAGTGCTACATATGAATTTAATTCGAGGCCTTCTAATTTATTTATTTTTTATTATTATTAGGAATTAATATGAATTTACTTCGAGGCCTTCTGATTTATTTATTTATTTTTATTATTAGGAATTAAGGTAAATCACACCAAGTTTTAGATTTTATTTGCTCAGAATGAGATATTTTAAAAATTATACTCATTAGTTAAAAAAATTTGGATTTTTTAAATAGAATAGGCACATGTAATGACATAGAATAAACACGTGTTTGAAATGTGTCAACACCAATTAATGGATGAGTGTGACTTGTAACTTAACAAACCACGTAGGTGTTTAAAATTATTTTTAAACTACAAATATATGATTTGTATATATCCCTTTGTTAAATATTTAAATAAAAATAGTTTAAAAAAATGTTATCATACCTCTCATTGAGATGTTTATATAATATTTTAAATTTTCCTAAAATGAAATATTTTAGTGAAAAATTAAATCCAATAATACTTTTTCTTACATAAATATAATAAATAAAAAAGGTTTTTTTTTTTTAAAGTAGCATCTTTTGCCTTCATTAAATCAATTAATTAATATTCATTAATTACTTTTCTTTTATATTTTAAAATGATGAATCTCATTATTATTTTTTATACTTCGAGATGTTTTGAATATAAAATTAACTATTTTTCAAGTTTTATAGTTTTTACCATTTTGATATATTAATTAGATAAAGAATTCCTAGAATTATTTAATATATGTTAAAAAAGTTATTTTTAAAATTTATAAAATTTTGTAGTTTTTAAAATATACAATTGATAAAGTGCTAATTTTTATATAAAAATACCTTTATTTTAATCACAAATTATTCATAGAATTGCTGCGGAACTCATCTTCTAATTCACTTTTGTTTCGACAAACCTTCAAAATCTACGGTCAAGGTGAGCGATGCTCACATGCGGCTCCACTACAAGAAAAAATAAGCGTGAAATTTCCAGCTTTATGTGGTGCAATTGAATTTGCAGGAAGCTTCCCACAAAATTTAGAGATGAACTTGGAAGATAGTCTATAAATAAACTTATAAACATCAAGAAAAATCTAAAATATAGAAAAAGTGCGAGAATAGATGTAGGTTCGTTTGGTTGACGGTTATTTGAACGATCAATTTGTAGTCAGGGTGGAACAATTTGCTAAGCAAAAAATATACAAGAAAGACATATTTTCCTTCTTTTGCCGTTGCCACGACCTTCGTGATCGTGGCCTGGCCAAAAACCCGAGAGTGGTTGCCACACCTGTGAGAGTTGTCGTTGCAGCGACCAACGCGTTTTTTCTTTTGTGGTTGTGGTCACGAGTTCTCACGGCTGAGACCATTGCTCGATTTCTTAAATTATTATCTTATTTTATGTTATTTTCTAGTTTGTCTTTGTATTAAGTTTTATCTTATCTTAACCTAGATATATACTTGTATAAAATATGAGCCATCAGCCATGATATTCA
This sequence comes from Gynostemma pentaphyllum, assembly GCA_028015215.1. Classification (NCBI taxonomy): domain Eukaryota; kingdom Viridiplantae; phylum Streptophyta; class Magnoliopsida; order Cucurbitales; family Cucurbitaceae; genus Gynostemma; species Gynostemma pentaphyllum. The sequence goes on along the minus strand of CM051346.1, from coordinate 18,506,030 downwards.
ATGAGAAAACATATTCTTTAAATTTTACATGGTATCAGAGCAGGATGATGATTCTCAATGACCACGCTAGAAGAAACACAAAAAAACCAAATCGAATGCAACATGGGGACTGTCAAATCTCTGGATTCTTCTTCTCCATATTATCTACATCCCTCCAATAGATCACAAATCACAATCTGCCCAATTGTGCTTTGTGGTGAGAATTATAATGAACAGGTACGATAAATGCAGAATAATTTTTGTGCAAAGAATAAATTAGGTTTCATTGATGGAAGCCTTAGGAAGCAAAAGCCGGGATCTTCGAAAAAAAACTTATGAGTAATGGTGAATTCAAACCCTTGTGGGATGGACCCATAATACCTTGGATCAAGGTGTCATATCTTTAGTTCCTCAGCCTAATGATGTGAAGGATATGTGGGATTATAAACGAACACATGTTTCTCAATTGGATACGAACCGAGGATTCATTAATTGAAGATTCTTCTTAGTGGATGTAAACAACGAGACATTGTTGTTGTTGCTATTATAATGATATGAGGAAAATATGGGATGAGCTCGAGGGATATACAATTGTACCAACGTGTACATGTGAAGCAGCGACAATTCTTGCTAAGCAAAAGGAGAATGAAAAGGTACAAGATTTTCTCATTGGGTTAGATCCAACCCTATATGGAAATGTAGTGTCAAACATATTAATGATGGAGCCTGTACCAACATTGAATGTCATATTTGCAAAGATAGTGATGGAAGAAAGACATCATAAAATTGCTCGTTCTCAAGAGAGCAAACCAGATGCAGTTGGATTTGCTATTCAAGGAGCCTTTAATAAAGGAAAGTCAAAAACTCGTGTGTGAGACAAATCTAAATCAAACATGATTTGTTCTCATTGCTCTAAAACAGGTCATGATAATTCAACATGCTTTCAACTACATGAATATCCTGAATGGTGGCCATCTAATGGAGGACAAGGAAGAGGTGGAGAATGTTCAAGTAGAGGTGGGGGGGGGGGGGGCGAAACAGTGGTGATCATGGTCAAATTGCTAATGCGGCAAACAAACTCTGAGAACTAGACACCTCTCACTACTACTAATCGAAGTGGTTTACATGGTCTTTCTAATGATCAATGGGCTACACTTGTTAATATGCTGAATTCAAAAGGGCAATCCTCTTCTATTAAGAAATTGAATGGTAAGTCGGTTGATGTCGACCTATGGATCATAGATATGAGATGCTCCAATCACATGTGTAGTAATTCACACTTGTTTTATAATTTAGTGTCTCCCAAACGTGAAACGGACCTTTGCAAGGAAACGATTATCAGTTATCTTGAGTCAGAACATGAAGTTGCATCACGTCTTTGTAAAGACCCGACTTTTCAGAGTTTAAAACAAACATAGTTAATGCAGCGGAAGACGCAATAAATGACGTTTATTGAAAAATATGAAAATCTTCAACCAAATAGTCAATTAAATAAAATCAACAACTCCGGAGTTACAATCTTTAAAACAAAAACAATGAGCTAAATCAAATAACAAAATGTTTTAAAACTAACATGAGTCTCAAATCTCATAAAAACAAAATATAGTCAATAAAATTCGAATACTTTATTCTTAATCTCAATGAAAATTAAAGATGCATTTGGCTAGCCACCACGACATGAACCCTCATCTCTTCCACTTCATCAACCGCCACCTTTCGGTCCATTGTTACCTGAAAAGAAACCACAGATAGCACTGTGAGGCTAAAGCCAGTGAGGAAACGATCTAAATGAAGGTAAAGTTTTAAATAATCTCTAACAACTTATACCGAGTCCCAACACTCAACACTCCAATGTCTCTTTCACACAAAACGTCACTTAAACCTCACATTCAATCTCTTTACATGAATAGGCAATTAATAACTAATTCCATATCCAAGACCAACATTCATAATAATCCTCCCAATACATATCCCAATCCAAAACAATAAGTCAACTCTAAATTAACAAACATAATCAATCAATCTTTCAAACCATCCACTAAGAAGGCGGTCTCTCGGGACTACAAACCTTTCTTAGGCACTTAGTTACAGTTGTAACTATAACTAATCCACTAATGGATCGTTCATACGAGCAACATCCATTAGTCATTATGAGCTCACTCTCATAACTATTTTTACTAAGTATGAGCTCGTACCCTCAAACTAGTTTAACACATCTGCCAAGCCATCATTCCACAATCTCTTTACATTATCCTCTTGATAATGTTCATTCACAATCAGAAAACACAATTAAAATACAGAAGCTCAAAGATTCTAATTAAAGCATGCAAAATACATTATTACGACAAAACTGCCGAAAACCGTCAAAACTAACAATTCGATCTTAATCAAGCTCAACTCAAATATGATGTCAAATCACCATAAAATACTCCATAATATTCCAGAATTAACTCCCAAATCAATCAGAATCAAATAGAATCAAAAAACATCAAAAACTGCCGAAAAACGACTAAACTAGTTCTAATCGAAAAATTATTTCACCAAATGATTTTTCGGTGTTTCCAACATGAAATCACTTCCTAAAACTCCAGAATATTATATTTAAATATAAGGAATTAATTAAGCTACGGTAAGAGCCTTAGATTTCTCTAAAACTCTACCAACGAGTAAACCGTTAACTCACCTCGAAATCACTTATGTCCAAAATCAACGCTACTTCCCTTGACAAATCAGACCTGAAACGAAGGTCCTAAATAACTTAAAATACAAATTAAAATATCCTAAAATTATACAAAAGGTTTGGGGTTCGATGGATCAAAGAACGGAAAACAAACGACGAAGGAAATTGGCTATGGTTGGGGCGTGGGTGGTGTGTGTGCCGCGGCTGGTCATGGCCTTCAGGTCATGGCTCGGTCACGGTTTCAAGGCTACGATGATCGATCTTGATGGTTCTAGGTAATAGGATCGGTAATCAAAATCGATTGGGTGTTCGGCCAATGTTTGGAAAATTGAAAATTATGGAGGTTGGATCTCAAATTCATGGTTCTTGATGTTCTTGAAAATAATTAACTAAAATTCCAGAATATTAAAGATTGATAAATCAATCATGAATGCTTACCCGCTAAACGAATTTCGTGAAAAAGGCTTCCAATTTTCCCTCCTCGATTCCGTGCGATTCCAACGATCTCCTAATTAACAAAATTGATGAAAACTCATCAATTTCTAACCCTAGGCTCATAGCAACAAGAAGAAAAAGAGGAAGAAGGTTTTCGATACCTTTGTGTCCAAAATTGATTCCCAATACGCTTGAATTCAAAACTTGAATCGATGAGCAACGAACCAACGAGACGAAACGACGAAATTCCTTCTCCTTTTCTTTGTGGGTGGCGGCGACGGCTTGAGGGGGAGAGAAGAGAAAGTCTAAAGGCTGATTATTACAAATAGGAATGCCATTTTAGGTTAAAATCCCGAGTTGCCATAATTACGAAACTGCCACTTGTCTTAAAACGTCCATAACTTGATCACCGGGTCTCAGAACGACAAACCGTCAGTTGCGTTGGAATCTTGACATCGAGACGATCAATTTTATGTCAAAATATTAATCAAATCATAAGTTTCAAATTTCGAGGTTTTTCGGGAAAAATTACCATAATACCCTTTTTGAAATAACACGGTATTTTTGTTCTAATTAATCGATCAAGCTGATTAATATTATTTAACAAAATAATATTGATTTTTAACTTTCTCTTGACGGGGCGTTACAGTCTTACATATCCCAGATTTATCTTGCAATCTCCTGTATGTCTTTCATTTACTTAAAGATAACTATTACTCTATCACTTTTAGTGATAACCTTTGTGTTATTTAGGATCGTGCTTCGAGAATAATGATTGGAGCGGGTGATCCTTGTGATGGGGAATGGTTTTGGCCACTGCAACATCAGCAAGCACATCAGACATCCGTGAAAGATAACATCAATTTCTAGCATCGACGTCTTGGACATCCTTCTAGACATGTAGAGTCTTCCTTGTCTATTTTATTTAGTCCTACTAGTAAAAGTATGGATGTTTCTAATTTTCATGAGTCCTGTGATGTTTGTCTTCGTGCTAAACAAACAACAAATATTTTTTCTTTAAGCAATAACAAAGTTGTTGGTATTTTTTATCTTATACATTATGACCTCTGGCCCCTAATAACTCTCCTTCTTGCTATGGGGCACATTATTTTCTTACGAATAGGTGACACCAACCCCATCCTATTCGAATAGTTGACGCCAAAAAAGGTGACACTGGCATAGGTGACGCCAAAAAAGCGTCACCTTTTCCCGAAATTCTTGTTCTGATGCTTGGTACTTCTAATCTTAGACCGATATTGGTCTAATCTCATACCGAGATTGATAATTCGATATGAGAAATACCATTTTAAAAATATTTTCTATTTTGAAATTGCTAAATAAAAATATTTGAAGCTCGATATCTGAATAAAAAAACTGTTGTTAGCCTTAAAAAAAGACATAATTCCCAAACAACACTTAGATGTTTATATATTTGGAATTAAAAAGAATAGGGCATTTGCATATATAATATTTTTCAGCCCAATATTAGGCTAATATAGCAGCCCAAAAAATTAATTGCAAATATAGCAGAAAGCTCATTCAAGCCCAATTTGACACTTTACCAAAACACCCCTCATTAAAACTCTTATCTGGTAGCAGAAAGCCTCTTTCACCCTCTCTCACTTTTCTAATAAAAGGTTATTCACAATTTCTCTCTCAGCTTTCCACCAAAATTCTAAGGTTCTTCGTGATTTCTCTCTCATTTTTCCTCCTAAATTCTAGGGTTCTTTTCGATTTTTCCCAAACTTTAGAGTTTTGATGGAAAATCGTGAACTTAATGTGAGTTTATGTTGTTTCTATTTGATTTTCTATACAATTTTTTGGTGCTACTTAATTTTCTTCTTTAAGCTTAGATAGAATGGAAGAATCAGTAGTAAAATTTTACTACGCATTTATTTCAACTTTTGTAAAGTTATGTTTTTAGATTCCTTTTCTATTATTTTTTTTTGTTTTTTTTAATTATTGTTTTACTTTTCTAAAGTGACTGACAAGAGTCTTGTCTTGTCTAATGCTTTATTTTAACTTTATTTCTTTTCCTAAAGATGATTCAGTCAAGGGTTATGTCTTGCTGACTCATTCTTATCTTTTAATTTGCTTAGTTTAATTTTTAGTTCAAGTGCGAAGTTTATATAAGGACTTCAAGTCTGTACTCAAAGGGACATTGTAACGACCCGATTTTTCGTAAAATTCATTAAAATAAATGCACAGCGGAAAACTTGATTTTACAGAAAAACGGCATGGGTCCATTTAAAATTCGAATAATCCAAAACCTGTTTATAACCCAGTTTTCAGGAAAAGCAATAAAATTGGAATGCACAATCCAAAATATGATGAAAGTTTATAGTTTAAAAACATATATAAATTATACAAATGCTCCATCGAGCTCAAAATGAAACGAAATAAAAGTAATGAAATGTTCCAAAGCATTCAAGGATGCTTCACCCAAAACCACAAACATTCTTGTCCATTCATCGTCCTGAAAGGTCACGCGGCGCCACCTCCTCTACCTCGTCCTCTACCACGAGTCTTACCTGAAAAATTGTAATTGTAGCAACATTAGCATAAAAATGCTAGTGAGAGTAAAATGAAAGCAAGTAATCCTATGAACAACATTCCATGTCGAAATTGTGTCCAAAGGCCTAGATTTCACTTTTACTACACATTCCACATTCCAAAGTCCACATATAATCAACATACATAATAAACTTTCTCAACTTTGTGGCTCAACGAATTTTATGAATCATGGCTTTCCTTGAAATCATTCTATCATCATAAAATAAAACTCATACCAAGATACAAGTAAAAGAATGTGATATACTAAGTGCTAATAAAGTGGCAACCACACATGCTCAAATTTTCGAGTGCCATCCGTATCACCCCATGTGTAGTACTATATAATGATAACAATAATAATACATCCATTCACGCTCAAATCTTCGAATGCCACTCTTACCACAGCGTGTATAGTAACATAATAATGATAACAATAATAACACATCCATACACGCTCAAATCTTCGAATGCCACCCTTACCACAGCGTGTATAGTAACATAATAATGATAACAATAATAACAAATCCATACACGCTCAAATCTTCGAATGCCACCCTTACCACAGCGTGTATAGTAACATAAAGTATAACGCATCTATAACGCTCATTTCATAGAATGCCCACCTTACCACAGCGTATATAGTGCTATATCACAAATCATCGCACCATGATACCGTATGGAGTGTATCACATACTATCATGTGCCACATCACATAACCTCGCACCATGATACCGTATGGAGCGTATCACATACTATCATGTGCCATATCACATAACCTCGCACCATGATACCGTATGGAGCGTATCACATACTATCATGTGCCCTATCACATAACCTCGCACCATGATACCGTATGGAGCGTATCACATACTATCATGTGCCATATCACATAACCACGCACCATGATACCGTATGGAGCGTATCACATACTATCATGTGCCATATCACATAACCTCGCACCATGATACCGTATGGAGCGTATCACATACTATCATGTGCGCTATCACATAACCTCGCACCATGATACCGTATGGAGCGTATCACATACTATCATGTGCCATATCACATAACCTCGCACCATGATACCGTATGGAGCGTATCACATACTATCATGTGCCATATCACATAACCTCCTAGAATCTATCAAGCTCCCTAGTAAGTTAGATAAAGTTCCACTAAACTACTAAAGAACATAAACCGTTTGAATTACACGAGTCAATACTCAAGTGTAATTTCTAAGCCAGTTTGACTCCCGAATCACTTAAAGTTCCTTAGTCATTCACTTTCATCTAAAGTCTCCAAATCACCTTACAAGACTTCCAATTCACTCATAATTCCTCTTTTACTTCCAAAACCATAAATACATCAAAATCACTCCACTCACATTCGAGTTAAAGTCTCCAACCAGGTATAACTTCCGGAAGTTAGTTCCCCTCTTAACCTCGATAAACAATAACGTAATGAAATATAATTCATAAAATTACTAACTTCCATTTTAAACTCACCTTAGATATGAAATTCAAGCTTCCAAAGTGCCGGAGTCAAAGTCAAGAAATCGATCACAAACCTACAAATCAATCACACCTAACCATCAATAATCATTCGAAAACCGATCAAACGGCAAATAAACACATAAAACGACGAAAACCCCGGATTTAATCCCCAGGGGACCCACGGCCCAACAAGAAAGGGAGGGTTCGGGTTCGGTTTTCCGTCTTTTATGCAATTTAGAGGCATTTTGGGTTGTTTTCGAATACTTTGGAAACCGGGATAGCAATGGGTCAACGTAATTTAGGGTTTTACATAATAATCTATTTCCAAAAAAATCAAGTAAAACGTAAAATCATAGTTAACTAAACATTCTAACATTGCCCAAAGAGGGAAAATCACAAGGGACGGGTTTCCGGCTCAAACTCGGTTTTAGGGTTTAGGGGAAGTTTCTAAAATCGACCAAAACGACTTTCCCGATGGAAATCTTCAAGCTTCGGTGAACGAATTTGAAGATTTCAATCCAAAACCACCATTAAAATACTATTCACATCAAATTTTAGAAACTTTGTCATACCTTAAGGCCTCGAGAAAACGAGCGAAAACCTCGATTGATAGGATGGGTAGAAAGGTCTCGGCGAGAGCTTTCCAACGCATCCAAAATCACGTAAAACGGATTAGAAACGAAGTCGGGGCGACGATTTCTTTCTCTCCCCTTTTCCTCCTCTCTAAGCTACGGGTTTGGAGGAAAAAATATGAGATGAATTTGATGTTTTTGACCAAAGATTGACTTTTAAAGATGAGGAAGATGAATAGTGATTTTTAAGAAATTGGAAAATAACGTATACGTCCCTTTTAAATGATTCGATTTAAAATACGAAACCCGATGATCTTAAAATAATCTAAAGGTGATTAATAATTATTAATTGGCCCGTTAATATTTATTAATGTCACCGAAACGATTTTAAAATATTAAAACGATTAAAAAGAAATTCGTTACGAAAATAACTACTAAAATCGAAATTACTAAATTTAAACTAATCTTAAAAACTTTAATTAAAATTAAATTGATTAATTATTTAAAATAATAAAATGTAAATAAATAATAAAAAAAAAATCACTTCAAAATAACGGGACGTTACAGACATCCAGCAAAAACATAAGCTCTTATCCCCTTCTCTCTCCCAATCTCCCCCTTTCTCAAAAGATCATGTACATACACCCATTAATGAGTTAGGTACTCACCTTGTATGTTATCGGGGCCTATTTTTAATTTTGATATCTTATTTGTTCATTAATTTGATATCATTCTTATTATCTACAAAAGAGATATCATATTATCTCTTCAATTTAAATCTTTATTATTTAATAATATATCTGTTCGTCCGCTCGTTTGACAACAACGTTGGTAAGCCTTGGTGTTCCTCACAGTGTATCGTAAGACGATTGGCAAGCCGGGTGTTCCTATTGCAAACAAGTAAAGAGAAAAATTATTCCTTTTTCAAGGATTATTTTGAAGTTATGGTATCATACGTCCAAGCTTTTAAGAAGATTGGTTTTAAAGATACTTTCAAAGAAGGATGTCAAAGAAGAAGATATCGAAGATATCAAAGGAGATTCAAATCTCCTAATTACTCAATCAAATAAAGAGTTGAGAATAGAAAAACTTGAGGAAGAACTCCAAAATTGGAGTATTACAGAGGTAGATCCAAAATTGGTCTACCATCACAATACTTTATATTTCTCCACAAGGGATGTCATCAAAACAATGGAGCACAATGTTCAGATGTCAATCGAATCAGAAGCACTCCATTTATTCTCAGAAGACTTGATATTAAAACACTGAGAAGATTTCAAATATCTTCATTTCAGATTAGTCCAAGTATCGGTTAAACCCTTGTTCCTCCTTGGATTAAATTCTTCAATTTTAGTGACTCTTAGAAATGAGGGCACTTAGATTTCTCAAGCACTTATTGGTCATCATAGAGTCTAATCTCGAGAATGGGCTAGTATAGTTCAATTTTTATTAAAACCATACTTTCTCTCTCTCTCTGATCCTCACATCTTATCTTCATTGATGTTGAGAATCAATACAAAGAGTTTCAGAATGTAAGAAAGATCGCTCTCAGCAGTGATAATATTTAGAGTATGCTACAACCTAATGGATACTAATATCTCACCGAGGGCAATCAAATCATCTCTGAAAGGCTCAACTTTGTTAATTGAAGGCAATACTAGTAGATCATCAGTAACTGTTCCAAAGATGTTATGTTGAAGTCGCTAAGAAGCCTCTTCCAACAAACAAGACTCTTACTCATATAGTAGAACATCTAGATGGTCGAGTTGAGATCCAATTCTCGGATGATTCTATAACTACTCCAAAGGTCAAGAACTTTATGAGTTCGAGATCAAGCACTTATGAGGCCAGATCAGAATCCCCGACAAAATTGCAAGAAGTAATTTTATGCATATCAAATTAGTAGATTTTGATCAAACCATCTCGAACATCAGGTGAGATGGTCAAGGATCAAATTCTCCTACTTTAACTAATATGGAAAGCCCGTCAGAATTTAATTCAATCAATGTCATTACGACAACTTTCTCTATCAATATGGAGAAATTCAAAAAAGACTATATTTCAAAGTGCAACAAGTTTTCTAGGAAATCATTCTTCAGAGCTTACAAAGCAAAAGAAAGAGAACAACTCAAATCTAGTTGGATCCAAACTATGGAAGAACTAGAAGAAGATATTATTTTATTTAACTTGTTTGCTTTAAGAAATAACTATGCAAAGAAAGGGAATCATATCAAAGAACCAATTTAGAAGACAAAGAAGGAAGAAGTCTCTATATATCATCCACTACTCAAAGAAATCGATGTTCAAACAACTTATGGCCAGACAGTCATAAGAAGTCATTTCAAACAAATGGACAAGAGCGAAAAGATGCCACATCTAATGGTATTAGATCTATCCAAATTCATAACAACTACTCAAACAAACTGCTATCTACAACTGTAAGTTACATTGACAGAATTGAAGAAGCAGTATAAGGAAGTACTTCAAAGATTCCAATGGAATTTGAAGATGGAATCTACCCAAAAGTAGATCCTTCAATACCTCTGTTTCGACCAATTGAAACAGAAATTAGATAAAAACAGTCCCAAAGAATTAAGAGATGTTAAAAATAATTAAAGAATAGCTAAAGAGGCTTTCAATATCATCAACGTCATCATCATCTGAAGAGGTCAATGTCTTAAATGAACAAGACGATCTGATAGATCAAATGGTTAGAGGAGTACAAGATTTATCCTTACCCTTTAAAGATACTCAAATATTTTGATCATGTGATGAAAATCCAAAAGAAAATCATCGCAAGAAAATACGCGTAATTGGTACCCAATGCCAACTTTCCCAGATTTACGATACGAGGAAAAGCCTTACATTACAAAGGCATCATACGATGGTGAATTAGTTTATGAATGGAACATTGACAGATTATCAGAATACATGATCCTAAATGTCATTGATGAAATGATCATTGCGGCATCTTCCTTCAAGGAAAGAGGACAAAACGATAATGTCATAGTCGGAATTCTCACCACAAGATTCACAGGTTAACTCAAAAGTTGGTGGGATCATTTTCTCTCCTTAGATGAAAAGAGGTGAGTCGTTAACCATGTAACAATATCAAGTAAGAGAAGAGAAGTCAAAGTCGAAGGACAACCTTTGAATTAGGTCGAGAAAGAAGAACAAATTCCCGACGCCGTCAATACTCTTCTATACTTAATTATAAATAATTTCGTACGAGACCCTACGAGTCATCAATAGAAGGCTACAAGGCATCTTCAAAACCTGACATGTCCAACTTTTTAGGATTTTAAGTGGCACAAAGATATTTTCCTCATGGAAATATTCATGAGCACAAATTGCTATTCTCCTTATTGGAAAGAGAGATTCATTGCACGACTACCTAAGCTTTTTACTTAAAGGCTTAGAATGTATCTCAATGAAAAATTTTAAAGAAGCATACCATGGGATACTCTAACCTATGGAGAGCTAATCAATTTCATTGTCACAGAAGGCATGAAGCTGTGCAACGATAAAATTCAAAACAAAATTTCTTTTTTTCAAAGAGTTCTGAAAAATGAAAGTTAGGCGCTTTTTGCGAGCAATATGGCTGCAAAATGATAAAAGCTGCTTCTCAAGTTCAAAAGAGACAGGTCAACAGATTCTCAAAGATGAGTCATTCAAAAGGGAAGCATAACTATCATGGTTATAATCCCAAGTTTCAAAAGGTTCGCTTGGAAGAAAATAAAAAAACCACTCAAAATTATCGCAAAAGGAAGAGTAACCCTTCTTCTCGCGATAAAAAAGATGTTCAATGCAACAAATGTAGGGCATATGGACATTACTCTACTGCTTGTAAGATGAAATCAAAAGTCAATCAACTAGAAATAGATGAAACCTTCAAGTAGGAGCTACTCAATGTATTCAAAACATACTCGAAATTATCTGATAATAGCAGAGAAGAAGATCAAATTCTTGATATGGATGATCAATTTGATGCTGACTCAACTTCAAGTAATAGTTCAGATTACTGCTGTAAAGTCCTATGCAACTATGACAAAGACCATTACATCAATGTCCTTACTCAAGACCAAGAGCTTTTATTTGAAGCAGTGTCAATGATTGACAATGAAAGACTTAAGGTTACCATCCTCAAATGACTCAAAGATTCAATCAACTCTGGAACACGAAATAGGGCTGAAGAATTCACTCCCTTTTCTATGAAAGATGCCTATGATAAATTCAAAGCTCCAAGAGAAGCAACAGTCCATGATCTTCAAAAAGAAATCAATGACTTAAAGAAAGAAGTGTCTCCACTCTGTATTGAGACTAGAAAAGACGTCACTCAAATATACTCTGAGCTGGTACTAATCAAATCCTTAAAATTCAAAAGGAAGATAATGCTGAATCTTCTGGAACTCAAAAGGATGAAGAGGTGTCTTCGTCTGAAGAAGAGAAATTCAACAATACAATTACTCAAATACATCTTCAGATATGGTATTATGAAGTCACCTTGAAGATTAAAGATCACAAGATTACAGTGATTGCACTCATTGATTTCGGAGTAGATTAGAACTGCATCCTTGAAGGAATTATTCCATAAAGGTATTTCGAGAAAACAATCGAAAACGTTCGAGGAGCAAATGGAAAGTTAACATAAAACACAAGCTGTCAAAAGTTCATATTTGCAATCAGGGAGTTTGTTTCTCCAACACTTTCCTTTTAGTGAAGATTCTTAATCAGCCAGTAATTCTAGGTACCCCATTAATTACTCAACTATTCTCAATTTGTGTCTCCAAAAAAGGAATATTCTCTACCGTAACGGGAAGAGAAATCTCTTTCAAATTCATGAAGCCCCCAATGTGTCATGAAGTCAACACCATTCAAATATAGGAAAGACAGATAACTTTGCTTGAAGAAGAAATTAATTTCAAACAGGTTGAAGAAAATCTCAAAAGCCCGATTCTATAGAAAAAGATCAAAGACTTTCAATCCAAAATTGAAGGAGAAGTCTGCTCAAATATCCAAATGCATTTTGGAATAGGAAGTAACATATTGTTGAACTTCCTTACATAAAAAATTTCAATGAGGCACAAATCCCTACAAAGGCCAGACACATTCAAATGAACAATGATCTCTTAGCCCATTACTGAAAATAGATCGATGATTTACTCAAAATAAAGGTGATAAGACCATTAAAAAGCCCATGGTCTTGTGCTACGTTAATAACGCAGATGACTAGGAGCATGGTGTTCTGAGGTTAGTAATTAACTACAAACCTTAAACACTGTTTGGAATGGATTAGGTATCCAATTTCGAACAAAAATGATTTACTCAAATGCATTATAAAGGCCAAAATATATTCAAAATTCGACATGAAGTCTGGATTTTGGCAAATTCAAAGAGTCGAAAAACATAAATACAAAACGACATTCAATGTACCATTTGGTCAATACAAATGAAATGTTATGCCCTTCGAACTAAATGATGCTCCATCCGAATTTAAAAAAAAATCATGAACGATATTTTCAATCATTATTAAGATTTTTCTACAGTCTATATTGATGATGTTTTAATTTTTTCATCAACAATAGACAAACATTTCAAACATCTTTAAAATAATTTAGAAATTATTAAGCTTAGTGGTTTAGTGATTTCTCTTTCAAAGATCAAATTATTTCAAACAAACATTCGTTTTCTTAGTTTTGAGATCCAGTTGGGATTAATCAAAACCATTCAAAGGTCAATTGAGTTTATTTCCAAATTTGCTGATAGGATTTTGGATAAGACTCAATTACAAAGGTTTTTTAGTTGCCTTAATTATGTGTCTGATTTCATTAAAGATATCAGGCCCATTTGCAAACTACTTTTTCCATGGTTGAAAAAGTAACCAACACCTTAGACGAATGAGCATACTCAAGCTGTCAAATCAATCAAATCTCTTGTCAAAAAGATTCCCTGCTTAAGTCTTATCGATAAAAAAGTAGAGATAATTGTTGAAACACATACCTCCAATATCATATATGGGGGAATCCTCAAACAGTGTAGAGATAACAAAGAATCTGTAGTACGATTCCACTCTGGTACTTGATATAGTGCTCAGACAAATTACTCTACAATCAAAAAAGAAATTTTGGCCATAGTTTTATGTATCTGAAAATTTCAAGGTGATTTAATCAATAAATCTTTCACGATTAAAACTGATTCAAAAGCATAAACTTTTGTCTTACAAAAAATGTATAAATTTGGTTTTAAATTAAATCTTTGCCAAATGACAACCAATTTTATCTTATTTTGATTTCAAAATCTTACCTATAAAAGGCTTTCAAAACCCCCATGTAGATTACCTCTCAAGGGAGTATCTCTCAAGACAATAATCAAATCTCAAAAATCTCTCTAAAAGATTTTTTAGAAGAAAATTTTTCAAATGACCGGAGGAAATAAAAAACTTTCAAATGACCGGAGGAAATAAAAAACCTCCTATTCAAAAAGCTTCTTCCTCTTCAAAAGGAGAGGCACAAGTTACTCAATTACCCTCTCCGATGAGAGTGGATCAATATACCGTGAATGGCGATGACGATTTAACTCCGGTGACCAGATCTCACTGTCAAGGCAAACGTATTCAAATTAATGAACTCAATGAGTCTTTGACACTCTCGAGGCCTTTAGTCTCACTTTTATCTTCAAAAAAGGGTTCTTTAAACCATAGAACCTTTTCTCAAGTGGTAATTATGTTACAAAATTTATTCTAAAGCCTGAATTTAAGGGCTATTTTAAAAAACCTCACTCTATCTTCGATTGTAGTATCGAACCTAAATTCGAAGTAGATTCAATCCACGGTGTCACCTCTAGTGTTTAGCTAAATTTTTTCAATTATCTTCCCGGATCATTACTCAAAACTAGAAAGTTTTATGAATTAATTTTGATTGATTCTAAGTTAGTTGAAATTGCTCATAATCTAGATAAACTTGATCCTTCGAGGATTGCCTACTCAAAGCTCAAAATTTTCAATGTTATAACTCCCACCAAGTGGAATCAGGAGTTATACACTGATAAATCTTTTTCAATTAAATTTTCTCCACCATGTTCTATGGTTCAATGTATATGACCACTCTGGTTCGTTTAATTTTGTGGAAATGCCCACAAAGCTCAATTTCCGATTTGGTTCATCCAATGGTGGAAAGAATTCGGACTCCAAGAAGAGATTCTTCCCATTACACTTCAAGAATCTTTTCACTTTTATTCAAATTACATATTCAAAAATAACTTTCCATTGTCCCTCATATTTTCCACACATTTTTAAATTCCATGGATTCTTTATTAGAACAGCCAAATTCAATTACATGATGAGGTTAAGTTCCTAGTCAAGGTTATTAAGATCAAATGGTGGGAAAAATATTCCTACAAACACGTAGATTTGGCAACCATCCAACAATGGTTTGTCAAAAATGCTCATCAATAAGATCTCTCGCTGGTTCATCAGCAAGAGCTCACAAAATAAAAATCTACGCTGATAGTGCAGCTAGCTTAAGCAATCACCAAGGCAGATATCAATAGAATACTTTTGGAGGCAACAAGCTCAGGCTTTGTAAAGTCTACGAAGTCATCTTCCATCTCTATCAACGATAGTGATGACAAGTATGATCTCAATTATCCATTTTTGGAATCCAGCCCTCAATAATCATTTATCGGAAATTTTGTTAAAGTAAATAAATAAATAAAAGTATTTGTAAATTTTATCTCTTGTTAAATTCTATCTCTTTGTAAAAATCATCTTGCACAAATTGTCTTCCCCGAACAGAACACATAACGTGGCTCGTTGAGGACTGTGTGACCATCGGAGAAAAAGACTCAATGTTTTCAGCAGCTTGAAGAATTTTGAATGCTTTTGACAGCCAGTCGATAGTCAAGTATTCCATGCAGCAGAGGCATAAGTCGGTTGGCAAGTTGACAACTAGTAGTTGCAGACACAATTTTGAAAGTAGACGAAAACATATGACATATAAGATATAAAGTATCTTTAATAAAGTCTATTTAGAGGGGTGGAAGATGACATTCATTTATTTCAACTTTTTTAAAGTTACCTTTTTAGATTTTTTTTTAAAAATTATTGTTTTACTTTTTCTAAAGTTATTGACGAGGGTCTTGTCTTGTCTCTTGCTTTATTTTAACTTTATTGCTTTCCCTTAAGATGATTCAGACAGGGGTCCTGACCTGCTGACTCATCCTCATCTTTTAATTTGCTTAGTTTAATTCTTAGTTCAAGTTCGAAGTCTATATAAGAACTTCAAGTCTGTACTTAAAGAGACATCGAGCAAAAACATAAGCTCTTATTCCCTTCTTTCTCCCAATCTCCCCTTTTCTCAAAAGGTCCTGTACAATGCACCCATTAGATAATACCAGATAATGCAAAGATCACACAACATATACATTATCTCATTATCCCTCCCATTAATACGTCTGCCTTTAAAAACATAAAACATGGATAATACCAGATAATACAAAGAACACACAACATATACATTATCTCACTATCCTTCCCATTAATACGTCCGCCTTTAAAACATAAAACTTGGATAATACCAGATAATGCAGAAAACACACAACATATACATTATCTCACTACCCCTCATATTAATACGCCCGCTTTTAAAATACAAAATATGGATAATACCAGATAATGCAAACAACACACAACATGCATATTACCTCATTATCTCTACCATTAATACATCCACTTTTAAAACATAAAACATGGATAATACCAGATAATGCAAAGATTATACAAGTGCGTAAACATTTTCATCATGTGCGTAGACATGTCTTACCTTGTTTTATATTTTAAAAGTGGAAGTACTTTCAAGTTCCAACACTTGGTACTTTTTCAATTTTTTGAGAACAACCAAGGCAAAAGGGCAAGCTACTGGACTCGAACAATTAGTATTTTCTCAAAATTTTGACAAGTGCTAAGGCAGAAAATTCAAGTTACCATGCTCTGATACTTGTGAAGTTTTCAAAAAATGTAAGAGCCATAAATTCTACCTTGAAGTAAACTCCCGAAACTTGGTGAAATCATACCCACTCAACCCAGCTCGGGAGTAGGGGCCAATATTATGGGTGAAATTTCATAGGTAATATACATCTACATCTCCCGAGAAAGTACATTCACATCGTCTGGTAAGATATGTCTACGCACATGATGATAATGTCTATGAACTTGCTAAGGTATGTTTACGTCATCTCTAGCAGACCAACATTCTTGAGACCAAATAAAAACATTTAATCGGGAGACAACATATAACATCCAGACTTTTCAAACATAAAACATGAAGTAAACAGTAGAAGACTAACACTAAATGAAACCTCTTTAATTCTTTCAAATCAAATAAAACAAACCATTGTACTTCATGTTCACGAACTCTATATTTAAAACCAAAACTAAAATCAAAACCAATGAAAATTCAAACAAATAAAAGGAGAATTAAAAGTAAACCCAAATCACTTGAATGTCGACATCTAGTCTTACATTCTCAAAATTTAAAGAAGAATTAAAGGAGAAAAAGTTAAAGAGAATTGGCGCCAACTGTCACAATCTAAACCACGTCTTCTTCTAACCCTCATCGTTTGTCAGCTCCCTTTCCTTTATTACCTAAAAAAAATGTAGAATCAAGAGGCTACACCCAATGAGTAGATGGACAAAAAAGAAAACTATGCTTTGAATATGCATGAATTTATTAAGTTCAACAATAAATCCCAAAACCAACTCACAACTCCAAACTTTATTCTCAGCAACTTCCAACTCAACATCTCATATATGACTCACAAGTTATATCTAAATCACGAACTATTCTCAACAACATCCAACTCAACATATGTGAAGACCCGACTCCTTTTAAATAATTTAAAATCAGATTGACAGCGGAAGACTTATTATTTAATAAAATTTTCGCATGGTTATGTTTGAAAGTTGGCTAGCCAAAACCTGTTTACATTTTTAATTCAGAATTTAAAACCACAAGGAACTTCAAGTTCCTATTCAGGAGTTCAAAATATTTATAATCATAAAAATAAAGACGAAAAGCTCTTAAGAGCTATATACAAATGTACATCTCAAAAGACACAACATAAACAAAATGAGACCATGGTCTTTTAAAAGTATCTAGTCCATATCTATGTCATCATCCTCTAGATCAAGCGCACACCAGCTCCTCTCCCACGACCCCAAACATTACCTGAAATGTTTGTAATATCATGAGCTAACAACTAAGCCCAGTGAGAATAAACAGAATAAAAAGTAAAGTTAGACCCCAAACCCGTATCCGGATTCGTGTCCAAGAACATACTTACTCTTTGCTATCAATACATTCAAAGAGTTTTATATCAAAAAGTCCCACTTTTACTTACCAATTCTCCAATATAATTGTGGAACTAAATTCAAAGCATTTCTGGGTATGGTTTTGTAAATGCATATAGCATTTACATCTCATTTTCTTTATATACCTTATACTATATACAAGGTTTATATCAAATCTTATTCTCCCAAAAGAGATCTTCCAATTTATTGAGAAACTAGTTCTCTTACATATGTAATTTATTGAGAAACTAATTCTCTTACATACGTATCACATAATAATTATACAAGGTTCAATACACCCTTGTATTCTCTCATTATCCAATTCATTCTCATTCCTTTTTCCTATTGCACTCGGCTATACATCAATTTCATTTCTTTACTCTCTAGAAATGTACGTTTTACATAATCTTTTCTATAGTTTCCAAACTCTAGAAAACTAACTTTCATAATCAAAATCTCTATAGGATGATAATACTAGTACACGTAGTCTAATTCTCATCCAATAATTCGTTAAGACAAATATAAGCAAGAATAAATAAACTTTGCATGAGCATAACATCTTAATTCTTCTTATTGTCTTGCTTTCCATTATGAAATATACAATTCTTGCTCTATGATGTAATTCCACTGATAATATGCATGAAGGTAATGAAGACATCCCGTAAGATTCACATTCACCTTTATGCATGAAGGTAATGGGGACTCCCGTCGGATCCACATTCACCTTTTTTTTCTTTCTCACTTTCTTTTCTTTTTCTCTGAAGGTAATGTGAACTTCCCGTAGGATTCATCATTCTCCCTTCTTTTCTTTTCATTTCAATGATGCGAGATGTTATGGTGCAAGATATTATGGTGTGAGATGTTATTCGTTTGCTCGCAAAAGTAAATAAACATAAATATGAATGGAGCATAAAGTAAAGGGTATAAAGTAAAGGACATAAGTAAAAGGATCATAGATGTCCATATGCATAAAGTAAATAGATAGGAATTCCGGAAGAACAATAAGTAGATCTTATCTTAAATAAGTAATCTACACTTCTAAAGATTCTAAACTTCCAACTAAAATCCAATGTTCTATTTTCGAATTCCTTTAACCATTCTATCTAAAAGTTTGAATCTTTTAACTTCCAATGATCCATTTTAATCTCTGAAACGATTCTAACTTAGAACTTCCTAAAGTTCAATGTTTCCCTCGAGAAACTCCAAAGTTTTCACTCAAAGAACTAGTTCCTAATTCTAAGGGCACTAGCTCACTTTCTTTTACTCTTAGATTCGAATCCTATTCTTAACCTCCGATTTTACAAACCGTTCTACTTATTCGGTTTCTAAAGTTACTTTAAATCCAATTTATTCTCACCTTAGCCAATAGTTTTGCTCGAAGTCTCCGAAGCACGATAAATCAACGATCTGAAACACCTACAATTTAAA
Organism: Gynostemma pentaphyllum; assembly: GCA_028015215.1. Taxonomy (NCBI): domain Eukaryota; kingdom Viridiplantae; phylum Streptophyta; class Magnoliopsida; order Cucurbitales; family Cucurbitaceae; genus Gynostemma; species Gynostemma pentaphyllum. The sequence continues at coordinate 18,486,545 of CM051346.1, read as the reverse complement.
AGTATATCTAACGATCATTAATAAATCAAACATCGATCAATTAACATCTAAAAGCTCAAAACGACGAAAAACCCTATAAACCCCACTATGAAGCTCTCGGCCCCCCATGAAAAGTGGGTCTCGGGTTTGGTTTTCCGGCTTTTAGGTACTTTAGAGGTGTTTCGAGTTGGTTTTAAGCAATTTCGAAGTTCCCGATTTCAATGGGTATCGATGATTCGGGTTTTTGAACAATAATCGATTCCCCGAATTTAATTTCAATAAACATCATATCAATAAAAGGAAACCCCAAAACAACCCCCACAATGAAAAATTCAAACGGAAAGGGCTTCGACTGAAACTCGTTTTAGGGTTTAGGGAAAGTTGCCAAAATCACTAAAAACAACTCCCATAATAAAAGTCATCGAGTTTAACGGCAAGAAATCGAAGATTCAAAAGGAAAACTCCATTAAAACACTATTTGGAGCTTAGGGTTTGAACTTTAACTTACCGAGAAGTCCGTAGAACATGAATGGAAGGCACGATTGTTAGGTGGAAAGGAATCCTAGACTCAAGGGCTTTTCGATGCAACCGATATCGAGCCGATTCGTCGAGAAACGAATGAAACCCGAAAATCTCCCTCCCATGGATGAAGCCCACGGTTTTGGAGGAGGAAAAATGATAAGTTTTGGTCAATTTTGGTCAAAGTGGTGATTTTAAAGATGAGTGAATAGTGAATTGATATTTTTAAGAAATTGGAAATGAAGGTTGCGTCCTTTTATGACTTTTTACTGATAAACTGAAACCCGAAGTTCTTAAATAAATCTAAAGGTGATTAATAATTATTAATTGGCCTATTAATAATTATTAATGTCACCGAAGCGAAATTTAAAGTATTAAGATGATTAAAAACAATTTCGGGCGAAATTAACTACTAAAATCGAAATTACTACTTTTAAATTAACTTTAAATACATAATTAAAATAAATAAATAAAAAAAATATTCACTTCAAAATAACGGGACGTTACAACATACCCCATTGGGTATTCTTTCAATATATAAACATATATTGATGAACCTTCGTCATATCTAATTAAGTACCAATCTACTTAAATAAGATATGAGTATTCTTTTCTAAGTAATGAAATTACAAAGAATGATCCTACTAGTATTCTTTTTCATATTAACATATGAAATGAACCTTCTTCTTAATTTATTTGATAAACTCTTAAAGAACTAAATTACAAGATATTCTTTTTAAGTTGATCACACTTAATATGAACCTACAAGTATATTTCTTTTCACATATTACATATATGCAATGAACTTGCCACATAAAAAGATTATTTATGTAATGCATTACACAAACAATATTTACTGCATACTATTCATTAAGCATGACCCTACTTAATGCGAACCTACAATGTATTCACTATTGATTAACGCATCAATCAATACGAACCTCTCACATAGTCATTCACATGCAATTTTAATACAAAATAAAATAAGCATAACGAACTAGCTAAGTTCTACCTTAACAATACAAACTAGAAATTTATAACCATAAATAAGATTCCTCTTTAACGAAATTAACCATAACCAATCAGCTCTATATTAAACCCAAAAGCCTCATAATCATCCTCCATAACATACCAAAATTACCAAAAAACCAAAACGCAAACAACTTTGCTGAAAACTAGCTTAAAACCACTTCTGAACTACACTTTTAACACCAATTGTTATAAAATCCAGCTACTAAAGTAACGTAAAAACACCCTAAAATAGCTACCTAAACACCCAAAAAAAATATCCAAAAGTTCACCCAAGACTACCATCAATTACCACATCAAGATCACACTTTACGCATATTTTTCAAAAAAAATCAGCAACTTAATAAATCCCAAAAAAATCATCATAAACATCAATTGAAACATCCAAAAATATAAGGTTCTCATCTTCAAACAATAATTTATAAATCAGGTTTCCCCAAAACATATTAATCCAACCATTCATCTACTCACCTTGTTCAAACAAGAATTTAACTAATTCTTCCTTTTCCAAACACAACCTGGAAAGAAATTACATTCTAAATTAACATTTAACCTGTCTTAAAAAATAAATTAACATTAAAGTAAATGTAGGAAAGAGGGGCTACGGGGTAGGACGGGGTTAGGATGGGATTAGGACAGAGCTACGACTTAGGATGGGGTAGAATAGTGTTAGGAAAGTAGGTTACAGGTAGGGCGACGTTAGGACTGAGTAGAACAGGGGAAAAATTTCGAGCTTCTGTTTCGCTTGTTGTCGATCAATTCTACCTCAGGTTGTCAATTACTTTGGTTTAGAACAAAAATTAAAGATTAGAGTTCAAGAATTGGGATCAAGAAATTCAAGATTGAGGATTTTGTTTTAAATGTTTCTAGAACTCTAATTCACCAAGGTTTGGAAAACAAAATTCAAAACGAAAAACTATATCAATTGAATCGTTCTTACATATTGCAAGAAAGAAAAGAAACTTTCCCCAAAGTTCTCCGAACTCAAATTTGCTTCAAGAACTATCAAATTACGTCTAATCAATTAAGAAAATGAAAAAAATTAACAAAATCCGGTTCCGTGATGGCTATATGGATGACGACTAATAAGAAGAAGGGAAGAATACATACTTTTTCTTCCTTGTAGAATTCCAAAACTGACAAAACCTTTTTTCCTCTTTCCAGTTTCCTTTTATTATTATTTTTCTAATAATAATAATAATATTAAATTAAAGGGTAAATTACCATTTTCGTCCCTGAACTTTACACCTGGTTTCATTTTCGTCCCTAAACTTTCAAAAATGACCAATTTTGTCCCTGAACTTTCCAAATCTTTTCATTTTTGTCCTTCCGTCCATTTTTCCGTCTGGGTCATTAACGGAGCTGACGTGGCTTTTTTAACAATATTTTGGTAAATTTTTTATTTTATTATAATTTTAAATGGTTATGTGTCATTTTTTTATTCTCTCTCCTCCATTAATTCCTCTCTCTTCCCTCTCTCTCATCCTCATTTCTCTCTGTCTGCTCTATCGTCTTCTTCGTGAACCATCCCCATCAAGAGACTTCAAATCGCAAGCTAATTTCAATCAATGGCAGTTGCTTCCAATTTCACCTCTCTTCGTCTCACTTCTCCGACCACTCTTCCGCTTTGAAATCTAATTCTAGCTCAGAATTTATCAATGGCTACAGAAAAAGCAAATCTGTTTCAGTCAAAGCCTTATCTTCTTCTTCTTCATCGTTTGGTTCTAAACTCGAAGAGAGTGTGAAAACTACCATTTTTGAAAACCCAGTTGTTGTTTACTCCAAGACATGGTGTTCGTCAGTTCAAATCTCATCCATCTTGATCTTCTTGTTTAATTATTCTTTCAATTTTATTTATACCCATTTTACCTGATTTTAGGGTTTTCATCTTAAACTTGTTGAAAAGGAAACAATTTGAATTGGGATTCTTTGAATTTTTTTGTTATAGGTATTCACGAGGAACTCGAGGATCAAAGGCTCATTAATGATATCTCCAACCAGAGTGGCTCTATGATTCACCTGCTGGTAAGAAAATCTGCCAAAGTAAGGGCTAAACCTATTGAGAAAAATTTTGAGCTTTCCATTGAGGCATCAATAGAGAAGGACCTGGGGCTTGGGGATCCACAATTTGATGGTCAGTTTGTCAATGGCAGGTTACCTCAAGGAAATTTTCTTTTAGAACCTCTTACTGTAAATTCCAAGATTGAACTGCCTTTGGTGATCAACGAGCTGATACAATCTACTTCCAAAGGACTACAGGACGAAATAGAGCCAATTCCTTCTTCTGAAGGATCAAGTGGAGCATATTTCATTCAAGGTTCATCTAGTTTAAAATATGTATTTGTCTTTAAGCCTGTCAATGAGGAGCCCAATCGGTGTTCAGCCATTGGTCATTGAATTGGGTTGAAGCTGCAGATCTGGGTCGTTGACGATGTTGTAACTCTTCAATGGTCTCCCTTTCTTCTTCCTCTTCACGATCTGAATCATCCCTCTCTCTCTCTCTCTAAGACTTTTCCGTCTTCACGATTTGAAGTCTCTTGATGGGGATGGTTCACGAAGAAGAAGATAGAGCAGACAGAGAGAAATGAGGATGAGAGAGAGGAAAGAGAGAGAAATTAATGGAGGAGATAGAATAAAAAAATGACACATAACCATTTAAAATTATAATAAAATAAAAAATATATTAAAATATTGTTAAAAAAGCCACGTCAGCATGCCACGTCAGCTCCGTTAATGACCCAGACGGAAAAATGGACAGAAGAACGAAAATGAAACGATTTGGAAAGTTCAGGGACGAAATCGGTCATTTTTGAAAGTTCAGGGACGAAAATAAAACCAGATGTAAAGTTCAGGGACGAAAATGGTAATTTACCCTAAATTAAATTTCTGCCAAAGCAAAAATAATAATTTAGTTAATTCCAAAAACAAGTCTTAACCAAATTAATATTATTTACTCAAATAATATTATATTCTAAAATTTTAATTACTTATCATTACCCGGCACGTGGTTAGGAGACAACACATGAATCCAATTCTGACATGACATGTGACATGATGATGTCATCAACTTCTTCTCCTATAAATAGGAGAAGCAACTCAACCATAAAATAATTCATTCAACTCTAATTTCTCTTGGTACACTAGCTTTGACGTTTTGTCTCTAACTTAAGCATTAAAATGTGTTAGGCTGGTACCACACCGGTGTTATATTTCTTTCCTGTGTAGATACCTACATAGCACACTACCAAGGCAGTACATTGCCTCCGACTCATCTTATCTTCTAAGTTATTTTAACAAAGATATAATTCAATAATTGACCTATTTAAAATTTATCATATATACAAATATTTTTTTAAAATGATATAATTTATAAATATTATATAAAATTTTATTAATTTACTATCATCCATTAAAATAGTGGAGGTTGGAATGAACTACACTATGAGATAGAGCATGATGTACATAACAAATTGAGCTCATTTCAATTTTTGACCTCATCATAATTATTTGGCAAATTGTTTTTAAAAACCAATCACATACTTCGGTTGCACCACTTGTAGGCTTATATGGATTAAACTCTCATAACAATTTCAATGCAATTTGCTCTATTGCCAATCCCATCATGAATATGATCTCAGGTGCTGCAAATCCTTAATTCTAATAACTTTGCAAACACGATAAAGTGGGTCCCCATGGTAGAAAAATGGTCCAACCCAATTAAACATTTATAAAAAAAAGTATAAAAATGGGTCCCATTAAAAACATGAAAAGAAGATGCTTTTGAGATGCTTAATCTTGGACATTAATTATAGAAAAACTTAGAATTATACACATAATCATAGCATAATGCATGGTTATGTTGGCAAAGTTGGTCGCGTAATTATTTGTGTTGTCCCCTCTTTTGCATGTGAGGATGACTTTAAAGAGATCTCTCTTTAGATATACTGATTTAGCCGCTAGAAGAGTCTTGTTTATCATCCATTTATGTGAATTTTCTGCCTATTCTCTCCCTCTCTCTCATACAAATTTAGTGAAATGTTGATAATTACCACAATTATAACTTATCCATTCACATTATGATTCTTATTATTGCCCCGTTACATGCCTAAGATAGACACATATATGTAGAGATGATAATTAGTTCTTTCTCTTTGAAAAAAAAAACCTATTTTGTCCTTGAAATATAAATTCTAAGGTATCATTTTAAAGGGAAGAATCTTAAAGTTATGATGTTTTTAACCGTCTATAATCATGATATAAGTGGTGGTTACATTATTTAAAAATTAATTTCATGTTTAGAGAAAATAATTGTTATTTTCTAGAGATAAATACGTATGTGATTTACAAAATCTACGGATTGTACATCCTTTGTTTTAAAATTATTTTTCCGATGATTATAAATCCATAAAAAGAAATTCTACATTATTCATATATTTAATATTTTAATAAAATAATTAAAAATATATAATAAATTATAAAGTGTAGAGGATGATTTCTACTACAGTCGATCACGTATGTTTCACATGCAATCGTCTTCTTCACTCTTCAAATACTTACAAACGATGGGTAAGAAGAAACCATTGTGGTGCCTAAACCGTCTTCGACGATCAAGTTAGTAAATTTGGAAGCTAATTAATGTAGAAAAAAATAATATGGTTCTATTATAAAAATTGTGCAATATTACCCGTTTTCTAGGTTTTTTAGACCTTTTATAGCCAATTTGTTTGGCTAAATGTTGGTGGGCATCTGGAAAATAAAATATGGAGCAGATAACATCTTTTCTAGCATATTTAAGAAAGAGATATTCATTGAATTATCAGATATGGAATGTTTATTTTCTGGACCTTAGCTACACTGGCCGCCTCTAATAGTCAAACTGAGTCAGACCTATCCGAACGAACTGTCACGTCCGTGGTGGCCATTTCAAGAATATTTAGCGGATGTGAGCTTGTCGTGATGGGCCCTTAGGGCCATTTCGTCTTTTGGGCCGTGATTGTCAAAGTTGAGCCCTCAACTTGAGCCTATCTCATGGGGCAATTTTACCCTCTACAGATTTCCCCTTGATTTTTCTTTTGAGCATGTTTAGGAGTGAAAGCAAGTAGAGGTTTGTATGTCTGATTCAGGTTAAACCACGTTTGAGTGTAGCGGCTTTACCATGATGGTAAGACACGTGTTATTTTACTTGGGGTTTGAGAGTATTTAAAATTGAGGAAAGTTCAAAAAAGGTAGTTTGTTTTCTGAAAATTTAATTCTTATAACATTTTGGATTTTCTTTGTAAATTAATTCCTGGCGTGTTCGCTGATAGTTGGGGTCTAACTCTTGAGTATTTTGTCCGCTCATCTTTGATTCTAATGGGGAAAGAGTTCTTTATCAGGTTGTTCTCCGAATTGAAATATGAGTCTTTGTCATTCTTGGGTTTTAAGTTTTTTACTTATTTTCATTGTAGCTAAGTTAACCAAGAATTAGGTTAAAATTCGATCTTGTCTGTCATTTCACTTTATGATTAGTATATTTTTGAGGAGGATTTACTTTTGACGGGGCTTTTGACATCGTTTCGTCTGACTACGTTTCTCGAGGTCAGAGGTTAGTATTCCTAGTTCAGTTCATCCTGATTACTTTTTCTCAACGTCTCCTTTTTTATTTCACAAGTAAGGTGAGGAGGTGCGGTTTGAAACTAAAAGTTCCTAGGCAAGATATGGGAGATCATGTTCATTTGGGTTCATTTATCGAGGCTTCTAGGGAGGAGCAGGAACATGACATGAAAGCTCGAATGGAGAAGAGGGCAAAGAAGAAGGCAATGGTTGACCACTCTACTCCTCCGATTATGTCGAAGAAGAGGACAAAACCTTCACAATGCAAACTAGGCTTGCCGTCGAGTATGTCATCCCTAAAGGGTATGACTTCTGACGGCTTAGGATTTTTTGGCTCGGCTTCTCCTTCTGTGAGTGTTGGCTCTATCCCTGATGTTCTTGGGGGAGAGCTTGGGTCGCCCTTAAAGCATTCTCCTCGGCCTTTCATGAATATGGTGACGATTGACCCTATTTTTCCTGCTTCTCACCTTTCTAGATCGACATTGGAAGAACCTAAAAAGAATATCCTTTTGGGGATGATTGGTCACTATTCTGACTTTGAAAAAGTTGCCTTGTCCCCCGTGTTCAGACTTTCTCATTCAGAGAAGAATGTGGACAAGTTGGCAAATCGGACCGTGCTGGTGAGTGACGTATCTGGTTCTTCTTTTCATTTCCTCTACAGTTATGAAATTTGGTTTTTCTCTTTTGCAGAGGTTTCAAGCTCAGGATCATATGGTTATTCAGTTGAATATTGCCTTTGGGAATGTCAGACAACGAAAAAATCACTCAAGGGTATGACTTTTAAGGCGGTTAGAGCCGAGACCAGCTTCAATGAAGCTTCAGGGAAGTTGGAAGTGAAAGCTGAAGCAGTTAAGGCGTTGCTGGAAAAAGTGGGTTGGAAGAAAGAAACACTTTGTGTGGTGTTTCTTAATTCTTAAGTTGTGTATTTATAAATGAGTGTGGCATTGATTAAGCTTTGTTAATTGATGTTGGCTCTCATGCAACACCTTGTCTTCTTCACTAGTTGGGTTTGGATGAGGTCGCGTTAATGATGACGCTTCAAATTTTTGAAAATCTATTACTGTTTCCAATGAAAGTCTTGTAAGGTCAGCACTTATCCTTGTTCATTCACTAGTTTTGGACAAGGTCGTATTAATGAGGTCGCTTTATTGTTGAAAAATCCATTGCGATTCTCGATAAAAATCTTATCACGTGGCACTAATATAGGTCGTAACTTCATCATTAATTCCCTTATTTGTTCTCATTGCTGGTTCGGTTCACTTTCTATTTTCAAGTTTGTTTTAGTACTTCATTTAATGCACCAGACTGTTCATATTATTCCGTTTTCCCCAATTTCTATAGTCGTTTAATTGTGAACGTTTGTGTAAATAATGTGGCTTGTTTAATTTAATTAATCTCTCCCCTTTTTTTCTTTGAAACGTAAGTCCGGACTGTGGCTTGTTTTCTAAAGAAAATGTAGAGGTTTGTGAATGTTGCTTTTTTATCCGGGATGGATTGATCTATTCTCATCCCTTTAATCATTGAACTTGCTAGCCATTGGAAAAAGCAAAAGAAAAAGAAAATACTTTGATTAATGGAAAAATTTGGGTGTTGAATGCTTGTTACATATGGAAATAAAATTTTAAAAACTAAAAATGCAAAAGATAAAAGAAAGCAGGGGGAATCAGGACAGATTTAGTATTCAATTCTTTGATCTCATCCTTCAACTCGCCTTTTTAAAGGAGGACGAGTTGATGTTCTTGCGTCTGTGCATTCCCTATTTTTTTGAACAACGAGTTCTTCTCTTTCAGTTTTTCTAATTCAAGGTCGTTATAGGCTCTTCCTTCAGCGGTTAGTTTTCACTTCGGCTTCTTGTTCTCTGTTGACTTCTTCTGTAGGAGGAATTCAGCTACCTCCAGTTTTCCCTTCAGAATATCATTTTCATTCTCTATTCTTTTATTCTCCTTCTTGAAAAAATCCAGGTTGAGGAGAAGGAGTGTGATTTCTTGTTCTAGTGTAACGTCCCATTAATTTTTTAGGTATTTTTTTTTTTACTTTTATTTAAATTAAATTTTAGAGTTAACTAACTTAGATTTTAGAAGTTATATTCTTGTACATGTCATTTATTACTTTTGAAGCTTAAATTAGTATTAGGCGCATTAATAATTATTAACGGGTCAATTAATAATTAGTAATACCTTTTAGCTAGTTTAATTGTTTTGAGTTAATTTCAAAAGCTAGATGTGTAACGTCCCGTTATTTTGTGATAAATTTTTTATTTATTTATTTATTTTAATTTAAGTAATTAAAATTTATTTATTTATCAGTAAATTAGAATTTAGTAGTTTATTTCAGTTTAAGTCCTTTTAATTACCTTTTTAGTTTAATTTCGTTTTAATGGTATTAATAATTATTAACGGGCCAATTAATAATTATTAATCACCATTGGGATAGTTTAAGATCATCGGGTTTCGTTTTATAAGTAAAAAGTCATAAAAGGACGCAACCGTCATTTCTAAAATTCCTAAATATCTAAACACTATTCACTTATCTTCTTTAAATCTCCATTTGACCAAATTTGACCAAAATCATCATCCATTTTATCTCTCAAGGCCGTGGGTCTCAAAGCCAAAAGGAGATTTTTCGGGTTTCGCTTATTTCTCGATGGATCGCTTCGATTCTCATTCCATTGGAAAGGTATCGGTCCTACGATTCATTTCCACCCAACCATCATACTTGCCACTCGTGTTATACGGAGTTCTCGGTAAGTAAAGTTTCAAACCCTAAGCTCCAAATAGTATTTTAATGGAGTTTTCTTTGTTTTCCATCGATTTCGTGTTGTAGAACTCGGTGTTTGTAAATACGGGAGTTGTTTTAAGTGTTTTTGGAAACAATCCCATAACCCTAAAACCGAGTTTCAGTCGAAACCCTTCCCGTTTGAAATTTACCTTTTTGGGTTTAATTATGGTTTATAAATTAATGAAATAATGTTTATTTAAATTCAATTCGGGAAAGGGCATAATGTTCAAAAACCCTAATTATCGATACCCATTGAAATCGGGAATATCTAATTTTCTTAAAACCAACTCGAAACACTTTAAAATTGCCTAAAAGCCGGAAAACCAAACCCGAGGCCCATTTACTTGAGAGGGCCGAGAGCCTCTTTGGGGGGGGTTTGTTGAGTTTTTCGTCGTTTTGTACGTTTAGTTGATGTTTGATCGATAGCTGGTAATTTATTGTTTGTGTGATATAATTCAATTGTTAGGTGTTTTCGAACCGTTCGTTTGATAGCTCTCTCGGATTTAAGAGCGAAATAATCTCTCTTTAAGGTGAGAATAGTTAGGATTTAAAGTAACTATAGAAAACAAATAAGTATGATGGTTTGTAGAATTGGAAACTAAGACTAGAATTCGAATCTAAGTTTAGAGGTATGTGAGTTAGTGCCTTTAGGATTAGGAGTTAATCCTTTAAGTGAGAACTTAGGAGTTCTCGAGGAAACTATTGAATCTTAGAAGATTCTAAGTTAGATTCGTTTCGAAGCTTAGGTTGGATCATTGGAAGTTAAAAGATCCAAACTTTTATATAGAACGGTTAATAGAACCTCGGATTATATTGGAAGTTTAGAATCCTTGAAGGTTTAGGTTAATCATTTAAGTTATGTTTTACTTTCATTAATGTAGCGGAGTGCGATTTACATATCGTTCGTCCGGAGTTTCCTATCTATTTTATTTTATGCCTCTCTACTTTATGCTTGCATCGACTACTTTAATTTCGCACTTTACCTATTTACTTTTACAAGGATATGCAGGCATCATATTGCACCATAACATGTTCACATCATTTATTGAAAAAGAAAGGAAGGGAAGAATGTTGGAGCCTACGGGTAGTGTCCGCATCACCTTCAGAAAAAGAAAAGAAAGTAAAACTAAGAAAGAAGGTTGAATGGGTATCCTACGGGATGTACTCATTACTTCTCATGCATAAGGTTGAATGGGTATCCTACGGGATGTACCTATTATCTTCATTCATGCATAAAGGGCGAATGCGAAATCCTACGGGATGTCCTCATGCATTCATACTTATGATCGATGAATCAGAGAATTGTGATGTTTTTATTTTATACAAAGTTTATTTACTTTTCTTATTTATGTCATAAAAAGTTAATGGATGAGGTTTTGACTACGAGTGTTAGATTGGAAAGTTTAGAATGAAATTACCTAAAGTTTAGAGAACTTTAGGAGTAAATTGTGTCAGATTAATTGGACACAAATCGAAATGCGAGTTTGAGGTCTACTTTTACTTTTTATTCTTATTATTCTCACTGGGCTTAGTTTGTTAACTCATGATATTACAAAAATTTCAGGTAATGCTCTGGCTAGAGGCCGTGGAAGGGGAGATGGTGCTGCGTGATCGATGGATGATGACCTCGAGATGGACTATGGGTTGTAAAGTCTATGTATTTATTTTATGAACTTTAAAAATGTTGTGATTTTATATTTGTATTTGGCTCATAAGAGCATAATGTCTTTACTTTATGATTATGAGTATTGAACTCCTGAAATGGGACTTGATGTTCCTTATGCTTTAATTAGATTTTGAAATTAGGATGTAAACAGGTTTTGGTTAACCAACTTTCAAACATAACCACGCCAATTTTCTTAAAATAAAAGACTTCCGCTGTGTTTTTCTAATTTAAATTATTTAAAAGAGTCAGGTCGTCACAAGATGTAAAGTAGGTGACTTTTTGAAAATAAATTTTCTTCTCTTTAAATTAAGACCACTCATCTTCTTCTTCATTTTGACAAAAGGAAAAACAAAACACAAAGCTCTCTTTCTCTCCTCTCATGACAGATGTCTAGGTGGTGTTTTCTAGCCTTTAGGTTTTCTTCATTTCTTGACCGTTTTCAACGATTCCTTTTACGTTGGATTGATCGAGACCTAGGCTTTCTTTCCATCCTACTCTTGAAGCATTTCTCCTTCTCCAAGGGAAGCCTTAGTTAGTTTTTAAAACGTTTCCTTTGGTTTTGTTTCTTTTTACTTCTAAATGAGATTTTAAGTTCAAATCTTCAATTTCCTTTAAGAAACTTGAAGATTTCGAGTTCGGAATTTCATTTAGGGTTTTCTTCGTTGTTCTTCAAACTTTCTATATAGATGTACCCTAAACCAACCTGGTTTGTTTCTAAATTGCTCAAAAAAACCACCACACCTACAAACTTTCTATATAGAAATACTTGTCCTGTTATTTTACTAGGATTTTTTTATTTATTATTTATTTTATTGAAATCATTTAATTTAATTTTAGAGTTAATTAATTTAGATTTTTGAATTTAGATTCTTTTATTTGACGTTTATTACTTTAGTAGCTTAAATTAGTATTGGGCGTATTAATAATTATTAAAAGGTCAATTAATAATCATTAATCACCTTTTGACTAGTTTAAGTGCTTCGGGTTTAGTTTTAAAGGCTAAAAGCAAATGAGGGAGTTGTGGGTGACTTTTGGTGAGAAAAAACTTTGGGTTTTCATCAATTCTCGACGGATCGTCTTGATTTCTTTTGCATTGGATTGCTCAGGATGAGGGCTACCTATCCATCCTAACTTTTCGATGTTTCTCATTCTCTAAGGGAAGCCTTAAAAAGTGAGTTTTCAAAACTTTTCATATGATTTTCTTTGTTTTTTTTTCTAAATGAGTTTTGAAGTTAAAATCATGTATTTCCAACAAGATATTTAACGATTTTGAGCTCGGATTTTTGAAAAACACTATTCACACAAAAACACTATTCATCCAAAAACACTATTCACTCGTGAATAAAACTTTTTCTTATCTTAGTTATGAGTTGTAAAATAAATTCAATTGATGAATTGTAGGTGTCATGCTCATTTGAAGGTTCAATGGAACTTTGTTTTCACGCGAACTTTCGAGATGAGGATAAATAGAATTTAAATGTAAATTTAGAAACCGATCAAGTTGAACGACTTGTAGGATCAGAAGTTGAGGTTGAAATTTGAATCGAAAGGATTAAAGTAAATGAGCTAACTTGCTTAGGCTTGGGAGTTAGTTCTAATTTGAGTTGAGAGAACTCATAGGTGTTTCGAAGGAAACAATAACTCTTGGAAGTTCTAAGTTTAGATTCGTTTTGGTATTTACTAACGATTAACGGAAGTTGAAGGTTCCAAGTATAATAGGGTGAATAAAGAATTGGATATGGAACTTTGTATGTTTACTAAAAATAATGAGTCAATGGATTTGGGACTTTTATGTTAAAGTTAGTAACTCAAAATTATCTGGAGGCCGTTTGGCTTGAGTTATTCATTATTTTTCAGAAGTTCCTACTTTATTGTTTATGTAGACAGGGTAATTTATGATTCACGTATCATTGATCGTTATGTTCTTTGATTACTTTGAATGGCTAAATTTATGTTTATTCGCACTTGAGACCCTATTTATGTTTATTTTTCATAATCGTATTTAGGACGAATAATGAGGCAATGCATAAACTGAGTGTGTTTGCATTGTATGGTATTATTCGTTTTATGTTTACATATATGTATCACAAGGAACGCTAAAGGCTACGTGAACTTTTGCATGATTGGGGGGGGGGATGGATAATGTGTAACGACCCGATTTCCGTTAAATTTTATAATTTCAAAGTCAAAGCGGAAGACTTGGTTTTAAAAAAAACTGCATGGGTTCGTTTAAAAATCGGATTATCCAAAACATGTTTACATTTACCCAATTTCAGAGAAAACAATAAACATGGAATGCGCATTCCAGATTATGATCTAACTTCCAAAGCTCAAACTACAAGCTACTTCAATAAATGCAATCAAAGTTCAAGCTTTGTTCAATAAGTGCAAGTCAAGTTCAATCTTAGATAAATAAATGAAAGTCAAGTTCCAGCCTAGTTCATTAAATGCAAGTCAAGTTCAAGTCTAGTTCATTAAATGCAAGTCAAGTTCGAATTCAAGTTCATTTAATGCAACCGAAGATCTTTTAATGCATTCAATGCAAGTCTAGGCTTCTTGAAGACACCCAAACATTGGGAAACGTTTTTACCAAGTTTAAAGACAGTTTAATATCAGATTTTATGTGCTTTAAACATGGAGGTTACAAGGATTTGAAGACTAGTTATTTGCATTAAGTTTACTAGCCATTAGAATTAAATTTACTAGCTGTTGTTTTCTTTAATTTTGTAACCATTAGATATTTATGTGTTGAAACGATTTTTGCTTTGTTTGTAGGCTATATAAATCCATTCTAATATCATTTGTAATGAGATTAAGATTATGATGAAGTAAAAATACAAAGACTCTTTGAGAGTTTTTAATTTGAAATTGTCGTGAGCCGTGCTTACCTTTTCATTTTGTCATTCCTTGTGTTTAGGGTAGCTGGAGAATCGAGCCATTAGGTTTGATCATTCTAATTTGGTGGATTGATTCGAATCTAGAACAAGAAATCCAATTCGTGTCTTTAGATCTTTGATCATAAGGATAATCATTTTCTAGCCTTTTTCCTTGGGTTGTGTCAAATGGCATATTTGGGTTCTTTGGTCTTGATCTTTTGGGGTCCTTAGTTAAGTTTAAGGGTTCTAAGAGCATTTTGAAAGGGTTTTCGTATCATTTGGTATCAGAGCATAGGTTTCATCTTGTGGCCTACTCTAGAATTGATTCTATTTTACTTTTATGTAGTCGTTTTTCAATTCTACGCATTCTGTCAATCCAAATTATTTCTGCCATTTCATCCATTTTGCTTCGTCTTTTGAATCTGATTTCATCTCCATCTTAAAGATCACGTTTAGATGTTGAAAAAAAAAGGAAAGAAGAGTGTAATTGCATCCGAGGCACAAAATCTGTTCATCTTGTGTTCATCTTGCAAGTTCTTGAAATTTCTGAGTTTGATCTATATAAATTCATATAAATCTGATATATTTGTGATTACACATCAGTTACGTTTCAAATATATCAGTTTCACATTCATTTCCACGTATTTAAAGCATAAAAAACGGCTATAGTTCAAAATTGTCAAAATTGTCCAATTTTGTGATTGTCGCATTTAATGCTTCTGCTCACTATTCAAACTCTATGTTAACGTCTGAATTTTCTTTTGTTTCCTGAATAGAATCGTTTATTCCGACTATTATCTTTCTAATTTCAAAAGGACGTGTTGTCAAAATCATAAAGAAAACAGTTCAAATCTGGGATTTCATTTTTAAGTACAGGTTTATCCTATTTTCCAGCAACTTCAATTATGTGAGTTAATGTTTTCAATTCTGAACGAATTTTTGAATTTTGCCTTTTGTATGCTCTTTATAATCATCTCAACAAGCTACATCTAGGCTTCCACCTAAAACTTCATTCTTGAACTCCACGAATTTGGAAATTAGTAGCTACCACTTTTTCTTGAAGTTCTTTGCTTAAAATATCTGTTTTTGCTTTCCCAATCTGAATTTTGCCATTCCAATCTATTTTTCTTGTTTTATTTTTATTTCTCTTCATTATTTTATATTGTTTAAATACTGATTACATGATTTTTGGTACTTTAAACACACGATGCTTCATTTTGACCATAGCTTATCCAATAGTCTAAATTCACATTTTGGCTTACCTTGAGTGCTTTAACACGAGAGTTTCCTTGAGTGATATTTTGTGAGGGAGTGTTGTCAGATCCAAAAACATATCACAAGAGGAAAATAATCAGGGAGAAAGAGCTTAAAACCAGAAGACATTTACAATTTTTAAACAAATGCTTTTTCGAGCTCAAAATGTAAAGTATGAAAGATGATAAAATATGTACAAGCATTTCCAAGAATGCTAAACCAAAAGTGTTCATGTTCCTAACCATCCATCATCTTAATATGTCACATGGCGCCACCTCCTCTACCACGTCCCTTGCGACGAGTCTTACTTGAAAAATTGTAAGTGTAGCAACATTAGCATAAAAATGCTAGTGAGAGTAAAATGAAAGCAAGTAATCCTATGAACCAAATTCCATACCGGAAATTGTGTCCAAAGGCCTAAATTGTACTTTACTACCCATTCCACACTTCCAATTTCCACACAATCATACAATAGTAATATACTTCCCATAATAGATTTTCAATCCCGTATGAAAATGAAATAGAGACTTAAAGTAAAAGTAATAACTATTACTAAGTCTTACTACACCATTCTAATGAATATATGTAATTGTAATAATAACTTTCTTTGTTACCAAACAAGTTTCATCATAATGTGTTACCGTATGGATCAACGTCAACATACTACCACGTATGGTCCTACCATAACACAAGTCATCGTAACGAGTTACCGTATGGATCAACATCAACATACTACCCCGTACGGTCTTACCATACCACAAGTCATCGTAACGGGTTACCATATGGATCAACATCAACATACTACCCCGTACGATCTTACCATATCACAAGTCATCGTAACGGGTTACCGTATGGATCAACATCAACATACTACCCCGTACAGTCTTAGCATATCACAAGTCATCGTAACGGGTTACCGTATGGATCAACATCAACATACTACCCTGTACGTTCTTACCATATTACTAGTCATCGTAACAGGTTACTGTGTGGATCAACATCAACATACTACCCCGTATGATCTTACCATATCACAAGTCATCAAGTTCCCTAGTAAGTTAGATTACTTAAATGAGATTCTACTATAGTACAAAAGAACATAAACTTCTTGAATTACACGAGTTATCACTCAAGTGTAACTTCTAAGCCACTTTGACTCCTAAACCACTCAAAGTACCTTAAACTTCCACTTTCAACTAAAATCTCCAACTTCATCTAAAACTCTTCAATTCATCTTACAAGACTTCCAAACTACTCAAATCTAACCTTTTTCACCCAAATTCACTAGAACTCCAAAGACACTCCACTAACTTCCGAGTCTAAAGTCACCAACCAAGTATTAACTTCTGAAAGTTAGTTTCCCTCTTAACCTCGATAAACAATATCGTAACGAGACTTAATTCATAAAATTATCAACTTCCATTTTAAACTCACCTTGGATTTGTAGTCAAGCTTCCCAATATGACGAGATCAAATCCACGCGATCAACCATAATCCTACAAATCAATTACACCTAACAATCATTAATTATCCAAAAATCGAGCAAACGACATCTAAACGCATAAAACGACACAAAACATGGAGAATAACCCGAGGCAAGCTCTCGGCCCTACAAGGATAAAAGGGCTCCAGATTGGTTTTTTGGCTTTTATGCAATTTAGAGGCGTTTCTGTGACGACCCGTCACTTTTAAATAAATTAAATCAGAGAAAAACAGCGGAAGTCTTTTATTTTAAGAAAATTGGCGTGATTATATTTGAAAATAGGCTGGCCAAAACCTATTTACATCTTAAATTCAAATATCTAAAAACACAAGGAACATTAAGTTCCTATCAGGAGTTCAAAATGATTTATGAACATAAAAGTAAAGACAAAAGCTCTTAAGAGCCATTTACAAATATACAACTCCAAAATTATATAAAATTCACAAAACCATGTACATGGATTTTTACAACTACTTAGTCCATCTCGAAATCATCATCCTCTCGATCAAGCGCACCAGGCTCCTCTCCCACGATCCCAAACATTACTGAAATGTTTGTAATATCATGAGCTAACAAACTAAGCCCAGTGAGAATAATAAGAATAAAAAGTAAGAATAGACCTCAAACTCGTATTCCGATTTGTGTCCAATTTACCTGACACAATCAATCCTAAAGTTCTCCAACTCTAGGTAAATTCGTTTTATACTTTCTAAGGATGATATTACTAAGAATCATAGTCAATACTTATCCATTAACTTATTACGACATAAATAAGAAAAATAAATAAACTTTGTATAAATTAAAACATCTCAATCCTCTATCCAGGATATATATATTTTCATCGATCATATGCATGAAGAAGAGGATGCGGACAACCCCCGAAGGGTCCAAACATTCTTCCCTTCTTTTCTTTTCTCTCTTTATTTCCTTTTTCTCTGAAGGCGATGCGGACAATCCCCGAAGGGTCCAAACATTCTTACCTTCCTTTCTTTTTCTCTCTGAAGGCGATGCGGACAATCCCCGAAGGGTCCAAACATTCTTACCTTCTGTGATGCGAGATGTTATGGTGCAATATGTTATGGTTATGTTTGCACATGCTTGTAAAAGTAAATAAAAGTAAAGTATGAATATTAAAGTAACCGGAGCAAACATAAAGTAAAGACATAAGTAAAATAGATAAGAATCCCTGACGAACAATATATAAATTGAACTTCGCTACCAATAATAAAAGTAAAACCATAACTTTCCAGGATTCTAAACTTCCAATAAAATTTAAAGTTCTATTAACCGTTCTATAAAACAAGTCTTGGATCTTCTAACCTCCAATGATCCATCCTATGCTTCGAAACGATTCTAACTTAGAATCTTCTAAGATTCAATACTTTCCTCGAGAACTCCTAAGTTCTCACTTAAAGGATTAACTCCTAATCCAAAGGGCACTAACTCACATCCCTCTAATCTTAAATTCGGATTCTAATCTTAGTTTCAAACTTTACAAACCTTCACACTCATTTGATTTCTATAAATACTTTAAATCCTAACTATTCTCACCTTAAAGAAAGTTGACTTCGCTCCTAAGTCCGAAAGAGCGATCAAACAAGCGGTTCGAAAACACCTACAATTGAATTATATTATATAATCAATAATTTTACCAACTATCGATCAAACATCAACTAAACGATCAAAACAACGAAAAACTCAATAACCCTCCCATAGAGGCTCTCGGCCCTCTCAAAGAAAATGGGCTTCGGGTTAGGTTTTCCAGCTTTTAGGTAATTTAAAAATGTTTCGAGTTGGTTTTAAGCAAATTTGATAGTCCCGATTTCAATGGGTATCAATAATTAGGGTTTTTGAACATTAAGCCCTTTCTCGAATTGAATTTAAATAAACATTATTTCATTAAATTCTAACCCAAAATCAAACCCAAAAGGGTAAATTTCAAACGGGAAGGGTTTCGACTGAAACTCGGTTTTAGGGTTATGGGAAAGTTTCCAAAAACTCTTAAAACTACTCCCGTATTTACAAACACTGAGTTTCACGGCAAGAAATCGAAAGAAAACTCCATTAAAACACTATTTGGAGCTTAGGGTTTCAAGAGAAACTTACCGAGAACTCCGTGGATCTCGGGTGGCAAGCACGATAGTTGGGTGGAAAAGAATC
Organism: Gynostemma pentaphyllum; assembly: GCA_028015215.1. NCBI lineage: Eukaryota > Viridiplantae > Streptophyta > Magnoliopsida > Cucurbitales > Cucurbitaceae > Gynostemma > Gynostemma pentaphyllum. The sequence goes on along the minus strand of CM051346.1, from coordinate 18,467,209 downwards.
CTAGACCCGAGGCCTTTCCGATGCAACCGAAATCGAGTCGATCCGCCGAGAAACGAACGAAAACCCGAAAAATCCCCTTTTCCCCTTGAACCCACGGCCTTGGAGGTGAAAAGATGAGCTTGGTGGTCAACTTTGGTCAAATGAGCAATTTAAAGAAGAATATGAATAGTGTTTAGATATTTAGGAAGTTTGGAAATTACGATTTTGCCCTTTTTATGACTTTTAACTTGTAAATCGAAACCCGATGCTCTTAAATAAATCTAAAGGTGATTAATAATTATTAATTGGCCTATTAATAATTATTAAGGTCACCGAAGCGAAAAATAAACATTAAAACGATAAAAAAATGAATTTCGGGCAAAATTAAGTACAAAAAATCGAAATTACAAAATAATAATTAAACTATATACTTGAATTGCAATAAATAAATAAATAAACAATATTAAATAAAATAAATAAAATAAATAAAAAATTTCACTCCAAAATAACGGGACGTTACAGTTTCGGGTTGGTTTCAGATACTTTGGAAGTTCGTTATATCAATGGGTAACCGTATTTTAGGGTTTTACACAATAATCGATTTCTGAAAAATTAAGTAGAATGAAAAATCGTAACAAACTAAACACCGTATCCAAGGCCAAGTGAGAGAAAATCACACGAAACGGGTTTTCGACTCAGACTCGGTTTTAGGGTTTAGGGAAAGTTTCTAAAGTTGCCCAAACGACTTTTTCGATTGAAATCTTCAAGCTTCGGTGGGTGAATTTGAAGATTTCAATCTCAACCTTGATTGCTAGGTTGGAAACGATCCTTGGACCGAGGGCTTTTCACTACAAAAAAAAGGCTAATTGCGACCAGACGGTCGTTTTTAAGGTAAATGCGACCAAAAAAGTGACAAAACCTGGCGTGGCGAAAAAGCTGATCGTCCAGGACAATTGTGCGTCCACGTGGTCACCAAAATACTACCAAACGTATTTGGTCGCAAAAAAGTCAACATTTGGAAAAACGACCAGACAGTCGCATAAAATAGTGACCATCTGGTCGTAATTTAAGTTGTAGACAAGTGACCAGTTGGTCCATAAAAAGTGTGACCACTGAAGGGATGATTTACTAAAATAGCGAAATTTTATTTAGTAAACTTATTAACATTTAATAACGGATCTATTAATATCATGCAATTTGTGATAAAAACATGTAGATTCATGTTTAATTTTGAAAATTAAAACTGGAACTTACATTGAGTAAAATATGGAGAATCGGTTGGAGGTTTCTTTACAGACTCAAATCCTCAGCAACAACGGATCTTCTATGCTATATCCCGATCGAAAGAAAAATCGACTTGTGGGAATCGAACTGGAAGAACAAAAGAAGAAGAAATTTCTTCTAAATTTTTCCCTAAGGAAAATCAGCAATTGGGCAAAAACTTGAGAGGGAATTTTCACTTTTCTAATTAAAGTGAGAAGTATATGAAATATAAATCCCAATGGTCATATTTATAAGAAAATATGATATCTAATCTAATTATATATGCTTATCTCTTAATTATTAGATAATAGAAAAAAATTAAATAAAATATATATGTGTATAAATCTCTCAAATTTGGTGCGCCACTATGACCATTACCCTGACGCCAAATCCAAATTTACAAATATATATATATATATATACATACTTTTATTTACTTTTCATTATTAATAATTTTAAAATTAGAAAAAAAAATCAAATAATATTTTCTAATTTAAACACAGTTAGCCAAAAACTAATATATTAATTACCTTTGAATCTTATTCAACTAATTAATTATTTTGGGCCAAAACCAATTTGTTTTTTAAACCAATTGTTTTAAATTCTCTCTAATATTTATTATTAAATTAAATAAACTCCTTATTTAATTAATAATACTAATTATTAATGTCCATTTAAATAAACTCATTATTTAAATAATTAATAATATTAACATTAATTATCGTTTAAATAATATATTTATTTAAACAATTAATTTTGCCTTAAATTATTATAATTGATAATGTTATATTAATTTCCATTTAAATAAACTCTTTATTTAAGCAATTAATATTGTATCAATATTAATAATATTAATATTAATTTTCATTGAAATAATCTCATTATTCAAATAATTAATATTGCCTAATTTTAAGTAAAATTAATTACTTAAATTGTTTGTTCTTCCTAAGTTAAATTAATAACTTAGTTTTTCTACAACGATATTTGGGCTAGCATAGGGACCCGATCATGGGCTTAATAATTAGTCAATTAAGTGATTAACTCATAATCAGTTAATTACTTATTATTTAACTATGAATAATCCACTATAGATTCATAGCTGAACTCCCCTCACTATAGATGAGTTATGTCCATTTAGTTTATCTTTATTTATATCTGTGATATATCCTTCACGTGGAACCCTCATAATTACAAGCGGATAAATTTACCGTTTTGCCCCTGTAATTACCGCTTTATCCTTGTGTTCCCGCTGATTCTCCAATGAACTTTATCTTTAGTCGAACTAGAGATAATATACTTCTGTGATCAATAGAAGTCGTGGCGCCACTTGTTCATGTATCGAATCAGTACATCAAGGGAGTTTCCTAAAGTTCCTAAAATATTTAGGTATCGCACTGATACCGTTAATTTATAGGAAAGTTATGAATTTCATCTCGTGAAAATGAGTTCCTAGCTACTTATCTAGCCATGTTCCCAAAACAGGAGTGTATTGAGCGTTCTTACAGATCGCTCTCAACCATGTGAATCAAAGAACATAACTCCATAAATAGAAGTCCGCATTTCATTCAGGATTGAGATCTATCACGGTTGATAAACTTAGTTTGATATTCGATCATTTCTCGTAAACGGTACTAATGAGAAATTTGATCGAACATCGTGGTCCTGTCTTATACAATCAACATTGCATATGATATTTCCATTTCATGTCTCCCACATGAATGATCAGGATTATATCATTTGTCTATAAACAAAATGCGAAACTATCAACAGTGTTACCAGGATAAGGTTTCCAAGCGTTATCCATTTACTGTAGACACTTTTAAGTTACTCATCTCGACTTTAATCCTCTCGTATGACTCACATACTAACTCGTGATTTTATAAGAGTAACTTATGGTTTACTATTTGAATGTTTGATATTAATATATTTCCATATATTCCTAATATCGTCAATTGAATCAATCTAGATAATATAAAGAACTTATGTTTATTTATTTAATTTATTCGTAATAAATTATCCTTATTAAATAATTACAAGTTCTAGGACACCATTCCTAACAATCTCCCACTTGTCCTAGATCTTTGGAGATTTGACTTGTAATTCCAGTCAAACTGGATGACTATCAACTACTTAGCCATGGTAATCATTTTAATATTTGATTAATAACGTTTTCATCTGTTTAGTATGTATTTCTTTTGTCTGATGTTAGTTTCATTAAGTGTAATAGATTCCATATTTTATCGCAATAAAATAAACTCTATTAACTATTGATTTGAAACCATCATGTTCAACCACCTTTCATTTACTAACAACTTAGTAATCACGCGAATCTAGAGTTTAGTTAGTAAAAACTTATTTTACTAATACTTAACTCATTTGATGTTTAATTCGAAAAGGTCTTTTGTCTAATTCTTACATGGAAGTAAATTCATGTTCGAATTCTAGCCCGTGCAACTCATAAAATCTCCCATTTTATCTATGTGCACTAACATACTATTTGTAAATTTTATTTTTGTCACATTGGTTCTAGGATTCTCGAAATTCTTAAGCTCTCACTACAAAGTAATTCTCCATTACTTTCATTCGTTTAATGATTATAATTCTATACTTCTTATTATTTCCAAAAATAATGTATAAGTATAAGTGACCCTTTTCAACTCAACTATTGAAAATTCATGTCATTTTTGTTTCACTTATTTTGAACTTTATTCATTGATTTTGAAGTCAATGAGTTTCACTTGGACTTCTAAAAGTCCGTTTGGTTCGTTCTATGACGCTCCCACTCAAATAAAGTTCTACAAGTAGTTTAACCATTTAAACTTTTGAATGACTACTTGTTTTATTGTGAAATAAAATTATTGTAATTGTTTTCTATCTTAAGTAAGGTTTAAACCTTCAGTATCACTGATTTATTGAACTTTTCTTTAATAATTTTGAATTCAATTATTCACTAATTATTACTTTCTGATTTCTGTTTTGTTTATTCCATATAAGTTATTACCTTTAAAACATCCTTTTAAATAACTGAATGTTTGGAATATAAGAAATCGATTTAATGTTTACTTATCACTTAAGTTCTAACATCTAAATGTCCAACTTTAGTGATGTTTAAGTCTAGTTATCTTTGATAAATCAAAGATATTCGATTTTACTTATCCCATAAGTTCGTGGATTAATATGGTTATCATCTCAAACTCCTTGAGAAACCATATTTAGACTTAAGTATTTAAACATTTTTAAACCTTATAACTCATTTAGATATACCGGAGTTTAGAATTTGGATTTGGAATTTATTTGTTTTATACTAAGTATTTTGAATAACCATCCAATCACACTTTGGAACTTTGTAATATAATTGTAAAGGAATATCTACCTAAATAACTCTTATTTAAAATATTCCCAAACTTGGTTCATACGAAATGAGAAACAATAGTTATTACATAATTCAAAATAAAAACAAATTGATAACTGAACTAAACTAGAAAACTATGGTTTGGGAAGAAAAATATTTTTCTTCCATTTAGACTATAGTAAATCGAATATGAGGAAAAATAGGAAGAATAATAGTTTTCAATTTCGAGAATTGAAATTAGAAACTTTTAATGAACAATCAAGACGTTTGTATTTATACACAAAACAGTTTTCCAATCGAATTAGGAAATACTATCAAAATAAATACAAGATAAATGCCAAGAATAAAATCAAATTTTATTTCTTATTTATCTTACGTGCCGATTTTATGTTCATAAAATCAATTAGAAAAACTAATTTTTTCTTTGTTTAATTTGTCTTTGGTTAAACATTCTTTTATATATTTATTTTAGAAAAAATAATTCAACAATTACTTCCTAAAATATTATATATGAGCCGATTTTGGTATTTAATAATTCAAATAATTTGAACCAAAATCTATTGAATTCATTAATTCAATTATAGATTCTTCCTTATTAATAAATCTTATTTATTAACTATTGATATTTATTTAAATAAAATATTATATTCCGATTTTTTGTACTTTATTATTAATAAATATTTATTATTTTCTATTTAAATAATCAAAATTATTTAAATTAATAATAAATAGGTTATTTAATATTATCCTTTTGAATAATCGATATTATTTAAAATTAATAATAAATATTTAATTATTAATTTCCATTTAGGTAAACACATTACCTAAATAGTTAATAATTATTTATCAATAATATGTTATTATTAACCACCATTTAAATAAACACATTATTTAAATAATTAATAATAATGATATAAATTTCCATTTAAATAAACTCATTATTTAAATAATTAATATTTTCAGTTATTTAAGTAAACCACATTACTTAAATTATTCATTTCCTTTTCTAGGAAACATAGTTCTCATCGTTTAGTTTGTTATTTCCAAGTATAGTGACTAAAGCAGATGCTATATTACCGAAATTTAAATAAACTTTATCTTATTATCTAACATGCATTCAACATTCAAATACTCAAAGTTTCGACATATAATTAAATATGATGCATGAATGCAAACATATTAATGAACAGAAAAGCCCTAAAACATGTTACTATGTCACGATATTTTAATGATACCGGTGAAGTGCCGTCGAATGATAGGTCAGTTACCATCATTAAAATGAGATGCCACTCGAACAATTGACAGCTCCAAAATAACTCATATTCCTATGTCATTATTTACCGTGTGTTTGGTCAAGAATTTTGATAACAAACTTTACCAAATTTCTTTTTAAGTGTGACCCACCAATTTAGTCTTTTAAATAAAAATTGAAGAGTGTCTACGAAATGTAGATTCAGTCTTCAACCGCATTTAAAATTCTTTATCCCTTTCGGGAGACCCAACTTGATATTGATTTATACAATAGAACCTTCCTATGGGAATGAACACCTGCAGCAGTGTTACAGAGGCCATGTAAAAATCTCACGTTTCGAGCCCATTAGTGGAGACTATAGCTTTCCTTCTCCCACTTAATATTTTGAGTTAGGGTTTCATAAATGAGACTAATTCAGGCTAACTCATTAATCCAAGTTTTAATTAACCTAAGCAACTTTAACTCTAAAATTGGTTAGATTAATTTTATAAATGTGATTGTTCAAGTTTTCCTAATTAAAACTAATCACATTATGAGCCATCTTAATAATTCCATTTATTAATTTGAACTTTTCTCCCAGATCGCTCCCAGTTAGAGGCGCTCCGTGTTAGGGGAACTTTATGAAATCTCATCGCTTGGGCAGAGCTTTCTCACCAGAGATCCATTCAATTTAATTAATCATAATTATTAATTTTTAATTAACCCTTAATTAAAAGTTTCTATTTGTTTATCTTATATGGATTTTGGCCCAATTGTTTAAACAATAATTCCATATTACAAATAATTTAGTTTCTATTCAACTTTTAAACTAGATTTAACTTTTGAATTTTAACTAAATAAGCATGCTTTTGATTCTAAAAAACAATTAGGATAAAATACATAATTTTTCGATAATAACACTTTATAAATAAAAATTATGGCATGCTTCACATACATTAGCATATAATAACACATATTATATCATGATGCATGTATATATAATTAATTAAAATCATACAACCTATGGTGGGATTTTCTACATGACATACTCTTATGCATGGACATTATTTAAAAAATTATATCACACATATAAAATAATTTAAATAATAAATAGCTAAATTGACCGGTATTCATGGCACTATTTCTAAAACGGAAAATTTAAAATTACAAATTAATTTAAATCTTCCATTGTAGAACTTGAGGTTTCAACTTTCTCTCTCCTCCATGGTGTAGGCGTGGGAATGAGTATTTATGGGGCAAATATTATCTCCTTAATATTTCCATAAATACTTGTTTTAAAATAATTATCTTTTAATTATATGGAAACAATAAAGAAAATATTTTCCATGTAATCTTATATCAATTTCTAAATTCATAATTTAAGATAGGGATATAATCTTTAAAAAGATCTTATCCTTATCTTAAATATTTAAAATTTTAAATTAACAAGATAATTATGATAAAATATTGTGACGACCCGTCACTTTTAAATAAATTAAATCAGAGAAAAACAGCGGAAGTCTTTTATTTTTAGAAAATTTTGCGTGGTTTTGTTTGAAAATTGGCATGCCGAAAACCTGTTTACATCCTAATTTTTCAATCTAATAAATTCACATGGACTTTAAGTCCAAATCAGGAGTTCAAATAAATCATATCATAAAAACCACATCAAAAGCTCTTATGAGCTAAATACAACATCAAAGTATTGGAAATTCACAAAAATATTTACATATACTTTACAAAAACAAGTCCATCTCGAGGTCAGCATCCCTCGATCACGCAGCACCACCTCCCCTTCCACGGCCTCTAGCCAAGGCATTACCTGAAATTGGTTGTAATATCATGAGCTAACAACTTAAGCCCAGTGAGAATAATAAGCATAAAAAGTAAAGATAGACCTCAAACTCGCATTTCGATTTGTGTTCAATAAATCCGACACAATTCACTCCTAAAGTCCTCCAAACTCTAGGTAATTCTAATTCCATATTCTCCAATTGATGATACAAACTAGCACACTTAGTCTAATTGTTCATCCAATAACTTGTCATAACATGAGTAAGAAAAGTAAATAAATAAACTTTGCATAATTATAACATCTCGATTCTCTTTCTCGTCTATCATATGCATAAAAGTAATGAGTACATCCCGTAGGATACGCATTCGCCATTTATGCATGAAATGGAGGTAATGTGGATTTTTACATACTATCCACCCTTATCTTTATGTATGAAGTAGTGTGGACAATTATCGTATTCCACCAGTACTTATGTATGAAAGTAGTGTGGGCAATTATCATGTCCCACCAGTACTTATGCATGAAAGTAGTGTGGGAAATTATCATGTCCCACCAGTACTTATGCATGAAAGTAGTGTGGACTTTCTCGTATTCCACCATTAACCTTTTGTTTTTCTTTCTCACTTTCTTTTCTTTTCAATAATGCGAGATGTTATGCATATGCTTGCAAAAGTAAATAAAGAAATTTAAATGATAAAGCAACCGAAATTTGCATAAAGTAAATGAGTAAAGTAAAGACATAAAGTAAAGGACATAGATAAAATAGATAGGAATCTCGGACGAACGATATGTCCATCGAACTCCGGCATCAATAATAAAAGTAGAATCATAACTCGAACAATAATTCTATTAACCATTCTAAAAACAAGCTTGGATCTTCTAACCTCCAATGATCCAATCTAAGCTTAGAAACGAATCTAACTTAGAATCTTCTAAGATTCGATACTTTCCTTGAGAACTCCTAAGTTCTCACTTAAAGGATTAACTCTTAATCCTAAGGGCACTAACTTTCAAGCCTCTAATCTTATACTCGGTTTCTAGTCATAGTTTCAACTCTACAAACCTTCACACTTATTCGATTTCTATAATTACTTTAAATCCTAACTATTCTCACCTTAATTAAAAGATGACCTTGCTCCTAAGTCCGGTAGAGCAATCAAACAAGCAGTTCAAAAACACCTACAAAAGGATTAATATCCCGAAAATTAATAAATCACCAACTAACGATTAAACAACGACTAAAGAAGCAAAAAGACGGAAAATCCACCAATCCTTCCCCTTGGAGGCTCTCGGCCCTCCCTAAACAAAGGGGTTCGGGTTTGGTTTTTCGGCTTTTTGGCAATTTAAATACGTTTTGAGTTGGTTTTAAGCAAATTCGATAATCCCGATTTCAATGGGTATCGATAAATAGGGTTTTTGAACGTTAATCCCTTTCCCGAATTGAATTTAAATAAACATTCATTCATTAAATTCTAACCCAAAATCAAACCCAAAAAGGTAAATTTCAAACGGAAAGGGTTTCGACTGAAACTCGGTTTTAGGGTTATGGAATAGTTTCCAAAAACACGTAAAACTACTCCCGAGTTTACAAACACCGAGTTCTACAACACGAAATCGAAGGAAATCAATGAAAACTCCATTAAAACACTATTTGGAGCTTAGGGTTTCAAGAAAAACTTACCGAGAACTCCGCAAAACACGAGTGGCAAGTACGAAGGCTAGGTGGAAAAGATTGGTATGACCGATACCTTTCCAAAGGACCCGGAATCAAGTCGATCGGGCAAGAAACGAACAAAATCGAAAATTTCCTTTTCTCTCTTTGAGACCCACGGGTATGGAGGAAGAAAAATGAAGAGATTTTGTCAACTTTTGGTCAATGATAGTTTAAGAAGATGAAGAGAAGAATATCTAGATATTTAGGGTAGTTGGAAATTACGAAAATGCCCTTTTTGATGACTTTTAGCTTAAAAACGAAACCCGATGATCTCAAACTATCCCAATGGTGATTAATAATTATTAATTGGCCCGTTATTAATTATTAATACCATTAAAACGTATTTAAACAAATAAAGCCATTAAAAAGAATTAAAATGAAATAAACTACTAAATTCTAATTCAAGGATAAATAAATAAACTTTAATTACTTAAAATAAAAAAAGTAAAAGTTTTTTTTTATCACAAAATAACGGGACGTTACAAATATCTTGCCATATCTTTACCTTTTCTCTCTCCTTAGGCGTGGACCTCATGGAATGGTGGAGAACAATTTTCTTCTCTTCTCCCTTTGCTGTAGCCGATTTCATGCCTCTTTGGTATGAGAAAATTACAAATTTTTTCCTATACTCTAAAATTAGGGTTTACAAATTTTCTACTAAAATTTAAAATCCTAAGTGCCTCAAGAATACCTAAACTGTCAATTAGCAAACCTCCACAATTTATATAGCACAATTTATATAAACATACATAAAATGATTTTATGCAACCCACCAAATTTTCAAAAAACACAAATTTGCATGATAATTAAAATTAGCTCTGATACCAATTGAAGGGATGATTTACTAAAATAGTGGAATTTTATTTAGTAAAATTATTAAAATTTAATAATGGATCTATTAACATCATGTAATTTGTGATAAAAACATGTAGATTCATGCTTAATTTCGAAAATTCAAACCGGAACTTACATTGAGTAAAATATGGAGAATCGGTTGGAGGTTTCTTTACAGCATCAAATCCTCAACAACACCGGATCTTCTATGCTATATCTCGATCGAAAGCAAAACCGACTTGTGGGAATCGAATTTGAAGAACAAAAGAAGAAGAAATTTTTTCTAAATTTTTCCCTAAGGAAAATCGGCAATTGGGCAAAAACTTGAGAGAGAAATTTCACTTTTCTAATTAAAGTGAGAAGTATATGAAATATAAATCCTAATTGTCATATTTATAAGAAAATATGATATCTAATCTAATTAGATATGCTTATCTCTTAATTATTAGATAATAGAAAATAAATAAATAAAATATATATGTATATAAATCTCTCAAATTTGGTGCACCACTATGACCATTACCCTGACGCCAAATCCAAATTTACAAATATATATATATATATATATATATATATATATATATATATATATATATATATATATATATGTTTACTTTTATTTACTTTTCATTATTAATAATTATATATTTAAAATTAAAAAAAAAATATTTTCTAATTTAAACACACTTAGCCAAAAACTAATATATTAATTACCATTGAATCTTATTCAATTAATTAATTATTTTTAACCAAAATCAATTTGTTTCTTAAACCAATTGTTTTTAATTCTCTCTAATATTTATTATTAAATTAAACAAACTCCTTGTTTAATTAATAATACTAATTATTAATTTCCATTTGAATCAACACATTATTTAAATAATTAATAATATTAACATTAATTCTCGTTTAAATAATTTATTTATTTAAACAATTAATTTTACCTTAAATTATTATAATTGATAATGTTATATTAGTTTCCATTTAAATAAACTCTTTATTTAAGCAATTAATATTGTATCAATATTAATAATATTAATATTAATTTTCATTGAAATAATCTCATTATTCAAATAATTAATATTGCATAATTTTAAGTAAAATCAATTACTTAAATTGTTTGTTCTTCCTAAGTTAAATTAATAACTTAGTTTTGCTACAACGATATTTGGGCTAGCATAGGGACCCGATCATGGGCTTAATAATTAGTCAATTAAGTGATTAACTCATAATCAGTTAATTACTTATTATTTAACTATGAATAATTTCACTATAGATTAATAGCTAAACTTCCCCTCAATATAGATGAGTTATGTCCATTTAGTTTATCTTTATTTATATCTGTGATATATCCTTAATGTGGAACCATCATAATTACAAGCGGATAAATTTACCGTTTTGCCCCTGTAATTATCGCTTTATCCTTGTGTCCCGCTGATTCTCCAATGAACTTTATCTTTAGTCGAACTAGAGATAATATACTTCTGTGATCAATAGAAGTCGTGGCGCCACTTGTTCATGTCTCGAATTAGGTATCGGACCGATACCGTTAATTTATAGGAAAGTTATGAATTCCATCTCGTGAAAATGAGTTCCCAGCTACTTATCTAGCCATGTTCCCAAAACAGTAGTGTATTGAGCGTTCTTACAGATCGCTGTCAACCATGTGAATCAAAGAACATAACTCCATAAATAGAAGTCCGCATTTCACTCAGGATTGAGATCTATCACGGTTGATAAACTTAGTTTGATATTCGATCATTTCTCGTAAACGGTACTAATGAGAAATTTGATCGAACATCGTGGTCCTGTCTTATACAATCAACATTGCATATGATACTTCCATTTCATGTCTCTCATATGAATGATCAGGATTAGATCATTTGTCTATAAACAAAATGCAAAACTATCAACAGTGTTACCAGGATAAGGTTTCCAAGCGTTATCCATTTACTGTAGACACTTTTAAGTTACTCATCTAGACTTTAATCCTCTCGTATGACTCACATACTAAGTCGTGATTTCATAAGAGTAACTTATGGTTTACTATTTGAATGTTTGATATTAATATATTTCCATAAATTCCTAATATCATCAATTGAATCAATCTAAATAATATAAAGAGCTTATGTTTATTTATTTAATTTATTCGTAATAAATTATCCTTATTGAATAATTACAAGTTCTAGGACACCATTCCTAACAACCACATGGTCGTTTTTATTGGTGACCAAATGGTCACCTTCTTAAGTGACTATTTGGTAGTTTGAGCATCAGCCAAAGGCGACCATCTGGTCATATAAATTGCGACCAGATGGTTGTTTTATATTTTGAAAAATGCGACCATGTGGTCGCAAATGTAATTAATAATTTAATTAATTTCTAATTTAATTGTTTAAATTAAATTATTTAATTTGTAAATATTATTATTTTTATTTAATTGTTTAAATTAAATTATTTAATATGTAAATATTATTTTTTTAATTTTTTTAATTTAAATTTATTTATTTATTTAATTATTTATTTAAATTAAATAATAAAAAAATGGAATTGAAATAAAAATATATAAAAATAAATTTCCAAAAGAATGTACTATACAAAAAAAGAAATCTAAACTACTGCGGAGGAGCAGGGAGTGGTGGAGGGGGAGCCGAAGAGATGAACCGGGATCTCGGGATGCGAAGAACGCGGCCAATGCAGCTGCGACCTGTGCCTCCACCTGGACCTGCACCTAAGCATGAACATCCAACTGAATCGGAGCGACTCGAGCATCGAAGTTGCTACGCATATCGTTCAGCTTGGTGTGGAGCTGCTGAACCTCATCTCGCAGCTGCTGCTTAGTCGGTGAAGGACCCGAACTCTTGTTCGCTCCACTGCGCTGAGGCCGAGGCACGTCGGCGTATAGTCGTCGCCCGTACAAGATGAGCCGAGGAACTGATCCATTAGGCCGAACCCCTCCAGCAGCCTCCAAGAACACCTCTCTACGGTCGTCCTAAGTTGGTTGCGAGTCTGGTGTGGGCAACTGCTGACTCAACGACTCCTTGAAATGTTCCTAAACATTTAAAATTCAGAAAATAAAATAGTTAATATATAAGTTAGAAAAAATTGTAAAGAAAAAATAATAATTGAAAAAATTATTAAATACCTGAACTTCTTTCACCTTCCCGTCGACGATCGTCCCGTCCTTCTTCGTGTGAAGAACGAGGTGCAGCTCATCGAGCGGGACAGGGCGACCGTGCTTCGCTTCCTAAAAATATTAGAGATTGAAGAAGAAAAAATAATAAATTAATAACTAATTGAAAAAGGAAAACAAGAAAAAAGTATGTAAAAAAAAAAAACTTACCAATCGATGATGGTGCTCGTCGTGGGTCCGGGCCCCCTTGTGTGTTTAGTGGGATTATTTTCGCGGTTGGCCTTATTCCTCCTTAACACTTCCTTGCCCTCGGGAGTGTTCAAACTCGTGATAAGCCGCGCGTGGTCCTCCTCGCTCATCCACACGGGGCGGTTTGTTGGTTGCTTTCTTCGCACCCGGTAAATGAGGTCCTTGAATCGATCCTGGACGTGATTGTCCCATAGGGGGAATAATCTACCGTCCGTGATATCGTGATCGATAACAGGAAACTTGCCCTGAAAAAATTGAAATAAAAAATTGTTAAAGTAATAAATTTATTTGTAAAAATTTCAAAATTAATTAATTATAAAAATAAATGAAGTTTTTTACCTTCCAATTGTCGTACATCCGACATTACTCCATCATCGGAATCTTCTGCCAGCGAAGCTCGCTGAGTAGAGGCATGTTTGGAGGAACTCGCAATGCCGTTTTGAAACGGTTGTATGCGGCTGTACTCTGCAAAAACATAAAAAATATTGTGATATTAGAAACTATTAGTTAAAACAAAAAAAAACTTTTAAAAATGTTTAAAGATTTAAAAATTAAGTAATTAAAACAATAAACAAAATTACTTACATATTCCCTTCAATCTGAAGGCTAGAGTCTGCGACCCGAGGAGGCTGCGTGCCTGAAGTGGAGGGTCCCACTGGATCGGGCTGTGATACAGACCCTGATGCTCCCTCGAAAGTCGTGGCCTGGGAGTCCTACACCAATCGTGGTGTCGCAGGCTGGGTCTCAGGGACTGCATCATCGAGAGTGCCAGCAACTCCCGGCTCGTAACCGAAGAGGAGGCTGTCCAACTCCTCTGTAGTCAGGTCCGCATCAGTGGCAGCGGCAATAGGCGGCTGCGGAGTCACCTCGACAATCTCGTCGTCTAGCTCGTCTGACTGGGGAGGACGTCGTCTGCCCGTCATAATCCTACAACTAAACTAAACTAATTTAATACTAATTAATTAAAATAATTAAATTAATTAAATTAATTAATTAATGAAATTAGGAAATAATCTGAATTAAATTAATTAATGAAATAATCTAAATTAAATTGATTAAATAATGTAAATTAAACTAACATAAATTAATTAACTAATTTAAACTAAACTAATTAATTAAATTGAATTAAAGTAAATTAAAATTAGATTAATTAAACTAAGTACTGAAGAATTAAACTATTAGATTAATTAAACTAAAATTAATTAAATTAAAGTAAATTAAGTAATGAAGAATTAAACTAAATTAGATTAATTGAACTAAAATTAATTAAAATTAAACTAACATTATTTAATTAAAATTAGATTAAGTGAACTAAAATTTATTAATTAGTTAATTAAAGTAAATTAAGTAATGAATAATTAAACTAAATTAGATTAATTGAACTAAAAATAATTAAATTAAACTAACATTAATTAATTAAAACTAAAATAAACTAAACTAATTAATTAAATTAAAGTAAATTAAAATTAGATTAAGTGAACTAAGTAATTAATTAAAGTAAACTAAGTAATGAAGATTTCAACTATTAGATTAATTTAAACTAAAATTAATTAAATTTAACTAACATTAATTAATAAAAACTAAACTAAACTAAACTAAAATAATTAATTAAATTAAACTAAATTAAAATTAGATTAATTGAACTAAAATTTATTAATTAATTAAAGTAAACGAAATTAGATTAATTAACCTTAAGTAAACTAAGTACTTAATTAAACTAAATTACATTAATTAAACCAAAATTAATTAAATTAACTTAATTAATTAAAGTAAACTAAAATTAGATGAATTAAACTAAAGTAAACTAAGTAATTAATTACACTAAATTAGATTCATTAAACTAAAATTAATTAAATTAACAAAATTAAACTAAACTAATTAATTAAAACTAAAAACTAAAACTAAGTAAACTAAATTTAAACTTAAACTAAAACTAACTTAAAACTTATAATCTATAAGAAAACTAACCTCGTAATAGAAACCGGGATTGGAGGTTTAGGGTTTTTAGGTTTAGAGTAGGAACGGGGAAAAAATAACGGGGAACGGAACGGGGGAAAGAAAGAAAAGAAAGAAAAGAGAGAAAGAAAAAGAGAAAGAAAAAAAGGAAGAAATGGGGGAAAGGAAAACGGATCTGCATTTAAATCAAATTTTGCGACCAACTGGTTGCAAACATGTAATCATGACTAGAAACGAAAGGTCGGGCGTGTTGGGGAAATTACGACCACCTGGTCGCATTTTTACACATATTTGCGACCACCTGGTCGCATTTATTGAAAAAGTGACCATCTGGTTGCCAATTTGCGATTATCCACAACAGCTGTCTTATCACGCGTCCCATCAAAAATTGCAACCAGATTCACCGCCAAGGATTGCGACCAGATGGTCGTAATCTTTAAATTCACCGCCATAAATTTCATGAAAATTTAAATTTACCACTCAGATTTGCGACCAGATGGTCGCACTTATGAAATTAACCGCCAAAAATTTCATGAACATTTTAGAATACCCTTTGAGTTTTGCGACCAATTGGTCGTAATTTAACTTATATTTTTTGAAAAACATAATTCTACTTTTCCACAAATGCGACCAACTGGTCGCATTTCACTTCTAAATTACTACCATGTGATCACCTTTTGTGTTAAATTGCGACCATATTAATATATATATATATTTTTTTATCATTCATTAAAGAAATAGTTTTAATAAAACATACACAGTGAATTATAAAGTTACAAAATGTCTCATTCATCATCCTCTGTTTCTTCGGTCGTCGCTTCTTCTTCTTCTTCTATTTCTTCGTCGGATTCATCGTCTCAAAGAAGTCCCTCACATAAAGTCTTCTTCTTCTTCTTCTTCTTCTGTTTCTTCATCGGATTCATCATCTTGAATAAATTCAGCATCAATGTTACGTGCGTGAAAAGTGGAAGCATTTGTATCATCATCATGCAATGTTATCATTCCATCGTTCAAAGGACGAACAGTACTTGCATTATGACCATCGTCGATTGCACGACATCTTATCTCATCTTCTTGAAAAGCAACTGCTTCCTCTGCATGGTCGTCTTTCTTGGACAAGTTTTCTTCTACCTGGCGTGGTTTAATTTTACAAACAACTAACCAATCTATTAGATCTCGTCTATTAATCGGATAGTTCAGGTAATAAACTTGAATCGCCTGTGAAGCCAGGACAAATCTATCAGCGGTGCGCATATGCTTACACTTGTTTACCTCAACGATTTGTAAATGATCAATCTTACGAACTCCGCCTCGTCTGGTTGTCTCGAACCAAGTGCAGTTGAATAGAACAATGTGTTTTAGCGTCGGACTTGCGTATTGAATCTCAAGAATCTCATCGATTACTGTGACGTAATCGTCTTCGTTTGTGCCGAACACATGGCCTTTTATGCAAACACCACTGTTGTTTGTTGCCCTGTTAAATGAATGCGCTTTCGTTTGAAATCTGTAACTGTTACCGACGTATCTAGTATACGACCTTGCAATCTGTCCAGGTCCCTTTGCCAAAGAAATAATGTGAGGATCATCTACCGGTAATGTAGGGGAGTCAACCTGTCATTGTTCACATACAGTAATGTTAGGAAGATATTAATTTTTTCAACAAATTGCCACGGTTTTTTTCAAAATTTAAAATAACTCACATATGTACTGAACCAAGAACAAAACTCTTTGTCGATTATTGACCACTCCTCAGTGGCTGTAAGACCAACTCGTGTCATTCGAATGTATAAGTTTAGAAATAATCTGTATGTTACAAAAATAGTTAGCAAATAGTTTGTAATTCTTTATGCGATGAAATAATATTAAGTTACGAACTCACTTTATGTAAGGCTCGATCTCTGCGCAGTTGCATAACACGTATGTCTGCAGTACGTGATACTCAAAATTGGTCAACGACATACGCACTGATCTTCCAACTGTCATGCCAGTTTCTGTAAAAATCGGCAAGTCGTTTATGTCAACACCTTCAAGTGAACTTTCGACAATGTTTCGTTTTGCTGGTCAAAACTACTCTGCAATGTGTTGGTCAAAGTAGTATGAACAAAATGTGGTAGTCTCTTGCGTCAGGTACGCACTTGAGATAGATTCTTCTACTCTTGCTTTATTTCTGACCGTGTTTTTCAACCGATGTAAGTACCTTTGGATAGGTAGAATGTGTAGAAAACATATACATTCGATCACTGTACTTTATACGTGTACATTACAAATTAACTGTGCTTACCTTTCAAATGGGTACATCCAGCGGTAATGTACCGGACCCCCTAAGAATGCCTTGTATAGAAGATGCACTGGAAGATTCTCCATGGAGTCAAAAAAGCTAGGTGGGAACATTCGCTCCAACTTACAAATAATAACAGCGATCTCTGAACACATTGAAGCGACAGTAGCTTCAGTCAGCTCTGTACATGTCAAGTCCCTGAAAAAACACTCAACTGTGCAAGCGGCTCCCAATGTCTACTCTCTAGGAACGGTCTGAACGTGACAGGCATCAATCGTTGCATGAATACATGACAGTCGTGGCTTTTCATCCCGAACATGATATGTTTTTGACTGTCTATACACCGACTCAAATTCGAAACATATCTGTCCAGGAATTTGATGGATTTGATCCATTCAAATAATGTTTTCTTTTCATCCGTCGTCAACATCTACTTTACTTTTGCGTGATTATCATTGTCGTCAGGCTTTAACTCAGGACGGTGACATATCTCCCTTATATCATAATGTGCCTTCAAATTGTCCTTCGTTTTTCTCGGAACGTTCAAAATCGTATTGAAAATGTTGTCGAAGAAATTCTTCTCAATATGCATTACATCCAGATTGTGTCTAATCAGTAGATCTTCCCAATAATGTAGATCCTAAAAAATACTCTGTTTCTTCCAACCCGTGTTTTTCTCAGCCGTATTGTTTGCACTTTCTGCACCGTCCACTGTAATCTTGGCATCCCTATAGTATCTATACCGTGAAGAATCTGCCTTCCACTATACATTGTCAGGGGGGTTTCTTATCTTACTCATCGACCCTTCTTCCAATCACTGCCATTTGAATAGAAAGTATGATTCAACGGTAAAAATCGACAGTGACAATCAAACCAACAAGTTTTCCGACCGTTTCTGAGATAAAATGCATCCGTGTCTAGCATGCAACGTGGACATACGTATTTCCCTGTCGTACTCCATCCTTTAAGAGGAGGAGATTGAGGTCCACACAATTAACTACACTGACTAAGAAAAGCAATAACAAAAGCTAAACACATACTCAAAAATGTATATGAAAGCAATTAAAGATCAACATACCTGACAACATTGAATACGCAGGGAAGTCACTGATCGTCCAGATTAACGCGGCGCGCATCAAGAAACTTTATTTCTTCGAAATTTCATACGTTATAACACAGTCAGTCCACAACCTTTTCAACTCTACAATAAGTGGTTGCAAATACACATCCAGTTTCTGTTTTGGACTTTTCGACCCAGGTACGATCACAGTTAGAAAAATCACCGAGTCTCGCATGCACATCGAGGGAGGCAAGTTATGCGGGGTTACCATGACTGGCCAAACTAAATATTGTGCCCCGGATGCCCCGAACGGATTAAATCCATCCGTGCATAAGCCCAATCTGACGTTTCTCGGATCTTGTGCAAAATCTAGATGACAATTATTTAAATGCTTCCATGTCGCAGCATGTGAGGGATGTCTCATAACACCTTCATCCTGTGAATGCTCGTGATGCCATCTCATGTGTGAGGCTGTCACATCCGATGCATACAACCGTTGCAGATGTGGGGTCAGCGGTAAATAGAACATGTGGGCGTACAAAATGAGGTTGCGTTTCTCTTGTTTATATCTCGGAAGAAACGAGAATTTGCAGTGATGCAGTTCCTCGTCCACATCCTAGTAAAGCATGCATCCGTTCCGACACGAATCTATTTTATCCAAGTCCCTCCACCAGCTTTTTCGTGTCGTACAAACTGTTGGGCATAATATTTTTTTTCTGGAGCGCATCGACGAAACCACGATGCAATTGAATCAAATCCTCTAGCAGGTATATTGTACTTCGCTTTTATATTTAAAAGTTCTGTAGCAGCAGCAAAATTACTTACCTGACACCCATCGTACAATGGTCGACCTGCTGTCTTTAGCATTTCGTGCATCTTACGTGCTTCCGGATTCATTTCCTCTTCAACAACCCGTTCATCTTCGTCTACGTTTAAACTTTCACGGAAATTTTCATTGCGCCCATACCCCGCACCATTAAGTATCGTTTGCTGCATCTGACTATACTATTGTTCCTCATTCCGTTCTTCGGCAACAACCGCTACATTCGAGCTGCCACCTTTGTATCATCTCGATTCATGTAATACATTGTCAAACATTTCCTTTGTTTCCCCCTGAAACATCCAGTGGTAATAATTTTACACAAATCCTCGACTATAAAGATGAACCTTCAAATCTGTAACTAGTATGATTCTTCTATTGTCGCATTTCCTGCATGGGCAACGTACCTTTCATCCATACTTTTCATAATAGACAGTTGTCATGCAAAACTCAACAAACTATTCAACCCCGGCCACGAACTCATCATTCAGATACCCGTCTATCAAACGAACATACACCCACTCTCTCATTTTCTTTTTTCTTAATGCTAACAAACAATGGGAGGAGTGGATTTTATAATGGACTCCGCTGCTCATTTGCAACCAGATGGTAGTATTTTTGCTACTAACTGGTTTCATTTTCCAGCCAAAATTTCCCGCCATTTTCCTCACTACCCCGGGTCACATCAAGTCACAGCATTTACGAGCACACGGTCACTTATTTTGGTGACCACTTGGTAGCTTTTCTCCCACCAAATTGTTTATCTACCACTGGTCACTTAAAATCACAACATTTGCGACCATCTGGTCACTTAACAATGTGACCACCTGGTAGCTTATTTCCCGCCAAATTTCTAAGCTACCACTGGTCACTAAAGGTCACCAAAAGTGCGACCATGTGGTCACTTCAAAATGTGACCACATGGTAGCTTATTTCCCACCAAATGTTTAAGCTACCACTGGTAACTAAAGGTCAGCAAAATTGCGACCATATATTCACTTTGAATTGTGACCACTTGGTAGCCTTTCTCCCTCCAAATTTACGCACCTTTTTTTGCTTCTAAATGATAACTATTGTCACAAAATTGCGACCACATGGTCATAATTTTGTAGTGACTATATGGTCATTTTCTTCGTGCCAAAAATTCGCGCCATTTTTTATGACTAATTCTTTACTTGGTCTCAAAAAAGTGACCATATGGTCGTTTTAAGTCAAACTTCATATTTACTACCAGAGTGGTCACCAAAAAAGCTACCCGATACTTTGGTCGCAAATTTCTGGTCACAATTTAACAGTTTTTTTGTAGTGTTTCAACGCAAGTGAAATTACGTCGATCCACCGAGTATTTAAGAAAAGCCAAGAGAGAGAGGGAGAGGTGACTCTAGGCCCTAGCAAGGAAAGGAGAAGAGAAGTGAAATGAAAATATTGACCAAAGTTGACTTGTTTAAGAAGATGGAGATGAATAGTGATTTGAGATATTTTAAGAAATTGGAAAATGACGATTACGTCCCTTTTTAATTGATTTAGTTTATAAAACGAAACCCGAAGATCTTAAATTAATCTAAAGGTGATTAATAATTAATAACTGGCCTGTTAATAATTATTAATACAACCGAAACTAATTTAAAGTGATAAAAGGGTTAAAAAGGTTTTTAAAAAGGTTTTTGAACGAAATTAACTACTAAATTTGAAATTAACTACTAAATTTGAACTAACCTTAAATACTTTAATTAAAATTAAATAAATAAATTTACCTCTAAAGATAATGGGATGTTACATAATATGATAATGATGGGACTGCTAGTATTATCCATAATTGCTATGATAGATATATGAGAGAATGAAAGGGTTGAGTGTAGCTTATATTCGGTGGGTGAGATAATGAGCTAGTGGTTAGACTAAGTAAGCTTTCATTACCTGTCATTATTCACTAGAGGTGGGAAGATATTATTGAAAACACTATGTGTACTTTGTTTTGGAAAGTGAGATAATGAGGTATTGTTAGATTGCATGTTCTTTCAATACTGTCATTATAAGCATGTTGAAGGCTCTATTGATGTAAAGGCTATGTGTACTTTACATTGTAGCTAGATAATGAGATATTCTAAGATGCGTGTACTTTCAATATCTAACATTATTCGCGTGTTATTGATTGTATGGATATAAAGGCCACGTGTACTTTACATAGATAAAACGAGCTAATGAATACTGTTAAGGTTGCGTGTACTTGCATTATTGTCATTAACCGCGTGTTAATATTGTTTAAAATATGTTAAGACCAAGTAAGCTTAGCATGATTTTGGTTATATTAAGACCGAGAGAGATTAGCTTGATTTTGGTTATATATGTTATGACTGAGAGAGCTTAGTATGATTTTTGTTATATATGTTAAGACAGAGAGAGCTTAGCATGATTTTCGTTATATATGTTAAGACCGAGAGAGCTTAGAATGATTTTGGTTATATTAATGTTCAGACCAAGTGAGCTTAGAATGATTTTGGTTATATTAATATAAAGGCTGAGTGTACTTTACATATATTGAGCGAGTTAATGAATAATGTTGAGACTGCGTGTGCTAACATTATCAATATTAATCGTGAGTTATGTTGTTTGAATATGTTAATATCGAGTGAACTTAGCATGGTTTATTAAAGATAAAGGAATGTAAACCTTATGTATAGTGTGAAGTATTAAAGAGAGAAATAGAAATGAGTAATGAAACACATTCTTCTAAATGCTTGAGAGCTAGTTTCATGATTACTTGAGAGATCTAGTAAGTGAAAGTTGGATACTTAACATGAAACCCTTTTAAGTGATTGAAAGGTAAAGAGTATGTAAGCTTTATTTGGACACAAATCCGAATACGGGTTTAGAGTCGAATGTTACTTTATCTTCCATTTATCTTCACTGAGCTTTAGCTCATGATATTACAATTTTTCAAGTATCGATCATGGTTGAGGTCGTGGGAGAGGAGATGGTGCTGTCTGATCTGGATTACGATGATGGCGAGATAAACTAGAGATGTTTTAAAGTCCATGGACTTATGTTATTTCATATTCTCTTTTTGGGTTCTACATTTTTATATAAGCTCATGAGAGCTTTTTGTTTTAAACTTTAATAATTCTGAAACTTCTTTAAAATTTGCATCAGGAAATGTGCATTTCCTTATCTTTACAATTTCTCTGATTGTGAAAAATATAAACAGGTTTTGGATAGTCCAAATTTTAAACATATCTGTGCCAATTTTTATTAAGTTCGGATATTTGCTAATAGGGAAAATATAGAAGGTGCAGGTACTATAGTCACTGATACATTAATTGTAATAGGCCATTCGACTTATGTTTTATTGACTTTTGAGCTAGCCACTCGTTTATTTCCACAGCTTTTGTCACTGCATTTGAGTTAGAGCTTGTACCACTTGTCTTTAACTTATATGTTACCAGACCTTTTAATTCCCCAGTTGTAGTAAATAGAGAATACAGACAAATGAACTTTGCATTCTTGATGATTGTGTATATGCCTCATTAATTGTTTTACACATGACAAATTATGATATTATACTGGGAATGGATTGGTTAGTAGCCAACCATGCTAAAATAGATTTCATTAAAAAGGTAGTCAATGATCTCCTCGGTCCTGGTGGGACAAGATTTTGTTTTTGAGGGTCAAAGAATAGAAACACGCCAATGATAAGGTCAGCAGTAAAAGCTCATGCACTTCTTCGTGAAAGGGCTTGGGGCTATTTGGAAAATGTTATGGATAGTTTGATTGAGTACATAAGTAAAAAATCGGTGCCAGTAGTTAAGGATTATTTAGATGTGTTTCCTGACGAGTTACCAGGGTTGCCTCCTGTATGAGTAATGGACTTTAAGATTGAAGTAGTTCCTGAAACCTCACCCATATCACAAGTGCCTTATTGTATGGCAGCAATAGAGTTAAGAGAACTTGAAATTTGGATGAAAAGGTAAACTATGGCCATGATTTATCAGGCCTTTTGAGATTTTGGAATTAGTAGGGCCTATGGCATATAGTATAGCTTTACCCCCTATGCTTTCAGCAGTACATGATGTATTCCACGTGTCTATGCGAAAGAAATATATGGTAGATCTATCACATGTCATCTATTACACATTAATAGAATTGGATACTAAACTGACATTTGAAGAATTGCCGGTAGAGATATTTGCAACAAAACAGAAAGTGTTACGAAATAAAGTAATCAATCTTGTGTAGGTATTATGGAGAAATCAGAAGGCAGAAGAGGCAACATGAGAACGGGAAGATGAAATGCGTGAACGAGAGCCGTTCTTGTTTCAAGGAGTTTAGCTTTGCGAGGAAGAAAATTTTTCAAGGAGGGGAGACTCTAAGGACCTAGGTAATTAGAAACTCTTAAGATTAAATTAAAATAATTATCTAAGGTTAAGAATAATTTTTAGAGTTTATATTATGAATTGGTTTTTGTGCCTTAGGAGAATTTTTATTTATTTTAATTTCAAAAGTTGGGTTAGTTAAACATGGTTGAGTTAGAATTTAACCATGGTTAGCTGTGGACCAAGGTTTGGAAATGTTTAAACTTTAGATGAGTTAGTGGGGGAGGGTTAAATTGAGAGAAGGGAAGCAAATTGCCTTGAAAACCAATGTATGGGGCCATGTACCTTAATAGTAATTAAGGGTGAACTAAATAGAAATTAAGAGATTGATATTTATAGGTATTCTTTTTATTCTTCTTCATTAAAGAAAACAAAAAATCAGCTTACTTCTCTTCTCTCTCTCTCTCAACCACGACAAAAAGAAGAAGAATCCATGGGGATTTCTTGTTTTTGTTCACCAATTTCTTTCATTCTAAAGCCAAACTTGATTAGATTTGCAAGGACAAGAAGATTCAAGGAGTAATTTCTCAATTCCCCTTTTTTAACCACCTAAAAATTGTAAGTGCTATTCTAGGGTTTGGGCTCATATTTGGGGGGTTTTCTAGTGAATTCTAAGCTTTATGGGTGAAGGAATTAAAAAGAATTTAATAAAAAAAATGGATTAAATGAGCTTGAAATTTTAAAGTAAATTGTTTTCATCTAAGGGTTTCAATTGATATCATAAATTTTGCTTTCAGTTTATGAATAAATGTTTATAATGGGTAAATGGAATTGAGTAAGAGCCAAATTGATTTTTAATATAATTTTGAAGGTAAAATCAATCTTATTTCTGAAATCCTAATTCTGATTTTTGGGGATTTTGATTACCAATCCGTGGTATATTTATTAATTAAATAGATTTTGAAGCAAAAATTCACCAAATGGCAGAACCTCCCCTCCCCTTATTTTGAGGCTATGGCTTTGAGGTTGTTTAGGGATCATAGGATCTAAGTTTAGTTGAGTCTATATATAAGTATGTGTATGTATCTATATATTAATGCAAGAGGATGGATGATGTAGGTGTTTTTCTCTCCTTTACTCCATAACCAAGGTGAGTACTAAAAGTGAGGTTTGGAAAGCTTTAGAATGGTTCTTTGATTCATTTTATGATAAGCATGTTTAGTTCCATGATTAGATAAGTATAATCAATATGTGAACATATAAGGGATAGGAATTACTTTAAGGTTACATAAGATAATTACTTCGCATTGTAAAAGAGGTTTTTAGCTCTAAGTCTTTATATGTTGTTGATAATAGCATGAAATATCACATAAGCATGTAAATGTTATAATGTATAAAATGTTTGATTGGTTAGCATACTAAGACTAAAAGTAAAAGGGAATATAAACTTGTTAACTATCATAGCCTAGATGCTTTACTTGTATTGATCTAAGAGTTTTGATTTAGAAGTTCCATGTAATTTGTAGGACTCATAAATGATTAACTCTTATGATCTTTGATTGTTATCACTTGATTGTAAGCTTATAATTGTTTATATTCTTGTTTTAAACTGATGGGTTTATTATTGTTTATTGACTATATCTTGACTATGTGAATTATGAATGGAAGTTAGAAGTTGAGAGAAGTTATATGGTGTTTACCCAGGTTATCCATGAGTTACCCGGTTAATTGAGTAAAAAATGACATAATTAGTTGATAGTATGGAAAGACATAATAAGTTGATAGTATACAATGGTAGAACAGGTTTGATAGTATCCAATGGTATAATTGAAGTGTAAGGGATGAATGTAGTATGCAATAGCATCATGAATTGAGTAAGGATAACGGAAGTATGCAAGGGCATAGATCGAAATGTTCAACTAAGGTTTAAAAACATCTAATTCTTTATGTACTCACTTGATAGCTTAAGTTTTCAGGTGATAATCTTGGTCGAGGTCGTGGTGCTGGTGCGCATTGATGGACTCGAGAGCGGAACTTCAAGCGGACATAGTCTGATATGGTTGACAAGTGATATCAATGACATTTTATGACCACTTCTATTTTTATCTATGAAATATTTTCTTTCCCTTTATAATCATAAACTCGTTTGTCAATTGACTATTTAGTTTTCTAAAAACCAGGGTGATGTGCCTGATGATTGCATCCACTTTTGTTAGGGTTATCTGATGGGATGCGCACCCTGGTGGCATATTACGGTTTCGGCCAGAATTATTTGTCTTGTGTTTAAAATTATAAACCTTATGTTTGTATTATTGATTATTTTATGAAAAGCATCTTTAAAATAAAAATTTGTTTGTGCGGATGATGCTTATGACGCTTCTGTTTAACTTACTCGTAGTTTAGACAAGGTCTGAGGGTCAGGTCATGACAATTACATATAACCCTTTAGATATTAACTAGTCAAGCTCATCTTACATACTAGTCCTTTGACTACTTATACCCCGCAAGTTATATCTCAAACAATCCATAACCTTCAAGTTACGACTCAAACTATTCATAAGCCACAAGTTACAACTAAAACTATTCATAACCCTGAAGTTACGATTTCTATAAATTTCACACATTCATCAAACATTTGGTATTTTTCTCAAAACTTGCAAATATTGACTGAACCTTCTTTTAATGTTGTTCAAAACAAATTATCAAACAACATTACATACTATTCTTTTTTATGTATAGCTAGTACATAAAATGAACCTTCAAAATATTATTTTTCACATATTACATATGTGAAATGAACCTGCCCTGTAAAAAGATTATTTCAACAATGCATTACAAAGAAAATATTTGTGGCATATTCTTCATTAAGCATGACCCTACTTAATATGAAACTCCCACACAATTATACACATGCACTTTCATTAAAGGTGACGATATAAAAACAACATTCTACCACACCACACAGTCATAATATATAAGAAAAAAGTCATCTAAAATAATTCCCCAACAACAAAGTAAACACCAATCAGCTCTAAACTCATTCTAAAATTACTATACAACATAAAAAAACATAAGCTAAACTCCCAAATCAAATTACCTATCAATCTTACTTAAAACTAGACTCATCTTACAATAATTCCAATATTTTTTACATAATTTCATAAAACTATCAGCAACTTAAATTCACTTAAAATCCATAAAATAATATTCCAAACATTCACAAAACATAATTTCTTATCACAAAAAATAATTTAACAAACTGAGTTTCCCCAATTCACCGTTAACTCAACAATCCATCTACCCACCTTGTAGCTTAGTACAATTTCCAAAACTTTCATTTTCACAACCATAACCATAAATATAAAAACCTAACTTATCAAATTTTAATCCTAACTAAACTAAAATAAACAACAACAATGATTGGGTAATGTTTAAAAAATTATATGGTCCCAAATACCAAAGGGGCTCTCAGTTTTCTAGCCAAACCTAGGGTGTTTTAGGGTTTTGTTTTCTTGGTTTTGATTTTTTTGTTAATGGGTTTTAGATTGAATTAATTTAGAATGAAAAAAAAAGTTAGGACTCTTGGATTGGAAAATCAATAATCCAAGAA
The DNA here is from genome assembly GCA_028015215.1 of Gynostemma pentaphyllum. Lineage (NCBI taxonomy): Eukaryota > Viridiplantae > Streptophyta > Magnoliopsida > Cucurbitales > Cucurbitaceae > Gynostemma > Gynostemma pentaphyllum. The sequence goes on along the minus strand of CM051346.1, from coordinate 18,439,625 downwards.
TTAGGGATTTTTGATAAAGAACTCAAAATTTTCAATTAACAAGGTTCTTATCCCAAATATGAAAACTAAATATTAAAACTCATTTTTTAGAAGAGAAAACAATCTTTACCTTTCTTGAAACTTAAAGTAAACTTTTTAAAAGATCTTCAAACAAATACCCACTCTGAAATACTAACAGATCCACACATATAACGACAAAATACAAAGAAAATCAATCAAATTCGAAGAAACAACAGCAGGTCTTATGGGTTTTTGGCCAATAAATGTTTTCTACATACATGGGATTGCTATGAAATTAAATTTAGTGGATAGATAACAGAAAAATGATGTGAATGGACATCTTACTTGCGTAAAACAAAGTTTGGATGTAGGCGTTATTGTGAAAATACTTCAGGATATATCCTTTGGGAGAAAATGGGGGAAAATTTCATTTGGATGGTCTAATTTGCGACTAAAACAAAAAGAAAAATATGGTTTTGCTGGGGTTTCTACCTTAAATCTTATGTAATCCAATTAAACTATAAATAAATAAAGGAATTATTAATTAGTAATATTTATATTGTCATTTATTATTGTTTAATAAATGTAATCCATCATAAGATCCAGAGTTACTTATGATAACATAAAGTGAGCATGTCATGCGAGAAGATTCACTTAAGTCGTAACTCAAATAATCTGTGGAATATGAATAGAGGTTGGGTGCCTTATTTCTAGTAACACCACTAACACAACCCACTTGTGAATGGGCTCAAGTGATCTCATCTGGATCGCTCATGTAGAGACATGTGAGTGGGGGTATTTCTGCAATAGAGATTGTAGTAGACTGAACTAAGATATACTTACTGTCTTCTGGGAAAGTCATTACAGAAAGACACTTAGTATATCAATCGGTTGATCATGTACAATTGATCTTAATCATGAGTGGATTACGAACTCCTGTTTGCAAAAGACAAACCTTTGATTTTCCTAGGTGAGAGTGACTCGATATAGTTCGCCGAATATGTCTCCCACTTTGGGGATTGCATCTTGCTTATAACTGGGAACGTAATTACACAAGATTGGAATTCACTCTTTTCCATATAGGAAAATAGATAAGTAGTTCCCTTATGGACTGATTCGGTGCTTGAACAGCGGGGCCTCATATTCCTTTGATCAAGGAAAAAGAAAAGTCGCATAATGGAGATTATGTAAGGTTGTTCATTCGAGAATCAGTTGGGCTTAAGGAACATGATGTATCATGAAGGTTAATACGGTAAAATTACCTAGCCATGGTTACAAACTACTTGTGAAGGATCAAAGTGTAGTTAATGATATTAGCCAATGGGCATAACTATGTCTATAGTACTAAGAGTGCAACTCTAGATATTTAATAGAGTTATCTAAGAGTTAATGAATAAGAATTAATTGATTGAAGGCGTTTGATCATTGGAGCTCAATCCTATAGGTCAATTAAGTCCTCCGAGCTAACGCATGTATTGAGAACATAAATTACTATGGATTCATTTCTTTGGAAAAATTATTTTAGTATTTGATTTGAAGTTGTCAAATCAATTAAGGTAGATACAAATAGAGGAGTCTATTTGATTAATTAAATTGATGAGTCTATTTGATTATTTAATTAAAGGCGAAATTAATTAGAAGAGTCTATTAAATTATTTATTAAATAGAGGAGTCTATTTAATTATATAATAGAGAAATTAAATAGAATAGTCTATTTAATTAAATTAATTTTCTAGCTGTCCAAAATTGATGGGGATTTAAATAGATGAGTCTGTTTAAATATTTAATTTGAAGAAGTCATATTAAAGAAGAAATAAATATAAGGAGTTTTATTTATTTATATATATTTAATGAAATTGTTCTATTAAATAAAAAGGAAAATAAAATGCCCAATATTGTCATGGAGATGTTGAGGTGGCTGTGTGACCCATGGGTAGGGTCACACACCACATTGGTTATTATTTAATCAATTATTTGCATTTTATTTTTATTTAAAATATATGGAATATCTTAATTTAACTTAATATGATTAATTTAAATAAGTAAGATATGGAATAGCTTAAATTAAATTAATATGATTAATTTAAATGAGTACGATATGGAATAATTATTTTAAATTATTAATGATTAATTTAAATAGTGATATGGAATATCTTATTATGGAATAAGATAACATATGTTAATTATTCAAAATATAGTTTACAGTATCTTTATTAATTATTTGATAATTAAAAAGATATTCCAAGATCTTTTGAGGCCTTGGTTTTCCTATAAATAGGAATCTTGGGGTGACCCCAAAACACACAACTAAGAGAGCAAAAGAAAAAGCTTAGGAAAATTCCTCTCCTCCCTCTCTCTCTACCGCCGCCGCCCATAGGATAGGGAAGAAAAGTTTTTTTCTTCCCTCTTCCTTTTTCCAAAGAGGATAGTGCCCGCACCAATTCTCTTTTTTGCTTAGTGAGGAAGAAATTTTTGGTGGTCCCAGGATCGTAACCAAGAACGATGAAGAAAAGCTAGACACTTCTCTACAAGGGTTAGTTTTATTTTATGCATTTAGTTTTGATTATATTGTACTGCAAGGAAAGATCCTAAGGAATTCCGCATGATAAATCTTTTATCGATCTCAGCCTACGAGCATCATAAGAGACTTGTAAGTTATTTACTTTTTCAACTAATCAATATATTTCAAGTTTAAATGTACTAATTTTTATGTTTCTCAAGAACAAACCCCGAACCACCCGGTTCATGCTGCATAATTGTTTCTAGTTCTACACACCAAGAAGGGTGATTGTAAGGACCCAAGGGTTTAACGTAGGGTAATTGTGAATTTTATTTTTATTGGTATATTTTAAATAGTGATTTAAAGTGTGGGAAATTATTTCCTATGTGTATTTTGGTTAATTAATAATTAACCATAGTTAAATTAGTGAAGGGGGTGAGTTAGCAAATGGTTTTAAGGGAAAGGACTCATTAGCAAAGGAAAAGATGAGAAGGGTTTAAAATTAGTTGTAGGAGGTGGAGGGATCTTTGAGTAAATATCATTTAGTTATTATTTTAAGTTTGGGAAAATAGAAAGTATATGTAACAACCCTAAAATTTCCAAAATACAAACATACCAAAACTCGACAACGGAAGCATTTAAATCAAATAACATTCAGTCTTTTATTTCAAAACAATCAAATTCAACATGATCCATACCGATCGGTTTTTAGTTCAAATCAAACATCTAAATAAAATAACCATAAAACAGTATTTAGAAAATTAACAAAACAAAGTGTATTCAACATACTTATTTACAACAAAACGAAAATCATAAACCCAACAAAATCCCAAACAATAAAAGAAAGTCAATCTTGCCGGCATGCAAATCCGTGCCAACCGAATCACCACCACGAGCCTCATCAGCCACCGAGCTTCTTCTTCCCTTTACCTGAAAAAAATAAGTGTAGCATCATGAGGCTACGCCCAATGAGTAGAAAAATTGTTAAATTAAAAATCACGCCATGAGAGGTTTTTCTAAGACTTTAAGTCCATATTCTACCTCACCGTGTTCCGAAAGTTCACTTACTCCAAACACTCGGGATTTAATTATAACACCCCAATATATACTTAACACTTAGTTCCCATCTCATCGAGATAAAAGTATTCGAAACAGTTTTAAACACTCTTTTCTCAATTTAAACTTTTCGATTTAGAATTTTCATCTAATACCTCTAATCTCCTCTTTGTCCGCGAACAAGAGAGACTACGCTCAGTAAGGAATTTAAACACTCTTTTCTCAATTTAAATCCTTACGAGAAATATTCTTTTCCATTGTACGGATGGAATGAACCTGCCCCGTTAAGTGCTATAAAGTTGTGCACAACTGTATAGTCCCCCTTAACGGCAATATTCTTCTTTAAGTAAGGCCTTTACTTAAAGCGAACCTACTATCATATTACCGAGGTATTTGAGTAATATGATTCCACTAACACCAACAAAATACTTAATTTGAGCCTAAACCCAAATTCTCACAATAATCCTCTTTCTAGGCCGAAAATTTCATAATCTTAAATTCTGGAAAATTCTCCTTTTAAACACTCCAAAATGACCCAAAATCACCCAACATAACAACCTTGGGTCACTTCCAGTAACTCCCAACAGTTTACAAGTCTAGAAGCGAAACTAGCCTAAACTAGTGTAGTTTCGCTCCTTTTTCGGGCAATTTAAAACTACTAATAATCTAACTAAAATCCGGCGGAGTAACGCCTATAAACCGACTCCCAAAAAAGCCCCTAATCATATATTAAATCATTCCAAGATTACAGAACACAATAACAATGAAAGCAATTAACCTCCTAAGCTTAATTATTGACTTAAGGGCGCTATTCTCCAATAAGGTATCCATGGAAAGCAACTTAGAAACATCTTAAAAACATCCAAAACATTCATAAGTATTTAGTTCAAGCCAAAGCTTACAAGGAAACAACTTATGTAAATACCGATACCAAAAGTCACCTAAAGCATGCTTTAAAATCCAATTCTAGTCATACTTAATCTCCAACACATCAATTCTTTAAAACAGCCCCTAAACATCCTTAATATACTTTTAATCACCCAACATCATGCTTAAATTTCATAGGTTACTTGTAAAGAAAAAGAAAAACGCAAACATATATAATTTAAAACTGCACAAATTTCTACTCACCTTTTCAAGCTTAGTTTTCTTCCAAACTTGAACTCCTTTCCAATTTAAATTAAGAACCTGAAAAGGCACCTAAACCACTCAAAGTCCATCCTAAAATACCTATAATTTCAAAGGAAAAATACCACGAAGCATCGCACGAAACGACGGACCGAACCGCCTAAGAACAGCCCCATAATGGGGCTGCCTTGCCACGGCAGCAGCAGCCTTTTGGCTGTTGCTGCGCTGCTGCTAAGGCAGAGGCACGGCGTGTTATTTGGTGGTATTTCTTCTTGGGGGGTAGTTTTCTTTGAGAATGGTAGAAAATTAGGGTCTCCAAATTTAAAGAAGATGAGTTTTGGAATCATGAACTTGAAGAATAAAAAGAAAATCAAAGGGTTTTGGATCCATGAACTAAAAGAAAAAAATTCAGAGAATAGAAGGAGAAATTCCCTTACCTTGAAACTTTTCTTGATATCAAACCCTAATTTTCCCTTCCAACTCAACCACCACCAATTCACCTAATACCAAGCAAGAGAAAAAAAATTGATAAGTCGTTCAGAAATCAAACCGAGACCTCTATTAACGACATTGAGAAGGAGAAGAAGAAGAAGAAGAGGAATTTGCCTACCTTTTGTCTCTGCCTCTGTTTTCACGTGAATGAGATGAATGACCAACCCTATTCTCTTTTCTCCCTTCCCCACGTTTACACGCTTCCCTCTTTTTTTTTTTAATTTTCTTTTCCTTTATCTCCAATAATTGATAATTAGTAATTATATTTATTCCTGAAAAAGAATAATTAAATATAATTACTAAACCTTATCCAAAATTTTAAATAAATATTAAAAAGGAAAAATTAATATTTATTTATTTACTTACCAGAAATACGGGACGTTACAGTATATAAATGAAAATTTCAAGAAAAGAAAAGAAAAATGAAAGCAAATTCTTCTTCTCATTTTCTTCTCCAAGCCGTGACCCTTCTCCTCCATTTTTGGACAACTCCTTCCTTCTCCAATTCCTTGTGTTCTTGGGTTAATTCAAGAGGATTTTGGTTGATTCATGATAGAATCAACATAATAGGGCAAGGACTCATTAGCAAAGGAAAAGATGAGAGGGGTTTAAAATTAGTTGTTGGAGGTGGAGGGGTTTAGGAGATAAAGGAGGAGGTGGAGGGATCTTTGAGAAAATAGCATTTAGTTATTATTTTAAGTTTGGGAAAATATAAAGTATATAAATGAAAATTTCAAGAAAAGAAAAGAAAAATGAAAGAAAATTCTTCTTCTCATTTTCTTCTCCAAGCCGTGACCCTTCTCCTCCATTTTTGGACAACTTCTTCCTTCTCCAATTCCTTGTGTTTTTGGGTTAATTCAAGAGGGTTTTGGTTGATTCATGATAGAATCAACATAATAGGAAGGTTTATACAAGATTCAAGAGGAATTAATCAAGGTTCAAGGTAATTTCTTAGTCTAGAATTTCAAGATTTCTAGGTTTTCCTTGGAAATAGTTTGGGTTCTGTTGTGTGGTGTTTTTGGTGTTGTTGTTTTGGGGTTCTTTTGCAATTATAATTCATGAAAATTGAGCTAAAGAGTGATACTTATCAAACCCTAATAATTGTTAAGTTAGTATTCAAGTGTAAATTGAAGCCATGATCATGAGGGAGTTCATAACCTCCATTAATGGAGGAATTCCTAGCTTTTAGTTTATGCAAATTTTGAGTTTTCTTGTCTTGTATGGAAGAACTTTCAAATATGGAAATTATGTGATGTTAAATATATATATTACATATGGAAAATACATTGAAAGATCAATTGGATGGATTTATAGTTAAGCTCCAAATGGCCGAGATTAACACCCTAAAATTGTCTAGGTATGACACTTTTTCCTCTTAGTGGGTTCGGGGTTATGTGTGATTGTTATGGGCTGACTTGTGATGTTAATATTAGACTAAATATGTATGGATTGACTTGTCGTAGGACAAAGGCTAGCGGATACAATCAGGGACGATTTCGAAGGTGAGAACATAAAGAATCAGAGGGGTGTTGGCGACGTGATTCACGTTTCGTTACATGTTGTTGTGAGAAGGGTTATTTATGATTGTGAATGGATTGATATCTATAGAGTGTGGTTAGTAAGGTGAAGGAAGTAAGAGGAAGTAACAGGAAGTGGAGATTGACTCCGACATTCATTTAAAGAGCCCCGACGAGCTAGTTAGCTCAACCGATATATTTTTATGATTAATCATTTTCACGAGCATGCTTACTTGTTTTTTATTTTGTGCTCTTAGTCCATGATCCAGTCATATACTGAATTGGGGCTACTATCTTGAATACATGTTATGATATCGGTTATTGCATAATGATTGGCAAGTGAATGAGATATTAAGAAGTAGTACTTGAAATGTGAATTATATGCTTATATGAATATTGAGTAAGACGTGTATTATGATTGAGTCATATACTTCTTGGAGAAATTGTCCTATTCATGCTCGTTGAGCCGAGATTACTTTTTATGATGAGAATTATTAGCAAGCATGATTATTTCATTCATTTCCATATCACTTCATTCATTCATTTCATATATTTAATGAATGACCATGGGGTCGTAACCCGTGTAATGGTGAGTGGTTGTTGGACATTATACATGGTTACCGTGGTGGGATATTGTGTAGCTTCGAGGCGCTGTGTGGTGGATGTGGCCTGGATGCTAAGTGGTTATTATGATAACCTGGAAGATTATAATGAGCTACGGATCAAGTGTGTTATGTGGAAATTTATGATTTGCGCGTAGTAAGACGCGGGTTGTAAGTAAGGAATCAAATGATGGTTGAAAGGCAAAGAGAAAAGTGGTAACGGCATATGCATTGTTGTTTTGGTGTAATCTTAAACTTGAAATTTTTTTATTTGCATAAGCATACATGTTTAGATTTTTGAGCATATTTAAGCATCCATGCTTAGCTAACTTCTTCTCCTTAAATGTGCGCGTGGGGAAGCGAGGTGCGTAACAGTAAATGAAAGTGATTCGGAAAGTGAATGGAATGTGGTAATGGTTGTCTGAGGCTTGATGTTAAACGAGGAACTGTGATATGGAAAGAGCTATGGCCGGGTATTAGTTAAGGATGTAATGTGTATAGGGCTTTGTAAGACGCTAGATTTGTGATGGTAATGGGCCAAGAGGAAACGGTAAATGTGATACAAGGAGAATGTTATTGGCTTGACAAGGGTACGAGTTTGAAAGGTTTACAGTTTGATCATGTTTATCTATCTACTTTACATTGCTCACTTAATTGCATTCTTAAGCATATCATCCTACTTGTGCATTGTGTTATGAACAATCCGCATCACCGTTCATATTCTTTTATTTTCACTGAGTGTCATACTCAAAGGTGCTTCATATCACCATTGAGGTGTTGCTAGAGAACGAGGGCGTGGAGTGGTAGGTGGTGCTCGTTGATGCTCGGGATGAAGACTTTGGATTGGCCACCGGACACGCGAGTCACGTCTTCGGGTTGTAAAGTTTTGTTGTATTTTGGGGTCTTTGTGACTAATACTTTATGTAAATATTCTTTGATGTTTTGGTTTGTAAATAATGCTACCATGGTGCACCACGTCTTTTGCTACATGGTTTATAACTTTGAACTTTATTTGGTAATATGAACGGCCAACGAGCAGGGTTTTTCTCTTGAAATCTAAGCAGGTTTATTAAAAGTTTACGTACATTTCATGTCCGATTTTCCAATGTCATGTGTTAGAGTAGTGTAAACTAAGCACGGTCCTTGCTTACGATTGCATGCTCGCGTCCTAGGATTATGTAATAAGTCGGGTTGTCCCAGTGATCAAAAGACTTTTGTCGATAATAATGCAAAAGAAATAGCGGTAAGTGTGAATTAGATAATATATCATTGTTTTTATTTTTTAATTAAAAATTTTAACTAACGAAACTATTTTTGTCTTTATTCAGGCTCGTTACACCGAGATCCTCGATGAGCGGTTACCGACTTTTGACACTCTACCGACTCAGAAGGAAGTGTTCCTAGACTCGGGAACCTTATCCCAATCCTTTACGCTAAGCAACCTCACTTGTCACAGTCAGCTCAGACGAGTAGATAGACGATAGAGCTCGAACAGAGCAACAAGTTACTCTTGGACAAGGTCAAGATGCTAGAGTCTTCTCTCGAGCATGAGCCGTAGGCTGGACATGATTTCGAGCTTTTAATGAAGGCTTCGATGGATGATGTGTTAGCTCAAATGCGAGGTGAAGCTTCTTCATCATCGTTAGTCCTTCGTCAGATCTTCCTACCTATCCGCAGTAGTTTTCTGATATATATTTTTTTTCTTTTCGAACATTTTGTATTTTTTTGGATATTTTTTATTATTAATATAATATATTTTTTGTTATTATACTTTAATTCATTATTTATTATTTTATAATTCTAAATAACAATTTAATTATATTGCAATACTAGATAATAAATAAATTATAACAATCAGAGTCGACGCATCCGTCATTCAAGTCAAAAGTTTTACATCGACCTTCTTTCTGATGCATTTGGTCCCTAAGCCAACGATGCATTTCATTGTCATACTATTTCTAAAAACATGTTATCTTAACGACGCATGTCGTTGTTAAAGTCAAAGTTTTACTTTCACTTTACAAGCTAGACAACCGACGCATTCAGTCGGTAAAGTCAAAGTTTTACTTTGACTTAATGAGGCGACGCACTACGTTGTTCATATTCTGGTCAATATTTTGTAGTGGTGGAAAAATTTTACATCGCTATTGAACAACGCAATGAGTCATTAATATCTGTTAACGATGCCCAAACTAATGTCAGGCTTTGTCGTCATTATATCTGTTGCTAATTAGCACTTAGCAACAAAATGAGACCTATTCCATCATTAATTCTCTGTCGCTAAACTGCTATTTTCTTTTAGTGTTCATTTGCATGTGAAGTATACATGTTGGTCGGATCAAACATAGTTTTGCTTGCATCATTTAGTGGTTGAGCAGTCTCGAAGTTAAGTCTTTTATCAATTTCACAAGCATACACCTCATATTCCTTGAAAGCAGGATAATCCCCACTATCTTTTTCAGGAAGACTATCGAACATTATCATTAGTTTCAATTTATAGACTACTAACCAAACATTCAAGTAACTTCTTTGGATAATGTAGGTAGTAATTCGGAATTGCTTGTTCTACCAATACAAATCGATCGCGTGTGCGCATATGCTTTGTTTTGTGAACCCCCACAATTTTTAATAGCGGTAACATGGGCAGCCCACCATATTTGATTGTCTTCAACCAACTACAGTTTAAAACTACCATATGCTTTGTATTATGCCTCCAAATTCAAGCTCTATAATCACATTAATGACTCTAAAGAAATCCTCTATATCGTTTTCAAACACTTAGCCCTTTATGTTTACACCACTATTGTTTGTTGGTCTATTGATTGAATGAATAGTAGTTTGAAATTTATACAACGTAACAAGATTATGATGATGATATGGAGATTCTTGCTGATCCTTTAAATATTGATATAGCGTGTTAGTTGAAGATCACAAGTGTTGGCGAATCAACCTGTAAAACAACACAACAGCAATATGTGTTAATGCAAGCGATGAAATCTTATTGTTAATAAAGAAACAAACTACTATAACAATACCCGTAGTTGTGAAACCATGAATGAAATTCTTAGTCAATGATGCATTGATACCAAAGCGCGATGACGAAACAAAAAAAAATTAACAAATAAGCTGAAAAGGTAACAATGTTATCTTTAAATGAATTAAAACTTATTTAATGACAAATAATCATTGTATAACTAAAATTTACTCAACGTACGATTCCACTTCTACACAACGTGAAATCCCACCTCATTAAAGGGTCTTCTTATAGATTTTCCAAGATTATTGCTCGTTATGCTTGACTTGGTCTGCTATGTGCTGATAAAAGTAGTACAAACATAAAGTTGTTATCTCGTGAATTTGGTATGCATTACATATTGATCCTTCCATTCTGACCTTATTTTGACGATCTTTTTCAACCTACACAAGTATTCATTATGCAAACATATTGGAGTGACCTTTCGACAAATAAGTTTTCGACAAGTACCTTTCAAAGGGATACATCCATCAGTATTGAAATGGGTCTCCTAGATATACCTCATAAGGTAGATGCACAAATACATGCTCTATTGAGTTCAACAAAGATGGTTGGAACATCCTCTCCAATTTGAAAATTACTACTGCAATCTCCCTGTTTAATGAATCAACGATCGCTTGTGCTAAATCTACACACGCTGCTCTTTGGAAAATACACTCAATTTTGCTGATGGTTCCAAGTGTTTCTTCTTGAGGAATGATCTGAATGCAACAAGAAATAATTGTGGCTCTTCATTCCAAACATAGTATAGCTCTCTATGTTAATACATATGATGAGGTTGGAAATGTAAGCATCAGAGAATTTAATCGACCATATCCACTCTAACTATAATTTCTTTTGATCGATAGTCAATATGTATTTAACCTTAGCGTAGTGCTGTCAAGTCTAGTTCAGCGTCAACTGTGGACAACGACATATTTCCTGGATGTCATAGCATAATTTCATATTGTCCTTCGTCTTGCCTTAAACTTTTAGAACGCTTCTGAGGACATTGTTGAAGACGTTCTTTTTTATATACATGACATCTAAGTTATGTCTTATTATTAAATCTGCCCAATACAGTAAATCCTAAAAAATACTTCTGTTTTTCATCCAGTGTTCTTACTGGCCAACTTATTTGCTGCTTCTGCACCAATCCCTTTAATCTTTTACATGTCGAGTATATCTAAACTCGTGTAGGATTTGACTTCTACTGAAAACTTTAGGAGGGTGTTGGTTCCGTACACTCCAATCCTTGTACCAGTGTAACGTCCCATTGCTTTTGAGGTAATTTTTTTTAATTAAAGTATTTAAAATTAACGATAGAATTATTAACTTAGAATTTAGGAGTTTTATTCGTTCGTAAACCTTTTATTTACTTTAGAAACTTAATTAGCTTTAGGCATATTAACAACTCTTAACACGCCAATTAATAATTATTAATCACCTTTTAGCTAGTTTAAGTACTTTGGGTTAAGTTTTAAAAGATTGAAGCAAACGAGGGAATTTTTTGTAATTTCTTGTTTTTCAACTTAAATATCTATTCTATTCATCTTCACTTCATTTCATCCTTAGCCAAAAAAAAATGAAAAGAAAAGAGCTCATCCTTTCTTCTCTCAAAACCGTGGAACTCAAAGGGAAGGGGAAAATCTTTGGGGTCTTGTTGTTTCTCGATGAATCACTTTGATTCTTAGTTTGTTGGAAAGACCACGCTCCGAGCTTTCTTTTCATCCTACTCTTGGAACTTTTGTTTTGTTTTCAAGAGGCAGGTAAGACAAAGTTTCTATATTTTATGGGTTTTGTTTCCTTTGAAGTTTAAATGAAATCCATGGTTGAAATCTTTAATTTCTACCACGAAACTTAAAGATTTAAATTAGGAAAGTTCATTTAGGTATATGTAATGTTTCCACTAACCCTAGACTATAAATGAAACGAAAACCCGTCCCTTTTGATTTACCCAAAACCATGGGCTGATTATAGGTGTTTTTTCTTGTTTAGTTTTGTGTTTTCTTTAATTTTGGGGGAAGAATTCAAGTCCTAAAGCCCTAAATATATCTACCCATTGATAGTACTATCTTCAAAACTACTCGAAACGAACCTGAAGCGCCTCTAAAATACCTAAAAGCCGGAAAATCAAGCCAAGCACCCCTTCTGTTTTGGGTCGTGGGCCTCTTTTAGCCAAACCTAGGCTGTTTTGTGGTTTTATGCATTTAGGTGTCATTTGTTCAATGTTTTGTTAATTACTGTCTATTATATGTAATTTAGTTGTAGGCGTTGGTAATCGCATGTGTGACCAATCTTTCTGCTCTTAGGAAGCTCAACTTCTTTTCTAAAGTGAGTTCAAAGTGGTGGATGGTGACAATGAACCTTGGAAGTGAGTTCGAGATAGTTTGTATTTTATGTGTACTTGGAGATAAATATTGGAATCGTTTGAAAAGTAGGGTTTAGTAAGTTTTTAGAGGTTTTGTAAGGTTATGGTGGATCTTGGAGAATCTTAGAAGTGGAAGGTATCATGAGTATTCATTGGACCAAAGTAGCTTAGAAGAATTCTTGGAAGTTGTTTATTGATTGTATGTGTTCTATTATCTTTGGTAGCATTGATATGTTAAACCTTGTTAATTGTTTACTTTATAATTATGATCTTTATTAACGTGGCATCGGTGATGATTTTGGCTATTGTCTATTTGATCTTGTTACCTTATGTAAGGATTAAGGGTTATAGTTTGATTCTGGTACTATTGTTGATTATGAAATTCTAATGATAATATGATTGATGTACTTGGGAATTTTTGCAAGAGACAACACCTTGAGAAGTATTGATTGTATGTGTTGTGATGCAACAGGGTCATGGACCGATTTATGTGATGAGATCTTGGGATGTAGCGTCCCGTTATTTTACACGAAATTTTTATTTTATTTTATTTTATTTATTATTTAATTTAATTATTATTATTTGATGTAGAGCACTTAATTTAATTTTAGAATTTATTAATTTAAATTTTAGATTTAATTTAGAATTTATAACTTAGAATTTACGAGTTTAATTCGTTCGTAAATTCTTTTAATCGCTTTATTAGCTTAAATTAGTTTTGGTCATATTAATATATATTAATCACCATTTGGCTAGTTTAAGAACTTCGGGTTTCATTTTATGAGTTAAAATCATTAAAAAGACGTATCCGTAATTTTCAAATTCTTAAAAATATCCAAAATAACTATTCATCTCTGTAAAATCTCAAATTGACTAAAAGTTGACCAAGAGAATCATTTTTTCCTTTATCTTCTTCTTCTCCAACTTGAGCAACAATGGTGGGGAGAGAAATTCTCTTGGGCTTTCATCAATTCTCGACCGTTTCGATGAGGTCAGTTGCGTTAGATTGCTCGGGATGAGGGCTATCTATCCCACCTAAGCTTGTGACGTTTCTCGTTCCCTAAGGGAAACCCTAAAAAGTGAGTTTTCAAAACTTTTTACATGGTTTTGTCCGTTTTTTATTATAAATGAGTTTTGAAGTTGAAATCATGAATTTCTATTAAGGAATTTGACGATTTTGAGCCCGGATTTTTGAAAAACACTATTCACCCGAAAACACTATTCATCCGTAAATACTATTCATCTGAAATCACTATTCACCCGAAAATCATACTTTTTCTCTTATTATATTTGAATTTTAATTCGTTGATCGATTGATGAATTGTAGGTGCGATTGCTCGTTTGTTGGTCCGTGGGAACTTTGTTGTCACGGGAGTATTCAAGGTGAGAATAAATAGAATTTAAAGTAGCTTTAGATACCGAATAAGATGAATGATTTGTAGGATTGGAAGTTGAGCTTAAAGGTTTGAATCAAAAGGATAAAAGAAAGTGAGTTAACTTGTTAGAATTGAGAGTTAGTTCAAAGTTCGACTTGAGAGAACTCTTAGGTGTTTCGAAGGAAACGAATAACTCTTGGAAGTTCTAAGTTTAGATTCGTTCCGGAGTTTAAGAATGATTATCGAAAGTTGAAGGTTTCAAGTATAATGGGTGAATAAGGAATTTGATTATGGAACTTCGGATATTTATCGAAAACAATAGAATCATTTGAATTGGAGAGTTTATGATAAAGTTAGTAATTCAAGTAACTGAAGGCCGTTTGGCTTGTTTTATTTATTATTTTCTTATCAGAAGTTCCTAATTTCTTATTTTATGTATAAAGGCTAATTCGTGATCTCTTTATCTTTATGCCTTTCGATCACTTTGAATAATTATATTTATTTTTACTTGCACACTCTGAATGTTTATATTTATTTTTACTGCACTTGAAAGCATATTCATACCATATCATATCATATTGCATTATCGATTATTGGGAGGAATAATGAGGCAATGCATAGACTGGGTGTGCTTGTATTGTCTGGTATTATTCGTTTTATATTTCCGTATATGTACATGAGGAATGCTAAAGGACTGCGGGACTTTGCATGATCGGAGGAGATGGATAATGAGATAATGATGGAACTATGCGAGTTCACATTATCTGGTATTATCCATAATTACTATAATACATATATGAAGATACAAAGTGAATGAACTGACCTACGGGAGCTTCATTACCTGAATTCGGTGAGTGAGTTAATGAGGTGAATGAACTCACCTACGGGAGCTTCATTACCTGTCATTATTCACTAGAGGTGGGAAGATATTATTGAAAAGACTTTGTATATTTTATTTTGGAAAGTGAGTTTAATGAGGTGAATGAACTGACCTACGAGAGCTTCATTACCTGTCATTATTCACTAGAGATGGATAGATATTATTGAAACGACTTTGTCTATTTTATTTTGGAAAGCGAGATAATGAGGTGAATGAACTGACCTATGGGAGCTTCATTACCTGGAATTATTCGCATGTGATGGTTATATTAAAGTAAAGGTTGTGTGCCTTTTTTTACTTTACTAGTGAGTTAATGAATGTTTAAATATGTTAAGACCGAGTGAGCTTAACATTATTTTATTAAAGAAAAGAAATGATACATTATGTATATTATACATTTCCATAGAGAAAAATAATGAAATATGATGATAGCCGAGTGCTATAAGAATAAGGAATGAAATTGAATTGTATATTGAGAGAATACAAGGGTGTATTGAACCTTGTATAATTATTATGTTATATTTGGTGGAGAAATAGATTCTCAATTAATTAGAAGATCTTGAAATTGGAGATTAAACACTTGAATATAAACCTTATATATAGTATGAGGTATTAAAAAGGACGAATAAGAAAGAGAGATGTGATATGGAAACGTTCTTCTAAATGTTAGGAGTTAGTTTCTCGAGTTTTTGGAAGTTTTGGTAAGAGAATGTAAGTTTTACTTGGACACAAATCCAGATGCGGGTTTGGAGTCTAACGTTACTTTTTATTCTGTTTATTTTCACTGGGTTGCTTTTAGCTCATGATATTACAAACATTTTCAGGTAATGCTCGTGTTAGGGGTCATGGGAGAGGGTGGATGATGATATCGAGATGGACTAGATGTACTTTTTAAAGTCCATGAACTCATTTTGTTTTATGTCGTGTCTTTTGAGATGTAAATTTGTATATAAGCTCATAGGAGCTTTTTGTCTTAACTTTTATGATTATAAATGTGACGACTCGTCACTTTAAAAATAAATTAAATCAGAGAAAACAGCGGAAGTCTTTTATTTTAAGAAAATTTTGTGTGGTTTTGTTTGTAAGTTGGCTAGCCAAAACCTGTTTACATCCTAATTTTTCAAATCTAATAAATCACCTGAACTTTAAGTCCCAAATCAGGAGTTCAAATATTTCATATCATAAAAACCACATCAAAAGCTCTTATGAGCTAAATACAACATATAAATCATCAAAGTCTTTGAAATTCACAAAAATATTTACATAGACTTTACAACAACGAGTCCATCTCGAGGTCAGCATCCTTCGATCACGCAACACCATCTCCCCTTCCACGGCCTCTAACCAGGGCATTACCTGAAATTTTGTAATATCATGAGCTAACAAACTAAGCCCAGTGAGAATAATAAGCATAAAAAGTAAAGATAGACCTCAAACTCGCATTTCGATTTGTGTCCATTTAATCTGACACAATTCACTCCTAAAGTTCTCCAAACTCTAGGTAATTTCATTCTAAACTTTCCAAGGGATGATATTGCTAACACTAGTAGTCAATCCTCATCCATTACTTTGTTATGACATAAATAAGAAAAGTAAATAACTTTGCATATAATATAACATCTCAATTCTCTTTCTCATCGATCATAAGCATGAATGCATGAGAGCATCCCGTAGGATTCGCATACGCCCTTATGCATGAAGAAGGTAACGTGGTCTATCCCGTAGGATCCATCGTTCTCCCTCCTTTTCTTTCTCACTTTCTCTTTTCTTTTTGTGAAGGTAATGTGGTCTATCCCGTAGGATCCATCATTCTCCCATTCACATTTTTCTCATTCTCTCTTCTTTTTCTATGAAGGTAATGTGGTCTATCCCATAGGACCCATCATTCTCCTATTCATATCATTCTCACTTTCTCACTTTTTTTCCATGATGCGAGATGTTATGATGCAATATGATATGTTTTGGTGTAAATAAATAAAGTGCGGAATTAAAGTAGCCGATACACAAATAAAGTAAAAGGCATAAAGTAAAGGTATAAAGTAAAAGACAAAAAGTAAATGACATAAGGTAAAAGTAGGTAAGCATCTCGGACGAACGATATATCGATCGAACTCCGGTATCAATAATAAAAGTAGAATAATAAATCAAACGATTAACATATACCTTCAAGGATTCTAAACTTCCAATAATCCGAGGTTCTATTAACCGTTCTAAAATACAAGTTGGATCTTTTAACTTCCAATGATCCAATCTTAGCTTCGAATCGAATCTAACTTAGAATCTTCTAAGATTCAATACTTTCTTCGAGAACTCCTAAGTTCTCACTTAAAGGATTAACTTCTAATCCTAAGGGCACTAACTCACAACCCTCTAATCTTAGATTCGAATTCTAATCTTAGTTTCAAACTCTACAAACCTTCACACTTATTCGATTTCTATAATTACTTTAAATCCTAACTATTCTCACCTTTAATAAAAGATGACTTTGCTCCTAAGTCCGAAGGAGCGATCAAGCGAGTGGTTCGAAAACACCTACAATCGAATTATAACACACAATCAATAACTACCAACTATCGATTAAACAACAACCTAACATACAAAGCGACGAAAAACCCAACAAATCCCCACATGAGGCCCACGGCCCTATCATCAAAATTGGGTCTCGGGTTTGGTTTTTCGGTTTTTAGGCAATTTAAAAGTGTTTCGAGTTGGTTTTAAGCAAATTCGATATTCCCGATTTCAATGGGTATAAATAATTAGGGTTTTCGAACAATAAGCCCTTTCCCGAAATGAATTTAAATAAACATTATTTCATTAAATTCTAACCCATAATCAATCCCAAAAGGGTAAATTTCAAACGGGAAGGGTTTCGACTGAAACTCGGTTTTAGGGTTAAGGGAAAG
This sequence comes from Gynostemma pentaphyllum, assembly GCA_028015215.1. NCBI lineage: Eukaryota > Viridiplantae > Streptophyta > Magnoliopsida > Cucurbitales > Cucurbitaceae > Gynostemma > Gynostemma pentaphyllum. Next base: position 18,421,787 of record CM051346.1, on the reverse strand, counting down.
TTTCTGAAAACTCTTAAAACTACTCCCGTATTTACAAACACCGAGTTTCACGGCAAGAAATCGAAAGGAAACAAAGAAAACTCCATTAAAACACTATTTGGAGCTTAGGGTTTCAAGAGAAACTTACCGAGAACTCCATATAACACGAGAGAAACGGACAATAGCTAGGTGGAAAAGGATTGTAAGACCGATACCTTTCCAATGGACCCGGAATCAAGTCGATCGGGCAAGAAACGAATGAAAATCAATTTTTCCCTTTTCTTCTTTGAGACCCACAGGTATGGAAGAAGAAATGATAAGTTTTTTGGTCAATTTTGTGGTCAATGGTTCATTTAAAGAAGATGACCAAATAGTATTTAGATATTTTACAAATTTGGAAATGACGGTTGCGTCCTTTTATGACTTTTGGCTTAAAAACGAATCCCGAACTTCTCAAACTATCCCAATAGTGATTAATAATTATTAATTGGCCCGTTAATAATTATTAATACCATTAAAACGAAAATAAACTAAAAAGGTCAATTAAAAGATTAAAACTGAAATAAACTGCAAATTCTAAATTACCGATAAATAAATAAACAATAATTACTTAAATTGAAATAAAATAAATAAAAGTTTTTTTTTATCACAAAATAACGGGATGTTACAGTCAACCCTCCTAAAAAGGGATTTTCGTCCCCGAAAAGTAAACTTACTAAGTGAAAAGCTGAGGAAACTTTGCCCGCATATCATCCTCACGCTCCCACATAGCTTCTTCAGACACTTGGTTCCTCCAAAGGACCTTAACCAAGCGAATCGTTTTGTTTCTCAACACCTTTTGTTCGAATGCTTGAATCTCAACTAGTGTCTCCTCATGAGACATACTAGCATCCAAAACTATCGGCTCATAGTCGATCACGTGAGAAGGATCTGCCATGTACTTCCGAAGAATCGATACATGGAATACATTATGAACTGCCAATAAAGAAGGTGGTAAAGCCAACCTGTAAGCTACTGTTCCTATCCGATCAAGTACCTCGAAAGGGCCAATGAACCTAGGACTCAGCTTACCCTTCTTCCCGAATCTCATAACATCTTTCATAGGTGCTACGTTCAAAAACACGTGGTCCCCCACTGAAAACTCAAGTGGACTACGTCGTCTATTTGCATAACTCTTCTGTCGACTCTGGGCAATCCTCATCCTCTCTCTAATCAAGTCAATCGATTGACTAGTCAGCTGTAACAACTCGGGTCCCAAAAGCCTTCTCTCCCCAACCTCATTCCAATGAGCTGGAGGTCGACACTTTCTACCATAAAGTGCCTCAAATGGTGCCATCTCAATAGTAGCCTGGTAGCTGTTATTATAAGCAAACTCTACCAAGTACGATTGAGAATCCCAACTACCTCCAAAATCAAGAACACAAGCCCTCAACATATCCTCCAGAATCTGGTTAACTCTCTCAGTCTGACCATCTGTCTGGGGGTGAAAAGCTGTGCTAAAATCCAAGCCAGTACTCATGGCTGAATGCAAACTTTGCCAAAATTACGAGACAAAATGAGTGTCCCGATCTGATACGATCCTCACAGGCACACCATGTAATCTGACAATCTCCCGTAAATACAACTGTGCCCATGTCTCCACTGGGTAGGTGATCCTCCCAGGTATAAAGTGTGCTGTCTTAGTCAAGCGGTCTACAATCACCCAAATGGTATCGTAACCCTTTGATGTCCTCGGCAAACCACTGATAAAGTCCATGGAAATCTCCTCCCATTTCCATTCTGGCACACTTAGAAGGTTAAGAAAACCCGATGGACTCTTCCTCAAGGCCTTGACTTACTGACAAGTCAAGCATCTACTAACAAAGTCCGCAATCTCAAGCTTCATCCCAGGCTACCAATAATGCTCTCTCAGGTCCCTGTACATCTTTGTACTACCTGGATGAATAGAGAAGATAGAACTGTGGGCCTCCTCCAACAGTTCCCTTCTAAAAGTCGATCCTAAAGGCACACATAGCCTCTTACGATACATCAGAGCACTGTCAGTAGAGAAGGTTAAATGACTAGGGATATCTGACTCAGCCTCTCTAAAACCGGCCTACAAATAAACCTCATCTCTCTGTGCATCAATCATCCTTTGCCTCAAAGTAGGTCCCACTGTCAAACTAGCTAAGCTCACTGTGACCTCGGCAGTAAAAAGTGCTATCTCAGCTCGTTCCATATCCCACCTCAATCTTAAAGGTATGGCTGACAAAGCTGATGAATGAGAAGACTTCCTATTGAGCGCGTCAGCCACTACATTGGCTTTCCCAGGATGATACTGAATGTCACAGTCATAATCCTTAACGAGCTCCAACCATCTCCGCTGTCTCATATTCAATTCCTTCTGAGTGAAGAAATATTTGAGACTCTTATGGTCAGTAAAAATCAGGATTTTCTCACCGTACAAATAATGCCTCCATATCTTCAATGCCTGAACAACAGCTGCCAACTCTAAATCATGAGTCGGATATTTCTTCTCATGCTCTTTCAACTGACGAGAAGCATAAGCTATAACTTTCCTGTGCTGCATCAACACACATCCCAAACCTCTGTGGGAAGCATCTGTGTACACAGTCAGACCACCAGTCCTATCAGGCGACACTAGAACAGGTGCTGTCACAAGCCTCCTCTTGAGCTCCTCAAAGCTCCTCTCACAATCCTTAGACCATACAAAATCAACCCCCTTCCCGGTCAAACGTGTCAAAGCTGAAGCAATCTTGGAGAAATCTTGCACAAACCGTCTATAATAGCCTGCAAGTCCCAGAAAACTACGAATATCAGCCACACTAGTCTGCCTAGGCCAGTTAGTAACTGCCTCAATCTTAGAGGGATCAACAGATACTCCTCTACTCGATACTACATGGCCTAAAAATGCCACTTCCCTCAGCCAAAACTCACACTTGGAGAACTTGGCATACAATCTCTGATCTCGTAGTACTGTCAATACTTCCCGAAGGTGCATAGCATCCAACTCCTCTGTCTTGGAATAAACCAAGATATCATCAATGAATACAATCATAAAAGAGTCAATGAATCTCCTAAACACCGTGTGCATAAGGTCCATAAAAGCTGCAGGCGTGTTGGTCAAGCCAAAGAACATAACTACAAACTCATAATGTCCATAACGCGTTTTGAATGCAGTCTTGGGAATATCCTCATCCTGAATCCTCAACTGATGATAGCCAGATCTCAAATCTATCTTTGAAAAGATAGTAGCTCCTCTCAATTGATCAAACAAGTCTTCTATCCTAGGCAAAGGATACTTGTTCTTCACCGTAACACGATTCAACTCTCTATAATCAATGCATAAACGCATAGAACCATCCTTCTTCTTCACAAACAACACCGGAGCTCCCCAAGGTGAAACACTTGGGCGTATAAACCCCAAGTCTAAAAGTCCCTGTAACTGGTTCTGGAGTTCTTTCAACTCAGCCGGTGCCATACGATAAGGTGCTTTGGACAATGGAGCTGTCCCAGGAGCAACCTCAATCTGAAAATCAAACTGTCTCACCGGTGGCAAACCGGGTAACTCATCAAGGAAAACATCAACGAAATCCCTCACTACTGGCACAGAACTCAAACTAGCCTCTGGTATAGAAGTGTCAACCACACTAGCTATATAGCCCAAGGCTCCATCACTTAGAAGCATACTAGCTTCTAACATCGATATCAAAGTGGGTGCTACTCGACTACTAGTCCCACGAAAACGTAAACTAGTCCCACATGGACCCATAAAATCAACAACTCTCTCAGTACAATCAATGGTGGCACGATTAGCTGATAGCCAATCCATACCCAAAATCACATCGAAATCAGTCATAGGCATGATAATCAAAGTAGCATGCAAGCAACAACCCATAAAACACAAATCATCTATGCTAATCATACTATTAGCAATAACAAACTTCCCCACTGGAGTCGAAACACGCATCTCATACCCTAACGGTGCAGACTCAAGTGTAGCCAACTTAAGAAACTCAGAAGAAATAAAAGAGTGGCTAGCCCCAGAATCAAATAAAACAAAAGCCGAATGGCCCAAAACTGTCAAAGTACCAGTCACGACAGTACCTGCAGCCTTGGCCTCCTCTCTGGTGGCAAATACACGAGCCTGATGCTGAACAGGTGGAGGAACTGATCGTGGCGGTGGAGGAAATGGCAAAGGCGGTGAAGGTAAAATCCGTGGCGGTGGAACAACAGGTGGAAGTCTATACTGCTGAGCCTGTCCACCCTGACCTCTACCCATGAACTGACCTCTGCCTCGGTCCTGACCTCTGCCCCTAACCGGAGGAGCATAAAAAGCAGGTGGTGCCTGATATGGTCTATGCTAAACACTTTGATCTGGGTAACCATACTGTGGTGGCTGTGCCTGACGAGCCCTACACTGTCTAAATAGATGTCCCTCCTAACCACAAGTATAACACCTCTGTGGCAGAGTACATATCCCAGTATGATAACTAGAACAGTTCTGGAAAAAGTGAGGAGATCGTCCCTGTACCCTCGGCTGTCTAAACTGAAGTCCACCCCGAGCCTGCTGCTGCTGCTGCTGTCTCTACTGAGGCAGTGGTACTCAACCAGTATGGTCATCCTCTGCCTTCCTCTTCTGAGAGGAAGTCTCTCCTGTAGCAGCTAGTTTGCCCTTCCTTTCTTCAGATGCCAAATCTAAAGAAAGGGCAAACTCTAAAGCCTCCTCGTAGGTAGTCAGACATAAAGTACGTAGATGACCCCTAACCTCGGCTCTCAATCCCACCAAAAACCTCTTCATCTTACTCTAAGGGTCGGCAATCTGTCCAGGAGCAAACCTAGACAATCGATCAAACTCCCGCTCGTACTCTGTCACTGATCTATCACCCTGTTTCAGGGTCAGAAACTCCACCTCTAATCGATCTCGTAAATCAGCTGAGTAATATTTCTCATAAAACCTCTCTCGAAATACATCCCAAATCACCTCCATAGTGAGAGAAAGTGATCTATAAAGGCCTCTCCACCAATACAAAGCATCATCAACAAGAGAATACGTGCCACAGTGGACCTTCAGCCGGTCCGGGCACTCAATAAACTCAAAGGCTCTCTCAACCCTATCAATCCATAACTCTGCAACATATGCATCCAATGACCTACCATCAAACTCAGCAGGTGCATATCGTTTATACTCCCTCAGTGTCCTAGCAGCATCAGTAACCCCAACCTGATCAACTGCTATATCTGCTGCTCTCGGTGGAGGTACAACAGGCAGAACGGGTCTACCAGCATCCCGTAACAACTCAAGATAAACATCCTCAACGATGTAAACTCCTCGCCCCTAAACAGGTGGCGGTATAACAGGAATCTCAGGTGGAGGTACAACAGGAATCACAGGTGGAGGTGGAGGTGTAGGGTTACGGGCTCGGCCTATACCCCCCCACAGGAGTAGCCGCCCTCACACCAGCTCGTCTAGCACCCCTTCTAGGAGGCATACTGCATTATAGTCAATATAATTTGATAAATTACTTGTAAAAGAGGATTCACCACTCCTTTACCAAATCGAAATAAAATGCGAGTTTAAAGATAAAGGTCTAGGAATACCTGGTGCTGCTAATCTCAGATGATGACTTTGAGAATGGACTTAAAACAAAACATGAAATACAAACATGCATCGCATGTAGTCTACAGAACCCGTCGGCTCTGATACCAACTGTGATGACCCGTCACTTTAAAAATAAATTAAATCAGAGAAAACAGCGGAAGTCTTTTATTTTAAGAAAATTTTGCGTGCTTTTGTTTGTAAGTTGGCTAGCCAAAACCTGTTTACATCCTAATTTTTCAAATCTAATAAATCACCTGGACTTTAAGTCCCAAATCAGAAGTTCAAATATTTCATATCATAAAAACCACATCAAAAGCTCTTATGAGCTAAATACAACATATAAATCATCAAAGTCTTTGAAATTCACAAAAATATTTACTTAGACTTTACAACAACGAGTCCATCTCGAGGTCAGCATCCCTCGATCACGCAGCACCATCTCCCCTTCCACGCCCTCTAACCAGGGCATTACCTAAAATTTTGTAATATCATGAGCTAACAAACTAAGCCCAGTGAGAATAATAAGCATAAAAAGTAAAGATAGACCTCAAACTCTCATTTCGATTTGTGTCCATTTAATCTGACACAATTCACTCCTAAAGTTCTCCAAACTCTAGGTAATTTCATTCTAAACTTTCCAAGGGATGATATTGCTAACACTAGTAGTCAATCCTCATCCATTACTTTGTTATGACATAAATAAGAAAGGTAAATAACTTTGCATATAATATAACATCTCAATTCTCTTTCTCATCGATCATAAGCATGAATGCATGAGAGCATCCCGTAGGATTCGCATACGCCCGTATGCATGAAGAAGGTAACGTGGTCTATCCCGTAGGATCCATCATTCTCCCTCCTTTTCTTTCTCGCTTTCTCTTTTCTTTCAGTGAAGGTAATGTGGTCTATCCCGTAGGATCCATCATTCTCTCATTCACATTTTTCTCATTCTCTCTTCTTTTTCTATGAAGGTAATGTGGTCTATCCCGTAGGACCCATCATTCTCCCATTCATATCTTTCTCACTTTCTCACTTTTTTTCCATGATGCGAGATGTTATGATGCAATATGATATGTTTTGGTGTAAATAAATAAAGTGCAGAATTAAAGTAGCCGATACACAAATAAAGTAAAAGGCATAAAGTAAAGGTATAAAGTAAAAGACAAAAAGTAAATGACATAAGGTAAAAGTAGGTAAGCATCTCGGACGAACGATATATCGATCGAACTCCGGTATCAATAATAAAAGTAGAATAATAAATCAAACGATTAACCTATACCTTCAAGGATTCTAAACTTCCAATAATCCGAGGTTCTATTAACCGTTCTAAAATACAAGTTGGATCTTTTAACTTCCAATGATCCAATCTTAGCTTCGAATCGAATCTAACTTAGAATCTTCTAAGATTCAATACTTTCTTCGAGAACTCCTAAGTTCTCACTTAAAGGATTAACTTCTAATCCTAAGGGCACTAACTCACAACCCTCTAATCTTAGATTCGAATTCTAATCTTAGTTTCAAACTCTACAAACCTTCACACTTATTCGATTTCTATAATTACTTTAAATCCTAACTATTCTCACCTTTAATAAAAGGTGACTTTGCTCCTAAGTCCGAAGGAGCGATCAAGCGAGTGGTTCGAAAACATCTACAATCGAATTATAACACACAATCAATAATTACCAACTATCGATCAAACAACAACCTAACATACAAAGCGACAAAAAACCCAACAAATCCCCACATGAGGCCCACGGCCCAATCATCAAAATTGGGTCTCGGGTTTGGTTTTCCGGCTTTTAGGCAATTTAAAAGTGTTTCGAGTTGGTTTTAAGCAAATTCGATATTCCCGATTTCAATGGGTATCAATAATTAGGGTTTTCGAACAATAAGCCCTTTCCCGAAATGAACTTAAATAAACATTATTTCATTAAATTCTAACCCATAATCAATCCCAAAAGGGTAAATTTCAAACGGGAAGGGTTTCGACTGAAACTCGGGTTTAGGGTTAAGGGAAAGTTTCCAAAAACTCTTAAAACTACTCCCGTATTTACAAACACCGAGTTTCACGGCAAGAAATCGAAAGGAAACAAAGAAAACTCCATTAAAACACTATTTGTAGCTTAGGGTTTCAAGATACACTTACCGAGAACTCCGTATAACATGAGAGAAACGGACAATAGCTAGGTGGAAAAGGATCGTAGGACCGATACCTTTCCAATGGACCCGGAATCAAGTCGATCGGGCAAGAAACGAACGAAAATCAATTTTTCCCTTTTCTTCTTTGAGACCCACGGGTATGGAGGAAGAAATGATAAGTTTTTTGGTCAATTTTGTGGTCAATGATTCATTTAAAGAAGATGACCGAATAGTATGTAGATATTTTACAAATTTGGAAATGACGATTTCGTCCTTTTATGACTTTTGGCTTAAAAACGAATCCCGAACTTCTCAAACTATCCCAATGGTGATTAATAATTATTAATTGGCCAGTTAATAATTATTAATACCATTAAAACGAAAATAAACTAAAAAGGTCAATTAAAAGATTAAAACCGAAATAAACTGCAAATTCTAAATTACCGATAAATAAATAAACTTTAATTACTTAAATTGAAATAAAATAAATAAAAGTTTTTTTTATCACAAAATTACGGGACGTTACAATAAACTTCTTTAAACTCTTGAAAAGGAATTGCATTTTCTTGCTTTTAAATTTCCTGATGTGAAAAATGTATACAGGTTGTGGATAGTCAGAGTTTTAAACATATCCATGCCAAATTTTTTATTAAATGTTAAGTCTTCCGCTGCAAATCTGATTTTTAAATTATTTAAAAGGAGTCAGGTCATCACATGGGATATAAGGATCCATAGATGAAACACACTATAAGTGTTATTATATGATGAGATCTGTGAGATTTATGTGATGAGATCTTGGGATATAAGGATCCATAGAAGAAACATGCTATGAATGTTATGATGAGATCTGTGAGATATTATGTGATGAGATCTTGGGATATAAAGATCCATAGATTAAACAGGTTATGAGTGTTATTATATGATGAGATCTGTGGATATAACGGGTTCATAGATGAAACAATCTATGAATGCTATTATACCAAGGATAAGTGGTACGATGATAAATTGAGTTCACGACATGAGCATCCCAACTTGTTTGTTGTTTGTTATGTAAAAACATACTTATACTTTGTATGAGTGTTTTGATTTCAATTGTAATACTTCTTAAAGCTCAATGTGTGTTTGGAATTGAGATTGTGATTGATGTTATGTTTAGGTTGTGTTGAAAGTGTAGAATGGGTAGTAAAGAGCATGCTAGACCTTTGGACACAATTTCCGATATGGAATTCGGTCCATAGGATTATTTGCCTCTATTTTAATCTCACTAGAATTTTTATGCTAATGTTGCTACACTTACTTCTTTTCAAGTACCCCACGTGGTAGAGGAGGTGGTGTTGCTTGACTGAGGAACGATGACATCTTGGACATAGACTTGGTTTTGAGCATTCTATGAATGCATAACTTAAATAGTTTCTTTTTCATTCTACTTCTCTTTTGAGATGTTTGTAAATTTGGGCTCATAAGAGTTCTTGAACTTGTTTTCCTTTACTTAAATCTTTTCGTTTTCAAGTTTACTTATAAAGGAAATGCACATTTCCATTTCTTTTCTGGGTGTGAAAAATGTATTACAAGTTTTTGGTTAGTCCAAGTTTTTAACGTTCCCATGATGTTTTTTTAAAAATTACTATGTCTTCTATTGTGTCTTTGAATTTAAAAGATTTAACGAAGTTGGGTCATTATAGCCAAGTGGACTTATTTGTTTTGAACTGAATGGTCGCTCAGTAAGAATCTCCTATGACAGTTGAATCAATAAGTTTTTCATCCATATCTCAACGATAAAACACTCGTTTCTTGCATGCAATGAGGACATGCAAATTTGCTCATTGTGCTCCACCCTAACAAATGGAAAAATCATATTACTTATCTATGATCAGTACAACTAATGAAACAAAAATAAAAAAAGCCCTATAACTATATACTAGATAACTTCGAATATACTGGAAAATCACTAATCCTCCAATTCATCACGGCTCGTATCAAGAAATTGTGTTTCCTTGATACATCGTAACTGATAAGGTAAACTCAAATGTCAAGTTCAAACACCCGATGCTATTATACTTAGGATGAACCCTTGAAGCATGAATTCAAATCCTCCCTAACTATTCGATTTCAACCATAAGGACAGGCTAGAAACAGATTGCCCTATGTGATCTAAAAAACATGAAACGGACAAACTTTTACGTTCCATCATCTCATGAGTCGAAACACTCCACAAGTTGGTTGATCACTCCCCTCTTGAATGTTTCTAAATATGTAATCTAAAGCAAGATTACAAAGGGTGAGGCTCAAGGCTTTCAATGTGCTTAAAAATGCTACATTTCATTCAATCTTTTGAATCTGTCAAGTCTTACAAGTCTTCCTTACAATGGCTGATACAAGGCCTATTTATAGGCTTAAATTACATTGAAATTTCGTTCATAATGATCCCATATCAGCAACATGAAGTCCATAGATTGTAACCCCAAAAATCAAAGCAAAAAACTTAAGTTACATTCAGCTACTATTACTTTGTAACCTACAAGTGATCAAATACATTGGTAACTGATATTTTAACTCTCATTGAAGCTTGTAAATGATCAATAAATGGTGTCTTGAAGTTGCTTTAAGTTCCCTTAAATGAAGCTTGATGTTCTCTTGAATGAAGCTTGAGTTATCATAAATGCATCTAGAGTTGTCATCAATACTACTACACTTGAAGCTTGAGTTGTCATAAATACATCTTGAGTGCATTAAATGCAACTTGAGTTGTCATCAATGCATGTACTCTTTAAGCTTGAATTCCTTAAATGCATGGCTACATAATTCATATCAATCCCCCATTCTTCAAAATGATTTGTCCTTGAATCAAAAAGTGTTGCTGCAAAATAATGTTAGAGATAAAAAAAAATTTGGACCTTACAAACACTCCCTCACTTTTTATTCACTCAAAACATATTTAACTCGTGTTTGCATTCTAATTTATGAAAGATTTCCCTTTAATTTTAGAGAAGCAACCCATATAGGTCAATATCTCAGTTATGAAGAGCTTACAATTGGCCAAACTCAGAAATTCAATCATAAATGAAAACACCAATCAACAAGAGATAAGGTGTTGCAATTTAAGAGCAATCTGCGCACTGAATTGAATCCAAATATTTGAATACTTTCCGTTACGAATTTTACTATAAGCCCTTCTGACCTTTGAATGATAACAAGATGGTAAAACTTTTCTCTTTAGGGAAAATAAACAAATTCAGACGTTATGAATGGGTTCAGACAAGAAACAGTAGCATTAAATGCGGGAGTTACAAAAATGGGCAGTTTTGACAAATATTAAATTTAGCCGTTTTTGGGACTTCAAATTCATGGAAATGAATGTTTAACTGATGGTTTATGACTTATAACTGATATAATAACACATTCCAATCATATATACACGAATTTTAAGGATCAAACTCGAAAAACCACTAGAATTTTCAAGAAAAACGCAAGATGAACAAACCGGTGCTCTTGAATGCAAAGCTTTTTTTTTTTAAGATCAGAAAGTGATCTTCAATATGAAAGAGAGATTAGAACGAAAAGATCAAGAAAAATTCATGCTTGGACAAAAATGAAAAGATTGGACTGAATTTAAAATAACAAGAAAAGAAAAGGATAGATTGGATAAAACCTGTTCTAGAGATCGGCCACAAAAACGCAATCGATGCTCTGATACCAAATGATTCAAAATGCTCTTAGAACCCTTAAACTTAACTAAGGACCCCAAAATATCAAAACCAAAGAACCCACATATGCCATTCGAAACACTCGATGTAAGTACCTCAGCAATAAGGGGTTTCAGATACACACCTAGCCTTTGTGTATGACTCTTCGGACTAGGTATGATGACCATTAAGAAAATCACTAGATCTTTCATACACAGCGATGAAGGAAAGTTATACAGTGGAAACATAACCGGCTACAACGAGTATTGTGCTCCAGAGGCCTCGAACGGGTTAAATTTGTCAATGTATAACCTCAATCAAACATTTCTAATCTCTTGGGAAAACTTCGGATGATAATGACTGAAATGCCTCCACGCCTTGACATCAAAAAGATCTCTCATAACTTCATCCTTTTGCGAGTGCTCATGATGCCTTCTCAATTGAGAAGTTGTGACTTTTGATGCTTATAAATCATCGAAGATGTGGTGTGATAGGCAAATAAAACATATGAGTATGTGGAATAAGATTGCATTTACCTTATTTATACCTTGGACGGGAGAAAATTTTACAATTATGAAGGCTTGCATCAACATCCGCCTAAAATATCATGCATCTGTTTACAAAACAATCTATCTTGTTGACAGGTAAGCCGAGACCCTCAACTTATTTCTCCGTGTAATACAAACTTTTTGGCAATGGGTTGTTGTTGATGAACAACGATGAAACCTTTGTGAAATCAAATTGAACCCTCTTTGTGGGATGTGATACTCCGTCTTTATGTTCAAAAGTTTTATTGCCACGGCGAGTTGACTCACATCAACATCGGGTACCATGGCATACTCACCAATGGGAGCATCTCATACATTCTTCTTGTTTTGGGATTCATTTCCTCCTGCACGTAAGTTTGTCCATTGTCAAATGTACTGGTACCCAATACCGTCATAGACCATGTGTTGCTTTCACCATATTGATCTTCCTAGCCTCACCATCCACATGCAAGTTCATCTTGAAGTTTGAACAACTTCGTTCTGTAATAACTCCTCCAACGCTACATTAAACGCTTCATCTTTTTCCCCATAATACACCAATTTATAATAATTATTAACAAAACCAGAACTATACAAGTGCTTTTCACACTTGTAGGAGGAATTCTCTTTTTGTCGTCACATTTCATGCATGGACATCATATCTTCTGTCCATATTAGTCAAAAAACATAGTGGATTGACAAAACTAAACTAATTATTCCTCCCCAATACCATCTACCAAATAAACGTACATCATTTCACGCATTCTTTCTCTCTTTTTTTCTATATTCCGAATTTTCTTGATGTTCATAGCCATGAAGAGCAAGTTAATTTATAAATTATCTCCCCACGTTAAGCGGGAAGTTTCCCGCCATTGTTTTTAGAGGGAATTGGTCAACAAACATGCAAACACATTTTGTCAATTACATCAGCAAAAAATTTCTTGCAAAATTATTGTGACGGCTGTTGTCGCAATTGTTTATGGAAAAAATTTTGTGCCAAAATCCTAGTGTGAAATTTGTCGTTAGGTTTGGCAAGAGGCTTCCCGCAACGTTCGCGCCCTTTTTGTGTCGAAAGTCATCACAACTTATTGCGACGAAAGATACCTCGTTGCAAAAAGTCAATGTCATAATTGGCGACAAAATGCATTGCTAAATTATGACAATGATGAGTTTATCGCAAGCCATGCATTGCAAAATACATTTTTTATGGTAGTGAAATGATCCATAAATTAGTAATCTTGAAGATTTCAAGGTCTATAAGACTGAATAGAAAATATTTGGAAAAGAATACCAAGACCACACGATGGGATGATAGATGGAGACAACTAAGATTCACTTTGTGTTAACCAGCCAAAATTAACTTTTGCATCTATATTGTAGGTGTTTCTAATCAATATATTGATTTTGTTAATTACCGTGTTTATACAGAAAATGCCTTACACTCTTAGCTGTCTTCGGCTGACAATTGAAATAGTTCATATGATATTTCCTTAATCTGAATAATCATTTTTACAGCTTGCTAACAATTGTTATAAGCCATTAAGGTATTTTTGTATTCAAAATGCAATTTTTTAAAATTCATATCTTATACATGGAAACAGGGCCGGCCTAGGCACTGTACATCGGGTGCGACGGCACAGGGCCCCGGGATTTTGGGGGCCCCAAAATCTAGCATGATAAAATATATATTAAATACATAAAAATGATTAATGCAATAAAACGTGTTTGTGGCGCGTTGGCTGGTTATGCAATTCAATCGCTTTGCCGTACCTCCAGCCCAGGTTCGATCCCTAAGGTGGTCTGAAAATGTATTTTTTTTTATACTGTTTTGATATTTTTAATTTAGTATTGTAATTTTTTATATTTTAAAAATAAATAATAGTAAATATGATTAAAGAATTTACTTCTTATTTTATCTATTAAAACTTTATCATATATAAATTTTATGACTTTAATTTAGAGTATAAATCATGATTTTTTCTTCTAATTTTTCATTTATTATATTTATATATTTTATAATCAATATGAAATTATGAAATGAATGTTTAATATTTAACACATTAAATATTATTGATCAGTAATTGAAATAATTTTTTAGTTATTCTTGTGAAAAATTACGCCCAATATTAATATTTTTAACCTTAATTTATAATATAGCAAGAGTTTGATTTATATTTAAAAACAAATTTACTCTGATTTTCGTATCCCATTGTTGATATGTTTTGAAATAGAATTTATTATTTTTCTAAATTGGTTACTTTGTATTATTTTTAGGGAAAAAGTTACTTTTGGACCATGAGTTTTGAGTTTATTGACAATTTAGTCATTGAGATTTCAAAACCGACATTTTTACTCTCGAGTTTTCAAAATCGACATAATGACTGACATTCTATTATCATTTGAAATATACTTTTAAAAATTTGTCAATGTTGAAATGTATGTATTATAGTTATAATTATATATGTATCTAAATCATTCATCATACTGCCGCTTAACATAAATCAATTTGTCAATGCCCAAACTGAGATTTTACTTCTGTTTAATAAATTGATGAAATATTATATAAAGAAAAACCCCCTTTTTATTTTTGAACATATTTCTAAAATCCAATTTCTAAAATCTTTTATTATATTATATTATTTTTAGTTTGTTTTAATAAAAGAATTTTTTTATATTGACGACTATATAATAGAGGGCCCAAAATTATATATCGTACCGGGCCCTTATTCTTTTAGGACCGGCCCTGCATGGAAAGTATATAACTCTTTCCCAATTTCGTGGCTAACTGTTATAATAGTCCTCGGTCTGACATTTTTATTTATAAGATGTACTATATTTTGAGCTTCAATCATTTCCACTCATTTTAAGGCTTTTCCATCAGCTTGTTTATCAAGGCTTGTGAGCATTCTCGGTCACTTTTTGAGAGTTTTTATTTTGTGAGAATCATTCTTCAAATTTCTTTTATGTTAGTAGATTAAGGACTTTATTGATTTTTTAGAAGGAATGAGTCATCTTTCTCATACATTAATGGAGGAAGTTTATTAATCTAAATCTACAAGAGGAGTTTGTAAAATGATCTCAACAACAAAAAGATTTTCTTGAATCAAATCATCACATTAGGGGCTTGTGAAAAAATCAATAAAAAGGAGTGCTCTTACAAGGAGTGTTACGAATAAATTAGAAAAAAATGAGTTTTTCTAACTTTCTGTCATTTGCTTTAATTTTTAAGAAATTTTATTGGGTATCAAAATTTTATGAAATATTTACAAATATAGCATTTTTTTAAACTCTCATTTCATATGAATCAGTGATATGTTATATGGTGAATCGGTGACTACTTGCGCGAAATAGAGGTTACTATTGTAATCACAGTAAAACAATGATTACATTTTCAAAAATCAATTATTACACATGTTGAAATGATTATATTTACGAATTTGGGGTTTATGCTAAAATAACTTAAGAATGCTACTTTTGTAAATATTGGGTCTTATTCTAATATATGTATAAGAGTCCCCAAGTTTTTTTTTTTTTTTTTTTTTTTTTTTTTTTTTTTTTTTTTTTTTTTTTTGTAAAGTGTTGTTAATGTTTTTAGTGGACTTGAGGTTTTTTTTTTCTTTTAACATTTGGATTTTTCTTTGTACAAAAAATTTTTACCTAGTTTTTCTTCTCTTTTACATTTTACAACCGCCGGTTGCCTTTTTCTCTTTGCATTTCAATGTTATTGTGTGGGGTATTTCTCGTAATGGGTTTTTTTCATACGGTTGAACACGCTGCGTCACGTGTTAGTCCCTTACAGCGTAGCTACCTGTAGGAAATTAAAGGATGACCGTCAAAAGGGGCACTAGTGTGGTAAGATTTAAAAAAACGCAAGAGGAGAAACTGACTTTTGAAAGATAATAAACATCTTGGCTGGCGGCTCCCGCCAAATTGTTTTTTAATTTTACAAATATGAAGCGAAAAAGTAAATATTTTAAGATTTGGGGCCCGCCAAAGACATAATGACATGAGGCATGTGAGGTTGGATATGCATCATGTGATCATATCTTCTGCCTAACGAAGTCTACTTTAAACTTCATTTTCAATTTAATTTAAAATTAGTTTCCAAAAAATATAAATAATACAATTTATAGAAGTCAATGTAAAAGGGTCCACGCGGTTTTTTATTATAATGATAGTGTGTATGTCTCCGGGGTTGATTTAGGTTATAGAGATGGGGGCGTGCTCCCTCTATTTTTTGTTAATGTAAATATAGCTTTTATTTATTTATTTATGTCTTTATTATTCTTTTGGATTTGAATAAATTATATCCCTATATTTTTAAAAGTGTCACAAATGTGTCTATTTTTTTGATAATTTGTCAAGAAAGAAATAAATTAAATGTAACATAATGTTCCACATTGATTACATTTTTCGTTTTGTATTTGTCACGTAGATAAAAATACCATACTATGTTGCAGAGTTTGAAGACAAATATACAAATAAGAAGAAATTAGTTGGAATGTAATTAACTTTTAGGTGGGGCGGAGGAATGAAAGACAGCAATGAGAAATATGATGCTTTTATTTACATGGCAAATACAAAACAAAAAAAAGTAATATAAGTGGATTGTTCCACCACGTTTAAGCTATTTCATTCATGACAGGACGATTGAGACTTACAATATCAAACGATATGAATGTTTGTGACACTTTTTAAACATTATAGACAAAATTGACACACACCCGAAAGATTAGAGACGACAGGTATAATTTAATTTACCAAAGAAAAAAAATAAGTAAAATTTGAATTTTTGGTACATTTTATTCATTTTGTCCCTCTTTATTTCCTTAGAATGACTCCATACAATTTTTTCCCTATACAGAAAGGGGCGGAGCCACCCTTCGTTGCCTCCCTCTCAATTTTTGGAAAAATAAATAATAATATGTAAAAAATTAATTTTTTTAGGTAAAAAATTGAAATTTTAGTATAATTCATCTATTTTGTCCCCTTTTATTTCCTAATATTAGTTTTATATAATTTTTGCCCCTCAATATTATTAAAAATTAAAAAATATATGTAAAAATTGAAAAAAATTGGATGAAAAATTAAAATTTTAGTATAATTTTTTATTTTACCTATGTTTATTTTTTAAAATTAGCTTTATGTAAATTTTGCCCCTTTAAAAAAAAAATTCTAGCTCCGCCACTATATACAGGTAATTTTTTACTCCGTCTCTGGTGTGATGGTGTTCTAGTGAAGTGAATCCAATGATATTAAAAACACAGTCAAGTTTTGATGGACTTGACTTGCCATTTGATTTTGACGTGGTTGGAAAATAAAGATCAATTCACGTGGCTGCATCATTTAATATGGTTGCTCACCTAACTAATTAAGAAAAATTCTTTTGTGATTGAAAACGGAAGAAGACTAATAGGGTGTTGTATGGGCCCGCAAGTCACTTTCATGGCTCGAACCCTCATATTATTGGCCCATATATCAGAGCCCAAAAGTGGGAGGGAACGACTGGTCTCTCAGGCACACTATGGGCTGGATAAGTTTGGCTTGGACCCATCTCCAGAATATTTTTATTAATATTGTATAATTTAATAATATTTTGAAAAATAGACTCAAAATTATTTGTAAAAGTATGGTAAATCGTATACATGTGAGGCAATTTTACTACAAAATTATTTCCCTTGTATCCGATTTCAATTCTTTTTAAAAGAGAACCCCGAAATCGTATAATGTGTATATAATTTAAGGATTTTTTCTTAAATCGCATACACTGTATGTGATTTCATATTGAAAAGACTTAAAATCACATATAGTCTATGCAATTTCAAGTCAAAAGTAAAGGAAAACACAGACCCCATTATCTTCTCTACTTTCTCTCTGTTTTTTATTCTCTTCTTCTCTACCCTCCCTCTGTTTTTTTAAAGCCGCAACCGACAAGAACCACGGTTGGAAAACGATCTGAACCACCACCGTCGTGTTTTGAACGCCAGATTTATTAGTTATTTTTTTTATTTTTTTTACTTGTTCTATGTCGTTTCCATTCATCATTTGCCGGTTTGAATCTCTTCTCTCATTTTATATATTAAAGTGTTTCATAAAGTTGATTATTTTTTTTTTATTGAGAATCAGTATATGAAATATGAAATATGAAAGTTTGATTTTTTTTTTTTTAATTTGATTGAAATTGTGAGGATTTGTATTAGTTTTTTTTTTTTAATTTTATTTAAAGTTACTTTTAAGATGAGTTTGTGGAATAAGGTGGTCTTTTTATAATTAGAGTGAAATTGAGATGATTTGATATATATGATTATTCAGTTATATTAGATTTTTTAGGTGATATTTAAATTGGTTTAAAAAGTGTGCTATTTTAATTGAATATTTCTTATTAATTTACTATTTTGAATTAATTTTGTGTGAGTTAATTAGTTTGGATTCTAGCATATACCAAAATAATCGGCAATATTCCCCTTCTTTGTGCCTCTTCCTCCCCATTAGAATAAAAGATGATGTGCATGAATGGAGTCGTGTTAAAGTGCAACATATAAAATTGATGATGTTTCCTTTTTATTATTTATCATTTAGTTT
This sequence comes from Gynostemma pentaphyllum, assembly GCA_028015215.1. NCBI lineage: Eukaryota > Viridiplantae > Streptophyta > Magnoliopsida > Cucurbitales > Cucurbitaceae > Gynostemma > Gynostemma pentaphyllum. Next base: position 18,403,275 of record CM051346.1, on the reverse strand, counting down.
GAAGTTAATGAACATTAATTTTTTATATATAAATTTTATTTGTTAATAAATAAATAAAATAATCTTACCATTTATGAAACAATGTCATTCATAATTCACTATTTTTTAAACGATATACATTCCGATTGATTGAGATTCTTTCTTAGATGATATATGTTGTTCATGTAGTTAAATAGTCATAGTTTTGTTTCTTTTTCTTGTAAAGATAGTAATAATATTCCTAATTTTACATGTAAGATTTATTCTTACCATTTTGCAAATAAAAGGCAAACAATATATTGTTCTGCAATCTAAAGATAAAATGAATCAATCTTAAAGCTTCATTAATGAATATGGACAACATTTATATAAGAAGGGTTTAGCTCAACTAAATATTAAGCTAACTATGATTAAACATGTAACCATAGTTCTAACAACTAATAATAATAACGAACTCTAACTACTAATATTTACAATGATAACAATATACTCTTACATCCCCCTAAAATTCATATATGGACAAACCCCAAGATTGAGTTTGGTATGTAAGAGAAAAAAACTAGAATTGCGTAAAGCCTTTGTTAAGATATCTACATTTTGAGCTAAACAAGGAACATGTCGAACATCAAGTTCTTTCTAGCCACTTTCTCCCGAACAAAGTAAATATCAAGTTCAATATGCTTTGTTCGAGCATATAGAGTTGGGTTTGCTGCAGGTAAAACTGTAACACCCCGTTAATTTTTCAAGGTAATTTTTTTATTTAAAGCATTTAAATTAATTTTAGAGTTAGTTGATTTAGATTTTAGAATCTATTATCATTCACTTGGCGTTTATTACTTTAGAAGCATAAATTAGAACTAGCTGCATTGATAATTATTCACGGGTTAATTAATAATCATTAATCATATTTTAGCTAGTTTAAGTGTTTTGGGTAAATTTTAAGAGCTTTTGGTGTCTTCAAATGCATGTGGGTTCTTCTTAAAAGAGAAAAGGAATAGAGGGGCGTGTTTGCAAATAAATTATTGGTCTTTAAATCACTTAAGTCTTAATCTTCTCCATTCATTTAAAAACTAAACACAAAACCTCTCTATTTTATCATCCATGGTCGACCCCCCCCCCCCCTGGATATAGAACTAAGTTCCGGGTTTTCTTCGTCTCTCATCTATTTTTATGATTCTTGGTGCGTTGGATAAATCAGATTTCAAGCTTTCTTTTCATCTAACTTTGGAAGCATTTATCCAACCTTCAAGAGGCTCTTAAGTAAGATTCTATTGATTTCTTATGGGTTTTATTTCTAGATTTTATTGGGTTTTTATGTTTTATTGTTAGTTTTGCTTGAAATTTCAAGGTAAATAAAACCTACCCATACCATCTCCAACCTTTTTCCTCCTAAATCACTATTATTCGAAAACACTGTTCACCAAAAATAACTTTTTCTTATTTTAGTTATGGGTTATAAATTTTTTTTGATTGGTGTTGGTTGTTTGCTCATTTGATAATTCGTTGAGCCATTTGACTGTCGTTCTAGGGTTTTGCTGCAAGGTGAGGATAAATAGAATTTAAAGTAAACTTAGAAACCAATTTTGTAAAACGATTCATATGATCGGGAGTAGTTGAGATTAATTTTAGAAGTAAGAGACTTAAAGCATGCTTACTAAGTTGTTTAGGCTTGAAAGTTAGTTTCAAAGTGTTTTGGGTGACTTATGGAACTTTTAGTAGAAAGGACTAATTCTTTATGAATTCTAGACTTATGTTTGAGTTGGTTCAATTCTTGATGATTTGGGTAATTGGAGTTCCAAGTGTAATGTGATGTGATTAATGAAAATGAAGATGGAATCACGTTTGTTTATGAAACAATAGAAATGAGACTTTATTTTCCAATAATAGAATGTTCATAATTTGAAGGACTTATGATTTGACTTTATTTTCAATTGTTAGATTTTGGGATGAGTTATGGATTTACAAGTTGTGGATTATGGAGTTATTATGATTAAGTTACATTATTGAGGTAACGGGCTCTTGCTTATTTACTTACATCTTTAAATTCTTAAATTGTGTTCTTGTTCTATTATTTGGTAAATAAGCTATGTATGGACTGCCAACACCTACATAGGCTTAGTTTACCTATGGCAGATGTGTATTAATGGGAGGGATAATAAGATAATATATGTGATGCGTGTTCTTTACATTATCTGGTATTATCCATGTTTTATGTTTAATTTTAGCGGACGTATTAATTGGAGGGATAATTTGATAATGTATATGTTGTGTGTTCTTTGCATTATCTAGTATTATCCACGTTTTATGTTTACTTTTGGCAGACGTATTAATGGGAGGGATAATGAGATAATGCATATGTTGTGTGTTCTTTGCACAATCTAGTAGTATCCATGCTTTATGTTTACTTTTGGCCGGCGTATTAATGGAAGGGATAATGAGATAATGTATATGATGTGTGTTCTTTTTGCTATCTAGTATTATCCATGTTTTATGTTAATAAAGGTAGACATGTTAATGGGAGGGATAATGAGAAAATGTATATGTTGTGCATTCTTTGCATTATTTGGTATTATCCATGTTTTTTGTTTTTAAAGGATGACGTATTTATGGGAGGGATAATGAGATAATGTATATGTTGTGTGTTCTTTGCATTATCTGGTTATTATACATGGTTTATGTTTTTAAAGGTGGACATATTAATGGGAGGGATAATGAGATATACTGTATATGTTGTGTGTTCTTTGCATTATCTTGTCTTATCCATGTTTTATGTTTTTAAAGGCGGGCGTATTAATGGGAGAGAAACTGAGATAATGTTTATGATGTGTGTCTTTGCATTATCTAGTATTATCCACATTTTATATTTTTAAAGACGAGCGTATTAATGGGATGGATAATGAGATAATGCATAAATTGTGTGTTCTTTGCATTTTCTGTTATTGTCCATGTTTTATGTTTTTAAAGTAAATAAGTTATGATTGGAATGTTGGCACCTAGCATAACTTAGTTACTTCTGGCGGACATATGAATGGGAGGGATAATGGATAATGTATATGTTGTGTCTTCTTTGCATTACCTGGTATTATCCATGTTTTTTGTTAACTTGTAACTTAGATATGAGGGACTGTTGGCACCTTTTAAAATCTTAAGGAACTTTTCGATTGTGAAATACGTAAGTCTTGATGCGATGCCTTTTATTTGGTTTTGACTAATATTGTTGGAACTAGATGAGTAACAGAATATGGAAAGAATGTTTGGAAATGATTTATTGTTAGGAAAACGTTTTGCCTTGGAAATTGGTAGTCAAGAGTTGGTTAGGCTCTTCGTACTCAAATCTGGATATGGATTTGGGATCAAATGTTACTTTATATTTTTGTTTATCTTCACTTTCGCTTATGATATTACACTTTCAGGTGCGGACCATGGGTGTGGTCGTAGTTGTAGGAAAGGAGTCGGTGTAATTTGATCTCGATGACAATGGTGTGGAGATGGACTAGAGAGATTTTACAGTCCATGGACTCATGTTTACTTTATTTTTCTATCTTTTATCGCATGTTTTGTATATGAGCTCATGAGAGCATTTCTACCTTTGACTTCTTATTATTTTGGAACTTGTTTTGAACGTTTTATGAATATGGAATGCGCATTCTACTACTTAAATTGTCTATTGGGAACATTGTATTTACAGTGAATGGTGATAGTCCAAGTTTTAAACGCCACCATGCCGAGTTTTTATTGAAAATTAAGTCTTACACAGCGCTTTGGTTTGAAAATGATTTGAAAGGAGTCGGGTTGTCATAGTTGGTATCAGAGTCTAAGGGTTCTGTAGACTACACGTGTCGCATGTTTTGTTTTAAGTGCACGCTCTAATCATTGTTTGAGATCAGCGACACTAGGTATCCCTAGTACTTTTATGCTTAAGTTTTATTTTCTTTATTATTGGGAGTTTATGAGAAGGGTCCTTCCTTGTTATACGTCATACTTTTACATCACGTAAAACCACTATATGATTATGTTAAATGGCTGAGATTTTGGTAAGGGTGTTGAGAATGGAATTGACCTCGTGTAGTTTTGGAGGTTATGCGCCTCGTTTAACACATTAACGTAGTGTCAATGTAGAGGAGTCGATATTGCTGGGGATTCTGCCCTAAATCTTATATAATGCAATTAAACTATAAATAAATAAAAGAATTAGTAATTAGTAATATTTAGATTGTCATTTATTATTGGTTAATAAATGTAATCCATCATAAGATCCAGAGTTACTGATGATAACTTTAAGTGAGCATGTGATGCGGGAAGATTCACTTAAAGTTGTAACCCAAATAGTCTTTGGTATATGAATAAAGGTTGGGTGCCTTATTTCTGATAACACTACTAAAACGGCCCACTTGTGAATTGGCACAAGTGATCTCATCTGGATCGCTCATGTAAAGACATGTGAGTGGGGGTGTTGCTTCAATAGAGATTGAAGTAGATTGGACTAATATATACTTTCTGTCTTCTGGTAAAGCCATTATAGAAAGACACTTCGTTTATCAATCGGTTGATCATGTACAATTAATCTTAATTTTGAATGGATTACAAACTCCTGTTCGCAAGAGACAAACGTTTGATTTGCGTAGGTGAGAGTGACTTTATATAGTTTGCTCAATATGTCTCCCACTTTAGGGATTGCATCTTACTTATAAATGGGAATATAATTACCATGATTGGATTTCACTCTTTTCCATATAGGAAAATAGATAAGGTAGTTTCCTTATGGACCGATTCGGTGCTTGAAGAACTGGGCCCATATTCCTCTAATATAAAAAAAGCAAAGACGCATAACGGAGATTATGTAAGGTTATTCATTAGAGAATCAGTTGGGTTTAAGGAATAAGATGTATCATGGAGGTTAATACGGTAAAATTACCTAGCCATAATACAAACTACTTGTGAAGGATCAAAGTGTAGTTAATGATTTTAGCCAATGGACATAACTATGTCTATAGTACTAAGAGTGTAACTCTAGATATTTAGTGGTGTTACCTAAGAGTTAATGAATAAGAATTAATTGATTAAAAGGAGTTTTAATCAAAGGTAATTCTAGATCATTGGAGCTTAGTACTATAGGTCCATTAAGTCCTTCGAGCTAACGCATGTAATTGAGAACATAAAATAATATTGGATTAATTTCTTTGGAAAAATGGTTTCAAGTATTTAATTTGAAGTGGTCAAATTAATTAAGGCAAATACAAATAGAGGAGTCTATTTGATTAATTAAATGAAATTAAATATATGAGTCTATTTAATTATTTAATTAATGGTGAAATTAAATAGAGGAGTCTAATTAAATAGAAAAATTTCTCTCCTCCCTCTCTCTCTGCTGCCGCCCTTAAGTTCTAAGGGAAGAATTTCTTAATTATCAAAAAATTAAATAAAATATTATAAAATATATTTTGAATAATTAAGATATAATATCTTCTTCCCTCTTCCTTTTTCCAAAGAAGATAGTGCTTACGCACCGATTCTCTTTTGTTCTTAGTGATGAAGAACTTTTTGGTGGTCCCAAGATCATAACCAAGAACGACGAGGAAGAGCCAGACACTTCTCGACAAGGGTTGTTACTCCATTTATGCATTAGTTTTTAGAATAATATTATACTGCAAGTAAAGATCATTGGAACTTCCGTTTGATATACGCCGAGAGTTTTCTCACTTGATTTTCGATGTTTGATTGAATTTTGACTATCGCATTGTTGGTAATTTAGTTGTATTAGTTGAATGTGTGATTGACGTTTTACATGTTAACGGGGGCATGTTTTTTTGGAGTTCACTGTTAAGAGAAGAGACAAATAATTCAGGTGAGTGTCTGTTGAAAAGTGATCAGCTTGGCTCGAGTTCACTGACCTATGATCAATTCAAGGGACAAGTCCCTAGTTTGAGATTAGGAAGTTTAATTTCTATGTGTTAAGACAACTCATTGTATTAGTATGATGTTAAATTGGAAGTGTGCTGCCACTTAAAAGAGGAAATTAGAACATTTCGTGATGGATCTTTACGAGGATCATTAACAATTGTGTTTTTCGATTAATGGCGTAATCTTGTAGCTATCACACTATAGATGTACCAATTTGAGTTTGAAATACTTGAGGTCGAGTTATCGAGATCCACACTTGGTAAAATATCATGGTGAACTAACACTAATGTTGAGTGTTGGTATTTGATTAAGATCTAGAGGGAATATTGTCAGATTGTGGTTTAGGGTAAAATATCATGGTGAACTAACACTAAGGTTGAGTGTTGGTATCTGATTAAGATCTAGAGGGAATGTTTTCAGATTGTAGTATTGATGACTTTTATGAGACGATGTAATAGTTTGATGAACTTTAAACCACATTGTCTTGGACCATCAAATTGGGACTGTGAATTTTGAGAAGTCCGCAAGTTGAATGATTATTTTCAAGATAGACTCCTAAGGTGAATCCAATGTTAGAAGGTTAGAACGTTATTGTATTAAGGTTCTTCAGAGACACTCGTTTTTCCTTGCAAGAAAAGAAATGATATATGAACCTAAGTTGATTCAAGAGTTAAATGAGGTGGTCTAAGCGAACGAGTATGTATCATATAGTATTGATATTTGTCTGACCAATTTATAGGTCGATGGTATTACGGAGTTTTGTTTTGTTGGATGACCAACTGAAATTTTAGGAGGATGATTTTCCAAGGACAACTTCTAAGATATATTTAGAGCACCATTTGTGAATCTTTCAAAATTCGAGAGGAGGTTGGATACCATATTTGTTTTCTCTTTATAACATGGATTAGAAGGTTGAGCGGCGTAATGCGCCTGAGTTTTTCATGGAAGGCCACGTGTTCTTGCCACGAGGGGTGTTAAGAGATTGGGAAGAAAGGCAAGTTGAGCCCTTGATTCATTGGCCATTTTGAGATACTTGACCGAATTGAAGCCTTGGCTTACCAATTAGCCTTACCACCATCCTTGTCGGCAATTCGTATCGTTTTCCACGTTTGGTCACTTTAAAAATATATGATGGATCCGTCCCATATGATTGATTATTAGCCCGTGGTTCTGGATACTAACATGTCTTATGAGGAGACACGGGTTGAGATCCTAGAATCCGAGCAAAAGGTGTTGAGAGAAACAAAACGATCAAGTTGGTCAAAGTGTTGTAAAGGAACCAAGTGTCAGAAGAAGGCACTTGAGAATGTGAGGATGAGTTGAAAGCTAAATATCCTCACTTTTTCACTTAGGGAGCGAACTTTACGGATACGAAAAGTCTTTTAAGAAGGATAGACTGTAATGTCCTGTTAATTTTTCAAGGTAATTTTTTTAAATTTTATTTAAAACATTTAAATTAATTTTATAGTAAGTTAATTTAGATTTTAGAAGTTATATTCATTTACTTGGCGTTTATTACTTTAGAATCATAAATTAGAACTAGGTGCATTAAAAATTATTAACAGGCTAATTAGTAATCATTAATCACGTTTTAGCTAGTTTAAGTGCTTTGGGTTAATTTTAAGAGCTTTTCATGTCTTCAAATGTATGAGGTTCTTTTTAAAAGAGAAAAGGAATAAAGGGACATGTTAGCAAAAGAAGAATTGATCTTTAAATCTGTAAAGACCCGAATTTCTCAAAACTTTAAATTATAATTAAACAACGGACATGATTTTTAATAAAAATTCGGCATGGAACCATTTGAAATATGGACTAGTCAAAACCTGTATACATGGTCCCAATCAGAAAAAGTAAAACAAAGGAAGTGTGCACTTCTGTTTATAACAAAATCAAAAGAAAAAGGACTCAAGCAATATACAACAATTCATAACTCTCATGAGCCACAAAATACAAGTTTTGAAATAAACAAGTATGATTTTTCAACTAGCATTCCTAGAATGCTCCAAAATACATGTAGTGTCCGTGTCCCAAAAGCATTCTACTCGTGATCAAGCGACACCACCTTCTCGACCTCGTCCTTTACCACGAGTATTACCTGAAAAGGTTAAAATGTAGCTACATTAGCATAAAAATGCCAGTGAGAGTAAAATGGAAGCAAGCACTTCTATGGACCGAGTTCCATATCAGAAAATGTGTCTAAAGTTCTATCGTGCTCTTTACTACCCGTTCTATACTTCCAAGCACTATGCATAAGCAATAAACCATTCCCAACAATATCAAATTTACGAAATTAAACATTCAAGGGTACGGGAAAGTACTAAGGCAACCATTTAATACTAAATCATGACAAAACAAATAAAAATGTAAATTTTACCATGCACATCCTACCACACGTTGTTTCCACACAATATGTAACCATGTTCCACACGTTGTGTCATTTCACATTCACACATCACATTCATTGCACATCCATTCCACATATTTACCACAACACCACATCTCACATTCCATACATTCCACATGTTGTATCGTTTCACATTACCACACATTCCATATGTTGTATCATTTCACATTACCACACATTCCACAAGATGTATCATTTTACATTACCACACATTTCACATTATCACACATTCCACATGTTGTATCGTTTCACACACTACAACAAAAAAGGCATACGATAGCGTCCAAAAAACGCTATCGTTGACTTTTCATAGCGTTTTTACAAACGCCGTGGTTGCCCACGTAATTAAAAGTCTAAGACTTTCAATAGCGTTTTTTAAAAGCTATTATGAAAGCTATAAAAAAAGTGTGTGCAATAGCATAATTGCAATGCTCAAAACATATCATAACTTTTTTAAAAGGCTATGGATTACTTTTTATATCTTTAGAAAAACGCTATAGAATACTTTTCATATCATCATATATAATTTTTTTTTATTAATACATGTTAACTATAATTAAAAAATCACCTTGTAAAATATTAATCAATAATAAGTCATCACACTGAATAAATAATAATTTAATATAATATTAAAAAAGAAAATGATATATTATTACTCGTTACAAAATTTATATATTTACAAGCCTTGGAGAATTTTGGAAGCTATGCTAATAATAATTGTTCATAATATATTGTCATATCTCACTACATGGATAGAAAAAAATTCTCTCATTTTTTATTGATCTATCTTCACGTGATGCTTTTTTCTTCAATTCCATAACATCAGTCTCTTAGTCCTGTAATAAAAAATATATATATCAATAATACATAACATGTTAATGTGAGATTCTTAATCAATGAAATTTCACCAATCCATAAAATGGAAAAATGTTGCATATAGGCAATTATTAAATTAAAGGATTTTAGTAAAGATGCATGAGTTAGACTACAAACCACTCTTGAAACTTAGTTCAGTTGGTTACACATTTACTTACTTTCTCTTGAGGTCGAAGGTTCGAGTTTCCTCTCCCCCAATTTTATTAATGTAATTTTGCTTCTACTCAACGTGGTCCTGATTCCTTATCAGAATTGATGATCTTATGTTGAAATTCAAGTCTATGGCTAACTAAGCACAATTGAAAAGTATCTGAAAAACACGAACACATAAGAATTACACATTAAGTCATACATTAAGTCTTGTAAAGAAAAAGAAGCATAAGTAAAATTGGCATATCCATGTTCTCTCAGTTGGAGAAGTAAACATGAAAACACCAACATCATAAATAACTTCTTTGATTTGAAATCCTAAAGTACTCTTGTACCTAATCAAGAGAAATGAAAATTATAGTTACATTAACATCATAATTATTATTTTTTTTAGAATAAAAGTATTAAAATTAAACTTTGAACAACCAAATTTTTATAAACAACAAAGTTTAGACTTTGGAAAAGTTCAATTAGAACTTAACCAATTTAGGCTTTCGATTTGAAAAAGTCTTTTTTAGTGAAAATTTTGAAAATGACTTCTTTAAAAAATATACATAGCTCCAGTAACTAATTCAAAAATCATAAAGACTGATTAATTTAATGTGCTAATGTAAAAAATGTTCCTGCAAAACACTAACAAACTGAAATAGATAGCTCAAACATTGGCATCAACAATATAAATAAAAAGATTTTACTGGAAAGTACCAAACAAAACATTAGAATTAAAATCTATGAGAGAGAAGACAAATATTGAAATAATAAAGAGGAAGCCTTTGGCATGAAAAACTAAGTGTACTCATTTCTTCTCGGTTGCATTTGTTGTCTTAATCTATAAGAAAAAGAGAGAATTCAAGTGATGTGTGGATATGATTTATTCAGAGTTAGGAAGTTAAAGAAGAAATAAAATGATTAACTTACATTCTTAACCCTGTGAATCTTCTTGGAAATGTTCTTTCTCTCTCTCATTTGCTTCCTTGATTTTTAAACTTTAGCATCGAGTCTATTCTGTAATAAAATAAAACTTACTTTCATCAAATATTGAATTGTTTCCTTGAAAACAAGAAGTACATAAAAATGTAAAAGCAAACAAGCGATTGAAACTAAAGAAAGGCGAACAGATTCAGATTCTACCAAATATGATGGCTTAGACAAAGCCCACTTGCAAGATCTATGCCTAGAGAATTTGTAAAAAAATCAACAAAGACAAGAATGATATATAATGCTGGAGAAAATCTAGAACAACAAAATAAGAAATATTAGGATGACTTTGATTCAGAGACAAGTACTGATGCCATCAACTTAACTAAAAAAAGAAATGTAAGATATATCTAGCTTATGTTCTTTTTCCTTCAAGATTAAAAATGACATTCCAAAATCAATGAAAACAAGAACCATTTTTTGCTTCATCAAGATCAGATGAAAAGTTTGTGCAATGAAGGTTTTAGACTATGTAAGAAGAAATTGAAACTCTTAATAATTGAACTATGAATCAGTTGTGAGATCTCCTCATTGCGAAAAAATTATTCAAATAAACCATTATCTTTTGAAGTAGTATAAATTTGTAGAATCTTAGACATTTGAATATTTTACATTTTGGTCAACAAAGAACGATCATCAATTGGACATCCTCCAGTCACCTATTTCTACCAAATTTAAAAATGCAGAATTTATAAAAATGAAGTTCTAAAAATGTAGCACAAAGATATGTCAAGATGTAGTAAACCACCACGAGCTAATAGAGCTTGGGTATATATCACATATGACTGTAAAGAAATTTTTTTACATAAGCAAATATAAAATGAACCAAATATTTATCAAATGACAAAAAGACCATGTATTTTCATCCCAATAATATAACAATTAACAAAAACTTCTTTTCAAATCTTTCATTGAAGTAGCAACACCACCTTTTCATTTCCCTTGCTCAAAGTGATTGTTACGACTTTCAAATATAGATCCTTTTGGCGTTTCGAACACTAAAACCTAAGAATATGAATATTTTCAACCAAATGACATGAAATATATCGGGCATATAAAAACATTCATGCAAAAATTCTATCTTCCCAATCGGATTCAACACAAGAAACCCTATTTGACACACTCATCTCAAAATTCGTGACTAGTTCAATTTGAACACCATTGTGTTCCGCATCAATGACTGCTTTGAAAGCATTCTTGTTGGTGCTCCGCACGTGCAAAACCTTAAAGTACTGGATCAAAGTAAACATCTTACTGAAAAATCATATCTCAATATAAAGTAACTCACCGATAGTAGTAAACATCTTACTAAAGAATTATATCTCAATATAAAGAATCTATTAACAGTGTTTAAATATTAAACACACCTATAGTTCACTAAAAGTAAGCAATAACAGAGGTTAAAAAAGTCCCAAGAATCATATTATCATAGAGATAATTGCAAATCACAACCCTACGATATGCCTCCCTATGTTTTGGAACGACTATAAAAATCCTTGTGGTTTACAAAACCTATAAATCATACCCTATTGTTAATGAAATTTGTACACGTGGCTTATTATACATATACCATTTGTACTAATTTTTATGACTAACTAATGAAAGGGTATGATTTGCAAATTCATGAACCACATGATGCTTAAAACCATTGTTAAAACACAAGGTGTGATTTCCAAAATAGACAAACGAATTGATTTGCAATTACCCCATTATCTTAATGAAGACATGGGAAGACAATTGGAATATTTCTCTCACTAGTTAATAACATAAAAAAAAACCCAAAGTTTATTTCAGTATAATTTAATACAAAAGAAAGAAAAAAAACAAAAGATTGCAGCATCAACCCTTTCATTTGCAGAATCCAAACCGAAAATCAAAGCATACGCTTTTCCCATATTTTTCTCTTAAACATAAATCAAAGTATATAAAACAAAAAAAAACAAAAATTAAATATTCAATTCCATTCCCATTTTATTGCAAAGAGCCAAAAATGTGATCCAATAAACGTGATCCATCCTTTTCTCTTGAACATAAATCAAGGCATACTAAAATTCAATTCCATTTCCATTTTATTATGCTTGCCCAAGATAATAGATCTTTTTAGAATAAGGCTGAAGATCATATTCGTGTATATCAAACAATTCATTCTTTAACTATATGAGCTAAATAAATAAACAAGAGTCTTCCATTACAAAAATTGATCTTTGACAAATATGTTCTCAAATCCCTAAACAAAGTCCATAAAGTAGTAATGATTTTAACTAATCATCAACACATGAATAAAATGTAAGTTCTGTTTTTAAATTTTGGATAAGAATATAAGAAAATACGACAAAAAAATGATTGTGAAGTACCCTGATGAAATAAATATCTTCAATTTTTATAGTCTGATTAAATAAAAACTTGAAGATTATAATCAACTAGACTAGCTATAAAAATTGCAACCGGAGCAAAAAAAGCTCATACCATATCTTCTCTTGAGATAAGAACAAACTGATGAGTACTATGATATGACAGAAGATTTTTCATGAAAGATAATATAAGAATGTCTGCAGAACAATAGAGGAAAAAAAAAGGAAAAATGAGTCTGCTACCTTAAAAATACCTCCCCAGTAAAACCTATGGAAATTTTTTGGAGAAAAGCAAATAAAATGAGATAAAAAATGAAGACATGATAAAAATCTTGATAACTACTGAAGAAATTGGGATCGATCTTTTCATTTCTAAAAACCCCAAGCTAAAATACAAGTATAAATCATATACAAGTAAATACATTCTTAAAACCCAGAAATCAATCTTTTCGTTTGTTGTTCCATCTCAAGCTAGTAAAAGTACCTGTGGACTTGTCAACGACGAAGAAATAATCACTTGGAAGGGCGGAGAGTGAGCCACCAGAGAGCTTTATAAAATTTACGAAGAAATCCTAAATCCCTTTTGCTTCATGATAGAGAAATCCAAATGAAATTTGTTAGAGAGAAATCGAGATGAATGAAGTGTCGCTTTGTTAGAAAGAAATCGAGATGAGAAAAATAAAAAGCAAGGAAAATAAAAATCAAGATGAAAAGGGGCTTTTCATTGCCATCGATTGAGAAAATCTCAATTAAGGGTTTTTTAGCGCTTCCTTGTGTAATTCATATCTTCAGTGCCATCGATTAAGCGAGGAGTAGACAATGAAACACATTTCATCTCAAACTTTGTCTCTGATTTTTCTCTTGTCTTCGAGTGAGAATGAGAGTCTGAGTGATTTTGTATTTTTGGAGAAGTAAATTCGACAACTACGAGAAACAGTGAGACGAAGAGAAGAAATCACCTTTTGATTAAGGAACGAGAGAGAGAGGAATGGACGACAGGAAAATTTTCTGATTTGATTTATGAACGAGGAAGAGAAGGGGCGAGAAGAAATTTGCCTTTTTTTCCCCCTTTTTTGATTTCTTAAAATTAGAACGGGTTAAGCGTATGAGGGAGACTATATAGAGTTAAGCGCTTTTTTTAATTTCATAATAATAGCGTTTTGTAATTACACTATAAATTAACGCTATTATATCCCTTATTTGTTGTAGTGACATTACCACACATTTCACATGTTGTATTGTTTCACATTACCACACATTCCACATGATGTATCATTTCACACCACCACACATTCCACATGATATATCGTTTCACATCACCACACATTCCACATATTGTATCGTTTCAAATCACCACACATTCCACATGTTGTATCATTTCACATGACCACACATTCCACATGATGTATCGTTTTGCTGAGGTTTCTGCCCTAAATCTTATGTAATCCAATTAAACTATAAATAAATAAAGAAATTATTAATTAGTAATATTTACATTGTCATTTATTATCATCTTAATAAATGTAATCTATCATAAGATCCAAAGTTACTTATGATAACTTAAAGTGAGCATATGATGCGGGAAGATTCACTTAAATGTAACTCAAATAGCCTGTGGTATATGAATAAAGGTTGGGTGCTTTATTTCTAGTAACACTACTAACATGGCCCACTTGTGAACTGGCACAAGTGATCTCACCTGGATCGCTCATGTAGAGACATGTGAGTGGGGGTGTTGCTGCAATAGAGATTGTAGTAGACTGGACTAAGATAAACTTACTGTCTTCTGGGGAAGCCGTTACAGAAAGACACATCATTTATCAACCGGTTGATCATGTACAATTGATCTTAATACTGAGTGGATTACGAACTCCTGTTCGCAAGATACAAGCCTTTGATTTGCATAGGTCAGAGTGACTTGATATAGTTCGCTCAATATGCCTCCCACTTTGAGGATTGCATCTTGCTTATAGCTGGGAAAGTAATTACAAAAGAATTGGAATTCACTCTTTTTCATATAGGAAAATAGATAAGTAGTTCCCTTATGGACTGATTCGGTCTTGAACAGTGGGGCCCTATATTCGTCTGATCAAGGAAAAGGTTAAAGACGCATAATGGAGATTATGTAAGGTTTTTCGTTGGAGAATTAGTTGGGCTTAACAAACAAGATGTATCATGGAGGTTAATACGGTGTAAATACCTAGCCATAGATACAAACTAACTTATGAAGGATCAAAGTGTAGTTAATGATATTAGCCAATGGTAATAACTATGTCTATAGTACTAAGAGTGCAACTCTAAATATTTAGTGGAGTTATCTAGAAGTTAATGAATAAGAGTTAATTGATTGAAGGAGTTCAATCAATGTAATTCTAGATCATTGGAGTTTAGTCCTATAGGTCCATTAAGTCCTCCGAGCTAACGCACGTAATTGAGAACATAAATTAATGATGATTAATTTCTTTGGAAAAACGGTTTCAAGCATTTGATTTGAAGTTGTCAAATCAATTAAGGCAAATACAAATAGAGGAGTCTATTTGATTAATTGAATGAAATTAAATAGAAGAGTCTATTTAATTATTTAATTAATGGTGAAATTAAGTAGAAGAGTCTATTTAATTATTTATTAAATAGAGGAGTCTATTTAATTATATAATAGAGAGATTAAATAGAGGAGTATATTTAATTAAATTAATTTTCAAGTTGTCAAAAATTAATGGGGATTTAAACAAAGGAGTCTATTTAAATATTTAATTTGAAGAAGTCAAATTAAAGAGGAAATATAAAAAAGGAGTTTTATTTATTTATTCATTTAATGGAATTGTTCTATTAAATAAAAAGGAAAATAAAATGCCCAATATTGTCATGGAGATGACATGGTGGGCGTGTGACCCATGGGTAAGGTCACACGCCCCATTGGTTAAATGGTAACTAATTATTTACATTTTATTTTAATTAAAATATACAAATATCTTAATGGTTAGGATATGGAATAATTATTTTAAATTAATAAAGATTAATTTAAATAAAAGATATGAGATTATCTTATTATGGAATAAGATATTATATCTTAATTATTTAAAATATATTTTAGAATATCTTTATTAATTATTTAATAATTAAAAAGAGATTCAAAGATTTTCTGAGGTCTTGGTTTTCCTATAAATAGGATCTTTGGGGTGACCCCAAAACACACACGGTTAAGCAACCAAGAGATGGCTCAGAAAATACCTCTCCCTCTTTCCTTGCCGCCGCCGCTCCCTAGGGTATAGGGAAGAAGTTTTTTCTTCCCTCTTCCTTTTTCCAAAGAGGATAGTCCCCACACACCGATTCTCTTTTGTGCTTAGTAAGGAAGATCTTTTTGATGGTCCCAGGATCGTAACCATCGAAGAACGAGGAAGAGCCAGACACTTCTCGATAAGGGTTAGTATTCGATTTTATGCATTTAGAATTTTGTTAATATTATACTGCAAGGAAAGATCTTTGGGACTTTCGTTTGAGAAATCTTTTAGAGGCCTCAATCCCAACATGTTTCACATTACCACACATTGCATAAGATGTATCGTTTCACATTACCACACATTCCACATGTTGTATTGTTTCACATTACCACACATTCTACATGTTGTGTCATTTCACATTACCACACATTCCACATGATGTATCCTTTCACATTACCACACATTCCACATGATATATCCTTTCACATTACCACACATTCCACATGTTGTATCGTTTCACATTACCACGTGGTACCACGCTTGATACATCTAATAATAAAAAAAAGTAAAGGAAGAATTCGACAACTACTAGGACTAAAAGAGAAGGGCAAAAATTAAACTAATCACCACAACTTTTCTTTTCCAAGTAGATTATAGTCTAAAACAAACATGGTGCTTTCTCTCCAAAGTTTCCTTAAACTCCCCTATTACCACCCAAACAAAAGGGAACAATCTAACACTTACTCCAATTTCTAAAAACAAGATTCTCATTGAGAATGCAACTTAACTCACTTTCAATAACACCAAAATAATTCTCTTTATGCATTTTCCTTATCTCCCAACAATATCCAATCTTGGATAAACTCTAAATTCAAGTAAACTTCTTAACCCCGATCAAACATATTCATCATGCAATCTGGAGACATAAAACTACTCGACAGCCACTTTAAACTCACCTTGGTTAAGAAGTCAACTTTCAATCGCCAAAAGATCGAATTCACGAATGATACTCAAAACCTACAATTCAAATACACCTAAAGTACATTAATTTAACCAAAAAACAAACATTTGACACCTAAACAATAAAAAACAAAAATAGCCCAGGAATGCCCTCCAAAACAGCCACAATAGCAGCCCCTATCTTTGGGAAGTGGTATTCTGGGCTCTTGGCATTTTTATAAACGTTTCGGGTTGGTTTGGGTAGTAATAAAGTGATCACAAACAATGGGTAATTCATTTTAGGGCTTTTAAACATAAAACCAACACCCAAAAGGAAAGAAAACTAAAATAAAACGAAGTAAAAAAAATCCCCATAGCAGCCTCGGTTTTTGGTTTTCCAAAGGGGTCGGGTTTTTATTTAGAAACGAAACTAGGGCCAAGAAATATCATGCACTAGTCCTAGACACTTTTCTTTTAGCTAGAAACTTCAATTAATCAAAGGAGAAAGGAGGAATTCAAACATGGATCAAGAATTGAAAATCTAAACAACAATACCCATAAAATCTGAATCTTTCCTCACCTTTTAACCTCTTGGATTTGGATGGAAAACATCAATAGATAGGATGGGTAGAAAGCTTGTTGCGAGATCTTTCCAACGAGCTAAGGCACGAAGAAATCGGGCAAGAAATGAGAGAGATCCGATACTTTCTTTCTCTTCTTTTTTTTTCTTCTCTTCTTGCTCGGGTTTGGAGAGGTTTTTGGGAGAGAATTCTTCAATTTTGTCCTTTTGTGGTTTAATGAGGAAGAAGGAGGTAGATAAGATATTTAAGGTGTTTTTTCCAAAGCACCAAAGTGCTCCTCCCTCTACTTTGCTTCTCATCAAAACCCGTCCTTGAAACGTAATTAATTCTAATTAACAACTATGGATATAAACTAGCTAGAGTTGATTAATGATTATTAATTGACCCGTTAATAATCATTAATAACCCGGATCAATAAAATATAAGGCAAACGGAACTAAAGGTCTCGAAACAAATAAAGCTCCTAAGTTCTAAATATAGCAGTATTTTAAAAACCCTCATTCATGTGAATCAAAGAAATTAGTGATAACTTGTGAGGTAATCAGTGATAACTTATTAGGTAATTAGTGATTACATGCTTGAAATATTAGTTGATATAGTGAATCTATAAAATCAGTGATTACCTATGTGCGATATCATTGATTACTTATGTGAAAATCAGTGATTACTTACGCAAAACTAGTGACAATACTGTAACATTTTAGGTGAGAATTTGAGTTTTTTGCTATTTTTCAAATATCTTTTTGGGCTGCTAATTTTACACATATTGAACTTTATTCTGCTATATTTACATGGGACCTTTCTTTTTTAGCCTTTTACTCTTCCTGATTAAACATAATTGTTGTATGAGTAAGTTAATAAAATATAAATGTGTAACCTTCTCTCTTCGTATTCTAAAACAAAGTGGTTTATAAATATTATACATCGAATTCTCAGAGTAGGAGAAAATCAGGGGTAACTTGAAGCAAACGAGAACTCAAATTAGGTTGATTGAGCTAATATCTACCAGTGATTGATCCTCAAATGACAATTCGTTTTTTTTAACTTCACGTTCCTTGGCTGTATATATATATATATATATATATATATATTTACCTCTACCATTTCTTTCCAAATCCAAATCCAAACAAAGGAAATACTAGAGATAGGGAGGAAAGGGGTATTTATTCAAAATGTGTTATTGGAAAGGGGTATTTATTCAAAATGTGTTGTTGAAGAAGATTTAAGAGCTCTTACACAAATTGCAGGTAGAACAGTGTTTAAAATTTCAGAGCAAAATGTTTGCAGCTAAGTTGCCAAAAAGTTTGGACGAAAAAATAAAATATGAATTTTTTCGGAAAGAATCAAGAGGGGAGAATGTTTGTCGTGGAAATTAGAACGAACTATGAAATCATGTTTTTAATTTGATATGTGATTGGATCCATCATCTTTTTTATAATTCTTGGATTTTTAATTTTTTTTTAGGGTAAAATACGTTTTTGGTCCCTATAGTTTCACTTTGGTTTCATTTTCATCCCTGTACTTTCAAAACTAACTTTTTTCGTCCCTGTACTTTCCAAAACCCATTTTTTTAGTCCTTCTGTTAACTTTTCTGTTAGTTGACTGTTAGTCATTGGTGACATGGTATTTTTAATGACGTGGCAGGTTGACTTGATTTTTTTATCAATATTTTTAAATGATGTGGCATTTTAGTACTTTAAAACAATATTTTTTATTGATTTTTAAATTATCATCTCTCATCTCTCTCATAACTTTCTCTCTCCTCTCTCTCTCTCTCTAACATCTTGTTCGTGCTCAGCTTTTGATGCAGTATGCTATGAAACGTCTTTATAAGGAGTTTCATCTCATTCTCGCTGCCCAACTTGGATCTCTCGATCCCGAATCGATATCGAATCGTTCGGCGAGAGATTCAGTGTTGAACCCTAGCTCTGATGATTGTTGGGGTGAACTTAATGGAGATTCTAAAGTAAATTTTAATTTTCCCTATCTCAACAACTTTATAGGACTTGTATGATTTTGGGCAAGATTCTATAAATATCTATATTCTTTTGTGATTGCTGATAGCTCAATAGTACTACTCCAAAGTGTGTTTTGATTTTTTTACTTATGTAAAGATGAAACTTTTCTACGTGTTTTGCTTTTTTTTTCCTGCTTCTGTGGGATGTCGTGGTACAAAAACTCCTTAAATTTTATTTTTCTCTTGGTTTCAGACTTTGCTATTCATTAGAGTTGCTCAATAAAATAGATCATATATGTTCGTATCCTTAAATTTCTTCGTGAACCCAAGCTATGTTTATTTTATTGATGAGTTAGAAGAAAATTGATTACATTTCAACTCCTTCAGGTTTGTGTATCTCTATGGTTTGGCAATCTTCGAGATAAGGGCGAGAAGCTCGTAGGAGAGCGAGTTTTTTGTGTTGTGTTCTTTTTTATTTAATTTTTGTAGTGGTGATTGAAGTTGTTTTTAGCAATTCTTGTTTTATTGTTTAAATATGATGTAATTTAATTTTTTTGCTTAAAAATATTGTAATTCATGTAGCCATTTAGTGATATTTTAATTTTTATTGTAATATTTTATTTAAATTTGATAGGTGTAGGAAAAACATTATTTGAAATCAATTAATAAAAAAATATTTTTTTTCTCAAAATTTAGACTAAAGGTGACGGTTTAGGTGACGGTGTTTTATGACCGTCACCTAATCGAGTGTCACCTATTCGAAAAGGTGACAGGTAAAAAAGGTCACCTATTCGAAAAGGTGACGGGTAAAAAAGGTCACCTATTCGAAAAGGTGACGGGTAAAAAAGGTCACCTATTCAAAAGGTGACGGGTAAAAAAGGTCACCTATTCAAATAGGTGACGGGTAAAAAAGGTCACCTATTCAAATAGGTGACGGGTAAAAAAGGTCACCTATTCAAATAGGTGACGGGTAAAAAAGGTCACCTATTCAAATAGGTGACGGGTAAAAAAGGTCACCTATTCAAATAGGTGACGGGTAAAAAAGGTCACCTATTCAAATAGGTGACGGTTTCTCATGGTCGTCACCTATTTAAATAGGTGACACTGCCATAGGCGACGGTCAAGAAACCGTCACCTATTCGAATAGGTGACGCCAAAAAAACGTCACTTATTCCCGAAATTCTTATAGTGATACTTGTGGATAGGTGTAGTCCATGGATGAAAGAGGCTATGAGCGTCACTTATCAGAATACTTATGGATATACGTGTAGTCCATGGATGAAAGAGGCTATGGACGTCACTATATCAGGATACTTATGGATAGGTGTAGTCCATGGATGGAAGAGGCTATGGGCGTCACTTATCGGGATACTTATGGGTATGTGTAGTCCATAGATGAAAGAGGCTATGGGCATCACACATCGAGATACTATGTGATATGATCTTGTGATATAACAGGTTCATAGATGAAACAGGCTATGAGCGGGTGTTATATGGCAAGATTGGCACATAGGTCGAGTTCATATAATGAGCATCCCAGCTTGTTTGTTAGTTGTTACGTAGATACATACTTATCCTTTGTACAAGTGTTAGTTTTCGATGGTAATACCTTATGTGGTAATATGTGGAACCTTATGGTAAATCGAGAATTGGTAGTATATGATACGTGATTTGGTAAGACCGTACGTGTTAGTATGTTGATGTTGATCCATACGGTAACACGTTACGATGATACGTGATTTGGTAAGGCCGTACGTGTTAGTATGTCGATGTTAATCCATACGGTAACACAATACGATGATACTTGATTTGGTAAGACCGTACGTGGTAGTATGTTGATGTTGATCCATACGGTATCACGATATGAGGACACTTGATATGGTAACGCTGTACGTGTTAGTATGTTAAGGTGGTAACATACGGTAACATGTTACAAGATATTTAGATGTGGTAATATGATATGGTATTATGATTTGGTACGAATTTGGTATTAGATGTGGCTCGATACAATTTGGAAATTGGGAAATTGATTGGTGTATGATTATGATGATTTGGAAGTGTAGAATGGGTAGGTAAAGAGAAAGTTAGGTCTTTGGACATAATTTCCGATATGGAATTTGGTCCATAGGATTACTGGCTTTCATTTTATTCTCACTAGCATTTTTATGCTAATATTGCTACTCTTACATTTTTTTTCCAGGTAAATCTCGACGAGGGAGACGTGGTAGAGGAGGTAGTGCTGTTTGACTTCACGTAGCGATGAAAGGACTTGAACAAGGAACTTTTTCTTAGCATTCTTGAATGCTTTGAATATATTTATACTTTCTCATACTTTATGTTTTGAGCTCGTGTGAGCGTTTGTTTTAAATTTTGTAATGTTTTATGTTTATAAGTTGTTTTTAGAAGGTTTAATATCAATTGGAATGCGCATTCCACCATTTATCGCTTTCTCTGGTTGTGAACTTTGTAAAAACAGGTTTTGGTTTATCCGAGTTTTAAACGAACCCATGCCATTTTTCTTTAAAACCAAGTCTTCCGCTGTGCATTTGAATTTAAATGATTTAACGGTATCGGGTCTTTACAGTCACGAAAGATTTATTGTTAAAATCTTGTTGATTATAGCACGAGATATTATGCACTAGTGAGTTAATGTTAATTAAAAAGGCGAATAAAGTCTTAATTAATGACCCTGAATAAAGAGAATGAGAATATTTTGATTATTCAAGTATGAACTTAATTGATTTTAGTGTTCACATTGAAAATGTAAAGGCAGTTAACTAGTAATCTTGGTTTGGGTCATTACACTATAATAAATTAGGCTTTTGGTGACAGGAAAGCCTCGACATCTTAACAATACAATGACGACTTTGTAAGTGTCATAACTGCTCTTACTATCATAATTGATGATGATACAATGAGCAATGATGTTAATTGAACGTCATCTCAAGTACCGTCATCAAATTTGAGTTTTATAGAGATTAATATCAGGATACATGCTCATTTATTGAAAATTAGATTGAATAGAGACCTTAAAGTTTTCTTATTTCATTTTTACAAGTTGCATGGTTTCACTATTCGGATTATGTACATTTGTTGGTCGGAAGTGTTGTTTTCATTACTAAAGTTGTGATCATTACATTTTGTGTGAGACAATAAATTATGTAATATGGTTAAGAACACTGTCATTTAGCGGAATATTTGAACTTTTTTAAAGAACCATTTAAGGTATTTGACAAGGAATTAATATTGTCATATATAACAACAACATAAGCTCTCTAATCTTGATTGTATGGCTATTGACATTTGGTTGTTAAGGTAAATTCAGAGTAATATACAATGTCTATAATTAAAAATTAACTATATTATTATGGATCCACTCATCAGGAATTTAGTGTTCGATTTTTGTTCAATTCATTAAAGTTAATGTACCTACATATAGTCATTATATAATGAGAGGAAGCTTAGGTTATTTGGAAGCATCGATGAGGGACAATTCTACCTTAAGGACAATGTTTGACCCATAGGCGTTAACTTTGATTACCGCAATTTTGTTTCCTTGGTTTATTAGAATTTTAATATTTTTAGTTGTTTTATAATAATGTTATTATTTTAAATTAGTATTATTAATATTTTTATTAAATAATATTAACGATATATAAATGGTTTTTTGAAATAATTTGATTGTCTGATTGCAAGTACTTTTGATTAATTATTATATAAACAGAAAAAAAAAACATATAGTACAAATAAAACATTAAAATAATTTATACTAATAAATTATTTATTAAAAAGTAAAGTAAATAAAATATTTTATGTGCAACACATGTGCAAGATATACTAGTGAAATTGAAAGTTGTGATTGAAAAAAAAAAAACTTGCATGGTGGGCATTGGTGATACTATACGGGTTTTTGGGTATTAGGACGAGAGGGAATAGCACCATTGATGTATCTATGTGGACCAGAGACATAATGAAACCCTTTTGGTTTCAAGTCTTTAAAGTCATCATGGTCAGAGGGAGTCGACGACTTTATTCCAGCTGAGAACGAGTTTTGATGTTTCAAAATGCCTTTATTGAAGGCTTGTTCTTCAACACTTAGATTCATCAATACTCTTGAAGAAGAAGATAATGTGATGAGAAGGAGGTAGAGGATGACTGAGAAAAAGAGATCGTGTCGTTGTAGAGCCATTTGATCGATACAAATTAATTTAAAAAACACTAGATTTATGTGTCTCTCTTTTGTCTCTCTTGGTTTTTAGGCTATGTTTGAGATGGGTTATAGCATGGGGAGGGGATTAAAAGGGGAAGGAGGGGGAGAGAAGAGGTTGAGAGAAGTTAGTTTTTTCTCTAACTCATGGGAAGTTTTTTTTTAAACAAAGTGATTGTTCTTTTCTTATTTTAGATTCATTGTGTGGCTGATATCTTATTTTTTGGGATTTGTTTAATAGTTTTGAAAACAGATAAAAGCTTTATTAGAAATAGATATCATTTGTTGGGAAACTACCGACAACACATAAAAATAAAGATTAAAAAAATACATATTTAATCATATTGCTTACTCAATTTCAAAATTAGTTTAGAATGTTTAAAAAGTTTCAATTTGGGACTCTATTATTTGTCCTCTAATTAATTTATCATCAAACGTTTGCTTCAATTTCTATTTTAGTGTCCCAAGTTTTCTTTTAAGTTCAATTTTGACCGTGATGTTGGATATGACATTTTCTTTATTAGATAGATTATTTTTGGGGAAAATTATATATTTGGCCACTTTTCATGGTATCATAATGGTTTATCGCCACCATGTTAAATTTAAAGGTTAGTAGCCCCTTTTACTATTTCCCAGATTTTTTTAATTAACAAATTTCATTTTTTACCCTTCTGATGTTAATTAATAAAAGTAGCCCATTTTTTAATAATCGTTTCTCTTTCCAGGTAATGATTACCATCAAACTACTATTTTCCCTCTTCCCATAACTCTTCATGTAACGACCCGTTACCAAGTAAGAGTGTAAAACATTTGAAAATTTTTATACTTCTCTCAAAATAATACTAATGAAGTTGGATTGATGAGTTTGGTGAAAAATAGCTCTTTTCTCGTAAGAGTATTTTGGTAATTTCCCAAACCTCAAAATTAAAATCAAATTTTAATTCATTATTTTTACTTGATGTTGATCGTATCGTTATTACGATTCCAACGCAACTGACGGATCATCATTCGGAGTCCCGGTGAATGAGTTATGATCGATCTAGTGTAGTGGCATTTTCGTAATTAACATAACTCGGGATTAAACCCTAAAACCATCATCTTCCTCCTCATATTTCCGAAAATCAGTCCCCCTTTATCAAAGTTTCTTCAATTTTCGCCAAAAGACAACCTCAAGAAGTATTTTGGCCATAACTTCCTCATCCGGACTCTGATCTGCGCAAGTAAGTAGTCTCTTTTGATCAGTTTTTCATCCTCTTTCCTTTGAGATTAATTTCACAGCAATCCAAAATCTTTATAAAATATTATGGGGTAAAAATAAATTCGGACCTTTGAAGGTTTATTCGAATTTAATTGGTTTTTCGATTATTTCTTCGTCGTAGTAGGTGCGTTTGTCGAATGGAAGAATTTGGTGGAAGATTTATGGAGAATGGAGGAGTTCACCTCAAGGTGGTGGAGTTTCTTGGAAATAAAAGAACTTGAATTTTGGAAATTCAAGAACCTAAGGTGAGTAGAACTAGTTAAAGGTTAATTAATTTTATGCGTTGCTTTTCTTTTTCATTAAAAAGAATTGTCTTTACTGATTTGGGAGTATTTAAGGATACTTTTAAGTATGAAATTTATGAAATTCGGCTGAACTTAAAGATGTTGAAGTATGAGATTTAAAGAATGTTAAAAAGAGTGAAAACATGCATGTTTAAGGAGTAATTTTGCTCATTAGTTGTTATAATCAATTGTGATTAATTCCGGACTTTTGTATGATGATTAGCATGATTTTATTGAGGTTTTAAGTCTTATTGAGCTGCTGGAATTGTGTTATGATTTGAAGATTTAGTGCCCAATAGAATTGAAAATAGCCTTAAAGAGCGCTCATTTGTGCGAGATTAATTGTGAGGTATTTTTGGGAGACTTATAGGTGTATTAGAATGTATATGGAACTATTATTAGCACCAAATGACCGCTGATTTTATTTAGAAAATTAGACCATCACTTAGTGACCGAAAATAGAGCAAAACTACACTAGTTTAGGCTAGTTTTGCTGTTTTCATTGGAAATTCTTTGGGTGATCATATTTTGAGTTGGGATTGTGATCTTGGGTGATTTTAGGTCATTTTAAGGTCAAGAAATTGATTATTTTCCAGAAATTGGAAATTGTGAGTTTTAGTCTTTTTAAGGTCAGTTTCAGATGGAAACTGGGTTTCTAGGCTGAAAACTGGACCTAGACTTGTCAAGCATTTTGGTAGTGATGCTTTTAGATAAATCATATTTTTTTGGTGCCTTAAACAATATGGTTGGAGGTTCGCACTAAGTAGGGTCATACTTAGTGAAGAATATGCCATTAAGTGGATAGTTATAGTTGTGCACAACATAATATCACTTAGTGGGCAGGTTCATTCCATTTGATCAATGGGAAAGAATATACAAGTAGGTTTGCTTGTGTGTCTTGCAAACACATAAGAAGAATACGTCAAAAGGTTGAAACGTTGAAACACGTGTTTGATGCTTTTGAGTGAGAAACTCACTTTTGTTTGCGGACATTAGTTGAGTTAAGGCATTGTGTAGAAGATTGAACTCTTTGGAATTGAGAGAATTTCTTTGGAGTTGAGAGAATTTCTTGGAAGTTGTGAGGTCGATTACGGACTTAATGAACTTAGGAATCTTCTCATGGCATTACTTTTCTTTTAACTTTTTCTACTCATTGGGCGTAGCCTCATGATGCTACACTTATTTTTTTCAGGTAAATAGAAGAAGAAAGCTGGCAACTGACTATGTTTCGTGAACGGTGGATCGGTTGGGAAGATTTACATGTCGGCGTTATTTATTCTTCTCATTAGTTTATTTGGGTTGTACTTGTTATTTGAATATTTGTTCATTTTAACGTGTGCTTATATTTAAAATGTTAATGGTTGAGAATTTAGTTTTTAGTTGATTTTGGTATTTTAAACAAATAAGATCGATCGATTGTGAATGAATTTTGCTTTGATTTTTAAATGAGAAGAGTCTTTGGTTTAAATTTTAGCTTCCGCTGTTTATTATTACAATTTCTATGTTTTGGGAATTTGGGGTTGTTACAGTTGGTATCAGAGCCCTTATGGTTCTGAAGACCGTAAATTCGAACCAACCACCACTCCACGAACTCGTCAATTCCAGGTATTTCGTTTTTATTTAAAAAGTATTGCCACTAAATGAGAATGCCTAAATTGCTTTAAGTTAGTTAGATAAGATGTAACTACAGTGCTTTGTGTTAATCTTATTTCTGTTGTGTGGACGTGAAAAGGGACATGGTTGAGGCCAATGCTAAGAAGTAGGGGACGCGGTTGAGGCCGTGGAATTTAACCTCATTTATGAGAGCGATGAAGAGTCATCGAATAAGGTCAAATACTACGTTGCTCCAGTTGAGAAGAATATTGTAGAGTTTGAGGATCTTTTTAGTTTGAAGATGCTTCCATATTCGGTAAGCTGCTCAAATACCACTTGCTGCTTCGGGGTATATATTCCTCAAGTTGAGTACAATGTTATACATAGAGAACTTGGTAAAACATGAGGTTTGACTTAGTCGACTCAAATTCTTCGAGCTTATAAGAAATGTGCGCTAAAAGAGTTTGGCAGTGAGTCTCTGGATCATGATGATGTAGATAACTAACTTTGTGAGTCCTTGTGGAGTTGTATTAAGTTTAGAGGGACTAGTAAGAAAGAGGCACCTGTAGTCGTTTTAACGATACAGGCAAGGCATCTTTTAGATATTGGATCTTGAAAGCCTATTTGGCTAGCGTAGTTAATAACTCATTTGAGGAAGTCATTTTGAGTTCAATGCATATAGCTAGTGAGTTTCCCAATCCAGATGGAATACTAGTGTTAGGAATGGTGTCCTAGAACTTGTAATTATTTAATAATAATAATTTATTTAGAATAAATTAAATAAATAAACATAAGTTCTTTATATTATTTAGATGTGACTTCAATATTGACTTTATTAGGAATATATGGACAATATATTAATATCAAACATTAAATCTTAAGCCCTAATTATGGTAACTTATAAAAAACTAAGTATCGATGCCCATAATAGAAGGTTTGTTTGTCGAGATGAGTAACTTTTTTAAAAGTGTCTTGATAAATGGATACCACCATTTGAAAATCATGGAAAAGATATACATAAGACAAGTTTTAGCATTTTGTTTATGGCTAATTTTGAGTTCCTGGTCATTCATGTGGATAAATGAATTGGAATTACTTTTATGGACAATGTTGACTTATATATACAAATACCTGGATATATTTGTGATCAAGTTTCTCATTAGTATGATATCTTAGAAATTCAATATCAAACTAGAGTTTATCAACCGTGATAGCATCTTAGAATTGAGTGAAACACCAATTTAGTAAATGTGAGTTATGTTCTTTGAGGTTCACATGGTTGTCAAATAAGGGAATATCGGTGAATCCATTCTTGGGAACATGACTAGATAAGTAGCTGGCCCGAACTCATTATCGCGAGATGAAATTCATAACTTTCCTATAAATTAACGGGATCGGTGCGATACCTAAGTATTTTGCATGAATTTTGGAAGAATTGCCTCACCCATGACTAAGACATGAACAAGTGGCGCCATGACTTATATCTGGATCATGATTGTTAAATTAGTTTTGAGAACTAAAGATAATGTTCATTGAGAACCACTTGATAACACCGGATGATTAAGGTGGTTTGACTATTTATAGGGGCCAAGCAAGAAAGGTTGTGATGTGTGTTGATGAGGGTTCCAGCGTAACGATTATATCACGTGAAATTTTTATTTTAGTTTTATTAAATGTTATTTATTTATTTATTTATTTCAATTTAAGTATTTAGATTAATTATTATTTTTGTAATTTGATTTTAGTAGTTAGATAATAAGTTCTTATTTAATCGTTTAATACTTTAAGTTATCATTTAATTGACATAATTATTATAGCCCCATGATTAATAATTATTAGTCCCTTTGATTTGCCCAAAGTATCGTGGTTCCGAAATCGTAAGTAAAAGAAATGAAAAGTTTAAGTAAAGTGAATTTCTAAAATTCCTAAATATTAATTGTTTAAATATTCAGTATATTTAAAAGGTAATTAATATAAACATTATTAATTGTTTAAATAATGAGTTTATTTAACCGTACAGAAATTAATAATGAAATATTATTAATTAGATATTATTAATTATTTGAATATTGAGTATATTTAAATGATAATTAATAATTTGAAATTAATTAACAATTATTAATTGTTTAAATAATTAATTTTATTTGAACGGAAATTAATAATTAAAATTAATTAATTAATAATAAAATATTGTCAATAAAATTATTAATTAAATAATGAGTTTATTTAATGGAAATTAATAATTATAATATTTATTATTAATTATTTAAATAATGAAAATTATTTAAATGGAAATTAATAATTAAATATAAATTTGATAATATTTAGTTGGGAGAAAATATTAATTGTTTAAATAAAATATTTTATTTAAATGGTAATTAATAAATAAATTAATTAAGTTGGACTTATTAATTTAAGAGAGAATTTCATCCCCATTGGATTAATGAACCCAATTGAAATTAGCCCAAAATAATTAATTAAATAAATTAGAATTATTTATTAATTATTAATGTTAAAATCGGCTATACATGATTATTTTGGAGAGATAATTGTTTGAATTATATCCTAAAATAATTACATAGATTTATTTACCCAAGATAAATCAAAATAAAGAAAATAAAATAATCTCCTATTTATCTATGGCATTTTCGAAATTGCAAGATAAAGGAAATAGATAATCTTTTTTCTTTTTGTATTTATCTCTATAGATTAATTCTAATGTGATTAGGATTCCTATTTTTCTATAAATAGGAGGGTTGGGTCATTCATAAATCATACAATTAAATTCCTTAGACTTAATTCTCTCCCTTCCTCCCCCTTCCGCTTGGAGTCTTTCCCTATTCAAAATTGGGAAGAAAATATTTTTCTTCTTCCCAATTTCTTAGAATGATCCAAGCAATCGGGTTTCGTTTGTTGGATCGGGATATAACGTAAAAGATCCGGGTGTTAGGATTTGATCGTTAATGAAACCTCCCACCCGATTCTCCATTTATTACTCAATGTAAGTTTTGATTTTAATTTTTGAAATTTAAAACATGAATCTACATGTTTTTTCACAAATTGCATGATATTAATAGATCCGTAATTAAATGTTAATTAGTTTACTAAATAAAATTCCGCTAATTTAGTAAATCATCCCTTCAACTAGAAGTATCACAAACTGTATAGATGAACTTCCAGTTAAAGTTTGTTCTAGATTCTAAGTGTAGCTTCAGAAGTTGTTGAATTTAGAATTTATACGTTCTAGTGTTTCACCATGGGGGAGCTTCAATATTGTTTGTTAAAAAAAATGACGGTACAATAATGTTTTATATAGATTACCTTGGGCTAATTATGGTAACTATAAAAAACAAGTATCTGATGCCTAAAATAGAAGGTTTGTTTGACCAGCTTAGACAAGCTACTTTTTTTCTCAAAAATAGTTCTTCGATCAGGGATACCACCAATTGAAAATAAAGGAAAAAGATATACATAAGACAAGTTTTAGGACTCGTTATGGTAATTTTGAGTTTGTGGTGATGTCTTTCATGTTGATAAATGAATTAATTACTTTTATGGACCAGAAGCATATCTTATTTTAGAAATACCTGGATATATTTGTGATAGTGTTCATAGATGATATCTTAGTATATTCTAAGACTAGATACATGCTCAGCATTTGAGAATTGTACTGACACCAAGTTTAGTAAATGTGAGTTTTGGCTAGAGGGACACGTGGTGTCAAATAAGGGAATATTAGTGAATCCATCTAAAATGGACTAGGTAGTTGTAATCCACGTACATGCTATTGTGAATTGTAAATTTTGGATTTGTAGGTTTTACTGGCTCTTAAGGAAGGTTTGTGCATGATTTTGCAAGAATTGCCTCACCCATGACTAAGCTAACCAGGAAGGGTGTGACTTATGTCTGGGATGATGATTGTTAAAGGAGTTTTGAAGAACTCAAGAAAAGACTAGTTTCCCAACTTTGATAACTCCAGATGATTAAGGTGGTTTGACTATTTATAGTGACGCCTCGAAGAAAGGGTTGTGATGTGTGTTGATGGAGCATGACAAGTGTAACGTCCCGTTATTTTGAAGTGAAATTTTTATTTTATTTTATTTAATGTTATTTATTTATTTATTTATTTCAATTTAAGTATTTAGATTAATTATTATTTTTGTAATTTGGATTTTAGTAGTTAATTTATCCCGAAATTCTTTTTAATCAATTTAATACTTTAAATTACGTTTCGGTGACAGTAATAATTATTAATAGGCCAATTAATAATTATTAATCACCTTTAGATTTGTTTAAGAGCATCGGGTTTCGATTCGTAAGTCAAAAGTCATAAAAGTACGTAACCGTCATTTCCAAAATTCCTAAATATCTATTTACTATTCACTTCATCTTCTTTAAAATACCATTGACCCACAATTGACCAAAACACTTCCATTTTTCTTCTCATTGCCGTGAGTCCAAGGAAGGGAAGAGAAAAGTTTGGGCTTTGCTCGTTTCTCGATGCTCTTAAATTCCCAAGTTTGACTAACACTAAGATTAAGTGTTGATACTTGATTGGAATATAGAAGGAAGTTGATAGACCGTGGTATCGGTAACCTCTATAAGGCAATGAGATGGTTTGGTGAACATCAATTCACATTGTGTTTGGCCATCTATTTGGACGGAGAATTTGATAACTTGTAGGTCGTAGTTTGGACCTACTGAGTCTTTCCGAGATATACTCTAAAGTGAAACCTATGTGGGAAGGTTAGCATGTTATTGGCTAAGGTGTTGACAGACACCAGTTTTACCTTGCAAGAAAGTAAATGATCTCTGAAGTCGCGTTCATTCAAGATTTGAATAAGGAGACTTATGAGTCGTCCTTATCTTGGATTTTACATCTTATGAAAGGAAAATAAAATTAACTACTACGGGACAGATTACCTCTCAGAAGAAGAAATCAAAGGATGACGACGCCAGTCAAGGGATACCGCAACATCAACAACAACAACAACATCAACATCAACATCAACAATAGCAACGACAACAACAACAACTGGTTCGAGGTGGAACTCAACAAGGATAGGATCATCCTTACTACAATAGTTGTGCCAGTTTCCATCCGGGAGATGCACACTTCCATCAAGATGCTATGTTGTGATCAAACTTGGATTCACGCCACTTTTATAGGGCGTATAAGATACAACCATCACAACGTAGTAATAAGGTCAGGATTATCAGGAAAAGCTACCAGTATGGTAGTGATTTATATTTGTTATTTGGCTTTTATTTTGTTTGATTCTTGAGCTAGCCACTCATTTATTTTTATCGTATTATGATGAGTTGGTAGCTTTTGAGCCGAGACTGTTGAGTTTCGAGAAGTCTTTTTACCCGGTGGGGAAGTTTATTATTGTAATAGTGTGTATGGCACTCATGACATGTGCATTATGAGTAGATGCTCACGTTTTACTTTGATTGTTATGCATATGTCTAATTTTAATGTGATATGGATTATGGATTGGCTATTATCCAATCATACCATTATCGATTGTACTGAGAAAGTTGTTGGTTTTATGAGTCCATGTGGGACTAGTTTATGTTTTCGTGGGTTTAATGATTGAATAACACCCACTTTGATATCCATGATAGAAGCTGGAATGCTTCTAAGTGATATTGTTTGAGATTATTTAGCTAGTGTTGTCGATACTTCTGTACCAAAGACTAGCTGAGTTAAAAGAACTTAAGAGTGAGTTATAAGAACTCTTAAACTCAGGGTATTCACCCTAGTGCGTCCTCGTAAGGAGCACCTTGTTGTTTGTGAAAAGAAAGACAATTCAGTGAAACTGTGCATTGATTATCGAGAGTTGAATCAAACTACAGTGAAAAACAAGTATCAATTGTGTTGATTGATGATCTATATGATCAGTTGCTCATCCTATAGAGATTATGATTATGAAAGTTAGTTTTCTAGAGATTAGAGAACTAAAGAAAGGATTATTTAAGACGTACTTTTCTAGAGAGAAAAGAAATGAATTGATGTATAGCCAAGTGCTATGGGAAAAAGGAATGAGATTGAATTGGATAATAAGAGAATACAAGGGTGTATTGAACCTTGTATAACTATCATGTGATAAACATGTAAGAGTACTAGTTTCTCAATAAATTGGAAGATCTCGTAATTGGAGAATAAAATTTGATGTGAACCTTATGTATAGTATAAGGTATTAAAGAGAACGAGATTCAAATGTTATATACATATATATATATATATATATATGTGTGTGTGTGTGTGTGTGTGTGTGTGTGTGTGTGTGTGTTATGAAACATATCCCCCTAATGATTGGAAGATTGTTCCTCAAATATTGGGGAGAAACCGCTATCTTTTCAAAGATAGATTTAAGATTCGGTTAAATCCGTTGAAGATTCGGGATTAAGATAATCCTAAAACTGTTTTTAGGACGCGTGATGAATATTATGAGTTTGTAGTAATGTATTTTGACTTAACCAACACGCCTGTAATTTTTATGGATCTTATCCATACTGCATTCAAGACATTCATCAATTATATTGATGTTGTGATTAATGTTAACAATCTGATGTATTCTAAGACTGAGGAGATGCATGATATGCATGTGGAGGAATTTTGACATTATTAAGAAATCAGAAGTGTATGCCAAGTTATCAAAGTGTGAGTTTTGGCTGAGAGAAGTGGCATTTTTAAGTCATGTAGTATCAAGTAGAAGAGTATCTGTTGATCCCTCTAAGATTGAGGCAGTTGGTAACTGGCCTTAACCGACTAGTGTGGCTGATATTCGCAGTTTTCTGGGACTTGCAGGCTATTATAGACGGTTTGTGCAAGATTTCTCCAAGATTGCTTCAGCTTTGACACGTTTGACTCGGAAGGGAGTTGATTTTGTATGGTCTGAGGATTGTGAAAGGAACTTTGAGGAGTTCAAGAGGAGGCTTGTGACAACACCTGTTCTAGTGTCGCCTGATAGCACTGGTGGTCTGACTGTGTATACAAATGCTTCCCAGAAAGGTTTGGGATGTGTGTTGATGCAACACGGGAAAGTGATAGCTTATGCTTCTCGTCAGTTGAAAGAGCATGAGAAGAAGTATCTGACTCACGATTTAGGGTTGGAAGCTATTGTTCATGCATTGAAAATATGGAAGCATTATGTGTATGGTGAGAAGATTCTGATATTTACTGACCATAAAAGTATTGAGTACTTCTTCACTCAGAAGGAATTGAATATGAGACAACGGAGATGGTTAGAGCTCGTTAAGGATTATAACTGTGATATTCAGTATCATTCTGGGAAGGCCAATGTAGTGGATGACGCACTCAGTAGAAAGTCTTCTCATTCATCAGCTTTGTCAGCAATACCCTTGAGATTGAGGTGGGTTATGGAACGAGCTGAGATAACATTTCTTACTGCCGAGGTCACTGTGAGTTTGGCTAGTTTAACAGTGGGACCTACTTTGAGGCAGAGAATGATTGATGCACAAAGAGGAGAGACTCTTTTGCAGGCAGGTTTTAGAGAGGTTGAGTCAAATATTTCTGACCATTTTACCTTCTCTTTAGATAGTGCTCTGATGTGTCGTAAGAGGCTATGTGTGCCTTCAGGATCGACTTTTGAAAAGAACTGTTGGAGGAAGCTCACAATTCTATCATTTATGTTCATCCAGGTAGTACAAAGAAGTACGAGAATCAGGACAATATTATTGATGACCTGGGATGAAACATGAGATTGTAAGTATGTGAGTAGGTGCTTGATTTGTTAGCAAGTCAAGGCCCTAAAGATCTACCGGGTTATCTTACCTTTGAGATTGCTTGAATGGAAATGGGAGAAGATTTCCATCGAGTTTATCAGGGGTTTACCGAAAGAGAGCAAAGAGTTATGATATCATTTGGTGATTGTAGACCATTTGATGAAAACCGCACACTTTATTCTTGGAAGGATCATCTATCCAGTTAAGACTAGGGTACAGTTGTACCTAAGAAAGATTGATAGATTGTGGTGTGCCGGTGAAGATTTTATCAGATTGAGACACTCGCTTTGTCTCGGAGTTTTGGCAATGTTTAGACACTTTGTGGTAGAAAGTGTCGTTCTTCCGCTCATTTGGATGAGATTGGAGAAAATAGACTTTTGGTACTCAAGTTGTAACAAATGACTAGCGAGTCTATCATTTGTTTAGAGAAAGGTTAAGGGTTAACCAAAGTTGACAACAAGATTCGGTGTAGTCCGTTCAAGCTATAGTAGTGGATCTCGTTTACTTCAAGTGGCACCAATGAAGGGTGTTATGGGAGTTGGGAATAAGGGTCAGTTGATCTCTAAGTTTATTGGCCTATTGAGATACTCAATCAAATAGAAGTGGTAGCTTATTGTTTAACTTCTCCACTTTCGTTATCGGCCGTTATAATGTTTTCCATGTATTGATGCTATGGGAATACATGGTGAATCTGTTCCACGTGATTGATTATGAACTGATGGTTTTGAATGCTAATATGTCTTATGAGAAGACGCCAGTTAAGATAAGAGCATTCGAACAAAAGTGACGAGAAATAAAAGGGAATTCACTTGGTTAAGATTCTTTGAAAGAACCAAGTATCAAAGAAAGCAACGTGGGAACGTCTGGATGAGATACAGTCAAAGTACCCTCGCTTTATTCACTTAGTGAACGCACTTTTCGAGGACGAAAAGTCTTTTAAGAAGGGTAGATTGTAACGTCCCGTTATTTTGAAGTGAAATTTTTATTTTATTTTATTTAATGTTTTTTATTTATTTCAATTTAAGTATTTAGATTAATTATTATTTTTGTAATTTCGATTTTAGTAGTTAATATCGCCCGAAATTCTTTTTAATCGTTTTCATACTTTAAATTTCGTTTCAGTGACATTAATAAATATTAATAGGCCAATTAATAATTATTAATCACCTTTAGATTTATTTAAGAGCATCGGGTTTCGATTCGTAAGTCAAAAGTCATAAAAGGACGTAACCGTCATTTCCAAAATTCCTAAATATCTATTTACTATTCACTTCATCTTCTTTAAAATACCATTGACCCACAATTGACCAAAACACTCCCATTTTTCTTCTCATTGCCGTGAGTCCAAGGAAGGGACGAGAAAAGTTTGGGCTTTGCTCGTTTCTCGGCGGATCGACTCGATTTTGGTTGCATCGGAAAACCC
The DNA here is from genome assembly GCA_028015215.1 of Gynostemma pentaphyllum. Lineage (NCBI taxonomy): Eukaryota > Viridiplantae > Streptophyta > Magnoliopsida > Cucurbitales > Cucurbitaceae > Gynostemma > Gynostemma pentaphyllum. The sequence goes on along the minus strand of CM051346.1, from coordinate 18,367,421 downwards.
TCGAGTCTAGGATTTATTTCCACCTAACCATCGTTCCTTTCTCTCGAGATCCACGGAGTTCTCGGTAAGTAAAGTTTCAAATCCTAAGCTCTAAATAGTGTTTTAATGGAGTTTTCTTTGTTTTCTTTCGATTTCTTGCCGTGAAACTCGGTGTTTGTAAATACGGGAGTAGTTTTAAGAGTTTTTGGAAACTTTCCCATAACCATAAAATCGAGTTTCAGTCGAAACCCTTCCCATTTGAAATTTACCTTTTGGGATTTGATTATGGGTTATTTATTAATGAATTATTGTTTATTTAAATTCAATTCGGGAAAGGGCATAATGTTCAAAAATCTGAATCATCAATACCCATTGAAATCGGGAATATCGAATTTGCTTAAAACCAACTCGAAACACATTTAAATTGCCTAAAAACCGGAAAATCAAAACTCTTTTTGAAGGGGGGAATTAATGGAGGAGAGAGAAAAATATATTAAAATATTGTTAAAAAAAGCCACGTCAGCATGCCACATCAGCCTCCGTTAATGACCAAACGGAAAAATGGACGGAAGGACGAAAATGACACGATTTGGAAAGTTCAGGGACGATTTTGATCTTTTTTGAAAGTTCAGGGACGAAAACGAAACCAGATGTAAAGTTCAGGGACGAAAATGGTATTTTTCCCTAAATCTAATCATGCTCTTTTAATATGTAATTCTTGCCAAATATTTTTATTGATGATTTCATTATTTTATTCTACATTATGTTTTTATATATTGTCGCTCTTGGATTTCTTATAAAATAAAGTTCATGTTCCTCAATTGAGAAATTTCTTACTTAAAATATATTTTGAAAATAATTTTATATTTCAATTCTAAATTTTTCAATTGATTGTTTATGATGTGAAACTTTCAATTGATTTTTATGAATCAAATTCCATATAATTTAGCAAAACATAAAAATACTCTTACACCTAGCCAATTTTCCATTATTATATTTTTTAAACTCAATTTTAATATATTTTTAATTTTCAAAATTCAAATTTCCATCTCTTCTCTCTTTTCTTAAATTTCAATTAAATCGTTTCTTGAAATTTAGCTCCCTATAGATACGACTGCCCAATCAAAACTACAATCTGACTCCTTAGTGTTAGATCACCATGTAATTTCAACATTCAAGTAAAGACTTAGTTTTTCATTTTGCTAATGAGGCTGAGCTGCCATGGAAGCGTGGAAGCAAGACAATGTTCAAGAAGGTGAAGAGAGAGGGAGGAAGAAAAAAAAATTGACATTTGAAAATCTAACCATTTTTTTAGTAATATTTATAAAAATATTAGCTCTAAAAATATTTGTAAATATAGTAAAATTTGATCTGATATATCAGTGATAAATATTGAATTACATATTTTTACACTAAGTTTATAAAAATGATACACATATCAATCATTGATTAATATAGTAAAATTATTACATTTGTAAATAATTTTTAGAATTGATATTTTTATAAATATTGCATCAAAATATGAAGAAGAAAAAAAAAAGCAAAGGAATTAATAATAATTTTAAAAGTCACACCAACAATAATAATAAATATTAATATTTTAATATCCTTGTTTTCAATTGACGACCACATAAACGATTTTGGATGATAAAATCAAAGTGTAGGTTTTTTTTTTTTTTTTTTTTTTTTTTTTTTTTTTTTTTTGCATTTAACTCAAATCCTATAAAAAGTCTATGGTAGTAGTTGTTTGTAGCTAGCGTGAGACTTTTTTCATGTAGTGCATGTCATATGTGTTCCATGTTAGTATTGTATAAAGCATGCTATGATATGTCATGATCAAGGAAGAAAAAGTCGATGACAGCCTCAACTTTATCGTCGACAAATCGCTCAAACGGAGGTGCGATAATTCGACGTGGGGGTAACGAAAATCTTTTCCTGAATGGTGGACATGTCGACGATAACGTGGATAATTCGAAGTCGTCGAAGAAATCGTTGATATATCGCCGGAAAGTCGAAGTCTGTGAGTGAGCCAATTTGAGGAAAATGAAAAGAGAAAATGTTGAAGACTATTTGGAGAAGACAGAGAAATGATGGTGTGAAAAAATAAGTAATTTGACTTCTTCCCTTCCACCGATTCAGCAGCCAATAAGAGATATAAATGAAATTTTTATTTTTTTAATATTAAAAGATAGTGATTGGGTTAAAATAGAGGTGGTTTCTTTATTTTATTTGTAAATTACAAATTCTAATTTGAAAGTTATTCACTCACTTATTTTACATACATTTTAATATTATTATAAATTAATTAAAAAAATAAAATCTCTATTTATTATTATTTTTAAAAGGATAAAATATTAGTTTTAATATTTAAATTATAATTCATTAAGTGTTTATTTAAAAATTTATTTTACGATGGACTATGAATAGTTATGTTGTTTTTAGTAATATATATTTACAAATGATCATTGAATTAAACATATTTTAATATGATCACCGATAAAATTTATTGTAATATTTTAATTTTGATATGTTTACTATCATATATGGGTGGCAAACTCTATTATAGGATAGATTATAACTAATTTAAGTTATTGTGAAAGTTTTAATAATAAAGATAAAAAATTCATTTAAGTTTCCATAGTTTCCGTGATTTTTATGGGAATGTCCGTCGACATCGACAACTCCGTCGATAACTCCGTATATTTGAACCTCGACATTTTCATCGATAACGACTTTTTCTTCCTTGGTCATGATGCATATGGAAGTCTTGTATGATATTAATTTTTCGTTTGAAAAATCTGGTAAATAAAAATTTCAAATTTTAATCAAATAAAAAAACATTGAAAACAAAGTATTTAAATAATTTTACATTGAATTACTTAAATAAAAAATAGGTTTGAATATAATTTTGGTCCTGATGATTTGACCATTGTTTCATTTGGGTCTCTTTGGTTTAAAAAATTTCAAAATGGTCCTTATGGTTTGATTAAAACTTATTAATAGTCTCTTCTCTTAATGGTTTGACAGAAAAATTATGTGGCTATGATGTGGCGTATGCGTGGCAGAGAGAGGGGATGACAACATGTACACTTAATCATTGAGTCAGATTTTTTTATAAAAAAAAAAAAGGTGGGTCGGGTAAATAAACTATTATTTATGTTAACATAATAGCTAAAAATTCTTAGTTCTCAAATGTAAATAATAACTAAAGACTCCAATCTTTTTGTCATGTGTGCACCACATCACCATCTAATGGGCCACATAATTTTTCTATCAATTCATTAACGGTAGGGATCATTAATAAGGTTTTATTAAACCCTAAACCATAGGGACCCAAATGGAACAACGACCAAACCATAAGGACAAATATTGTATTTGAGTTTTTGGGATTTTTGACCTTCAAAATACGCATATAAAGATTATTGATCTCCATTCTCATTTTAACTCTTTGACCTTACGATGATGTCATTTTGTTTTGAAAATACCTTTTTACCTTTAAACTTTTATATATTGAATACTCAACATCGCTCATTTGTATTTTTTATCTGTCCCAAAACCTCAACACAAGCTTCACATAGCCTCAAATAATCTTCAAGCTTTTGATTCTTGCTACAAGGTTATATATGTTATCCTTTAGTTTCAAATATTTATTAAAAAAAAAAAAGTTGACCTAAAATTTGCATGAGTTTTGCCTCCAATATTTGGACCAAAATTGGTGTTTTTCCTCAAAATTTAGAATCGAAATTATCTCGAGATTTAAGTTATGACTAAAAAATAAAATATTAAAATAAAAAATAAAAACCTTTATTTTGTTTATAATTAAAAATCAATAAAAATATATAAAAGAAAAGGAGAGAAAGAAAGAAGCCTTTTTTTTAATTTATTATTTATTATTAGTTAAACAAAAAAAAAAAATGCTAATTTGATATTATGAAGGCATTTTACAGTTGAAAATGTCTTCAGAAAAAAATGAAGTTGTCTTGAAAATTAGTCCAATTTCGGATCTAAATTTCGGGGAAAAAACACCAATTTTGATCCAAATTTCGAGGAAAAACTCAAATTTCAATCCAAATTATGGGGAAGAAACTTAAATTTTGGGGCAACACGAATTTTTTTTTTAATAAATAAATGTCGGATTTGAAAATGATAAAATATTTGAAACTCTAAAGGATAACTTGTATTACCTTATGACAAGAATCGAAACCTTGAAGATTACGTGAAGCTAGGTGAAAAGTGTGTTGAGATAGAGAGGGGAGAGAATGTTGGAGTTTTAGAAAAGATAAAATATACAAATGGGAGATGATGGTATTCAATATATTAAAGTTTAAGAAAAAAGGTACTTTCAAAGCAAAATGACATCATCATAACATCAAAAAAGGTTAAAATGAGAATGGATGTTAATAGCCCTTACCACATTCTATTTTGAAGGTTAAGAATCCCAAAAACCACATTGTATTTAAACCTAAAAAATATAATTTAAAAAAATAAATTAAAAAGGTAAAATCATGCAAGTTGGTCCATATAAATTGTCACGTAAATGAAGTTTTGAATATTTTTAAAATTTTGTTACATATTAGTTAATTTTTTAAGAGGGGTTATAAAATGGGTGTACATGTACAAAACTCCTGGAATAGTCACATGTCCGAATGCACAAGTACATACCCCGTGGGTGTGAGTAGAGATATACCTATCAACATCTATTCATCAATAAAGCCTTGTAATATATATGAAGCTTTATTACGAACCTGAAATGCAAAGAGAGAATTCTGAGATACGAATCATCCTTAGAGAAGCTATATTTCATTTCCAAATTAGATTGATTTTCACACCTTTGATGCATAAGACCTCAAATCTGAACTAGGGATTTGGCAAGAGCAGTTTCGAAGAAAGAGACCCCACATTTCAAAAATCATGGGCTTCTCTTCTATCAGTTGACTACCAACAAGCCAATTCTCAGTTAACACCAAGTAAATGTACAGCTTAAACAGATCGCAACTCTTGTCTTTCACGGTAATTGAGGTAAGTAATCTCAGAACGTCTTCTTCATTAGTTGCCTGAAAAATTAGAATGTTAAATATGATTTCAAATAGAAGACATAGATTGCTAGCTAATTGACTTCAAGTCCTCCTTCTGCAAGTCCAGTTAAATCTTAGGAGTTGAACATATTTCAACAAGCATAAGTGAACATTATCAAGCATGTAACTAATATGGCCCGGAAATTAAAAAATACGTGTAATCTTGCAGAAAAGATGGAAGTTATGGAGCAATAGACAGCAAGAATTTTATGCGAAGAGAACAACTGGTCAATAACAAATGCAGAAAGAACGTAGCACCTCATTTTCAAAGAAAATTAGAAGAATTTGATATGCAACTGCACTCCTCAGGTATTTACTACGGGTATCAGCTCCAAAAACACATTCAACAGCTCGCAAGCAGTTCAGATCCCCGGGAATCCTATGCTCACAACCACAAATTAATAACCAAAGGCAGCCAAAAAAAGTAGTTATCATTAGGTTGACTATAAATATGCTTTCGTACACTCGTAGGTTCTTTACATAGCTAGCAAGAGTACAATACCTGCAAACAAGAGATTTTGCTATTTTCTCACATGATGCCTTCCATTCCTTATCTGAAAGGTAACGGATAAGTGATTGCAAGCATTCACATAACAGCTCCGTTAAGCCTTGAAACTGGCGGTCTAGAAATAAACAAAAAATAGCTTCAGCTAGCCACTCAACTTCAGAGGTCGCAAATATATGCTTTATACTCCTGCAAAGATTGAAAAATGAAATACAAAGTCAAAACGGCAATAATGAAAATACACACTTTTACAATAGCCATATTAAATTTAATACTCATGATATCAGTGTATGCCAAAGCCAAATGGATTAAAAACTAATGAAAGTTTCAAACAAGATACTTCTTACTTTGTTTGGCAACAAACGGTAATAAATTTGGTCCAAGCTCTTATATTTTGAGGTGGCCTTCCATGTCCAGAACCTAACAATATACCACAACTTGTTGAAATGAGTTGCAGACTATTGACTTGAAAAAACATTGGGGACCCTACATGACAGTTGAAATATGCTTTTTTATATCAACTTCGATATAGAAAATCAGATACTGACACAGCACATAAATAGAAAAATAACTAAGAAATTGATAGCAAAATTTCTTATTCTTGTTAACATAGTCCACTACAGATTTATTTGAATAAGTAGGACTCCTATTTACCACGCATAGTACATTGAAGTGCAGATGGTCAGAAGAAAAAACATTAATTTAGGGACTATAGCTAGATACTACTCAAATAGAAGGGAAGGACAGATTACACAGGAAAATAGCAGATATTCAAAAGACTTGTTCTTTCCAATTTCTTACCAGATTCTAGTTACCTTCTCCTGCCTAAACCATCACCTTTTTATTCACAATTGTTTCAATGGCAATGTTACTGCGAATTGCCCAGACGATCTCCAAGATCAAGGCAATAAACTCGGGCAGACAACCAAGTCAGGATGAAGCTTGGGAAGGATTAAGGAATGTGTAATCTCCTATTAGTACCCATGGTCGACTTAGAATTTATTTTAGGACTCGATTTCTCTCTGAAGGCAAAGGTGAAAGGTCATTGATGATGAGAGAATACCATATTTTGCTAACGCCAATTTTGTAGATCAATTAGCAGCCACTGATAGGCAGGAAGAGAGCCAACCCTTCACAACACAGGTAAAAAAAGGAGGAGAGCACCTTTCTCGCTATACTCTCTGTAGTGCAGAAAGGTCAGGATGAAGTGCTTGATCAAGAGCTATTTAAGAAAAGAATGCAAGGGGTAAAGAGTTTGGAGCTTCGGGACATGGCTGCTAGTGCATGTCCTCGACACTAAACAGTTTCTGTAGCAAAGATGTAAGTAAAAAATGGTACCATAGATTTATCATCTTCTGTCCATCCAGGTGTCTTACTTTGTTTATGGTGGAATGGAGTTGGTCTTAATGTTGATGGGAGTCACATTCACAAATAGGTTGAATGTCTTGTGCCAAGGGTTGCCGAGAAAGGGAAGTAATTTGTGGAGGATACATGGTTCTCACAACAGAGGCATGGATGCGAGGCTTCATGCAGATATGTTCAATGACGAGAACCCCACTACTATTGTTGAGATAACGTAAAGATGTTAGATGTCCGAAAGTGTTAAACCCAGATTTTAAGATAAGGGCAATGTGGTCTAGTAATTATGCTCGAGTTAGGAAAGATGAGATCTAGAAAATTCAAACTAAAGTCATTAGGATAAGACAAATTTAATCTTTAAAGGTATTCTCAATAACCCTCAATCATCAAACCTCCACCAATAGCACGTTTTTTTTTAATAATAAACAATGTTATTTCATTGATATATGAAAAGAGCCAAAAAGGCAAAGAAGGAAATTACAAAAAAGTCTTCCAATTGGAGGCTATAACAGAGTGAGCATAATTACAAAAAGATTTACAAGTTGCACTCTAAATAGAGGCATTAAGAACGCTAAGCTCCCAAATAGCACATTTAATATATCGTCAAAACCTCGAAAGATCAATAAATTCAATACTAAAGATATGAAAAATGTCAATTAAAACTTCCAAAACAAATAAAACTACAACCATAGTTGGAAGAAAATATCGATGTCGACAAGTCAATTTTACGGAAAAGTCAATGTTGACGGATATTTCGAGAAATGTCGATTTTGGTGTCAATGAAGAAAACAATTATTATCCAATATAGTTTACTAACAATATAACTATCCTAATATATTTAGCTTAATATATACATCAAATATCAATATCATCAATTTTAAGAACATCAAACTTAACGAGGTAGAATGATAAACATTAAGTAAGAAATAGATAATATGAGTAAGAAACCTAACAAATAAAGTTAAAAATTGTATAACATAAAAAATTAATTATAAAGTATATTTTAATAAATAAGATGATGATTATTTTACAAGGATATCATTGGATATTCTCAAATATGTCAAAAAATATTGATTAATATGCCGTTGCATATCCATGAAAATCAGTTACATAGCAACTAATTTCCATGAATATGGTATTGTCAAGGAAATATCGTGGATAATGAAGAATATTGACAAAATGTCGCAAACTTCCAGGAAAAAAGATACTATCCCCGGTTGTCGATATCGATGTCGATGGATATTTTATGGATAACACGTATTTTCATCCATTTCCACTTCAAAAATGGAAAAAGATGAGAACAATTCGTTTGCTTTAAAATTCCCTAAATACCTTCTCTACCCCTTCTTTGCACTATAATTATAAAAAGGGTTTCTAGATGATATTTAATCCATCCAAATGTCTCCATCAAAGAAATACTCGCCTCCCATCCCTCCACAATGGCGTGGCGAGGATGGCAAGTGCCACACTAAAGGCGTTCGCCATCCACATGTGAGGTAAGGTAGGGGTTGGGCACCTCCTCTCTCGCCTCGCCTAAAAAACACGTATACACCAGAGTATGGGAGACCAAACCCGAAACCGATAAGCAGGGAGGTTTATTCCTCTGACCGAGCCGAACCAGCCCTGTGCATTAACAAAACCGATACGAACCGAATACTAATTGGTTTTAAGTTTCGGTTTGGGCTTGGGCCTGGGCCTGGGCCTGATGGGCTTGCCTTTTCAGGTCTTATAGCGGGTCGGGTCTAGGGTATGGGTTTTTTATGATGAGAATGAGAGAGGGTATTCTTTTATTACATTTTGGTTATTATTTTTTATTTTTAAAATTTCATGCGATACACGTGACGTGCTAGGGGATGTGTTTTTTTTTTTATGATTTATCGGTTCAGTTTGGTGGGTAATCAGTTTTCTTTGATTACCTCAAACCAAACCGATAACCAGGTTAACATTTGTAAACCGCCACCAAACCGACAACTTTCTCCTGTTTCGGGTTTGGTAGCGGTTTGGTTCGGTTTCGGCTTTCACCCCTACACCAGAGGCATATCACCCCTCCCCTATTGGGAAACAGGATGTTGTAAAATCCATGACATGACCCACATCCATGTCGATGTATACTAGTTCGTGGCTTCGTGGATTTAAACAATGAATCAGCTGGGAAAATCAGTTAATAAAAAGAATGCTACCACATTCTTTGGGAAAGTCCTTTTGCCATGTGGAATTATTTTTTTAGAATTTTGGATTGTCGTAAGGTTGTAGGGAAAGTATGGACGAGTTCCTTGGGTTTTCCCACTCTCATAGAGAGTCTTCTTTTGAAGGCTGGTTTCTTCGCTATCTTGTGGAACCTCTAGTTGGAGAGGAATAAGAGGGTTTTTCACCGGTGCTCAGAGATCCTGGGGGAGCGTTTGAGAAGTCATGCATGTTTTGGCTTTTCCTAATATCCCTGTATTTTTTATAACGAACAACTGGGCCTCCTCATCCTAGTAAGTAGGGTTTTTTTTTTCTTTATTGTTTGGCAGCCCCCTTTTGTTCATTGGCTTATTTTTGGTTGGCTTCATGCTCTTTCATGTTCTTAATGAAAACTGGCTTATCTCATAAAAAAGAAAAAGAAATGTTGCCAAAGCCTCTTATCTCACAACTAACAGACATTGAGTGGAAATTTCATTCAAATATAATTGTAACAACGCAGCAAAGCACATGGTTGTGCATCAGAAACCTAAATGTTATTCATACCATAACCAACCATGGGTTGGCTGGGCTTTTCCTTTAAGCCTTGAGGTAATGGGTTCAAATCATGTGTGGCCACCTACCTAGGATATCATCCTACGAGTTTCCGGATGCCAAGTGTAGAAGGGTCGTGCGGTTGTCTGCGAGATTAGTTGAGGTGCGACGAGCAAGCTCGCCCGGACACTCACAATTATAAAAAATTATTCATACCATATCATGAGCCAGTGATTACCAAAAAAAAAAAAAAATTTAAGCATTCAAAAGATTTTATACACATTCTAAATGCACTTGACACTCCAAAGATGCTACATTTACGGTGATTTGGAATACAGGATAATTTGATCTTGTGACATGAAATCTTTGTTCTCAAATCTAAATATAAAATATCTAATGACCACCAGTAAAAAATGATTAAGATCATTTTGAGTGACAACAAAGCTCTCTTCACAGTTTAGCATGTTGATCTGTGGGTATATAGTATGAGATCAAAGAAGTTCACCAGTATGTACAGATCCAGTGTTTAATGAGCCTTCGTTTTTATACCCATAGATCTCAAGAGCTTCTCTTAATTCAGCATAGTTAGGAAACCAATCAATTTTTAGAGACTGTTGCTCAACCTGATAAAGAATTATAGATAAAACTTCATAAAAAATATGAATAAACATATGCAAAGAACAAATAAAAAGGAGAAACCTCATTTTCTGGTAACATGATACCCCTCCAGAAATCAGAAGCTGATGTTCTTAGCCCTTCTCTAGATGAATATAGCACTGAAATAGAAAAATAAACATATAAAAATAATATAACATATGTTAAGAGTTCCATAAACAAGATTGAAATAATTGATTAGCTCACTTGAATTAAAGGTCCATATGGCTATTGATTTTTCTACATGACCTATTGAAGAAACTAGTTTTGATAGCCAACCATGTATCAACAACCCTTCAAGAAAAGCATCTCCTGCAAAAGAAACATATTAAATAAATTGAAATTTTTTCAGAAGAAATCACAAGAATATTATTAAAAGAGTATGTACAATGGGTAGAGGAAATCTCTGAACTAAAGTTATAAAGACAATAAAATAAATAAATTGATATTTGATATTTGATAACTTAATTAATTAGTTTGTGCTAGTTTTCAGATTGTGAGAAAACCAACGATGGAAAGTCATCTTTAAGGTATTCAACTTACCAACATTTATTCCAAGAGGGAAAAGAAAATAATATAATGAAGATTATACATCAATTTCTTTCTCTAAGATTCTGTGTTGAGTTATTGTGTTTTTATATTCTTCTCTTCTTTGGGATGATAAATAAACTAATTGTTAAAATTGAAATACAAGGTGTACAGATTCATAGAACAAGGGTTCTACCCAAGGCGTGAGTGAGAAGTCGGAATCGGTGTATATGAAAATGTCGAGATTTAAGTTTACAGTATATCAATGTCATTGGATAGATTTGTTTTTCTTATGAAAAAAATAACTCAAAAGATTCATTATAACCATTGCTATTCCTTAGTGGCAAGTTTGGGACACTGTTGTTTTTCGTAGTTTTTGTTGGGAAAAAGTTGTAAATCCTTCTTATAGCTTTCCGGTTCATTCCATGAATTATAAATGGAATTCCTTATTCTAGTTTTTTAGGTTTTTTTTTTTTTTTTTTTTTTTTGTATAAGAGACATTTCATTGATAAATGAAAAGGGGAATACAAAAAGAACACCCCAGGATTACAAAAAAATTCTCCAATTGAGTGCAATAATAGAAGGAGAGAAATTACAAAAGACTTTAGAGTTAGCCGCCCACAAAAAAGAGTGAAGTAAAGGCTGAAGTTGCGAAGGACACCGGCCTGGAAAGTTGAAAACCTCAAAGAGACGTCTTCAAAGCTTTGAAGTAAACGAGCAGTCCCAAAACAAGTGCAAAGGATCCTCCGTGTTTGCACAGCATAAAATACACCTGTTGGGATTAAGGGCCATATCGGGAAACTTCCTCTGAATTTTATCGTAAGTGTTCAAACCACCGTAAAAAATAGTCCACATTAGAACTTTAATTTTTTTCGGGTAACTATCCTTCCAAATAGCTTTAATGATGTCATTGGGAAGAGAAGTAGCAGCCGGAAAGAAAGAGCTAATAGCATTCTTACACGAGAAAAAGCTGCCTCAACCCCCGTGCCAAGATCTGGTGTCCTGAGAAATTCCCGGAGTCAAGCCACTGATGATGTTCATAAGGCACATAAACTCGTCTATTTCGTTGTCCTTGAGGTTCCTTCTGAAAATAACATTTCAGGACTTACACCTAGCATCCCAAAAATCAGAAACAGCGGCATTAGGAGAATTAGACAGTCTGAAAATGGAAGGACAAGCCACAGCCAGAGGAGCATTCAGAGACGTCCACACATCATGCCAAAAGCTAATTGTCAAACCATTGCCAATCTTAAAGGAGCTAGCAGAAGCCAAGTGATTTTCAAGCTTTGAAATCGCCTTCCAAGGGCTGCGGCAAGAGGAATAAGGGTTAGAAGTTGATCTCCATCCCGAGTCAGAAATATAGTGTATCGCTTTAAGCCTTTAATAGTAGTAGCCCATAAAGAATGCTCTTCAATAGGACGTCTCCACAGCCATCTAATGAGAAGTGAATTATTCCTTTTAATGAGATTCCCAAAAGCCAAACCACCAAGCTCCAAGGGCAAAGAAGCAACCTCCCACTTAACAAGGTTAGAGCCACCGGTTTTGGAACACCCCTTCCAGAAGAAATCCCTTAACATCCTCTCTAGCACAATTGCAACAGAATTAGGGATGGCAAACACCGAAAGGAAATAAGTAGGAAGGTTATTCAAAACCGATTGAGCCAAAGTAAGCCTGCCTCCTTTGGATAGCATAACATGCTTTCATCTATCCAGCCTCTTACGCACTTTCTCCACAACCGGATCCCAAAAAGGCTTAGTCTGAGGGTTGCCTCCCAGCCTCCTAGCCTCCCAGGCCAAGATAGACTAGGGGAAGCTTAGAAGCCTTGCACAAGAAAGAGTCAGCCATATCATTAACTACAAAATCCTCCAAATCGATGCCCACAACAACAGTTTTCTCAAGATTGAATTTAAGACCAGCAGCAAGCAGATTATCAACATTAAACCTCTCAAACGTAGAAAAAACGAGGGTACCATCGGCGAATTGGAGATGAGAGATGGAAGTACCACTTCTGCCAACCGGAAATCCGCTAAATAATCTGAAACTTTCCGCATGACAAAGAAGTCTGCTAAGGGAATCAGCCACCAAGGTAAAAAGAAAAGGGGAAAGGGGATCCCCTTGTCTCAACCCTCTTGAGGCTTAAATTCAGTAAAGAGAACACACCTTTTTCTTCAAACTTTTTTCTCTCAGGCACGTTTCCCTAGAAAAGGTTTTCCAGTTGCTATCTTCTCCGGTGTCCTTCACGCCGGAGAAGGTAAACTTCCGATCTCTTCTCCGTCTTACACGGAGAGGATAACAGCATCTCCACGACATTAAACTGTCGTTTCTTGTACCCCTTATTTCTTTTTTCTTCCCTTGCTCCTCCCATGGAGCCCTCAAAATTTTCTCTCACGAGAACTCTTTAAGGTTTTTGTTCCATGGCCTTTTGGAAGGATAGTAGCTGTAAGGTGGAGAATAAGAGATTCTTCATCGACCCTGATAGAGTCACTAAAAAAGGTAGAGTTCTATTAAGGGAAAAGAATAGAGACTTATGGTTTTGTATCTCTTGCGAGCCTCAAATTGTAGTTTGGCTAAAAGATGCTATAGAACATCTCATCGAGACTCCTCAAAACCAGAAGTTCTTTAGGAGTATTGGATGTGAGAACGGGACGGTCATGATTAATAAGGTGACGAACAAGAGAGGCACCTTTGCTGATGTTACTCAACTCATGACAAATGGGAAGAAATCTAATCTCTTCATTCCTTCAGGAGTTGACATAGATGGGTGGGCTAATTTTGTTAATCTGGTTAATGGGAAGTTTGAAGATGATGAGGAAGTAAAGGAGAGACCTGAGAAGGCGAAAAAATTTCAAGACCCTGTTAAAGAGGCTTTCAAAAACAATAAAAGCTCCTTTGCTAAGGTTGTTAGAAGCAGAAGTTCAAATCAGGGTCCTGGAAAGACAATCTTTTCCTTTGCTAGAAAGGCTGTCACTGAGGAAGAGGTGATTCCCATCAACTTAAATGACACTATAGTGGTCATAAGAAGAAATTTCTATGATGATTGGGGGAAGATCTTAAAGAAGATTAAAAAGAGTGTGAGTAGTAATAAGTTTGAGTTTAATCCCTTTCACCCTGATAAAGCCATTCTTAAATGCCCTGGTTTTGAGATGGCCTCTAACCTCTGCTTATTTAATGGCTGGAGTATGTTTGAGGAGGTGATTTTGAAGTTTGAGAGGTGGGATAACCTTAAACACGGTAGACTTGATTTATTACCCAGTTATGGTGGTTGGATTAAGGTTAGAAATATCCCTCTCATTTATTGGTGTCTTGAAGTCTTTAAAGTGATTGGAGATTGCTATGGGGGTTATATCAAAAGCTCCAAAAATACAAGCAACAGAATAGGGAGCTTCGAAGCCTTGATTCAAGTTAAAGAAAATTCATGTGGTTTTATTCCAGTAGAAGTGGAAGTCAAAAATGCTGAGGGGATTGTCTTTATGGCAAATATCGTGGCTGCTCATGACTGGAAGCTGTTGGAAAGAGACTTTCCGACGAGTGGAGGAGCATATCGCCGGCAGACTGCAAATCTTTCTGAGGTTGGGGATAGAGGTGGTCAATACCCAATGGATAAAATCAGAAACTCCTGGAAGTCTATTGTGTCCAATGACCCACGTGATTTTCAGAAAGAAAAAGTTCAGAAACAGGGTTTTTTTCCTACAAATCAGGCGGCTACAGCAGGGCTAATTCCCAATCCTGTTCATGTACCTGTTCATAATGCTTTTGACAGACTGTTTCTTGGAAAAGACACTACTTTTGAAAAAGGGTGTTGTAGTTATGGGCCTAAGTCAGGTTGTCAGAAGGAGGGGATGTTTGATAAATCCTTAGAAGGGGATTTGGGCTGTGGGCCTACTAACCCCGATCCTGGCTTGGGTTGTGGGCCTGTTTCCACTACTCTCAACTGTAAAAAGAAAAAGAAGACTATCTGGAAGGAGCTTGGGAAAAGGAGGACAGAGAGTGAAGTTGACTTGACTTTGCCTAAGAAACTATCCTTTAAAGAAAGGGCTCAAGATAAAATTTCTTTTAAGAACAGCATTATTAATCATTCCACTAGCTTGTCTAAAGCTACAGTGACAGACTTAGAAAATGAGTTTTATAATTCCAGCCCCTTTGAAGACGAAGAGGGAGATCAGTCTATTGCTGAAAGAGATGAGTCTCTTGATGAGAAAGATAAACTGACCTTGGTTGCTTTGTTCAAAGAATCTGCTGCTGAAGAATCAGAGGAAGGAGGTTTCTTTTCCCTTGATCCCTCGAATTCCTTCCATGAAGTGACCTCTTTTCAAGGTACCTTGGAGCTGTCTACTGTACCTGAAACTCAGAAGGCCCTTCAAATTCTTTGCCCAAACCAGTTGCAAGTCTCTACTTTCGAAGATCTAGTTATCAAAGGGAAAGACATTACCTTTAGAGACACTTAGGGGGGAAGAAGAACAAGTTTTGCAGAGTGGCTTAGATTATCAGAGACTTCTGTTGCTCCTATCAAAAAGAAGAAGATAAAGACCAAAGCCAAGAATCAGTTAGATTCTTCCCTTCATGCGGATTCTTTAGAAGATTGGTTTGAAGAGATCGGGGATTCTGAGGGTTCCTTCATTTCTTTTGACGTTAATGGAGAGGAAAGGAGTATTAGATTAGCTAATTGGCTAAGGATTAACAAGGCTACTATTATCCCTGCTAAGGAAAAAACAGTGTTAATGCTTCCTAAAACTCCTATGTCTGACACTAAAGGTAAGAGAGAGTTGCAAAAACTCAAAAGCTCGGTTAATTATGAGAGAGTAAGTCAAAACCTCTCTCATCAGGGTCCTAAAGGTTGTAAATGAATTTTCTTAGCTGGATTGTGAGAGGGCTTGGAGCTTTGTCTAAAAGGAGCCTAGTTAGAGACCCGAAAGCTTTTGTCATTTCTCTTTTGGGTGGCTATCTTCTTCAGGGTAAAGGTTTTGCTCTTTGGGTGATTGCGGTGAGATCTATTTTGTGGATCTTTTGGTTGTTGCTTATTAGGAGCATTTTTTAGTTTCTAGTAGATCTTGTTTTGTTATTTGGAACACTTGTGTTCTAAATGCCTCTTCTTGGAGTGCAATTTGTAAAATTTTTTATAACTTTTTTTCTTCTTCTTTCGCCTCTTTTTAGTTGGCGTTTTTGTAAGTTTCGGCCATTTTTTGGCTCCTTCATTCATCAATGAATTAGCCCTGTTTATTATCAAAAAAAAAAAAACCCTCTTGAGGCTTTAAACTTGCTTCTACTTCTAGGCTTGCCATTGATGATGATAGAATAATCAATAGACGACAAGCAGCCCCTCATCCATTTTCTCCATCTACCCCAAAGTTTTTGGCCTCCATAATTGCATCGAGGAAGTCCCAGTCAACCCGGTCAAGCTTTTTCCAAATCCAGTTTGAACACTAGCCCCTTTTTATTCTTCCTCCTATGATCCTCCACCAGCTCATTAGCGATCAAAATAGAGTCAACAACCTGCCTCTTCCCAATAAAAGCATTTTGATATTTGGATATTGTTTTCGGCAGCACCTTTTTAAGCCTATCAGCAAGGACGTTGGCCAGAATCTTATAAGGGCCCGTGATGAGGCTAATAGGTCTACACTCCTTAACTTCCTTAGCCTCAACTTTCTTCGGGATCAAAGAGATATAAGTTTCGTTGGCGACCTTATTTACCACCACATTAAGAAAGAACTCTTGGAACATACTCATGAAATCATCCTTGAGAATGTTCCAAGAGTTTTTAAAAAACTGCGTAGTAAAACTGTCCAGGCCCGGAGCCTTAGAGTTGCCAAGGCTTGAGATAGCATCAAAAATTTCTTTCAAAGAGAACGGCTGCTCCAGCAAAACATTATCACCACAATCCACCAGAGACCAGTCCAAGGCGGCCGGAATATATCTATTCCCCGGATCTTTAAGTAGAGATTCATAAAAAAGGAGTACACTTCCTTTTCAACGTCGCGGTCATTAACCAGCCTAACCCCTTGAGAGGATAGAATTTCTGAAATAATGGCTTTTTTCCTCCTACCATTTAGAATCCTATGGAAGAACCCTGAGTTTTCATCTCCCTTCTTCAACCATTGTTGTTTAAATTTCTGACCCCAGAAGATATTTTCTTTGTGAGTGACATCCAAGAGAGTCAACCGAGCTAACGACCTCTCATTACACTGTAAAGGGGAGAGGCCTACCAATTCATCCAACCTGTCGAGGTTTTCAATCTGAGAAATAAGGGACTGTTTCTGGTTCTTGATGTTGCCAAACACCTCCAAGTTCCAGCTACGAATCTTATCTTTAAGAAGCTTAAGCCTTGAGAGCAAAGAGAAACCAGCCCAACCCTGCCTTGGAAAAGATCTCCACCAATCCGAAAAATTGGAGCTAAAAGTAGGGTGAGACAACCACATGTTTTCAAAGCGAAAAGGAGTGGGGCCACACCTAAACCCTCCGGATTGCAATTGGATAGGAAAATGATCGGAAACAACGCTTTCAAGCCTCATCACCCGAGCTTCAGAGAACTTGTCAATCCATCTAGAATTCATCAGAAACCTATCGATGCGAGAGTGAACCTTAGAATCATTCATACGGGACCAGGTGAATAAACCATTGGTCATTGGGGGATCAATCAAGGAAAACTACTCGATGAAATCATTAAAGCTTCTCCTACTCTTCGTAAAACCTTTGCTCAAGGAATTTTCCAACGACCATCTGCAGACATTAAAGTCCCCACCCAAGATCCAAGGGCCATCACAGATACCCCTCAAAGCTGAGATCTCATCCCAGAACTGGTCCCTTTCTCCATAAGCAGCAGGCCCATAAATCCCACTAACCCAGAAGGTGGAAGAATCAGAAGTGGAAAAGAGCAAAGAAAGGGAAAAAGCTCTAGAGAAAACTTCTAATATTTTTCTTTTAATTTCTGTCTTTGAGGACTTCTCATCCTCTTTTTGTATTATTTTCATTTGATCAATGAAAGTTGATCTTTTTATAAAAAAAAAAAAGAGATTCATTAATATAATGAAAGATATACAAGTCAACAGGCCCAAAACAACGGTTGCCACCTAAGTACAAGTATGCAAGCCAATTGTTAAGATCAAAAGAATAGGATAGTTACAAAAAGGTTTGGAAGCAACACCCAAAAAGAAGTATTAACATGTGCGAGCTCCCAAACATAATCTCAAGATCTATCCACACCATGGTCTTTCCGAAATCATCCAATCCATGGTCTTCCCGAAATAATCCAATCCATGGTTTTTTCATTAGTTGGACAGTATACAATCCATGGTCTTCCCGAAATCAGATGTAACCTTCCCCCACTTTTCATTTCACGCAATTGAAATAGAGGAGATAGCAATTAGAGATAGATTTCCACGGTCCCCTCCTCCACATACCATGAACCATCACTTTAGTGTCCCAACCATTAGGATGAATGTCAGATCTGCTCAATATAATATGGTGCTAAAGACTATGAGGTTCAAAGGGAGAGTGCCAAAGCCATTTTGCAAGTAAAGCCACATCTTCTCATCTAAATTTTAAGTTCCCCACCCCCTTCTTCCTTCAATTTAGAGACTGAATTCCAGTTAACTAGGACTAAGAGGGACCCCCCTCCTTCATCAACACCTTCCCAAAAAAAGCTTCTCACTGATTTTCCATCTTGTCCATCTCCACAACTGACATTCTAGACACTGACAAAAAATACAAAGATATTCCATTCAACATAGATTGAATTAATGTCAATCTTCCTCCTTTGAAAAGTGGCCCCCTTTTCAATTGGCCAATATTTTCCACAACTAGTTCCCAAGAGGAGGGTTTCTTTAATTATTCCCAATAGGCATCCCTAAATAGGTAAAGGGAAGGGGGAAACAGTATAACCCATTAAGTCTGCCCTTCTATGTAATTAGTCATCATTGCAATTTACACCAACCAAAAGAACATGTTCCTCTGTTTATTTTGAGACCTGAAGCCAATTTTTTTTTTTTAATAGAAAGATTATCTTTCATTGATCAAAGATAAAATAATACAATTTAATAAACGATGATCATTTTGCTATAAATATTCTCACCAAATGAACAGCCCCTTATGTTCTCTACTTCAGTACCATGAATTGGTGGAGTAGCTCAAGTGTTCTTAAATGATCCACAACTTGAGGAGAAGAATTGTTTTGAGAGCAGGTAATGATAGGATATAGGCGATGGCATATTATAATTTTATAAATAGGAAGTTTGTCAAGGAAGTGATAGTTATAAATATAGTGAGTTGGAGGGGTGAAGGATAGGTAGATTTTGGAGAGTGGTTTCGGGAGAGAACTAACCATCTAGATTGTTTTGCAACCTATATATTTTCTTATTTCCACATAATACAAATTGTATTTAACATGTAAGGTCATCATCAGAAATAAAAAGGTATAGAGCAATTTAATTGAAAAACTAAATAATTATTTGTACTTGATGATGAGAAAGAACTCAAACATGAAGGGCACGGGCACACCTTTCTCCACAGTGAGATCCACCAAAGAGTTAACTTCATCACTAAGGAAAGCTTGCAAAAGGTTGCAGCTTTTGAGTTCAGGAATCATTAGAGTTGGCAGACTTTTCTGCAATTTATCCGGAAAAATGCAGCCAATTAGTATTCACAGAAAAGTACTCTTGGATTAATATACTTAAAACAACAAACCTGTTCACCAAAAGCCTTTAAGCCCCATATGGATATATCTTCCTCACCTCCCAATTGATTCATCTGCACGAAACATTCATAGATCAATAGTGGAAAGAAGGCCGTAGAAAACTCGAAAAAAATCTATCCTCATTGGGCATTTCTTGCCTTATTTTGACATTCATCAACAACTTTTGACACCACAGCCTCTTTGCCAAAGTCATCCTCATCTGAATTATAGTCCTTTCGTATCTTCGCCTGTTTAGATTCTTTCTCAACAAGTTTGCATTTATCCTTGTAGTAATCAGTCAAAAGATCATCTAACCCAATAATTTTTTTCCTGATTCGTATCAACAATAGATATCAACGGCCTCCTCGATCACTTGTTTAAAAGAAAGTACAATAAATTAAACAGTTGAGATTTTCATGTACATTAAAACAACAAATTTTTTTTTTTGAAAAGAACACCTCAAAAGGCCATTTCATTGAACAAATGAAAGAAGTACAGAAAAGTAAAAATAAAATAAAAAAGTAAAAGTGGCACTAGACTAACCAAAAAGCCACAAAGCAAGATATACCGTATACCCCCAACCCAAAACCCGCACCGCCACCTAATTACAAGTATGCGGCCCACCTATTAATAATTTGTCCAACCGAATAATTACAAAAAACTTTGGAAGTTGACACCCAAAAGGAGGCATTTACATTTGCCAACTCCCAAACATAATCCCAAGATCTCCTTTCATCCCTAAAAATTCTTCTATTTCTTTCTAGCCAAATACCCCATACAATTGCACTACAACCCGCCCTCCATAACAAATTCCCCTTATCATTCAAAGGGGGGGATACAATCATTTCTTCTAAGGTTATACATTAAAACAACAAATGAAAATAGAAAACCAGAACAATAGCAGTTTCACAGCTCAGTCTCTAAAATAATTATGCAACCTTCAGAATTAAAAATGAGGCCAGAATTATAAACATCAGGACTCTGATTTCAAGCAACAGAATCATATACAAAATCCCAGTTATAGAAGTGTTGAAAATTGAAGGAAAGAACCTCTTCTTTGGAGCAATAGGGGAATCGAGAAGTGGGTCTTCTGACTCGAAGTCTAGAGGGCCATCCATTTCCATTAAACTCACGATTTTACAGAGAATAAAATCTTCGGAGTGGCTTACATTACAGAAAGAAGAAAGAAAAAACCTCTGAAATAGCTTGGAGATGGAGATTTCCCTCCCTTCGACAGTGACTGAACTCGTTTAAATTATCAAGATTACCCCTCATTTTATACCCATTCTCAATTCTGTCCCACATGCTTAGAAACTCTCTTTTCTACCCCCTTCATAATTAAACCACCGGTTTAGTTATTTTGTTTCCAATTATGGCCCGTACTTTGCACTTAACCATAAATTAAATGGGGGTTTTTCAAAAATGGTATTTTAAAGATTTATATTTTTAAATTTTTAAAAATGACATTTCTCACATTGAGATTGATCTAATTTTAGAGTGAGATTGGTGGAATCTCATTCTGAGACATGTTATATTTTAAAAATTACAAAACTTTTGCTATTTAAATTAACATGAGTTTGTGTAAACACCAAACACTAATTCACAATTAAAAAAAAACTTGAAAACTATAATGCAGCCAAAGTCATTGTATTTAAAATTCTAACTTGTGAAATCCATTTCAATAAAGAGTACTGAAACACAAAAGATTAAATAAAACATCCCTCCAAATTCATAAGCAAAACATGTTCAAACAGGGTAATAGTTTTAGGATCATCTACAAATAATGAACAAGTAGTTTTAAAAGTCTAAAAGCAACAACATGAGTCTACACAAGTAGCAACAAGAGTAATAGTCCATAAAATCATGCCGAAGCCAATGACCATCAAGCTATGACTCCTTTGCCTTTACCTGAAATATTTTTTGTGTAATACTATTAGCTAAACTCGCTAAGTGAGAAATAATAGTAAAAGGGGGGTTATTTGCAAATAAATTCAACAAGTGTTCACTTGAATCGTTCTAAATTAATCTTTCCTCATCTAACAACCTAAGTAACATATTTTACTTAAACTTACACCAAAACATCATCACCTCACTCCTGAGGTAAAACTCACAACCAAAAGACAAAACAATTTTAGAAGGTAGCCTTATATGCTTTTTTTTGCTTGGATCCATTAGACTTAGTATGCAAACTAGACTATGGTCCAATTATCAAGTTATCGGTGAGACTTTGGCTTGTATAAGCTTAGTGCTCACTAAGTGATTCAAGTATGCAACGTTAGACGATGGTATAGCAAGTATAACTTCACTTTTATCTAGGGACCATAATGTTAGGAATGATGTCCTAAAACTTGTAATTATTTAATAAAGATAATTATTTTGAATAAATTAAATAAATAAACATAAGTTCTTTTATATTATCTATATTGATTCAATTGATGATATTAGGAATATATGGAAATATATTAATATCAAACATTCAAATAGTAAAATTCTGAGTTACTCTTATGAAATCAAGACTAAGTATGTGAGGCATACGAGAGGATTAAAGTCGAGATGAGCAACTTAAAGTATCTACAGTAAATGGATAACGTTTAGGAATAGGAGTGTTCACAGGGCAGGGCGGGGACGGGGAATGCATTCTCCATCCCTGTCCCCGCACCTAATCCCCGTCCCCATCCCCGCAAATTCCCCGTTTAAAGGGATCGAGGACAGGGATGGAGATTCCCCGCGGGGAAATCACGGGGAACGGGGAATTTTCCTCGCTTAAATTTAAAAATAAAATCGCTAATAGAGTTAAGATAGGGATATAATCTTTAAAAAGATTTTATCCTTATCTTAAATATTTAAATTTTTAACTTGAGATAACAAGATAATTATGTTAAAATATCTTACCATATCTCATCCTTTTCTCTCTCCTTGGGCGTGGACCTCATGGATTGGTGGAAAAAAAAAATTTCTTCTCTTCCTCCCTTTGCTATAGCCGATTTTTGCCTTCTTTGGTATGGGAAAATTACAAATTTTTCCTATACCCTAAAATTAGGGTTTACAAATTTTCTACTAAAATTTAAAATCCTAAATGCCTCAAGAATACGTAAACAGTCAATTAGCAAACCTCCACAATTTATATAGCACAATTTATATAAACATACATAAAACGATTTTTATGCAACCTACCAAAATTTTCGAAAACTCACAATTTTGCATGATAATTAAAACTAGCTCTGATACCAATTGAAGGGATGATTTACTAAAATTAGTGGAATTTTATTTAGTAAACTAATTAACATTTAATTACGGATCTATTAACATCATGCAATTTGTGAAAAACATGTAGATTCATGCTTAATTTCGAAAATTAAAACCCGTTTACTTACATTGAGTAAAATATAGAGAATCGGTTGGAGGTTTCTTTACAGCATCAAATCCTCAGCAACACCAGATCTTCTATGCTATATCCCGATCGAAAGCAAAACTGATTTGTGGGAATCGAACCGGAAGAACAATGGAAGAAGAAATTTCTTCTAAATTTTTCCCTAAGGAAAATCGGCAATTGGGCAAAAACTTGAGAGAGAATTTTCACTTTTCTAATTAAAGTGAGAAGTGTGTAAAATATGAATCCCAATGGTCATATTTATAGGAAAATATGATATCTAATCTCTATAGATATGCTTATCTCCGAAAAAACCCGAAACATCCCGGTTTCTATTATTCAAAAACTGAACCGAACCGGCTAAAACCGAAGCTTCTAAAAAACAAGTAAAAATCCCATACCACTTCCTTATTTCCCCCTAATTTTTATTTATTTGTTTTATTTTATATATTTATTGTGACGACCCGTTCCCGATAAGTAATATTTAAATAAATAATTTATTTATTTAAATAAGTGGGATTGTTTTATTTTGTTTAAAGAGGAAGTGGTGGTTTTAAAATTTTAATTCTTTTACAGGAATTAAATAAAGGATTTTGTTAAAAAAAAAAGAGAGAGAAAAGGGTGTGAAGTGGCGTGGGAGGAGGAGAAAAGAAAAGAAAAGATGTCATCTATTTTCTTCTGAGGAACGTGAAAGGCAGAGAAGGGAGGAAAAAAGGTAGGTTTTGAATTCTCTTCATCTTTTCTTCTTGATCCAATGTGAAATTGTTGATCAAGTGGGTTCTTCTCATTCTTGTTAGGTTGATTCTTGGTGATTGTCAACTTAAAGGAGATAGTTCAAGATTAGAAGTTATCTCTTCAAGTTAGGGTTCAAAGGTATTTTTCTCTTGCCTTTAAATTTTTGAATCTCTAGCTTCTAAGAGGAATTGATTGTTAAACTTGATGAAAAACCCAAAACAAATTTCTAAATTTCATCTTTTCCCCAATTCTATTCAAACCCTAGAAACCCTAACCTTTGATTATTGAAAAACCTCTTCACCCTATCCTTCATTTTGCCAAAAATCAACTAATACCAAACCAAAAGGGACCGCCGCCGCCGCAGTCGCCACCCCCGAAGGGGCAGCAGCCGCCGCAGCAGCCCATAGGGGCTGCTGCTGGCCGACAGCAAGGGCAGCCCTTTGGGGCTGCTCTTGTTCGTCTTTTGCGCCGTTTCGCCACTCCGTTTCGACCCCCTTTTTGTATTTTATGTGTAGGTAAATTTTAGCAAAGGTTTTGATTGTAGTTGGGTCACTTTTCAGGTGCTTGAACCTTTGGAAAAGGAAGATCAACTTGTGCTTGAACTACTTTAGCTTTAAGGTGAGAATTTAGTTAAACTTTTATCAGGGTCAAGTTTAATTTTCTTTTTCTTTATAAGCATGTATTATTCTGATTTGTGTGTTTGGAGTAACTTGGGTGTTGAATTTAAGCATGAAATAAATAATTATATGTTTTGGAGAATTGGAGTTAAGGATATGAGTTTTTATCGGCATGCATGCTTTTGGATAATATAAATTGATGTTACTATTGTGTTCTCTAAATGGTTGGTTTTAAAGTGATGTTTATAATATTTTTAGTCACTTTTTGAGTGTTTTAAGACTTAGAAAAGCTGCTGGAATTTGACATGGTGTAGTAGGATCAATGGAGCCTTAGGTGGAGATTAGTCCAGTCGAAGGCCTTTTCTTGGGAGTTTAGGTGGGGGATTATTTTTGGATGATTCTTGAGTGTGTCTAGGTGATTTTGGGACTGATTAGAGGCTTTAAAAGCTGCTGGAAAATTTTATAAAATTGTCTTACCGGTTAGCGCCGAAAAAGAAGTAAAACCACGCTAGTCTAGCTAGTTTAGCTTTTTAGGGTGGGTTTTCTTCGGGGAATCATCTTGTGAGTTAAAGGTCTAATTTTAGGCATTTCTAGACCCTTTAAATGCTGTAAATACAATGATTTTCCAGAATTTAGAATTTTTGAGATTTAGCCTACTTAAGGTCAGTTTTAGGAGGAAATGGGTTTTCTGAGCTAGAATCTGGGCCTAGGCTTTTTCAAGCATTCTGGTAGTGATGCTTTCTTAAGAATCACATTATTCGATGTCTTAGATAATGTGGTTGTAGGTTCGCATTAAGTAGGGCCATACTTAATGAAGAATAAACCGTTAAGGGGTGAATTAGAGTTGTGCACAACTTAATTACACTTAACGGGGTAGGTTCATTCCATTTGTGATCAATGGGAGAGAATAAACTTGTAGGTTCGCTTGTGAGTCTTGCAAACTCATAAGAAGAATAACTCAAAGATCGAATCGTGGTGACACGGGTTCAATACTTTGAGTGTGCGGCTCACTTTAATTGTGAATAAAGTGGAGCTAAAGCATTGGATGATAAAACTTAAAAGAATGAGATTTTCTCTAGAGTTGAGATTATGCCTTGGAAGTTGAGAGTTATTGGAAGTTGTGAGGCCGAATATGGACTTAAGGAATTTAGAAAGTTTCTCATGGCGTTGCTCTTAATTTAACTTTATTCTCACTGGGCGTAGCCTCATGATGCCACAATGTTTTTTTTCAGGTAATAAAAAGAAGAAAACCGGCAAATGATGGGGTCGTGGATGGTGACTGGTTGGGCTTGGATTTACAAGCCAGCGATGTTTTATTTTATTCTCGTTTGTTGGATTATTGGGCTTTTATTTACATTATTGATATTTTTTTTATGTTTTGAATGTTCCAAAACTTTGATCGGATGATTAGAATTGTTCTGTTTTAAACTGAGCTCAAATAAGATTTCAACGATGCATTTTGGAATTGTAAAGATTTTATTTTGAATGAAATGAGGATTGTTTAGTTTTGATTTAAAATGAGAAGTATTTCATTTTGAGATGTCTTTATTTAAGTTTCCGCTGCGTATTTGCTATTTTCCATGTTTTGGAAAGTTGGGTTGTTACAGTTGGTATCAGAGCCCTTATGGTTCTGAAGACCGTAAATCCAAACCAACCACCACGCCACGAACTCATCGGTGCCAGGTATTTCTATTTTTATTATTTTAACTATGCCATTAAATGAGAAATGATATAAGTTGCCTTAAGTCGTTAGATAAGATATAACTGCGATACGTTGTTGTTATGTCTTATTCTTTTGTTTGTGTGGTTTCAGTATGCCTCCTGTCAATGCACGTGGAAATGCTAGAGGACGCAGTCGAGGCCGTGGTCATCGAGTCAGAGGCCAAGGCCGAGGTTTGGGCCGTGGGGCCATTTATGAGAGTGACGCAGAGTCAAGTAATGAGGTGAATTCTTATGCGACTCCTGTGACAGCTGAATATGAGGAGGCATTGGAAAACCAGCCATCAGTTCCACCTTTGCCACCGGTTGTACCTGTGCCACCAGTTGCACCTGTCCCACCTGTTGTACCAGATGCGCCCGCACCCCCCGCTGTTCAGGGTGTGTTTGTGCCTCAGGCAAAGTATGAGATGATGCAGAGGGCTTTAGGCAGGTTGGGAGGCACTACTGAGCATGCCCGGTTTCTGAATGAATATAAGAAGTACGCGCTGAAGGAATTTGATGGAAAGTCCACTGATCCAGATGAGGCTGAAAAGTGGATTTCTCGAGTGGAGCAGGCCTTGGAATTCATCAATTGCCCTGATCACTTGAAAGTGCACTGTAGTACTTTCAGGCTTGTTGATGATGCCCTTTACTGGTAGAGGACCGCTAAGAAGACCCTTGGTCAGGATGTGACTTGGGAATAGTTTCATGAACTGTTTTGCAATAAATATTTTTCTGAGCGTGTCAAAAGTGATAAAGAGGTGGAGTTTCTGGCCTTAAAACAGAATGGCATGTCAGTACTTGATTTGGAGAGGGAATTTCACAGGTTAGCAAAGTTTGCTGAGTATCAGGTTGCTACACCTGAATTGAGGTTGAAGAGGTTTATACTGGCACTGGATGATGACCTTAGAGGTCAACTTGAGGCTATTGAGCCAACTGATTATGCCTCTGCCTTGAAAAAGGCCATTGCTCTTGATCCAAAAAGTAAGGGCAAAGCTGTTGTGAAAGAAGCTGGGGAGCCAGTTGTGGGGCAGAAAAGGAAGTCTGAGGTTGAGTCAAGTCAGAAACAGACTAACCAGGGTACAAGTAAGAATCAGTTTCAGCAGAACAGGCAGACTGGTCAGTTTCAGCAAAACCGACAGTTTCAGAGGGGCAATCAGCAAGGGCAGAAACCAGAATGTAAGAATTGCAGGCAACAACATTGGGGTAACTGTACTTTGCCTCGCAGGTGCTTTATTTATCAGCAGGAGGGTCACATCTCCACAGAATGCAAAAAGAGGCAGGATAAAACGGTTGAGCAGAATC
Source organism: Gynostemma pentaphyllum (assembly GCA_028015215.1). NCBI lineage: Eukaryota > Viridiplantae > Streptophyta > Magnoliopsida > Cucurbitales > Cucurbitaceae > Gynostemma > Gynostemma pentaphyllum. The sequence continues at coordinate 18,340,216 of CM051346.1, read as the reverse complement.
AGCCTAGACAGAATGTGCAGCAAGGTAGGCTGTTTGCTACTAATAAGGCTGAGGCTGAGGCAGCAGGCAATGTGGTAACAGGTACATTATCTCTTTTGGGTCATAGTGTCTTTGTTTTGTTTGATTCTGAGGCGAGTCATTCATTTATATCTGCTACTTTTGTTGAGCATGCTCGTATAGACACTTTGCCATTAGAGTTTGTACTGTCTGTTTCTACTCCGATTGGTTTGACTGTGAATGTGAATAGGAAAGTAGAAACTGATGATTTGTGCATATTAGGAGAGTATGTGCATGTTTCTTTGACTGTTTTGCCTATGGATGACTTTGATCTGATACTTGGTATGGATTGGTTAAAAGCCAACTTTGCTATGATAGACTGTCATAGGAGGGAAGTAAAGTTTAAGGGTCCTGGTGGGACTGAGTTAAAGTTTAAGGGTCCTGGTGGGACTGAGTTAAAGTTTAAGGGATCTAATAGAAAGGTTGCACCTGTAGTCATTTCTGTTTTGCAAGCTCAGAAATTGATAGAGGAAGGGGCTTGGGCATACTTAGCTAATGTGGTAGACACCACTGTGAAAGAGATCTGTATTGAGTCTGTACCTGTAGTGAGGGAGTTTATGGATGTTTTTCCTGATGAATTACCTGGTTTACCTCCCGTTAGGCAGTTAGACTTTCAGATTGATGTTTTGCCTAGCACTGCTCCGTTGTCAAAAGCACCCTATAGGATGGCCCCAGCTGAGTTGAAAGAGTTGAAAACTTCGATTCCGGAGTTATTAGACTTGGGTTTTATCCGCCTGGTGTGTCACCTTGGGGAGCCCCAGTTTTGTTTGTTAAGAAGAAGGATGGTACCATGAGACTGTGTATAGATTACCGTGAGTTAAATAAGGTGACCATCAAGAACAAGTATCCTTTGCCTAGGATAGAGGATCTGTTTGACCAGCTAAAGGGTGCAACAGTATTCTCAAAGATTGACCTTTGATCAGGTTATCATCAATTGAGGATAAGGAATGAGGATATACCAAAGACAGCTTTTCGAACTAGATATGGTCATTTCGAGTTCGTTGTGATGTCTTTTGGGTTGACTAATGCTCCTCTTCGCCTTTATGGATCTAATGCACCTTGTTTTGAAGTATTTGGATACCTTCGTGATAGTATTCATAGACGATATCCTAGTGTATTCCAGACTAGGGAGTTACATGATGAGCATCTGAGGATTGTGTTAGCCACTTTGAGGTCCGAGAAACTTTATGCCAAGTTCAGTAAGTGTGAGTTCTGGTTGGATAAAGTTGCCTTTTTGGGACATGTTGGGTCGAGTAGTGGAATACCAGTAGATCCTTCTAAGATTGAAGCTGTTAGTAGTTGGCCCCGACCTACCAGTGTGACTGAGATTCGAAGTTTCCTAGGTTTAGCCGGTTATTACCGAAGGTTTGTGCAAGACTTTGCAAGGATTGCCTCACCTATGACCAAGCTAACCAGGAAAAGTGTGCCTTATGTTTGGGATGATGAGTATGAGCAAAGTTTCGAGGAACTTAAGAAGAGGTTAGTTTCAGCTCCAGTTTTGATAACTCCGGATGATTCTGGGGGTTTAACTATTTATAGTGATGCCTCGGAGAAAGGGTTGGGTTGTGTGTTAATGAAACATGGTAAAGTAGTAGCATATGCTTCTAGACAGCTTAAGGAGCATGAGAAGAAATACCCTACCCATGATTTGGAGTTAGCTGCTGTGATTCATGCCTTAAAGATATAGAGACATTATCTCTATGGAGAGAAGATCCTTATCTTTACTGATCACAAAAGCTTGAAGTATTTCTTTACTCAGAAGGAGTTAAACATGAGACAGCGTAGATGGCTAGAGTTAGTCAAAGACTACGATTGTGACATCCAGTACCACCCAGGTAAAGCCAATGTAGTGGCTGATGCCTTGAGTAGGAAGTCAGCTCATAGTGCAGGTTTGCTTGTGAGACATCCGAGACTTTCAGTGGGAGATGGATAGAGCTGAGATTGAGGTACTTACTTCTGAGATGACTGTTAGTATGGCTAGGTTGACTGTGACACCTTTGTTGAGACAGAGGATTATTGAGGCACATAAAAATGATATTAGTCTTCAGAGTTATGTACTTGATGTTGAGACTGGGTTTCCTGGGTACTTTGCATATGCTTTAGATGGTGGATTGACTTATAAGGGTCATTTGTGTGTACCTGATGTTAAGGGTTTGAAAGGGGAAGTATTGACAGAAGCACGTGGTAATGTTATTGGTGACAATGAGGTCACAGTGTGGTTTGTTATTGATGACAATGTGGTCACGGTGTGTAACATCCCGTTATTTTGAAGTGAAATTTTTATTTATTTATTTATTTTATTTTATTTTATTAAATGTTATTTAGTTATTGATTTATTTCAATTTACATATTTAGTTTAATTATTATTTTTGTAATTTAGAATTTAGTAGTTAATTTCGCCCGAATTTCTTTTTTTAATCGTTTTAATATTTTAAATTCGCTTCGGTGACATTAATAATTATTAACAGGCCAATTAATAATTATTAATCACCTTTAGATTTATTTAAGAGCATCGGGTTTCATTTTATAAGTCAAAAGTCATAAAAGGACGCAACCGTCATTTCCAATTTCCTAAAATATCTAAAATCACTATTCATTCATCTTTAAAAATCCAAATTTTGACCAAATTATTTCATTTTCCTCTCCTTCTCTCTTCTTCCACCGTGAGCCTTCATCCACCATGGGTGAGTTTTTCTTTTCTTCATTTCTCATTCGTTTCTCGATGGATCGGCTTGTTTTCGGTTGCGTTGGATTGGTAGGGACGAGGGCTACCTATCCAACCTAGCCTTGAGAAGTTTCCCGTTCTCTAAGGGAAGTTCCAAAAAGTAAGTTTTCAAAAAATTTTATATAGTTTGTTAGTTTTTTATTATAAATGAGTTTTGAAGTTGAAATCATGAATTTCTATCATGGAAATTGACGATTTTGAGCCCGGATTTTCGAAAATCACTATTCACCTGAAAACACTATTCATCCGAAATCACTATTCACCCGAAAATGCACACTTGTTCTCATCTTAGTTATGAGTTGTAATATGTTGTGCAATTGGTGAATTGTAGGTGCAATTGCTCGGTAGTTGATTCGTGGGAATTTGGAGATTTGGAGAAAATCTTATTTGGCAAAGGTGAGAATAGTTAGGATTTAAAGTAAATTTAGAAAGCAAATAAGTATGATGGTTTGTAGAATTGGAAACTAAGACTAGAATTCAAATCTAAGATTAGAGGGAAGTGAGTTAGTGCCCTTAGGATTTGAAGTTAATCCTTGAAGCGAGAACTTAGGATTTCTCGAAGAAAGCTTTGAATCTTAGAAGATCCTAAGTTAGATTCGTTTCGAAGTTTAGGATGGATCATTGGAAGTTAAAAGATCCAAAACTTTTATATAGAACGATTAATAGAACCTCAGATTATTATTGGAAGTTTAAAATCCTGGAAGGTATAGGTTAATCGTTTAAGATAGGATTTACCTGTGTTAATGTAGCGGAGTTCGATTTACATATCGTTCGTCCGGAGTTTCCTATCTATTTTATTTTATGTCTTTTATTTTATACCCCTCTACTTTATGCTTGCATTGACTACTTTAATTCCATACTTTACTTATTTACTTTTACAAGGATATGCAGACATATGCATATCATATTGCACCACAATATTTTCGCATCATGCATTGAAAAAGAAAAGAAGGGGAGAATGTTGGAGCCTACGGGTAGTGTCCGCATCACCTTCAGAAAAAGAAAAGAAAGTAAAAGAAGGAAAGAAGTTGAATGGTAAGTTACGGGACGTACACATTACTTCTCATGCATAGAAGTTGAATGGTAAGTTACAGGATGTACACATTACTTCTCATGCATAGGGAGTTGAATGGTAAGTTACGGGACGTACGCATTACTTCCTCATGCATAAGGGCAAATGCGAAATCCTACGGGATGTCCTCATGCATTCATGCTTATGATTGATGATATAGAGAATCGAGATGTTATATTTTATACAAAGTTTATTTACTTTACTTATTCTATGTCATAACAAGTTAATGGATGAGGATTTGACTACGAGTGTAGTAATATCATTCTTTGGGAGAATAAGATTTGTTGTAAACCTTGTATATAGTATAAGGTATATATAGAAAATGAGATATAAATGCTATATGCATTTACGAAACCATACTAGAAATATTTGGAATGTAGTTCCACAATTATATTGGAGAATTGGTAAGTAAAAGTGGAACATTTTGATTTAAACTATTTGAATGGATTGATAGCAAAGAGTAAGTATGTTCTTGGACACAAATCGGAAATGCAAGTTTGAGGTCTAACCTTACTTTTTATTCTTATTATTCTCACTGGGCTTAGTTTGTTAGCTCATGATATTACAAACATTTCAGGTAATGATTGGGATCGTGGAAGAGGAGCTGGTGCGCGCTTTATTGAGATGATGATGATTTCGAGATGGACTAGGTGTTATGTAAAAATCCATGTACATGGTTTTGTGAATTTTATATCATTTTTGAGATTTGTACAATTGTATATAGCTCTTAAGAGCTTTTGTCTTTATGTTGATGATTATAATCATTTTGAACTCCTGGATAGGAACTTAATGTTCCTTGTGTATTTTAGATTTTGAAATTAAGATGTAAACAGGTTTTGGCCAGCAAATTTTCAAACATAACCACGCCAAATTTTCTTAAAATAAAAGACTTCTTCTGTGTTTTCTAATTTAATTTATTTAAAAGTGTCGGGTCGTCACACGGTGCGTGGTCATGTTATTGGTGACAATGAGGTCACAGTGTGGCTTGTTATTGGTGACAATCTGGTCACGGTGCGTGGTAATGTTATTGGTGACAATGTGGTCACGGTGCGTGGTAATGTGATAGGTGACAATGTGGTCACGGTGTGGTTTGTGATTGGTGACAAGTTGTCACGGTTTGAATTGGGAATTGTGACAATGTGGTCACATTGTGAGATAACATGTGGAATGACGTAAATGACAGAAATTTACTTTGTTATTTACCTTGTTATGCATTAGTACTATTTAATTGTTTTAGTACTTTATTTCATGAGCTTGAATGTTTATTTTCGAAGTTACATTATAGTGAAATGGGATTGGTTTTTCTTATGCAAAGTACTTGGGAGTATTGAATGGGTAGTAAAGAGCACGATAGGATTTTGGACACATTTTCTGATATGGAATTCGGTCCATAGAAGTGCTTGCATCCATCTTATTCTCACTAGTATTTTTATACTAATGTTGCTAGACTTAAACTTTTTCAGGTAATACTCGTGGGAGAGGGCGAGGTCGTGGAGGTGATGTTGTTTGATTGCGAGCAGATGGCTTTGTGGACATGGACTTACATGTATATTTTGGGGCATTCCATGAATGCTAGTTGAAACATTATATGTTATTGTCTTTAAACTTATATTTTGTGGCTCATGAGAGCCTAAGACTTGTTGTACATATTATTGAGTTTATTTCCTTTGATTTTGTCATGAAATGAAGTATGTACTTCTTTGTTTTTACTTTCTCTGAAATGGGCCCATGTAAACAGGTTTTGGTAGTCCATACTTTAAATGGATCCACGTCAAATTTTTATAAAAATAAAGTCTTCCCTTGTTTATTCTGATTTAAAGATTTGAGAAAATTCGAGTCTTTACAAAGTTCAGCTATGAATCTATATTGGAATTATTCATAGTTAGATAATAAGTAATTAACTAATTGTGAGTTAATCACTTAATTGACTAATTATCAAGCCCATGATCTGTAGGTCCATTTGGTCCCTATGTTAGCCCAAATATCGTAGTCACGGAATCACTTGAAGAAATGAATATAATTAAAGTAAGATAAGTTTAAGTTACTTAAATAGGCAATATTAATTGTTTAAATATTGAGTGTATTTAAATGGTAATTGATATAAATATTATTAATTGTTTAAATAATGAGTTTATTTAAACAGGAAATTAATAATGAAATATTATTAATTGTTTAAATATTGAGTATACTTAAATGTTAATTAATAATTTGAATTAATTTATAATTATTAATTTTTAAATAAATAATTTTATTGAACAAAAAATAATAATTTAATTAATTAATTAATAATAATAAAATATTGACAATTAGAATTATTAATAATTAAATAATGAGTTTATTTAATGGAAATTAATAATTATAATATTTATTATTAATTGTTTGAATAATGAAAATTATTTAAATCAAAATTAATAATTAAATATCATTTGATAATATTTAGTCAAGAGAAAATATCAATATTATTAATTGTTTAAATAAAGTATTTTATTTAAATGTAATTAATAAATGAATTAATTGAGTTGGACTTATTAATTTAAGAGAGAGTTTCTAGCCCACTTGGATTAATGAACCAAATTGAAATTGACCCAAAATAATTAATTAAATAAATTAGATTTATTTATTAATTATTGTGCAATAATCGGCCATATATAATAATTATTAGGAAAATAATTATTTGAATTATGTCCTAAAATAATTATATAGATTTATTTACTCAAGATAAATCAAATAAAAGAAAATAAAATATTCTCTTATTTGTCTATGGTATTTTCAAAAATACCAAGATAAAGGAAAGAGAAAATCTTTTTCTTTTGTATTTTTCTCTATGGAATATTCCGAATGTGATTAGATTCCATTAGCCTATAAATAGGAGGCTTGGGTCATTCATAAGTCACATAACTCAATTCCTAAGAAATTGAAATTCTCTCTTCTCCCTTGCCCTAGTGGTTGCCGATTTTCATACATAAAATAGGAAGAAATTTTCTTTTCTTATGCTTAATTTCTTCTAAAGTTTGATCCCATAATCAGATTTCGCTTGATCGATCGAGATATAGCATAGAAGATCTGGTGTTGCTGAGGATTGATGTTGTAAAGAAACCTCCAACCGATTCTCCATAAATCTGCATACTAATTGCTAAAATGTCAGAACTTTTTAAAAAAATACTCAAAAAGCATTGTAGAAGAAGAAAATTTGACAAATTATAAAATGCCACATAATTATTCAAGCCAAAGACAAAATTGCATGTCATCAAACGAAGACCAATAAAAAAATTGACACGTGTCTTTAAATTAAATTAAAAGATATTAAATTGGCAAGTCAAATAATGCTACATGTCTTTTTCATGGCCATTGGATGACATAAATTAGTCCAATAAAAATATGCCACGTGGTAATTGGCCCAAATAAAATCAAGTCCATATTCGCCAAAGGTCCATAGAAAACTCTATAAATAGAGGGGCCATTCATTCATTAAGGAGGTCAACAACGAAGATGATTAAGAGAAAATACTGAAGACTTTGACGATCAAAGACCTCGAAGAACAACCACTATAAGAAAAATGACTTTAGGAGACGGTATAAATTTTAATGGGTGACGGTAGGGGAAAAAAAGGAGAAATATTGCATAAATCCGTCACCCTTTCTTTAAAACATCCGCTTCATTTTTTTTCACGCCTTATTTTTTTTTCACGTCTTTGTCTCCCTTTTCAATCTCACGCTCACTCACCTTCTCGCTCGAAAGACCAGACGAACCCTAGATCTAAAAGCCATCTCCCTTTTGCTCTCGCTCAATCTCTCAACTTTCGCTCTCATTCTCATTTTGAACTCGCTCTCAATTCTCTATTGCTCTCGAAACTCCATCGTTGACTCTCAAATCGTTCTCATTCTCGGTCTCGCTCGCTCCAATAATCTTTTATTCAGGTGAAAAAATGTTCATTGTTTGTGATATTTTCATTGATTGCGCTGCTCTTTCTCTACCAACTGATAGTTAACAAGGTATCATTGTGATTATTATGAACGATACAGAGGACACATGGATTCCATTAGGGATGCAATTCGATCTCGATCCTCCTGATGAAGATTTTAAGATTCATTAGAGTCAAATGTTATTGTTGCTTGATTCTGAATTACAGCGACTGCGAATTTTTCAAGTTCTTCTTTGACCCTAAATAGTTAATTTTAGGGTTCATTGATTTCTTTGTTGATTGATTTTCTATATTATAGCTCTCATACTATTATTTATTTGCTATATATTAGTGATGATGATGGAGAAATTCTATAAGAGGATAATCTAGAGTTTGATTCTTGGTTTGGAAACGTTATTGTTGTTGAAGACTTCGACGATCAAAGACCTCGAAGAACAACAAAAAAGATTCAGAGAAAAGACTAAAGTCGACGATCAAAGACTCGAAGACAAAAGACTAAAAACTTTGAAGATCAAAGACCTTAAAGATCGAAGCCTCGAATAACGAAGACTTCTCAAAGACCAAAAATCGAAGACCTCGAAATCGAGGTTGAAGACTTTGAAGATTGAAGCCTTGAAGATCAAAGACTTCTCAAATACCAAAGACTTTTCGAAGACCAAATACTCTTTGAAAACTTCTTGAAGACCGGAGATCTCAAAGATCAAAGACCCTAAATGTTGACGACTTTGAAGATCGAAGACTTTAAAGACTTTCTGAAGACCATCTTGAAGATAAATTATTGAGGACTAAAATCTCACTAGTTTCGAAGATTTCAGTGTTCAAGCTTCAAGACCACAACAAATCGATTGATTCTTCACAAGCTCAAAAGCCGAAGATTCAGTCCAACGATTTGAGAAATACGCCAACTGACCCTCGCATTGAAGTTTATATTTTTGAGAAAGCATTAGAGGATTATTTTCATTAGAGATTATAACATTCAATTCATCAAATATAAATTATATTTATTTCGCATTTAATATCATTCTATTTGAAAGTCTGTGTGAAAAAATTGGCACGCCTGGTGGGACAATCTCTACCTTTCATCTCTTTCTCTTTGTCAAATCAACTTCTTCAAAGATTGTTGCTACTCTTGAAGAAAGAATGGCATAAATGGAGAAGAACATTACTTTGATGACGATAGTAGCAGAAGAAAAAGATTCAAAGATTGCAATGCTCATGAATAAGCTAGAAAATCATCATCTTGCTGAAACAAGTGGTAGCGGAAAAACCAATCAGAAAAAGCACCAACAGCAACATTCCACCTCAATTACTTCTCTATTTGTCCAACAACTTCAAGACATGATGACAAATTCTATCATAGCCCAATATGGCGCACCGTCTCAAAATTCTTTCTTGCATTCCAAGCATATACAAAGAGAATTGATAACTTGAGAATGCCAGTGGGATATCAACCACCAAAATTTCAACAATTCGATGGAAGGGGCAACCTAAAGCAACATATTGCCCATTTCATCGAAATTTGTGAAAATACTTGTATGAGAGAAGACCTTCTAGTCAAACAATTTGTACACACTTTGAAGCGAAATGCCTTCTATTGTGTAATGGCTCGAGTTTTAGAATAATAATTTAGTATTTATTTTATTTAATTAAATTGTTAAACTGGTTAAATGGGTTTTACTATTGATATTTATATTTTAAACTTATTAAATGAATTGTTTTGAATGGTTATTAAAGGTTAAAATGAAAACTATGGTTGGGTTACAACCTGACCATGGTCAAAATGAAAATTCAGGTTTGGTTAAAACTAACTACAGTTAGTTGAGAAGGGGGGGCTGTTTTGATACGAAATTAAATGGATGGACTTAAAACCACGAGTTGGTATTCCAAATGGGGGTTTGTTAAAAAAACAAAACAAAACACATAATGGACAATTTTACAAATAGTTAAATAAGGATTAAGGCATATTTTATCATTTCTCTTTAATCAAACAAATATTTAATACATATGTTATCATTTCTCATTAAAGTAAAAATTAAAAAAAAAAAAAAACTACTTTGCTTTTCTCAAATTTCCCTGCTCACATCTGAACACCCCATGGTGTGGGTTTTGTGGCTTTTATTTATTATAAAGCCATTTGGGTTTTAATATATATATTTATACTCTCTCTTTTTCTTTTATTTTGTATTAAAAATAGCAATCAAATGCTGAAAGTCCTCTCTTCCTCACCTTCTCGACTGAACAGCAGGAAAGAAAGAAAATTGGGAAAATTGGTGGTTTTTTTTTATATTAAAACTTCAATTAAAAACTTATTTCTTCTTAATTCTAATCCTAAAACTCAAGAGAATGGAAGGTCTACCAAAATTAAGAAGAATCAAGCACCAAACCCTCGATTTTCATGAAGAGATGGTAAGATTTATAACTAGGGTTTCTTTGTAAAATTGGGGATTTTGGAAAATTGGTTAAGAGTGAGTTTGTATTTGGGTAATTCAAAGGAATAGCATGCCAAATCTTGTAATTGAAATCTTTAAAATTAAAATTTAGTTAAGGTTTTGGATTTCTTCAAAATGAATTATACTTAGAAATTTCATTAAGAGCTTACGTGAGTTTGTAAATGAACTAAAACCCTCCATGACTTTTCTTTATGAACTCTTTTAATAACTTCAAAACCTAAATGATTTTCCTTTAATGTGTGAGTTTAAACTTATGTAATTTATATATTGATTAATTTTAGAAGCATGAGACTAAACTTAGCTATGTTCTTGAGAAAGAATTCAAAGCCAAATCATTCCCCCACCGTTTTTATAATTACAAGTTAGTGGGCTGTTCTTCTAACATGGGCTGTGAGGGGCTGTTTAAAGGGTCTCAGGTTGCGATAAAATATTAAAAATTGATGGTTTATAGTATATACAGTATGTTAAATGTGTGGCATCAATTGTATGTAGGTTAAGGGCTCAAAGCAAGTCTCTAAAGTGCAAGCTAATCTTTTGGTAGCTCAAGGTGGGGATAAAAAAAACATAAAGTACTTTTATGTGTGGTTTTTATATAATGAATTGTTGTGTTTTGGTGTTTAAGCTTGGGTAGGATTGACAATTTTTAATAGTAGACGAAGGGTTACTCATGAATAAGTTATTGAAAGTGTGGAAGATAAGAACGGGTTATGGGGAGTGTGAGCATGCTCGGGTGAATGTGTTATTACGGTAAGCTTAAATGTTTCTAATTGGATTTAGTATAGTTATGAAATAAGATTATGTTATGGAAGTCTTTAACATTTTTTAGATACCATGAAAGGGTAGGAAACCATGGACGGAACTCAAGTTCAAAGCCTCCATTGTTGGCCATTTGAAGATTTCCTAGTTTTCCTAATTTTGGAGTTTTCTTAGCCTACTCTTAATGTCTTTCAATTCTGGTATGTTTGGGTGCTTAAATACATATTTTACATAAGAAAATCAAGTTAGGAACTCCAACCAACGATTTTTCAAAAACCCCTCAAATGGCCAAAATCACCATTTTTCCATAGTTTTGGAAGCTTTTTGGAGCAAGTCGGGTTTCAGGGTTTAGATTATTGTTCTTATTGAATTATTTATGATATTTTAAGCTTAAGGTTATTTGTTAAATGTTTGTAATTGATGAGGAAAGAAAAGCCAAGGTCAAGCCTTGTTTTGACTTGAAAAGTGAGAACGAAACAGATTAAAAGCGATAGTATGGTTGGTCGAACGTGATTGTTATATGGGGGTGTGGAGTTTTTGTTAGTATCATATGAGGCTGATTTGGGATCAATACTTTGTGTTTGAAAGCAAAAGTAAGGAGGTGGATAGTGAAATGAAAGCCGATTAGTCGAATTAGTTGTGATTGTTTGAGAAAGCAAAATGAGCGGGATTATTATAGATATAACCTCACATCCATTCAATCATTGAGTTAATCTATTATGCCACTTGAGTTTATGGAATGTGTTATGAATGATTGAGTCGTATTCTGATTGGGATTTATTCATATATATGCTCGATACGTTAAAGGTTAATAATTGATAAGTGATACGATTTAAGCATGGCTACATACATCTCATTACATTCATGCATCACATTTGTTTTGTTTGATGGCCATGGGGTCGTAACCTGTGTAATGGTGTCTGGATATTGGACGTTACATATGGTTATCATGGCGGGTTACATGTAGCTCCGAGGCGCTGTGTGGTGGATGGTCCAAAAGCTAAGTGGCTACTATGATAGCCTAGAAGAATAAAATGAGCTACGGCTCGAGTGATTATTGAGATAGTTTTGAGAAATGCGTGGTTAGACGCGAGAAATATGAAATGGGAAATTGTGAAATGGCTCGAGTGGCTACTGAGATAGCCTAGTACTTATGAGTGGCTACTGAGATGGTTTTTAAGATGTGCGTAGTAAGACGCGAGGAAAGTGTAAGTGAGGAATAATATAAGTTTGATTGCAAGTTTTATGACATCTTCATCATACAATTTTATTGTTTATGTTACTTTGTTTAGCATACATAAGTAAACATTTTAGCCATTACACCTACATCATTTCATTATACATTTTAGCCATTACACCTACATCATTTCATTGTGCCTTTTAGCCATTACAAACATATCATTCCCTTATGCCATTAGCTCATTTCGAGATAGGCCCAATACATTGGTACATGGGTAAGATGTGTGGGATGTCAAAGTATTGATACTTTAATTTGTGGAGTGAGATATCGAAATAACCTTCGAGACCATCAGTGCACGGTAAGATGCATGGAAAGTGAAGGTACTAATTGATGCTTGGTTTGCTAAAGATTGATGACACTTTGATTATATCACAATGTTTAGCCTTCTTGTTTACTCACTTGGTTTTTTTTAAATGTATCATAACATTACTTTATCTTCATGTACTTCCATACATGTATATTTTCTAAGCGGCTGAGATGTGGTTACCTTCAGGTTAGACAAGGTAAGTGGAGCGGGTTTAGAGAGTGTATGTGTAAAAGAGGTAGAGTGGCTTAGTTATGTTAGAGAGGATGGCAAAAAGGAGTGTTAAGCTTATGCGTATTAAGAGGTCTATATTTACAATGATCAGTGTGATGTTAAGGTGAGATGTAATGAGTATCGAGTGGTGGTAGACACGGGATGGGTTTAAGGAGGATGAATAAATTGGAAATAAGGTTTGAGATGTGAGTTTAATTGTAGTGAGGATATCTAGAAAGTTGGTTTTGAATAGTTTGTAATGGTTTAGGGGTTATCTTAGTTGTTAATGGTTTGTTTTAAACGGTGAATGTGAGAGGTTTAGTTAAGGTACGAGATTAAGATTAGGAGGTAGATCCTCTAATGGAAGTAAAGACTCGGTGAGGGGCGAGAGACTTGAATACTTAGACTGTTTTCTGACTATGAATTTAATTCGTAAGTTTACTTTCTTTTCTTTTAATTCTCACTGAGTGCCATGCTCAGAGGTGCTACATATCACCTTTCAGGTCTAGATGCGATCGAGGTCGTGACGAGGAAGCTGGTATGCATTGAAGCTTAAACGCCAAACTTGGGAAGTGGACTGGTGGGTCGTCATAGCCCGAGCTCGAATTGGATTAGTTAAATAAGAGTTAACTTATGTAAAACTAATTATTGTTATGTAATATTTAACGTTTATTGAGCTTGGTTTTCAAGTTGTTGAAGTCATGTTGTAAATGTGTTAGTCTGTTATATTTTCTTTGCGCTTGGCATTTCAAGTGTTTTCTTTTTTCTAAAACCGAGGGATGTGCACTCCCATGATTTTTTTTATGATTTATCTGAAATGTATTACAGGTTTTGGCATAAGTCCAAGTTTCAAACGGCAACATGCCGAATATTTTTTATAAAATTGTTGTTACTTTGTTTCAATTTTATGTTTTCTATGCTTCCGCTGAGAGTACTCGCAGCCTAGCGTTTATTTTGGGTCGGGTCGTTACAGATTAGTACACATGCTTAGAACCAGCATCTATCAATAACTGGGAAGAATTTGAAAGAGAATTTCTCAAACCATTTCTACAGCACGCGGCGAATAGTTAGCATGATGGAACTCACCAACACGAGACAACGAAAAGATGAACCTGTTGTTGATTACATCAACCATTGGAGAGCACTAAGTGTGGATTGCAAAGATCGCTTGACCGAACTATCTGCAGTAGAAATGTGTGCTAAGGGCATGAATTGGGGATTACTTTATATTTTACAAGGTATAAAACCTTATATATTTGAAGAACTAGCACCTCGTGCTCATGATATGGAACTAAGTATTACTTTACGAGGAAATAAAGAACTCTTAATCTCTGATTTGAGAAAAGAAAATAAAGAAGTCAAGAAGGTAGACGAGACTTTTTCAAAAGACTTCTTTGATGACGTGGATGATGGAGAAGACGAAGTTTGTTGCATGTAATATTGTCGACGTGATTGACAATGACGACTCTTCTACAAACGCGATTACAAACATGGACCAAGTCAAGACAAAAGAAGAGAGAGCCAATCAAAAGCATTCTACCTTCGAACAAATTACACCTCCAACTTCTTGCAAATCTGTCTTTCAAAGATTGAGCATAGCTACAACGGAGAAAGGGGATCAACATCAAACTTCCGCTTCTTCTCGCTCTTCGGTCTTCCAAAGGTTAAGCGTGAAGAAAAATCAAATTCAAACTTCCTCTTTTGATCGTCTCAAAGTATCAAACAATCAATATCAAGGTAAAACGAAGATCTCGAAGAAAAGATTGTTGATGGAAGGAAATGATGAAAAAGAAATCCAAAGTATCGTCCCTTCACAAATGAAGAAAAAATCTTCCCTTCTTATAAGTACAGAAGGCTCTTTGAAAGTGAAGCGACATTTTCTCATTTCCACCAATCCAACATGAGAAGAATTTGACCAGTATAGTGGTTTTGGTGGAAGACTGTAACGACCCGGCTTGTAAAGCAAGCCTAGAACGCAAGTACGCAAAGCGGAAGCATAGGATTAACATACTTTGTTTAAAAACAAAACAATAATAACCTAAACATAGATTTCAAGAGAAAAGTTCCAAAAGAAATCCTGCATTATATTAATTCTCGGCATGTCGGCCCTTCTCAAAATATCAAGTTACTTTAAAACATAAGAAAGTATATGGTGAACCGTAAACATAGTTATTACAACCCTTTTTAAAATATACATAGTCATGTACAAACATTTTAAAAGACATGACATAAACCCGGAACTCAAAATGACCCATATGCCACTTCCATAACCAATGCTCTGCATGACCGGTGGTCTAACCTAAAAGCTTCCATCCCAAAGCATCAACGAGCACCACCTGCTGCGCCTCGGACACATCCCCTACTGGCACCTGAAAGGCAATGTAGAGCACCTTTGAGCATAATACACAGTGAAAGCAAAAAGAATTAAAGCCATGATGTGCGATGCTCGGAATGATATGCTCAAATGAAATCAAGTACTAAGAATGTATAAAAATATGCTAGAAATCAAAGACATGTATGTTTGATCAAACCATTGGTATTTCAAGTTCGAGACTAAGCCGAGTCAATAACATTCAACTCGATATCACTTTCCATTATACTTTCCAACAACATATGTTTCCGTATATTTTCCCAATGTCTCACTATACGCATTTCACAAATCATCACATAAATCACTCGAGCCGTAGCTCATTATCCTTTTCCACGCTATCGTAATAGCCAATCTAGCATTCAGGCCATCCACCACACAACGCCTCGGAGCTACATACCTTCCGCCACGGTACCCATGTGTAACGTCCAAAAACCACACACCATTACATAGGTTACGAACCCATGACATTTCAACAAACATATGATATGCATGAATGACATGAAATGTAATTAGCTATGCTTTCTCAAATACTTTTATCGGAAACAAATCTTAGCATAAAAAACATAAATAAGCAAGACTTCCACTTAGCATATGACTTCATCCATCACTTGACACTTTTAAAGTGCAGAAACAAGCATAAAAGGGGCATACTTCAAGTACTATTCTCTAACACCTTAATTATACAAATCTCATCGAACGTCAAATTGAAACTCATTGAGCATATATATAAATATCAAGTAAAAAATGAAATTAATCATGAAGGAATAGCTCATAGTTATATGCAAAAGTAAAGTTGGTTCAAGGCAATTCCGCTCTTTTCGAATTCTTAAGGACATGACAAGCTTAGCCCTCATCTTTCGTTCCTTTCACAACCTCCGATTTCCATAAATTTCATACACCAAAGAGTTCCCAAACCAGCCATATTCAACTCTAACATTCAACCCACACCATCCCACTAACAACCACGAACAACACCGTCGTCACCACTTTGATTCTTTTTGTTCTCACCTTCACAAATAAGCTCCAAACTTGCTTATGCTTGTCTTCCTCATACATCAACCATTAAAAACTAATGGGTAAAATACCATTTTCGTCCCTGAACTTTACATCTGGTTTCGTTTTCGTCCCTGAACTTTCAAAAAAGATCAAAATCGTCCCTGAACTTTCCAAATCGTTTCGTTTTCGTCCTTCCGTCCATTTTTCCGTCTGGTCATTAACGGAGGCTGATGTGGCATGCTGACGTGGCTTTTTTTTAATAATATTTTAATATATTTTTCAATTTTTTTAATCTCTCTCTTCTTTTTCTCTCTCCTCTCACCCTTTCTCTCTCCTCCATGGTCATCTTCTTCCCCTCTTCTTCTTCTCCATCGTCTTCTTTGATGAACCCTCCCAGTCAAGAGACTTCAAACTCTTTCATCAAACTTCTTTCCTAGCAAGCTCAATCTCTCCTAGCAGTTTCGGCCCCCTCCGTGGAGACCTACAACGTTCAGAAGCAAAGACGAAAGCAGGGGCATCCATTATCGTTTTGGCCTTTGCGTTCTCCATACACGAACCAAGAGGTTGTTGGACCAAACTACCTTCATGGGTAGCTCTAAAACCATCATGCGAACCTTCCTGAACAGACGAAACACGCTGAGAACCAACATAATCGAAAACGCCATTGATGCCTCCATGAACAACCTTTGAAGGAGATAAAATGGTAACTTGCAAACCAGGGGGTTTTAGGCCACGAGGCCTTAATGAAAGAGGCTCAAAACCATCAGACGAAGAGGATAGAACACGTTGTTGCAGCCCATACTCAGACAAACGCGAATTACCCTAAAAAACCGCCATTGAAGTGTTAATCTCAGATCTACGGATCTGACCTGTTTCCACGTCACTTTCCCTTCGTTCCTCACCAGAAACCATCGACTTGGCTTCCTCTTCCATCATTAATGAGTGAAACTTGAAGATATCCCCTCCCTCGGCCAGATTTAAAAATCTCAAAAACGGCATACATGAAATCTGCCTAGAAAGCTGGTGAAGAAGATGACCATGAAGGAGAGAGAAAGGGGGAGAAGATGTGGACGAAGATGACCATGGAGGGGAAGAATATTATGAAATTGGTTTTGCTCAAGAGGGGAAGAAGATGACCATGGAGGAGAGAGAAAGGGGGAGAGGAGAGAGAAAAGGAAGAGAGAGATTAAAAAAATTAAAAAATATATTAAAATATTATTAAAAAAAGCCACGTCAGCATGCCACATCAGCCTCCGTTAATGACCAGACGGAAAAATGGACGGAAGGACGAAAACGAAACGATTTGGAAAGTTCAGGGACGATTTTGATCTTTTTTGAAAGTTCAGGGACGAAAACGAAACCAGATGTAAAGTTCAGGGACGAAAATGGTATTTTACCCAAAACTAATTTAGTCTTTAAATAACATTAATAACTCAGTCCATAATATACAAATAAAGTCTCAAGCCCGGTTAGTGGAAAAAGTCCCAAAACTAGCCATTTTAAAGGTTAAATTTTCGGCCAAAAGGAGATTTATCATAAATTCATTGGGTTGTTATTCTAAGGTGTTTTTCATGTATAAAATACATATTTAAACACTCAAATATTCCAGAATTGAAATCCTTTCAATAAAAGTCAAGAAAATAAAAAAATTAAAGAAACTAGAAGCTTGAAAACATTGCCATTAATGGAGTTTTTAGGAGCTTGAACACATCCATGACTTCCAACGTCTAGGAATCTTTTAGAGAGTAGAACTTAGGGCTTGAATTCATAATTTGAAATTGATTTCCAGAATTTTAAAATGAAAGAAAACAACACCCAAAGTGATTAAAAACATCCACTAAGAACAACCTACAAACTCTTTGAAAACCACTTTGTTCTTGAGGGGGGGGGGGCGGAGAGGAAAGGGAAGGTTTTTGGGGAGAGAGATGTTTTATTTTTCTTTCTCTTTTTTTAAAATCAAGCTTTTATACTTTTTGTCACAACGTAATTGCGACGCGGAGCGCCAACATCCAATTTATAGGCCTCTTTATGAAAAGGAAAAATTTGGAGTCGCCACCAACCAAATTCAGGTGTGATTGGTCACCTAATTAATAAAAAATAGTCTATGAAAGCCAGATCGGGTTCGGGAGTCATTTATGTATAGGGAAGGTACTAGCACCCTACAACATCCATTTAAAAAACGGTTACCCTAATCTTATCTTATATTATCTAATTTTTAATTATTGGTCCTTAATTAAATTAATTGGTGAAAAGATTGATTTTAATTTGTAAAAACAAATGTCTCATTTAACCTTCTCTTAACATCAAGAATGATGTAAGTTCAAAGATTGATTGAGCGGGGTTATGACTGTTAATTGAACAATATCGGAATTGGGAATTCCTCACCTAGAGAAATTGAGAGTCTTTACTTCCCAAAATCCCATCATCGGGTTTGTATTTATATTTTAAAACGTTTATTATTATTATTTTTATTCAAAATACTTCTTTTTTTTTATTTTAAAAAAAAGGGTGGTGACAGTTTCCATATATTTATCCAATTCACAATAAGTATATTATTCTTTCATAAAAAAGGGGAATTTTGTACGAAAAATATATATATAATCAATCTTCCAACAATATACAGTGACACTTTTTAGTTTATCTCATTTTTGCAAATAAAACTAATGTTCCAATTAAATGACACTGTTTAAAGAGCATATATATTTTCGTACATGTAAACTCCTAAACTTACAAATTTAAATATGTGAATATATACATGTGCAAAAGGACAAAAACAAATGAAAACAAATTGTAAATGGCATAAGAATACCTGAACGTCAAAAATGAGTTTTTGAAAGCTTTATCGGCAACCGCACTTAATTAATGAAAGAAAACCAACCTTGACTGCGTAATTTATTTGATATCAAACGAGTTGATAGCAAACATTTTGTGGCCTCGTGATCTTGATTTTGAAGAAGAATAAAAAAATTAATCGAGTAACAAGAATTCTCAGAATGTCGAGGTAGGGTTCTTAGCGTTTCTACTGTGTTTCTACTGTATTTTCTACCGTGTTTCTACTATGTCCTATTCTAAGAGTGAGGGGTCCTATTTATAGCCAAAACTAGAGACATTTAAAATAAATTGAGATAAACTTATGATAATAATAGATTAACTCAATCTAAATCAAATAATATCTCTACAAATTTATTTAAATCTATCCCAAATCATATTTATCCTTGGCCATTTAAAATTAATTTAAAATTAACTACCTTATTTCTACAAAAATTTAAAAAAAAAAACTTAAATAACAACTTTTAACATAAATAAAATCAAAAAATTATTTTATATTTAAAATTAAAAGCCAATTTTATTTTTGGAATAAAAATCGTCTTTATCATTTAAATTTAAAACAAAATTAAAATCTAATTATTTTTAAAATATAAGGATCAATTTTATTTTTTAGAATAAAATTATCTTTATTTTTAAAAAAATTAAATTTTATTTTTTATTTCAATTTTCTTTATTTTAAAAATAAAAAAATTTAATAAATTTGGCATGGACAAACTACGGTATCTACAGTTGCCCCCCTTTGTTCATCTTTTAAATATTAAAAAGTTGGACAAAGGAAATAGATATAGTATTTGGAAGGCACAAATTTTTTTTTTTTTTTGAAATGAGTCTTTTAAGTGGATGGAAAAGAATGTATCTTGTTTAACATAGGATTTGGCATCTACCAGGGTTGAACTGCAGTATGTATTTGATTTTTCTGAAAAAGCTTAGAATGCAACAGACTGCGTTTGATGCAGGCGTTGACCTCTACCGAAAGCAATGGACCTGGATTGACGCAGGGTTCGACCTATACCGGGACTAAACCAAAAGTAAGGTTCGATGTAACCGAAAGATAAACAAAAGCGATGGACCTGGATTGATGCAGGCTTCGACCTATACCAGGACTAAACCAAAAGTAAGGTTCGATTTAACCAAAGATGAATAAAAGCGATGGACTTAGATTGACGCAGGCTTCGACCTATACCGGGACTAAACCAAAAGTAAGGTTCGATTTAACCCAAAGATAAATAAAAGCGATGGACCTGGATTGACGCAGGCTTCGACCTATACCGGGACTAAACCAAAAGTAAGGTTCGATTTAACTGAAAGATAAATAAAAGCGATGGACCTGGATTGACACAGGCTTCGACCTATACCGGGACTAAACTAAAAGTAAGGTTCGATTTAACCGAAAGATAAATAAAAACGATGGACCTGGATTGACGCAGGCTTCGACCTATACCGTGACTAAACCAAAAGTAAGGTTCGATTTAACCAAAAAAGTAAAAAATGATAAGTTTTGATGTGAAATAATTTTGCAAAAATTTCAAAACAGGATTGCCCCAGTGTTACGATAAAAACCATATGATTATTCAAAGATTTTTTTTTCAAAATAGCTCGACTCCAATATGTTTATCATTATTTGTACAAGATACTTGGCTTGATATTGGATTATCAAAATAATTCCAGGAATGAGATTTTTTTCTTTTTTGAAGTTGAAAAGACGTCTTCCATTTCTACTAACTCTTGAGGTTAAGTACACTGATACTTCATGTGCATTTAGAAAAACCTTTTCTAGTATCTCCCGATGGAACATTCTCATGTTTATCAGTCTCAATGTTGGGTTTTAACCATGTGTCAAATTTTGATGAGATTCAAGCATTTGCTTCCATAATTTCAGAATCCATTGGTAATCAGTGATGATTGTTTTAAAATTTCTCCAAAATCAAAACGATTTTCTCTTTCTTTGAATTATAATTGTAAAAAGAAAATTTATGTCAACATTTAAAGGAACGAAGTGCTGCCGAAATGATGAAAAAAAAACTAACTTGAAGGGTATTTTATTGATGGAAGTCAATTATTACAAAGGGAATGAATAGAATGAAAGGCGTAAGGTAAATTGAAATTTTGAACAATTTAACTAAGACTGAAACATGAGTCACTGAAATATTCCTGAGCATCCTATATTTTTATTGAGCTTTTTGAGTTTTGCCTCATGCATAATACTTTCGGACATAATTTGAACTGATGGGATTTGACAAATCTTTGCCATCCATATTTGTCAAAACTAAAGCTCCTCCTGAGAAAGCCTTCTTTACCACACATGGTCCCTCATAGTTTAGAGTCCATTTTCCTCGATGATCTTTTTGAACTGGAAGTATTCTTTTTAGAACTAAGTCTCCTTCTCTAAATACTCGGGGCCGGACTTTCTTGTTATATGCTTTCATCATTCTTCTCTAATAAAGTTGGCCTCTACATAATGCTGTCAACCTCTTTTCTTCCACGAAATTAAGTTGTTCGTAGCGATTCTGAACCCACTCAGCTTCTTCTAGTTTTGTTTCCATGAGAACCCTTAGTGAAGGAATTTCAACTTCAATTGGAAGGACTGCTTCCATCCCATAAACTAACGAAAATGGTGTTGCCCCAGTTGAAGTTCGAATAGAGGTGTGATATCCGTGTAAAGCGAAGGGAAGTATTTCATGCCAATCTTTGTATGTGGTTGACATTTTTTCAACAATTCTTTTGATGTTCTTATTAGCTGCCTCTACTGCACCATTCATTTTCGTATAGTAGGGAGTTGAGTTAGGATGCTTGATCTTGAACTGTTCACATAGTTCACTCATCATCTTATTATTTAAATTTCTCCCATTATCGGTAATTAAAACCTCTGGAAGACCATAACGACAAATGATCTCCTTCTTGATAAATCTGATTACCACACTTTTCGTTACTTCCCTATAAGAAGCTGCTTCTACCCATTTAGTGAAGTAATCAATGGCTACCAGAATAAAGCGATGTCCATTTGAAGCTTTGGTTTCAATTGGTCTAATCATGTCTATTTCCCATATAGAAAAAGGCCAAGGTGCTACCAGAACTTGCAGATGAGATGCAAGAACATGAGTTTTATCAGCATATATTTGGCATTTGTGACATTCTCTTGCATATTTGATGCAATCCGTCTCCATGGTTAACCAATAATAACCAGCTCTCAAGACTTGTCTAGACATCATGTGCCCATTTGAGTGAGTGCCACAGATTCCTTCACGTATTTCTTCCATTATTCTGTTGGCTTCTACTGCGTCAACACATCTGAGCAACACCATGTCTTGGTTTCTTTTGTAAAGAATTTCTCCATTGAAGAAGAATTTCATGGATAATTTTCTGAGAGTGCGTTTATCATTCTCCGAAATACCTGGATGGGTATTCTCTACACTTTATAAACTGCTTGATGTCATGATACCATGGTTTTCCATCTGGCTCTTCTTCAATGTTCATGCAAAAGGCTGGAACATCCCGTGTTTCAATCTTGAGAGGTTGCGCTTTTTCTTTGAAATCTACATCAAACATCACCGCCAACGTAGCTAATGCATCAGCTATTTGGTTATCATCTCTTGGTATGTGATCAAAGGTGATCTCATCAAATTTCTTGGATAGTTCAGTTATTAACTTATGATAGGGAATCAACTTGGAATCTCTTGTTTCCCATTCTTCATTTGTTTGATGAATTACTAAAAGCGAGTCCCCATACACCTTTAATTTCTTCACTTTCATATCAAGTGCTGCTTGGAGTCCTATAGAGCAAGCTTCGTACTCTGCCATGTTATTTGTACAGTCAAAACACAATTTAGTGGTGAGCGGGAATATTTTTTCTTCTGGTGATATTAATATTACTCTGATACCATGGCCAAACTCATTGGAGGCTCCATCAAATAACATGACCCATTCATCGGGATCTGAAGATTCTTTTTATACTTCTGCCATAAAAACATGCTCGTCTGGGAAGTCCAGCTTCATTGGTGAATAATCATCAATTGGCTGTTGAGCTAAATAATCAGCAAGTGCGCTTCCTTTCACTGATTTTCTAGTGACATAAACAATGTCATATTCTGATAATAAAACTTGCCATCTAGCAATTCTTCCGGAGAGAGAAGGCTTTTCAAAAATGTATTTTATTGGATCCATTTTTGAAATTAGCCATGTTGTATGATAAAGCATGTATTGTCGCAGTCGATGTGCAGTCCAGGCTAGAGCACAACAAGTTCTTTCGAGAAGGGAGTATTTAGCTTCATAATCGGTGAACTTTTTGTTCAAATAGTATATGGCTTGCTCTTTTCTTCCAGAATCATCATGTTGCCCAAGTACACAGCCCATTGAACTTTCCAAGATGCTGGATATAAGATTAGGGCGCCCGATATTGGCGGGACGAGTACAGGAGGATTCTGTAGATACTGCTTTATCTTTTCAAATGCATTTTGAGAGTCTTCATTCCATACTCCCGTATTGTTCTTACAAAGTAACTTGAAGATGGGTTCACATGTGGCTGTTAGATGAGATATAAACCGGGAAATATAGTTTAATCTTCCCAGAAATCCTCTAACTTCTTTCTCAGTTCTTGGCGGTGGCATTTCTATGATTGCTTTGACCTTATCAGGATCAACTGTGATTTCTTCTTGACTTACCACAAAGCCTAGTAATTTTCCAGAGTTTGCTCCAAATGTGCATTTATTCGGATTGAGTTTTAATTGATATTTTCTCAATCGGTCAAACAACTTCTGGAGAATGTTTGCATGATTCTCCCCATGTTTCGACTTGGCAATCATGTCGTCAACATAAACTTCAATTTCTTTGTGCATCAGATCATGAAACAATGTGACCATTGCACGCTGATAGGTTGCCCCAACATTCTTCATTCCAAATGGCATGACTTTATAGCAGAAGGTTCCCCATAGTGTGATAAATGTGGTCTTTTCCCAATCTTCTGGTGACATTTTGATTTGATTATAGCCTGAAAATCCATCCATGAATGAGAATGTTGAGAAGCCAGCAGTATTATCCACTAAAATATCAATGTGAGGAAGTGGAAAATTATCCTTCGGGCTTGCCCGGTTCAAATCTCTGTAATCAACACACATTCTGACTTTTCCATTTTTCTTTGGCACGGGGACAATATTGGCTACCTATTCAGGGTAATTGGAAACTACTAAGGAACCGGCATCAACTTGCTTTTTAACTTCATCTTTGATTTTGATTAGCATATTAGGTTTCATCTTTCGTAGCTTTTGCCTCACGGGCCCGCATTCAGGCTTAAGCGGTAGACGATGAACTACAATATCTGTGTCTAACCCTGGCATGTCTGTATAAGACCACGCAAAAATATCTGTATATTCATGCAGCAAATTGATGATTTTTTGACGACATTCTTTCGATATATTAGTGCCGATTTTGACCTCTTTAGGTTCTTTTTTAGACCCTAAGTTAATTGTCTCTGTTAATTCTTGATGAGGCCCTAATGTCTTTTCTTCTTCTTCTACCATTCTCAACAATTCAGTGATTGGTTCAAAATCATCCTTTTCCTCATTAAGCTCAATATTGTTTATAGGAGTGTCCCATTTATATTTCCTATCATCAAAGCATTCATTCTCAGTTTTACTGTTTAAAATATCAATTATTTGATTTAGGAATGTGAATGATAAGGCAAATTATGAAAGATAAAGAGAAGTGGAAGATAACAAGGTAGGAAAAGAAATTGACTTTTATTGATATGAAATTGAAATGTTGACATAAAAATTCAAATTACGAAAAATAAAACTAAAAAAGAAAAAAAAATTGTTGAAAATTACTTTGGAATATTAAAAAATGAAGGTAGCTCTACGACCTTCCAATTATTCAGCTTGAATTCTTCAATGACTGGGTAAATCAGTGCAGTTGAGTTCTTTTCTTTTTCTGTTATGGTCGTCACTGCATCAAGGGTCTGACATGATGGTTGCTCTATATAATGGATTATACCACCACTTTTGAAAGTTTGGTACAAATGAGGTATATCCATCTTCTTATAGCATTTCTTCTCCTTTTCTTTCTGTGCTCTGACCATATCTGCATGGCTTGGTTTGAAACCAAAGCCGAACTTCTCCTTGTTGTCCCTCAAATTTAGTAATTCTTCTAGAATGTAATTACAGTCCTCTAAAGATAGCTTGTTCATTCCCAATCTTATGTCTGCATCCTTTTCCAGAGTGTTTGAAGCATATGCCACTTCAAATGAACGGAACAAACATTCTAAAGCATCCACAGCCCCTTCAATATATGGCATTGAATCCGGTTTTGACAGGATAAAATCTTCCTCACCAGATACACAAATTAACTTCTGGTCAACAATAAATTTTAGTTTCTGGTGTAATGATGAGGGGACCACTCCAGACGAGTGAATCCAATGTCGTCCTAGCAGAAAGCTATAAGCAGGCAAGATATCCATGACTTGAAAAGTTATGTTGAACGTGTAGGGTCCTACTTGAATAGGAATTTCAATATCTCCGACGACCTCATTGAGTTTTCCATCCAAAGCTCTCACTATCATTGAGCTTGGCCTGATACAAGATTTCACTACAAAAAAACTGTCAATTTGCTACCACAAAATTGCGACCAAATGGTCGTTTTTTACCTAAAATGCGACCAAATAAGTGGTGGCCAAAAAGTTGGTCGGTCTTGAATTTGTGCGACTGGATAGTCACAAATATACGACCAAAAATTTTTGGTCGCAAAAAAGTCAACCTTTTAAAAATACGACCAGATGGTCGCCTAAAAAGTGACCATCTGGTCGTAATTTATGTGAAAGATAAGTGACCAATTGGTCACATAAAAAAGTGACCAAATGGTCGTATTTTATGTGACCAAATGGTCACTTTTAGGCTCACTTAAAATGCGACCAGATGGTCGCCTAAAAACTGACCATCTGGTCGTAATTTATGTGAAAGATAAGTGACCAATTGGTCACATAAAAAAGTGACCAAATGGTCGTATTTTATGTGACCAAATGGTCACTTTTAGACTAAGTAAAAATACGACCAGATGGTCGCTTTTAAAGTGACCATCTGGTCGCATTTAAGAATTTTTTTTAAAATTTAAATTTCAATAATTAGTTAATTAATTATTTATTTAATTAATATTAAAATTTCATAAAAAAAAATTGGAATTAAAATAAAAAATATATATATCAAATATTAAAAAAACGTTTTATACAGTCGAAAGAATCCTAGAACTACTGCGGAGGGGCGGGGGGTGGGGGAGGAAGCGTCGATGATGAAGGGCCGCCGCCTAGAGATCTGAAGTACGCGGCCAAAGCGGCTGTGACCTGGACCTCGACTCGTGCCTGCATGTCGGCCTCAATAGCAGCGACTCGAGTAACGAAGTCCTCGTGCATAGCCTCCATGTCCGCGCACAGCTGCTGCTCAACCGGAGAAGGGCCGGAGCTAGTGCTCGCTCCGCTCCGTGAGGCCGGGCACATCCGCATAAAGGCGTCGCCCGTACTAGCCGAGCCCAGGAACCGACCCATCGGTGAACCCCTCAGGCGGCCTCCAAGAACGCCTCTCTACGGTCATCCTGAGCCGGTTGCGAGTCTGGTGTGGGCAAATCACGAGTCAAGGACTCCGTGAAACGTTCCTAAACATTTAAAATTCAGAAAATAAAATGGTTAATATATAAGGTAGGAAAAATTTTAAAGAAAAAATAATAATTGAAAAAATTATTAAATACGAATCGCTTTCGCCTTATCGTCGATTTAACGCCCCGTCCTTCTTCGTGTGAAGAACTTGGTGCGACTCATCGGGAGGGACAGGGCGCCCGTGCTTCGCTTCCTAAAAAATTAAAGAGTGAAGAATAAAACATAATAAATTAATAAGTAATTGAAAAAAGAAAACGAGAAAAAAGTACGTAAGTAAGAAAATGACGAAAAAAAAAACATACCAATCGACTATGGTGCTCGTCGTGGGTCCGCGCCCCAGCTGTGTGTTTGGTGGGATTCTTCGCACGGTTGGCCTTATTCCTGCTTGACACTGCCTTGCCCTCAGGAGTGCTCAAGCTCGCAAAAAGCCTCGCGTGGTCCTCCGGGCTCATCCACACGGGGCGGTTTGCTACTTGCCTTCTGCGCGCCCGGAACATGAGGTCCTTGAATCGATCCCGGACGTGACTGTCTCATAGGGGGAACAATCTACTGTCGGTGATATCGGGATCGATAACAGGAAACTTGCCCTGAAAAAATTGAAATAAAAAATTGTTAAAGTAATAAATTTATTTCTATAAATTTCAAAATTAATTAATTATGAAAATAAATGATGTTTTTACCTTCCAATTGTCGTACATCCGACGTTTCTCCGTCGTCGGAATCTTCGTCCAGCGAAGGTCGCTGGGTAGAGGCATGCTCTGGAGGACCTCGCGAAACCGTTTTGAAACGGTTGTATGCGGCTGTACTCTGCAAAATCAAAAAAAATTATTGTGCTATATATTAGAAACTATTAGTTAAAAGGAATAAAAAACACTTTGAAAAATAGTAAACAAAATTACTTACGTATCTCCTTCAATCCGAAGGGTAGAGTCTGCGGCCCGAGACGGCTGCGTGCATGAAGTTGAAGGGCCAGCTGGATCCGACCTTGATGCAGACCCGGACGCATACCCTGATGTAGACCCTGATGCTAAGCCCGGAGTCGTGGCCAGGGAGTCCTGCGGCAGTCGTGGTGTCGTAGAGTCGGTCTCAGGGACTGCATCATCGAGCGTGGCAGCAAGTCCCGTGTCGTAACTAAAGAGGATGTCCAACTCCTCTGTAGTCAGGTCCGCATCAGGGGCAGCGCCAGTAGGCGTTTGCGAAGACCCCTCGTCACCCGCGTCGTCAGGCTCGTCTGACTGGGGAGGACGTCGTCTGCCCGTCATAATCCTACAACCAAAATAAACTAATTTAATACTAATTACGTAAGTAAAATATTGAAATAAATTTAATTAATTAATTAATGAAATAATGTAAATTAAACTAACATAAATTAAGTAAATAATTTAAAATAAACTAATCAAATTAATTTGAATAAAAGTAAATTAAAATTAGATTAATTGAACTAAAATTAATTCAATTAAACTTAAGATTAATTAATTAAAACTAAAATAAACTAATTATTTAATTTTAAATAAAGTAAAGTAAAATTAGATTAATTGAACTAAAATTAATTGAATTAAACTCAAATTAATTTAATTCAATTAATTTTAGTTTCAATTAATCTAATTTTAATTTACTTTAATTCAAATTAATTGATTAGTTTATTTTAGTTTTAATTAATTAATCTTAAGTTTAATTGAATTAATTTTAGTTCAATTAATCTAATTTTAATTTACTTTAATTCAAATTAAATGATTAGTTTATGTTAGTTTTAATTAATCAATCATAAGTTTAATTGAATTAATTTTAGTTCAATTAATCTAATTTTAATTTACTTTTATTCAAATTAATTGATTAGTTTATTGTAGTTTTAATTAATTAATCTTAAGTTTAATTGAATTAATTTTAGTTTCAATTAATCTAATTTTAATTTACTTTAATTCAAATTAAATGATTAGTTTATGTTAGTTTTAATTAATCAATCATAAGTTTAATTGAATTAATTTTAGTTTCAATTAATCTAATTTTAATTTACTTTATTTCAAATTAATTGATTAGAATACTTAAACAAAATTATTCTAATTAATTAATCTAATTGTACTTTCTTTTAATCAAATTTAACTAAAATTAAGTAATTAAACAATTTTTATTTAATAATTAAACTAAAATTAATTAATTAAATTGGTGTAATTCATTAATTTAAACTACTTAAGTATAATTGAAGTTAAAATATTTGAATTAATTACCCTACTTTAAATTAATTGATTTAATTAAAGTAATCTAAATTACATTAATTAAACTAAAATTAAAAGTTAAACTAGTGTAATTATAAATTAATTTAGTTTAATTTTATTAAATTAAAGTAAACTATCTTAAATAAACTAAATAAGTAATTAAACTAAATTAGATTAAGTAATTAAATTAATTACTACATAAATTGAATTAAAGTAAACTAAGTTAGATTAATTAAACTATTAGATTAATTAAACTAAAATTACTTAAAGTAACAAAATTAAACTAAACTAATTAATTAGTTAATGTAAACTAAAATGCTATGAATTAAACAAAAGTAAACTAAGTAATTGATTACACAAATTTAGATTCATTAAACTAAAACTAATTAAATTAACAAAACTAAACTAAACTACTTAATTGAAAACTAAAAACTAAAACTAAGTAAACTAAATTCTTAAACTAAACTTGAATTTTATACGAAAACTAACCTCGTAATAGAAACCTGGGATTGGGGGTTGAGGGTTTTAGGTTTAGAGTAAAAGGAACGGAACGGGAAGAAATAACAGGGAACGGGAGAGGGGAAAGAGAGAAAAGAACAAAAGGAGAGGAAGAAAAAGAGAAAGGAAGAAAAGAAGAAACGGGGGAAGAAAAGAAGAAACGGGGGAAGAAAAGAAGAAACGGGGGAAAGGAAAACTGATTGGAATTTAAATCAGATTTTGCGACCAAATGGTCGCAAATATGTAATTATGACAAGAAACGAAAGGTCGCGCGTGCTGGGGAGATATTTGCGACCAAATGGTAGCATTTATTGAAAAAGCAACCATTTGGTCGCCCAGTTACCATTATCAAGAACAGTTGTCATATCACGAGTCCCATCAAAAATTGCGACCATCTGGTCGCAATAATGAAATTCACCGCCAAATATTGCGACCAGGATGGTCGTATTGTTTAAATTCACCGCCATAAATTTCATGAAAATTTAAACTTACCATCACCATATGGAATTTCACTTATATTTTTGAAAAAAATATAATTATACTTTTTCCAAAAGCTGCGACCATTTGGTCGCCTTTCTCTCCAAAATTACTACCCTAAACCCTAAAAAACCCTAAACCCTAAACCCTAAAATGCGACCATTTGGTCGCTTTCCCTTCTAAATTACTACCATGTGGTCACCTTTTTTGTGAAATTCGACCACCGGTGAAATATTAATATTTATATACTTTTTTTTTATATTGGGTTACTTTCTGATATTTACATATGAAGGGAACTCTTGTTTCCATGTTGTTATATTTATTGATATTTTTCTTCATGATTTTCGAGATAAATTTGGAACTATTTGATTCTATTTAAGAGTTTTTTTTAATAGATATAGATAATTTTATTCTTGTTTTTCAAGATAGAAAGTGCTAGAAGGGAACCAAATAGACTATTGAAGATGTACATATTTATATATAATTTGCATCCACATATTCATTTGAAGCAATTCCACTGCAGAATTCGATATATAAACATGTCAAAGTTGAATTCAGAGGAATCTTTCTTATAATAAAAAAAAAAGTTAATTTCATTTTCATCGTATTTCATCATCTTTTGATTTTAAGTTTGGTCTATTGCTTTATTCATAATTGTAAATGCTTTACTTGAACAAAAAAGAGTCAAAAGGACTAGATTCAACTAGAGGTTTAAGGAAAATATAATTCTTCGTGTACAATATTATTGTTCTCTCTTTGTATGAATTCAGGATATTTCAAGACGAGGTTAAATATTATTATTTACTCTACACAAATTTTAGAAAAATCTAAAGGCGTTTAGATAGCTTCTTGATCTTGAAGAGTTTTATATTAATTGAAAGTGAATAATTTTTATTTAATTGACATTATTATTATTGTTAAGAAATGTAATCAATAAAATTAACCACATCTTGAAATTTTGGAATTATTGGTAATTTTTTCAATCATCTATTCTTATTTTTATTTTTTCTTTCGTAAGTTTATAATGTAATTTTCCTTTTACTTTATCTATTTTACCCCATAAATACAGTGGGAACGATCCCAAAGAACTAATAGGAAATATCAAGAAATAAACAAGAAAAAAAATGAGGGCAGTAGATAAGGATGGAAACCTAAAATTAATTCTAAGTTGGGTAAAAGGTATTTATGAGTGTAAATTTAAGGTTCTAATGCACCTAAAGGATAAGGTCCTTGAATTATCCATTATACAACTCCAAATTGAAATTGTAAATGGATAACTTGAGTGAGGAAGTTCGCACATCTTATATGGAAGCCGAAGCTCCACGGAAGACACACTACTTAGTCCTCGATCTAATCGTAAAGGGTAGAGCCAGGGTAGACGACCCGTGAACATGTGTGTGAAATGCATGATTAATTTGCAACAAATAGAACAAAAATATAAAAATGAACTAAACAATATGATTTACAAAAGTTAAATATAAAAAAAATAAAAAATAAACAAATTTAATCAATAATAATCACAAATTAATATAAGAAATGACCAAAAATAAAATTAAAGATAATATAAGATAAGATAAAGGCTTGACTCTCTAACATGTCCCCAGTGAAGTCGCCAAGCCATCACAACGTAATTGCGACGCGGAGCGCCAACGTCCAATTTATAGGCCTCTTTATGAAAAGGAAAAATTTGGAGTCACCACCAACCAAATTCAGGTGTCATTGGTCACCTAATTAATAAAAAATAGTCTACGAAAGTCAGATCGGGTTCAGGAGTCATTTATGTATAGGGAAGGTACTAGCACCCTACAACATCCATTTAAAAAATGGTTACCCTAATCTTATCTTGTATTATCTAATTTTTAATTATTGGCCCTTAACTAAATTAATTGGTGAAAAGATTGATTTTAATTTGTAAAAACAAATGTGTCATTTAACCTTCTCTTAACATCAAGAATGATGTAAGTTCAAAGATTGATTGAGCGGGGTTATGACCGTTAATTGAACAATATCAGAATTGGGAATTCCTCACCTAGAGAAATTGAGAGTCGTTACTTCTCAAAATCCCATCATCGGGTTTGTATTTATATTTTAAAACGTTTTTATTATTATTTTTATTCAAAATACTTCTTTTTTTTATTTTTTAAAAAAAAAAGGGTGGTGACAGTTTCCATATATTTATCCAATTCACAATAAGTATATTATTCTTTCATAAAAAAGGGGAATTTTGTACGAAAAATATATATATAATCAACCTTGCAACAATATACAGTGACACTTTTTAATTCATCTCATTTTTGCAAATAAAACTAATGTTCCAATTAAATGACACTGTTTAAAGAGCATATATATTTTTGTACATGTAAACTCCTAAACTTACAAATTTAAATATGTGAATATATACATGTGCAAAAGGACAAAAACAAATGAAAACAAATTGTAAATGGCATAAGAATACCTGAACGTCAAAAATGAATTTTTGAAAGCTTTATCGGCAACCGCACTTAATTAATGAAAGAAAACCAACCTTGACTGCGTAATTTATTTGATATCAAACGAGTTGATAGCAAACATTTTGTGGCCTCGTGATCTTGATTTTGAAGAAGAATAAAAAAATTAATCGAGTAACAAGAATTCTCAGAACGTCGAGGTAGGGTTTTTAGCGTTTCTATTGTATTTTCTACCGTGTTTCTACTGTATTTTCTACCGTGTTTCTACTATGCCCTATTCTAAGAGTGAGGGGTCCTATTTATAGCCAAAACTAGAGACATTTAAAATAAATTGAGATAAACTTATGATAATAACAGATTAACTCAATCTAAATTAAATAATATCTCTACAAATTTATTTAAATCTATCCCAAATCATATTTATCCTTGACCATTTCAAATTAATTTAAAATTAACTACCTTATCTCTACTAAAATTTAAAAAAACAAACTTAAATAACAACTTTTAACATAAATAAAATCGAAAAATTATTTTATATTTAAGATTGAAAGCCCGTTTTATTTTTGGAATAAAAATCGTCTTTATCATTTAAATTTAAAACAAAATTAAAATCTAATTATTTTTAAAATATAAGGATCAATTTTATTTTTTAGAATAAAATTACCTTTATTTTTAAAACAATTAAATTTTATTTTTTATTTCAATTTTCTTTATTTTAAAAATAAAAAAAATTAATAAATTTGGCATGGACAAAATACGGTATCTACACTTTTAGATAACAAAATTAAAGTTCACTAATTGCATCCTAGTCCCCCCACCTCCTCATCTAACAATTAAGGTCCCTACACCTCCTCTTATATCACCAATGTCCCTCCATTCTTTTCCCTTTGCTAACTAAGCCTTGCCCCAAATTCTAATTACTAACTAGCCCTTTTTCCATAATTAATCCATGGTTAAAAGCTTCCTTCTATGTAATTTCCTACCTTTAGTTAGCTTTTAACTATATAGTTAGCCATCTAATGCACAAATCCAAAATAAAAATTTTATTTCCTACTTGCTTGATATCTAACACATAAGCATGCTATTTATAAATAAATTCAATTAATCTCTTTTAAAAACCCGTGGCCTTACAAAGACCGGGCTTCGATTTTCGTCAATGGTTCTAACTTCTACGTTGATTTTAAGACTATTATGGGTTGGTTGCTGGAGCTCCGGTCGCTGTAAAACCAAAAAGTAATGGAAAGACAAAGAAATGACTTTTAGGTGGTGGGGATAGCATTAACTATTGGTTTGAAAGACTTTAGAAGGATGAAAATGAGTGTTAAGGAAAATTGAAAAAAAAAAAAAACATTGATTTGAGTTTTTTTCTTAACTTTCAAGAGTTGGGATTTAAGAAAAATACACTCTACAACTAAAAAAGAAACACAACGTTTTTAAGAAATCTTACCTCTTGAACATAAAAAATGGAGTAATCCTCCTTCAATCTTCTTGAAAATATTTTCCTACAAAGCCCAAAGATTTTCCCAAGGTCCAAGCAATCTACAATTTTTTTTTTTTGGAGGAAAACATTATTTCTCCCCAAGATGGTGCAGCCGCGGTGGTGTCTAGAGAGGAGGAGTATTGTTTTTTGTTTTTCTTCTTTTTTTTTCTTTACCAAATGGACATTAACCATAAATCCTAAAAGATGGGAGATGTGATTTAGTTTTACACTTTAATCCTTCTTATCTTTCCTTTCAAAATTAATACCCATCTCCAAAAGAAACTTAACTCTCCAATTAAACTATGTTAAAATTAAGGGAAATTTACATGAATATTATAATTTGGTGAAATATTTACAAATTTGTTAGAAAAAAAGAATATTTACAAAAATGTTAGAATTTCAAAAGGTGAGTATATCAGTCAATCACTATTACCATATCAGTTAATAACTTATAGTATATTAGGGATGTATAATAGTATATACGTGATAGACGACTAATAAACTATCATTAATATACTAATAGTTCACGGATATACTAATAGTGATTAACTGATATACTCTTAATCTTTGAAATTCTAACATTTTTGTAAATATTTTTTTATCATAATAAATTTGTAAATATTATAAAAAATTTAACATATTTGAAATTACCCCTAAAATTAATTTCAAAACAAACTTGCTCTTGATTAATCAAAACCAAAGCTATCTTTTCTTAAATTACTTGAGCCTTCTCAAAGAAAACAAATCATTAAAATATAAACTATAGTTATAAAATTCTAATTTTTCAAAAGAAATTGATAGCAAATAATTTTAAATTTATCTGTAAAGTCGAGTTGTTATAGTTTGTGAGTGATTGATTTAATCTGAGACTGAGATTAGTGGAATCTCAATATGGGAAATATCATTTTTAAATTTTTAAAATATTTTTTACTAATTTAAAATTACGCATAAAAATTTCTCTAATGAAAATCATTGCACCCGTAATACTTAGAGTTTAATATTAGGCGCCGATATCATTGATTTTTCAATGTCCATTTTAATTATGATTTTTGACTTCTGTCCTTACGTAATTCATTGACTATTCCTTTATTTTATTTATAAATAAATTTAAAGAACTAAATATTGATAAATTGATTACCATATGGTCCATATGCTAACTGAGGCAGTTCCCTTCATTGAAATAGTTGACTAAAGTGTTGATTAGTCTGTATATTAAGATTACTCGATTCGAAGAACATCAAATAGAGCCTTGAAAGTGGAAGAAGTTGAAATTTTGAGCCTCGAAATTTAAAGAAGAAAACATATATGGCTAACAAAAAAGTTGTGCCCTTGTTTCTTCTTTTCCTTTTCGGTTAGTTTCTTTTATCATCCTTTCTTTAACTTTCTATTTCTGCTATAAAATGGTTTTCAGGTTTCTTAAAATAAATATAATTTTTGGAGAACTTCCAAAATTGTAATTACTTATATAAAATCAGTTTTTGTATGTTTTCATTTTACAATATTTTGTCTTGGTTTTGATTTTAAAATGCTTTCACTTTGGTCGTTTTAGTAAAATTTTCAATTACATTTAATATAAATTTCCTGGGAAATTTTATTAGATAGTAGAATTTTCTGCAATATTTATAAAAATAACATTTAAAAAAAATTGTAAATATAATATTTTTTATAGAAAAAACCTCACTTACGTGATTAGTAAAATAAGTGATTACGTATAAGATGAATTGATTAGTAATTACTTATGCCATATACCAGTTAAATGACGTGAATGAGTAAAATCAGTGATTACTTATAAAGTGAATCAGTGATTATATGACATACATAATAGGTTGAGTAAACGATTTCCTTAAACCGTGGGTTAGGTGATGTCTGTTAAAAGCATTGTAATTTTTGAAAAGTTACTAGAATCACCCTATTTTACTTACTATGTTTTAAAATTATATAATATTTTATAAAAACTCAAATATTTAAAGAATAATTATAATATATATGTATTGTTGTTTAGTTGTAGTGATGGCACGAAATGCAAAAACTGGGAGTGGTGTGAAAGCCTGCCTCCTCATCTGCTTTGATGCGGCCTACATGACTTGTCCATCCACAGGCAATCAGAAGCTCTCTCCAAAATGCAACTGCTGCTTAGCCACTAAAGGCTGCATCATTTACTTGTCAAATGGGAACACTCTCCAATGTTAATTGCATTTACTTAAAATTCAATATCTTTCTTACAAATATTTAAATCACTAAAAAATAAAAAGAAAGATTTAGATCTCTCGCTGTCGTATTGTTTCTTTGTTAAATTACTTTTATATCGTCTACTAAACTCAGAGAAACTTTATTGGGTAGTAGAATTTTCTTCAATATTTATAAATCTACAAATTTTAGAAGGATTTGCAAATATAATAGTTTTTTAAAGCCTCCCATTCAAATGAATTAAAGAAATCAGTGATAACTTAGAACTAATAAATGATAACTTATTAGGTAATTGTGACGACCCGACACTTTTAAATAATTTAAAATCAGATTGACAGTGGAAGTCTTTAAATTTAATAAAAAATTTGGCATGGATATGTTTAAAACTCAGACTATCCATAACCTGTTTACAATTTTAAATTCGAAATCTAAAACACAAGGAACTCAAGTCCCTATCAGGAGTTGAAAGAGATTTATAATAATAAAAGTGAAATGAAAATCTCTTAAGAGCTTATAACAAATTTACATCTCAAAGACCGAAAATAAAACAAAATAAAATAAGGCAAGTTCCGGAACTTTTAAATGACCACTAATCCATCTCAGCATCATCATCATCTCGATCAAGCCACACCAGCTCCTCTCTCATGACCCGAACACCTGAAATGTTGTAATATCATGAGCTAACAACTTAAGCCCAGTGAGAATAATAAGCATAAAAGGTAAAGATAGACCTCAAACTTGTATTCCGATTTGTGTCCAATTAATCTGACACAATTCACTCCTAAAGTTCTCTAAACTCTAGGTAATTTCATTTTATACTTTCTAAGGATGATATTACTAATAATCATAGTCAATACTCATCCATCAACATTGTTATGACATAAGTAAGAAAAGTAAATATACTTTGCACATCATACACAACTTCTCGATTCTCTCTTTCATCTATCATAAACATGAATGCATGAGAGCATCCCGTAGGACTTCGCATTTGCCCTTTTTGTGCGTGAATGAAGGGTAATGAGAACATCCCATAGGATCCCATTCAGCCTTATGCATGAGGAAGTAATGCGCACATCCTACAGGATACCATTCAACTCCCTATATATGAAGAAGTAATGCGTCAATCCCGTAGGATACCATTCACTCCTTTTGAATCTAGAAGTAATGAGAACATCCCGTAGGATACTCATTCAACACCTTTTCTTTCACATTCTTTCTTTTCTCTGAAGGTGATGTGAACTCCACGTAGGGTTCATCATTCTTCCTTCTTTTCTCTTTCACTTTCTTTTCTTTCTTTCTTTCATTTCTTTTTCACTTTCGTTTCTTTTTCACTAAAGGTGATGTGAACTCCACGTAGGGTTCATTATTCTTCCTTCTCTTATCATTCACTTTCTTTTCTTTTTCACTTTCATTTCTTTTTCACTCTCGTTTCTTTTTCATGAATGGTGCGAGAATGGTATGATGCAATATGATATGCATATGTTTGCATATCCTTGTAAAAGTAAATAAATAAAGTGCGGAATTAAAGTAGTTGATGCAAGCATAAGGTAAAGGGGTATAAAGTAAAAGATATAAAGTAAAACACATAAAGTAAAATAGATAAGCATCTCGGACGAACGATACGTAAGTCGAACTCCGCTAACAATAATAAAAGTAAAATCATAACTTAAACGATTAATCTAAACCTTCCAGGATTCTAAACTTCCAATATAATCTGAGGTTCTATTAACCGTTCTAAATACAAGTTTGGATCTTTTAACTTCCAATGATCCATCCTAAGCTTCGAAACGAATCTAACTTAGAATCTTCTAAGATTCAATAGATTCCTCGAGAACTCCTAAGTTCTCACTTAAAGGATTAACTCTTAATCCTAAGGGCACTAACTCACATCCCTCTAATCTTAGATTCGGATTCTAATCTTAGTTTCAATTCTACAAACCATTATACTTATTTGCTTTCTAAAGTTACTTTAAATCCGAACTATTCTCACCTTAGCCAAATTAGTTTTGCTCCAAATCTCCAATTTCCCACGAATCAACAACCAAGCAAACGCACCTACAATTCACCAATTACACAACATATTACAACTCATAACTAAGATGAGAACAAGTGTGCATTTTGGGGTGAATAGTGATTTCGGATGAATAGTGTTTTCCGGTGAATAGTGTTTTTCGAAAATCCGGGCTCAAAATCGTCAAATTCCATGATAGAAATTCTTGATTTCAACTTCAAAACCCATTTATAATAAAAAACGAACAAAACCACCTAAAAAGTTTTGAAAACTTACTTTTTGGGACTTCCCTTAGAGAACGGGAAACTCCGAAAAGGTAGGTTGGATAGGTAGCCCTCGTCCCTACCAATCCAACGCAACCGAAATCAAGCCGATCCATCGAGAAACGAAGAAAATAAAAACCTCATCCATGGTGGATGAAGGCTACAGCCAAGAGAAGAAGAAGAAGAAGAAAACTGTCAACTTTGTCAATTTTGTGATATTTAAAGAATAAGTGAATAGTAATTTTAGATATTTTAAGAAATTGGAAATGACGGTTGCGTCATTTTATGACTTTTGACTTATAAAACGAAACTCGATGCTCTTAAATAAATCTAAAGGTGATTAATAATTATTAATTGGCCTATTAATAATTATTAATGTCACCTAAGCGAATTTAAAATATTAAAACGATTAAAAAGGATTTCGGGCAAAATTAACTACTAAAATCGAAATTACAAAAATAATAATTAATCTAAATACTTAAATTGAAATAAATAAATAAATAAACAGTATTAAATAAAAAAAATCACTTCAAAATAACAGGACATTACAGTAATCAATGATTACATGCACGAAATATCATTTGATATAGTGAATCAGTAAAATCAGTGATTACTTCTGCGCGGATTCAGTGATTAATTATGCAGAAATCATTAATTACTTACATGAACTAGTTAAAATTTTGTAATATTTTAGACGTGAATTTGAGGTTTTTGCAATTTTTGCAAATAACTTTTTTGGCTGCTACTTTTGTAAATATTTGACTTTTTTCAGCTATATATGCAAGAGCCCCATAAATAAATACATAATTTTTTTCGTTTCTATTATTGATTTATTTATTTATGAATTTCCCTTGAACAATATATAATATGATCTTTAGCAGGTAGATAAGAGTTGAGATATTATTTTTCAAAAGTTGTTTTTAATTTTTCAGAATAAAAATTCGAGAGTTTCATGTGGGTAGCACAAATATGTCATCAGTTTAAATTATTAGCAAATATAGTAATTTTCACTATGTGAATCTATGTGAATCAATGATAAACTTAATATAAAAATATAATATAATTCAATGTTTATCACTAATTCACCTTATCAAATTTACTATATTTATGAATATTTTTAAGAGTTGATATACTTGTAAATATTACTTTAAAAAAATCAAAATACGGCAGCTATTGTACATTAAACTTACAGTCAATTAATTACTTCTATCATCATACCAAAATTAATCAATACCATCATATATACCAAAAGCCATCATACCAAAATAAATAAACATACTATAAAGCTTTTAAAACTAATAAGAAGGAACTAATGTGTTGTTCCGTAAAAATAGAGGACTGAGAACTGACCTGTGGGTCGAGTATCTCCCAGACCAAGACCGTGCAACGAACTTGAAAGAAGAAGAAGAGAAGTGAGAATTGAGTCAAGAAGAAGAGAGCTGATGCCAGAGTGACCTGTACAAGGAAACAACTTAGCACCAGTGTGGTGCCGACCTATCCACTCTAATGCCTAAGTCAGACCATGCGGAGTAGAGTAGAAGGAAAGATAGCGTACCTCGATAGTGAGTTTCCTTCGATATTTATAAGAGAGGTGTAATGATGACTCTACTGCGTAGATGCAAAGTGTAGACCCAAGGCCATGTGGCGGCCCCCGGTTGGATGATTGCCTATCATGTTTGAGAGTGGGCCTCGGTGGTCGGTGCACTTCCAAAGGAAAAGCAGCTGAGCCCTTTATCTCAGTGTTGAAGTGATACCACACCAAGTCAGCTTATGCCATGTTTTTCCAAAGAGCTCATCTTTACAAATTCTATATTTAGGTGGTCACCTGCTCTTCCGAGCCTAGGTGAGTTGATCTTCTAGAGATGAGAACGCGCCTTGCCAGGCCTCACGTGTTCATTCCGTTAACTTCATTTCCTCGGTGCTCGGTCTTCTTCCTGAGGCCGAGCTATTTAGAAGTGGTCTGTTATGATGAGCACTCACCATGTTGGGCCTGGTGTGTGATCATCCGACCCACTCCACTAGTGATATGGACGTCTTTGATCATTCCACGTGGTCCTTTAAAGAGGTGCCACATGGTTGATAGTTGTTTGAAAATCCACCCATAATAGTGGCCCCCACTCCCGAGCTGAGCTAGGGTGCTCATATTGAGTTTTAGGAAAAGCATCTGACTGCTTGGGAGTGACCTTGTAGGTGGAGTTTTTAGAATCTTTGATCCAATTTGGTAGCTTAATAAAAATTTGAGCATACGATTGAACGAAAATTTGAGTTTATATGGATTCTAACTAGGAAAGTCAAAACCAGAAGTCACGAATTTGAAGATGCTCTTTCCTCATGTCTGGTCGTTTTCCCCAGGAAAATCCCTGCTAGTGGGTCTGCTCAAATAAAAGAAATGAAAGGAAATATCTCAGCCAATTTCAAACTAAAAGCTTGAAGTTGCGGCAGATTAGTGAAGCTTAAAATTAATGAAAAATTGTATTCTATTCTCATAGCTTAGTCTACGGCTAATAAGTTCAAAATCAAAGCTTTTGTAAGAAATGATAAAGTTTTATGAATTTCCACTAGAGCATCAAAAATCAACAAAGAAGAGATCAGAAATTTTGACGTTGTTGAGTAAAATGTAGGATCGGGAATTGACCTAGGGGTTGGGTGTCTCTCAGATCACAACAGTTCAAGGAACCTGAAAATAGAAGAAGAGGAATGAGAAGTGAGCTAAGCAGAAGATATCCAAGGCCAGAGGTGATCTGCACTAGGAAAAAACTGAGCACCGGTGTGGTGTTGGCATATCCACTCTGATGCCTAAGTAACACTAGAGGTGGTACCGAGAAGAGTAGAAAGAGAAATAGCGTACCTCAAGAGTGGGTGTCCTCCATTATTTATAGGAGAGGGGTAATGACGACCCTACTGTGTAGGTATCAAGCGTAGGCCCTAGGCTATGTGCTGGCTCTCGATTGGATACTCACCTATCATGTCTGAGACCAGGCCTTGGTGGTCAATGCTCTTCCTTCGGAGCCTTCGGAAGAGCAGCCAAACTCTTTGCCTTAGTGTTGAAATGATACCACACCAGGTGAGCTCATGCCTTGTTAGGCCTATGAGCTCATCTTTATCCAATCTCTATTTGGATGGTCACCTGCTCTTCCAAACCTAGGTGAGTTTGTCGAGCACGTGCCTTTCCAGTCATCACGTGCTCATTCTGCTAAGTTTGTCATCTCGGTGCTCGGTTCTCTTCCTGAGGTCGAAGCCCTTCAAAAGTCTCAAGAAGTGGTCTTTTATGATGGGCACTTGCCCTATTGAGCCTAGTGTTCTCATCCGACCCACTCTACGAGTGACATTGACGTCTTTCATCATCCCATATGGTACTTTAAAGGGGTGCCACATGATCATACAGTTTCTTGCAAATCTATCCATAATAGTGACCTCCACTCCCAATTCGAGCTAGGGTGATCTTCTCGGGTTATAGGGAGAGCACCTAACTGCTTAGGAGTGATCATGTAGGTTGAATTAATTGTAGCTTAGACTATTTTGTAGCTTTTTGACTAAGCATTAAAGCCTTTTGACTAGTCATTTCTCTTCTCAAGTAGGTTGTATCTGTAGATTCTTAAAGAATCTTGCATGGAGTAGTCAAATCTTGGAGCTCTTTATGAAGGCTTTATGTCGAATACTTGTAGTGGAATCTGCTAAGGAGCAAATATGTGGTCTTCTCAAGGATCCAAGCCATTTATTTGTTACGTGATCTAACAACTAGGGAGTGATGGTTTTTCCCTTTATTCACACATCTTTGACATCTTGGTTCACTAGAGTGCTAGACTTAGCAAAATTTATTCTGAACGTGGGGAGTTCAGTGCGAGGTGCGAGGCATTAAATTGAGGCAAGAGGTGAGATAGTTCTCTAAACTTTAGGTAATTTCATTTTAAATTTTCCAAAGGATAACATTACTAACACTCGTAGTCAAAACCTCATCCATCAACTTGTTATGACATAAATAAGAAAAGTAAATAAACTTTGTATAAAATAAAAATATCACAATTCTCTGATTCATTGATCATAAGCATGAATGCATGAGAACATCCCGCAGGATTTCGCATTCGCCCTTTATGCATGAATGAAGATAATAGGTACATCCCGTAGGATACCCATGCAACCTTATGCATGAGAAGTAACGAGTACATCCCGTTGGATACCCATTCAACCTTCTTTCTTAGTTTTACTTTTTTTTCTTTTTCTGAAGGTGATGCAGACACTACCCGTAGGCTCCAACATTCTTCCCTTCCTTTCTTTTTCAATGAATGATGCGAACATGTTATGGTGCAATATGATGCCTGCATATCCTTGTAAAAGTAAATAGGTAAAGTGCAGAATTAAAGTAGTCGATGCAAGTATAAAGTAGAGAGGCATAAAATAAAAGACATAAAATAAAATAGATAGGAAACTCAGGACGAACGATATGTAAATCGCACTCCGCTACATTAATGAAACTAAAACATAACTTAAATGATTAACCTAAACCTTCAAGGATTCTAAACTTCCAATATAATCCGAGGTTCTATTAACCGTTCTATATAAAAGTTTGGATATTTTAACTTTCAATGATCCAACCTAAGCTTCGAAACGAATCTAACTTAGAATCTTCTAAGATTCAATAGTTTCCTCAAGAACTCCTAAGTTCTCACTTAAAAGATTATCTTCTAATCCTAAGGGCACTAACTCACATCCCTCTAAACTTAGATTCGAATTCTAGTCTTAGTTTCCAATTCTACAAACCATCATACTTATTTGCTTTCTATAGTTACTTTAAATCCTAACTATTCTCACCTTAAAGAGAGATGACTTCGCTTGTAAATCCGAGAGAGCGATCAAAAGAATGGTTCGAAAACACCTACAAATTGAATTATATCACATAATCAATAAATTACCAACTATTGATCAAACAACAACTAAACATACAAAACGATGAAAAACCCAACAAACCCACCACAAAGAGGCTCTCGGCCCTCTCAAGTAAAATGGGCTTCAGGTTTGGTTTTCCGGCTTTTAGGCAATTTAAAAGTGTTTCGAGTTGGTTTTAAGCAAATTCGATATTCCCGATTTCAATGGGTATCCATAATTAGGGTTTTTGAACATTATGCCCTTTCCCGAATTGAATTTAAATAAACATTATTTCATTAATTTATAACCCATAATTAAAACCAAAAAGGTAAATTTCAAACGGGAAAGGTTTCGACTGAAACTCGGTTTTAGGGTTATGGGAAAGTTTCCAAAAACTCTTAAAACTACTCCCGTATTTACAAGAACCGAGTTTCACGGCAAGAAATCGAAAGAAAACAAAGAAAACTCCATAAAAACACTATTTGGAGCTTAGGGTTTCAAGATAGTCTTACCGATAAATCCTTGGATCTCGAGAGAAACGCACGATGGTTAGGTGGAAATGGATCCTAGACTCGAGTGCTTTCTGATGTATCCAATATCGAGTCGATCCGTCGAGAAAAGAACGAAAATCAAAAAATCCCCTTTTTCTTCTTGATGCTCACGGTTTTGGAGAAAGAAATGGAGAAGATTTTGGTCAATTTTTTAGTCAATGGTAAATTAAAGAAGATGAAGCAAATAGTGTTTAGATATTTAGGAATTTTGGAAATGACGGTTGCGTCCTTTTTTGACGTTTGACTTATAAAACGAAACCCGAAGATCTTAAACTATCCCAATGGTGATTAATAATTATTAATTGGACAGTTAATAATTATTAATACCATTAAAACGAAAATAAACTAAAAAGGTAATTAAAAGGACTTAAACCGAAATAAACTACTAAATTCTAATTTACCGATAAGTAAATAAACTTTAATTACTTAAATTAAAATAAAATAAATAAAAGTTTTTTTTAATCACCAAATAACGGGACGTTACAGTCAGCCCTCCTAAAAAGGGCTTTTCGTCCCAGAAAAGTAAAACTCAACATAACGTGATAAAATAAAAGAGTGATCAGCTCCAGAATTAAACAGATCAAAAGCCAATGGCCAAATATTGTCAAAATACTAGTCATTACAGTACCTGCAGCCTCAGCTTCCTCTCTAGTTGCAAAAACACAAGTCTGATGCTGAACAGGTGGAGGAGGAAATGGCGGTGGTGGAGGTAATATCTGTGGTGGTGGAACAACCGGTGGAAGTCTATACTGTTGTGCCTAACCACCCTGACCTCTACCCCTGTACTGACCTCCGTCTTGGTCCTGCCTCTGCCCCTAACCGGAGCAGCATAAAAAGCAGGTTGTGCCTGATATGGTCTCTGCTGAACACCCTGACCCAGGTAACCATACTGTGGTGGCTGTGTCTGATAAGCCCCACACTGCCTAAATCCATGACCCTCAAGTCCACAAGTATGACACCTCAGTGGTAGGGTACATGCCCCAACATGATAACTAAAACAGTTATGACAGTAATAGGGAGTC
Organism: Gynostemma pentaphyllum; assembly: GCA_028015215.1. NCBI lineage: Eukaryota > Viridiplantae > Streptophyta > Magnoliopsida > Cucurbitales > Cucurbitaceae > Gynostemma > Gynostemma pentaphyllum. The sequence goes on along the minus strand of CM051346.1, from coordinate 18,295,636 downwards.
TATCCCTGTGCCCTCGAATGTCTAAACTGCGCTCCACCCTGAGTCTGCTGCTGCTGCTGCTGTCTCTGCTGAGGCAGTGGTACTCGATCAGTATGGTCGTCCTCTGCCTTCCTCTTCTGAGAGGAAGTCTCTCCTGTAGCAGTTAGTTTGTCCTTCCTTTCTTCAGATGCCAAATCTAAGGAAAGGGCCAACTCTAAAGCCTCCTCGTAGGTAGTCGGACGTAAAGTGCGTAGATGACCCCTAACTTCGGCTTTCAATCCCACCATAAACCTCTTCTTCTTGCTCTGAGGGTCAGCAATCTGTCCAGAAGCAAACCTAGACAGGCGGTCAAACTCTCGCTCATACTCTGTCACCGATCTATCACCCTGTTTTAGGGTCAAAAACTCTACCTCCAATCGGTCTCGTAAATCAGCTGGGTAATATTTCTCATACAACTTCTCTCTAAATACCTCCCAAGTAACCTCCATGGTAAGAGAAAGTGATCTATGAAGCCCTCTCCACCAATACAGGGCATCATCAACCAGAGAATACGTACCACAATGGACCTTCAGACGGTCTGGGCACCTAATAAACTCGAAGGCTCTTTCAACTCTGTCAACCCATAACTCTGCAACAGATGCATCCAAAGACCTACAATCAAACTCAGCAGGTGCATATCGACTATACTCCCTCAGAGTCCTAGCAGCATCAGTAACTCCAACCTGATCAACTGCTATATCTGCTGCTCTTGGTGGAGGTATAACAGGCGCAACGGGTCTACCAGCATCCCGTAATAACTCAAGATAAACATCCTCAGTGATGTAAACTCGTCGCCCCTGAACAGGTGGCGGTATAACAGGAATCTCAGGTGGAGGTGATGGTGGGGTGATGGTGGAGGTGTAGGGTTACGAGCTCGGCCTCTACCCCTTCCAGGAGCAGCCGCCCTAACACCAGCTCGTCTAGCACCCCATCTAGGAGGCATACTGCATCATAGTCAATATAACTTGATAAGTTACTAGTAAAAGAGGATTCACCACTCCTTTACCAAATCGAAATAAATATGCGAGTTTAAAGATAAAGGTCTAGGAATACCTGGTGCTGCTGATCTCAGATGATGACTTAGAGAATGGACTTAAAACAAAACATGAAATACAAACATGCATCGCATGTAGTCTACAGAACCCGTCGGCCTTGATACCAACAGTGCCGACCCGACACTTTTAAATAAATTTAATTTAGAAAACACAGCGAAAGTCTTTTATTTTAAGAAAAATTGGCGTGGTTATGTTTGAAAGTTGGCTAGCCAAAACCTGTTTACATCCTAATTTTCAAATCTAATAAAATCACATGGAACATTAAGTCCCAATTCAGGAGTTCAAGGATGTAATATCATAAAACAATATCTATACGCTCTTATGAGCTATATACAATGTACAATTCACAAAATCCTTTAAAGTTTACAAAAGTAATACATAAACTTTACAACAACCGAGTCCATCTCGAGGTCATCATCCCTCGATCACGCAGCACCACCTCCTCTCCCTCGACCTCTAGCCAGGGCATTACCTGAAATTGGTTATAATATCATGAGCTAACAACTTAAGCCCAGTGAGAATAATAAGAATAAAAAGTAAAGATAGACCTCAAACTCGCATTTCGATTTGTGTCCAATTAATCTGACACAATTTACTCCTAAAGTTCTCTAAACTTCAGGTAATTTCATTCTAAACTTTCCAAAGGATGACATTACTAACACTCGTAGTCAAAACCTCATTCATCAACTTGTTATGACATAAATAAGAAAAGTAAATAAACTTTGTATAAAATAAAAACATCACAATTCTCTGATTCATCGATCATAAGCATGAATGCATGAGGACATCCCGTAGGATTTCGCATTCGCCCTATATACATGAATGAAGATAATAGGTACATCCCGTAGGATACCCATTCAACCTTATGCATGAGAAGTAACGAGTACATCCCGTAGGATACCCATTCAACCTTCTTTCCTAGTTTTACTTTCTTTTCATTTTCTGAAGGTGATGCGGACACTACCCGTAGGCTCCAACATTCTTCCCTTCCTTTCTTTTTCAATGAATGATGCGAACATGTTATGGTGCAATATGATGCCTGCATATCCTTGTAAAAGTAAATAGGTAAAGTGCGGAATTAAAGTAGTCGATGCAAGCATAAAGTAGAGAGGCATAAAATAAAAGACATAAAATAAAATAGATAGGAAACTCCGGACGAACGATATGTAAATCGCACTCCACTACATTAATGAAAGTAAAACATAACTTAAATGATTAACCTAAACCTTCAAGGATTCTAAACTTCCAATATAATCCTAGGTTCTATTAACCGTTCTATATAAAAGTTTGGATCTTTTAACTTCCAATGATCCAACCTAAGCTTCGAAATGAATCTAACTTAGAATCTTCTAAGATTCAATAGTTTCCTCGAGAACTCCTAAGTTCTCACTTAAAGGATTATCTCCTAATCCTAAGGGCACTAACTCACATCCCTCTAAACTTAGATTCGAATTCTAGTCTTAGTTTCCAATTCTACAAACCTTCATACTTATTTGCTTTCTATAGTTACTTTAAATCCTAACTATTCTCACCTTAAAGAGAGATGACTTCGCTCTTAAATCCGAGAGAGCGATCAAACGAACGGTTCGAAAACACCTACAAATTGAATTATATCACATAATCAATAAATTACCAACTATTGATCAAACAACAACTAAACATACAAAACGACGAAAAACCCAACAAACCCCCAACAAAGAGCCTCTCGGCCCTCTCAAGTAAAATGGGCTTCGGGTTTGGTTATCCGGCTTTTAGGCAATTTAAAAGTGTTTCGAGTTGGTTTTAAGCAAATTTGATATTCCCGATTTCAATGGGTATCGATAATTAGTGTTTTTGAACATTATGCCCTTTCCCGAATTGAATTTAAATAAACATTATTTCATTAATTTATAACTCATAATTAAACCCAAAAAGGTAAATTTCAAACGAGAAGGGTTTCGACTGAAACTCGGTTTTAGGGTTATGGGAAAGTTTCCAAAAACTCTTAAAACTACTCCCGTATTTACAAACACCGATTTTCACTGCAAGAAATCGAAAGAAAACAAAGACAACTCCATTAAAACACTATTTGGAGCTTAGGGTTTCAAGATAATCTTACCGAGAACTCCTTGGATCTCGAGAGAAACGCACGATGGTTAGGTGGAAATGGATCCTAGACTCGAGGGCTTTCCGATGTATCCAAGATCGAGTCGATCCATCGAGAAACAAACGAAAATCGAAAAATCCCCTTTTTCTTCTTGATGCTCACGGTTTTGGAGGAAGAAATTGAGAAGATTTTGGTCAATTTTTGAGTCAATGGTATTTTAAAGAAGATGAAGCAAATAGTGTTTAGATATTTAGGAATTTTGGAAATGACGGTTGCGTCCTTTTTTGACTTTTGACTTATAAAACGAAACCCGAAGATCTTAAACTATCCCAATGGTGATTAATAATTATTAATTGGCCCGTTAATAATTATTAATACCATTAAAAAGAAAATAAACTAACAAGGTAATTAAAAGGACTTAAACCGAAATAAACTACTAAATTCTAATTTACCGATAAATAAATAAACTTTAATTACTTAAATTAAAATAAAATAAATAAAAGTTTTTTTATCGCAAAATAACGGGACGTTACAGTGATAGATCTCAATCCTGAGTGAAATGTGGACTCCTATCATGGTTGAGAGTGATCTGTAAGAACGCTCAATACACTCCTGTTTTGAGAACATAGCTAGATGAGTAGTTGGGAACGCATCTTCACGAGATGGAATTCATAACTTTCCTATAAATTAATGGTATCAATGCGACACCTAAACATTTTAGGAACTTTAGGAAACTCCGTTGATGTACTGATTCGAGACATGAACAAGTGGCGCCACGACTTCTATTGATCACAGAAGTACCTTATCTCTAGTTCGACTAAAGATAAAGTTCATTGGAGAATCAGCGAGAACACAAGGATAAAGTGGTAATTATAGGGGAAAAACGGTAAATTTATCCGCCTGTAATTATGAGGGTTCCACGTGAAGGATTATATCATAGATATAAATAAAGATAAACTAAATGGACATAACTCATCTATAGTGAGGGGAGTTCAGCTATGAATCTATAGTGGAATTATTCATAGTTAGATAATAAGTAATTAACTGATTATGAGTTAATCACTTAATTGACTAATTATTAAAGCCCATGATCTATAGGTCCATCGGGTCCCTATGCTAGCCCAAATATCGTAGTCGCGAAATCAAGTAGAAGAAGTGGAAAGTTTAAGTAAAGTGAATTACTTAAATATGCAATATTAATTGTTTAAATATTGAGTATATTTAAATGGTAATTAATATAAACATTATTAATTGTTTAAATAATGAGTTTATTTAAACAGAAAATTAATAATGAAATATTATTAATTAGACATTATTAATTATTTAAATATTGAGTATATTTAAATGGTAATTAATAATTTAAAATTAATTTATAATTATTGATTTTTTAAATAAATAATTTTATTTGAAAGGAAATTAATAATTAAAATTAATTAATTAATAATAAAATATTATCAATAAAGTTATTAATTAAATAATGAGTTTATTTAAGGGAAATTAATAATTAAAATATTTATTATTAATTATTAATTATTTAAATAATGAAAATTATTTAAATGGAAATTAATAATTAAATATAATTTGATAATATTTAGTCGGGAGAAAATATTAATGTTATTAATTGTTTAAATAAAATATTTTATTTAAATGGTAATTAATAAATAAATTAATTAAGTTGGACTTATTAATTTAAGAGAGAGTTTCAAGCCCAATTGGATTAATGAACCCAATTGAAATTGGCCCAAAATAATTAATTAAATAAATTGTATTTATTAATTATTTATTATTAATTTTGGCCATCATAGATAATTTGTAGGAGATAATTATTTGAATTATATCCTATAATTATTATATAGATTTATTTACCCAAGATAAATAAAATAAAGAAAAAAAAATATTCTTCTATTTATCGATGACATTTTAGAAATACCAAGATAAAGGAAAGAGATAATTTTTTTTTCTTTTTTTATTTATCTCCATGGATTAATCCTAATGTGATTAGGATTCCTATTTTCCTATAAATAGGAGGCTTGGGTCATTCATAAATCACACAATTAAATTCCATAGAAATTCGGAATTCTCTCTTCCTTCTCCCTCCCCCCTTTGGCCTATTTTCCTATAGTCATTGGGAAGAAAATATTTTTTTTTTCTTCTTCCCAATTTCTTCTTAAGTTCGATCCCACAATCGGGTTTCGTTTGATCAATCGGGATATAGCGTAGAAGATCCGGTGTTGCTGAGGATTTGATGCTGTAAAGAAACCTCCAACCGATTCTCCATATATTACTCAATGTAAGTTTTAGAGTTTTAATTTTTGAAAATTTAAAGCATGAATCTACATGTTTTTATCACAAATTGCATGTTGTTAATAGACCCGTTATTAAATGTTAATAAGTTTACTAAATAAATTTCCGCTAATTTAGTAAACCATCCCTTCATTTTGTTTATACTTTGATGATTAAATAGCCTAAAAACTAACTAATTATCTTTGATTTGTGTTTATGAGCTAGATTGGAGACAAGAGGATGAAAAATGGCTTGAAATGGCATTTTGGACCTTTCTTGACACTTTAGTGCCATGACATTAGGTTTTAGTAGTCGCGACCGCAAGGAAAAGTTTAAATCCAAACCAAAAATCCAGAGAGCTCAGCCATGGCAACCAAAAATCAGTGTCATGGCACTAAAAACGCAGAAATCTGAAAATTTAGGATCTTATCTTTATTTAAATGACTCAAACCCTAATTTTTGGAGGAGTTGTTTTCTCATAGTTTTAGGCCATTTTTCGGGGTTTCTCCTTTGTAGCTATGACTCTTTTGTCTATCTAAACAACTATTTCCAACCAAGGTTAATCAAAGATTAATTCTTGTTATTTGTAAGATTTGATTTTCATCTTTCTCTTCTAATCTCTCTATTTGTATGTTTTCTATGCTTCATTCATTATCTTTTTGGTTGATTGTTTAAATAGGATCCTTTGATCATTCTTCAATTTGATATATTGTCAATTAGTTGTTCAAATCCGTAATTATTTATGCATCCTAATCTTGGTGACAATTAGTATGATTGATTAATAAGTCTTTTCATCCCATGCTATGAAAATATATGATATATTTTAAATAAATCGAATGTTTCACATTTATTGGCTAGAATTGGTAGTCCTTCTCATCTTCTTGTTGTCAATTGATTAAATCTTATTGTCGTACTCTAGGATTGTCTTTGATTAGGAAAGTAATTAACTATCGTATCTTAATTACCGACGAACTAAGGAAGGATAGATTAATAAGACGTTCTTAATAATCATAATAAATTTAGAGAGTGATATAGGATTTCATTAGATAATCAATGATCAAATAACATGAATTAAACAATGATTACATCTTTGGTTGGAACCTTTCCTTCATTGAATCTCTCTTTATTCTTTTTCTTAATTTCTCAACAAACTTCAAAAACCCCCCAATTTTAATTCACCAATCTTCTTGGATTCGATCCTACTTTCCACTACTACAAATCCCATCATTCGAAAGTAGATTTTTATTTTTGGTGGATTCGACACCCACCAAATTTTGGCGCCGTTGCTGGGGATTGGTGTAAATTAATTTTTGTTTATTTTATTTTTTCTGTTTAGTATTTCAGAATTCCATGGCCAAAGCTGACTTAACTTCCTATGAGTATACACTAACTGACTTGATTGCTTATACTCAACAATTGTTTTCAAGAAATGTAAAGACCCGACTTTTCAGAGTAGCAAGACACACTTATTTTCAACAGCGGAAGACTCAATAAAATTCCTTTATTTAAAATAAAACAAACTTCTTAATCATTGAGAATTTAAAACAAAAGAAACTCCGGAGTTCAACTTTTAAACCAAAACAACAACGTTCAAATATAAGAGTAAAGACTAAAGAGTCTAAAAATCAACTACAACTCACAACGACTCAATAATTCAAATAAAAGTTTATAAACTTAATTCATCATTCAAAAAGAAAAATAAATTCGAGGCGCCTCCATGACATGAACGCTCATCTCTTCCACTTCATCAACCGCCACCTCTCGGTCCATTGTTCTACCTGAAAAATAATCACAGATAGCCTTGTGAGGCTAAAGCCAGTGAGAAAACGAATTAAACAACAATAAAGTCTTAGGTAGTCTCTAACAACCCAAACCGAGTCCCAAGCTCTCAACACTCTTCCAAAGACTCTTACACTCCAACCGTCACTTATTCCTCCACTCATTCTTTATTCAATAAACATTCGCTATCAACACTTAACTCTTTCATGGAAACCACCTCCCTCAAAATGGCTTACCAAATATATTACCCAAGTCCCAACATCAAACTCACACTTAATACAATCAATCCGATCTACAAGTTTAATTAATTATACAAACATTCTCTTTTCACAACACCACTAAGAAGGCGGTTCCTCGGAACTACTACCACTTCTTAGTACCTGGTTATAGCCTCAACTATAACTGCTATTCACCTAATGAATCATTCGTACGAGCAATGATCATTAGTACCCGGTTATGGACCTTTCCATAACTAAAATGACTAAGTGTTGAGCTCGTAGCCTCAACACTAGTAAATATATTTTAATCAATCTCAGTTCATCATCGCAACCACATTATCCTCATAATAATAATCATTCAAAATCAAATTATAATATAAAAATACAGCAGCCCACTCAGTTTTACATACACTTCACAAAACTGCCGAAAAACAAGAAAACTGCCGAAAATCAAAATATGAACTCTTATGAATCCTAACTCAAAAATTAAGGCTATTGGCACTAAAAATCATCAAATAATTCCAGATTTATACTCATCATCATCCAGGGGCAAATCGAAACTAAAAACATCACTTTTGGCGAAAATGACCTTCACAAATTCTAACCGAAAACATTATTTTCTCCCAATTGTTTTTCGGTGTTTCCAATGTTATTTCTCTTCCTAAATTTCCAGAATTACATATTTAATTATATGTGAAAGAATAAGCTACGGTAAGGGCTTTAGATTTCTCCAAAACCTTACCGTTGAATAACCCGTTAACTCACCTCAACAATTTGCTTAAATCCGAAAACAAAGCTACTTGCCTTGACGTTCCAGACCTGAAATGAAGATCCTAAATAGCTTAAAATACCATTTAAAATATACTACAATCAAACAAAGAGGTTTGGGGTTCGGTGGATCAAAGAACGGAAATCAAACGGCGAAGGAAATTGGCTAAGTGTGGGCGTGGGGGGGTGTGTGGGTGCCGCGGCTGGCCATGGTCATCGGGACGTGGTTCGGTCGCGGTTTCGTAGTTGGGGTGATCGATCTTGATGGTTTAGGTGTTGGTAATCAAGATCGATTAGGTATTTGGCCACGGTTTCATAAATTGGTAATTATGGAGATCAATACAATGGCTAGGGTTCTTGGTGTTCATAAAGTGAATATAAAAACAAAAAAAATCCAGAATTAAAAAGGTTGTTAAATCCATCCCAAAAGCTTACCCGTTCAACGAAATTCAAGAAAAAGGCTCCCGATCTTCCTCCTTCGATTCCGGGCAATTTCCACCGATCCCCTAATTAACAATTGACGAAAAATCCTATCATTAACCACACCTAACCCCACGGCATCAAGAAGAAAGAGAGAAAAGAGAAGTTTCGTTACCTTCGACCAAAATCGCTTCCAAAATGCCTAGATCCAAAAACCCGATTCACAATCGATCAACCAACGAGCGAACGACGAATCTCCTTCTTCTCTTTCACTATGAGGGGCGGCGGCAAGGGTGTGGGGAAGATGAGGAAAATTTTCTCCTTCCTTTCCTTAGTTAAAATTAGGTCAAAATCCCGAGTTCCCTTAATTACGAAACTGCCACTTGTCTTAAAACGTCCATAACTTGATCACCGGGTCTCAGAATGACAAACCGTCAGTTGCGTTGGAATCGTGACATCGAGACGACCAATTTTATGTCAAAACATTAATCAAATCATAAGTTTCAAATTTCAAGGTTTTTCGGGAAAGATTACCATAATACCCTTTTTGAAAGTGACGGGGCGTTACAAGAAATGTAGAACATGTGGATTCATATGGAACCTACACTGCACCTTACCATACAGCCGACATGTATTGTACACTTCAGAACAATCCTTCTGAGTATATTAAGTCAGCTAAAGAATTTTAGGGCCAACAACAATTGCATTACGATCCATACTCAAATTTTTATGATTCTTGATGGAGAGGTCATTCAAGCTACAGTTATGGATCAATGCCTTATTGCGAACAATTTTGACCATAACATCTCAACCCACCTCAACAATCCACTCTAGTCGAGCCAGGTTTGTCGTTTTTAGAAGAAATTGTCAATTACATTGCTGCTAATACATTACAAATGCAATAGGATCAAATAGCTAGTACCCAAAAATTTGTAAAACAAATGGCTGATCTGGAACCTTCTGTAAGTGGATTGCAATCTCAAGGTATGACTAACCCAATACAAATCGTTAGTGCAATTATTTTGACAGAAGAAAATTGTAACGCCCCATTACTTTTGGAGGTAAATTTTTTTTATTTTATTTTAAATAAAGTATTTAAGTTTAGTTTAAACTTAGTAATTTCGATTTTAGTAGTTATTTTCGATCGAAAGTCTTTTCAATCCTTTTATGACTTAAAATTAGTTTTGGTGACATTATTAATTATTAACGGGCCAATTAATAATTATTAATCACCTTTACATTATTTTAATATCTTCGGGTTTCGTATTTTTAATCAAATCATTTAAAAGGGACGTAGACGTCATTTTCCAATTTCTTAAAAATATCACATTTTACTATTCATCTCCACTATCTTTAAAAAGTCAAATTTGGGTCAAACTTTTCATTTTCTTCTTCCTCCTTCTTCTTGCTTGGGCCGTGACCACCTCTCCCTCACCCTCTCTTATTGGCTTTTCTTAATTACTCGGTATATCGCCGTAGTTCCGGTTCCGTTGAAAAGCTCTCATCCCGAGGATCGATTCTAACCTAGCAATCGAGGTTTTCGTCCATTTTCTACAAGCCTCAAGGTATGACAAAGTTTCTAAATTCAAGCTTTGAATAGAGTTTTAATGGAGGTTGAGATTGAAATCTTCAAATTCACACACCGAAGCTTGAAGATTTCAATCGAGGAAGTCGTTTTATGTAATTTTAGAAACTTCCCTAAACCCTAAAATCAAGTTTGAGTTGAAAACCCGTCCCGTGTTAATTTCTCCCACTTGACCAAGATTAGGGTGTTTAGTTTGCTATGATTTACATTTTACTTAATTTTTCGGAAATCGATTATTATGTAAAACCCTAAAATATGGTGACCCATTGATATCTTGGTTTCGAAGTATCCTAAATCAACCCGAAACGCCTCTAAAGTGAAAAAAAGCCGGAAAACCGAACTCGAGCCCTTTATTCCTTGTAGGGCCGAGAGCATGCCTATGTTCTTTCGCCGTGTTTTCATCGTTTTTTGCGTTTAGATGTCGTTTGCTTGATTTTCGGTTAATTAATGATTGTTAGGTGTATTTGATATGTAGGTTTGTGATCAATTGCGTGACTTTGACTCCGGCACTTTGGAAGCTTGGATTTCACATCTAAGGTGAGTTTAAAAGGGAAGTTAGTAATTTTATGAATTATGTTTCATTACGTTATTGTTTATCGAGGTTAAGAGGGAAACTAACTTCCGGAAGTTATACTTGGTTGGAGACTTTAAACTCGGATGTGAGTGGAGTGGTTTTGGTGTACATATGGTTTTGGAAGTAAAAGAGGAAATATGAGTGTTTTGGAAGTCTTGTAAGATGATTTGGAGACTTTAGATGAAAGTGAATGAATAAGGAACTTTAAGTGATTTGGGAGTCAAAGTGGCTTAGAAATTACACTTGAGTATTGACTCGTGTAATTCAAGCGGTTTATGTTCTTTAGTAGTTTAGTGGAACTTTATCTAACTTACTAGGGAGCTTGATGGATTCTATACGGTACTTGTGATACGGCACATGATAGTATGTTGATACGCTCCATACGGTATCATGGTGTGATGATATGTGATACGGCACATGATAGTATGTTGATACACTCCATACGATATCATAGTGCGATGATATGTGATACGGCACATGATAGTATGTTCATACGCTCCATACGGTATCATGGTGCGATGATATGTGATACGTCACATGATAGTATGTTGATATGCTCCATACGGAATCATGGTGCGATGATATGAGATACGACACATGATAGTATGTTGATATACTCTATACGGTATCATGGTGCGATGATATGAGATACGACACATGATAGTATGTTGATAGGCTCCATATGGAATCATGGTGCGATGATGTGTGATACAGCACATGATAGTATGTTGATACGCTCCATACGGAATCATGGTGCGATGATGTGTGATACAGCGCATGATAGTATGTTGATCGCTCCATAGGAATCAGGTGCTAGATATGTGTCTGACACATGATAGTATGTTGATACGCTCCATACGGAATCATGGTGCGATGATATGTGATACAGCACATGATAGTATGTTGATACGCTCCATACGGAATCATGGTGCGATGATATGTGATACGGCACATGATAGTAAGTTGATACGCTCCATATGGTATCATGGTGCGATGATATATGATACGACACATGATAGTATGTTGGTATGCTCCATACAGTATCATGGTGCGCTGATTTGTGATATAGCATGTGGTATGTCGACTTTGGTCCATACGGCATTATGATATGAGGAAATTGATTGGGTGAAATTACATATTCTTTAGACTTGTACAGTAAGACTTAGTAATAACGGGTACTTTTACTTTAAGTCTTTATATCGTTACATTTTAGGAAGTATATTATGTATGTTGATTATATGCGGAATTTGAAATGTGGAATGGGTAGTAAAAGTTAAATCCAGGCCTTTGGACACAATTTCTGACATGAAACGTTGTTCATAGGATTACTTGCTTTCATTTTACTCCCACTAGCATTTTTATGCTAATGTTGCTACAATTACAATTTTTTCAGGTAAGACTCGTGGTAGAGGACGAGGTAGAGGCGGTGGCACCGAGTGACCTGTCGAGACAATGAACGGACAAGAACATAACTGGTTTTGGGTGAAGCATTCTTGAATGCTCATAAACATTTCACTACTTTTATTTTGTTTCATTTTGAGCTCGATGAAGCATTTGTATAATTTGTATATGTTTTTGAACTTTAAAATCTTCTCTAGAATTTTCATCATATTATGGAATGCACATTCCAGGTTTATTGCTTTTTCTGAAACATTGGGATGTAAACAGGTTTTGGGATAATCCAATTTTTAAACAAAACCATGCTGTTTTTCTGTAAAAATCTTATTTTTCGCTGTTCATTTAAGTTTAAAAGATTTAACAGAAATTGGGTCGTTACAGTTGGTATCAGAGCCTCTTTGGTTCTGTAGACCACATGCATCGCAAGTTTTCATGGTTTGATTTAGTTCTTGTCCAATTATTTTTCGAGGTCAACGGTGCCAGGTATCCTTAGAACCTTCTCTTTTGATAAGTGTAATTATAGTATTGCAATTCCTTTCCTATTATCTCATGTGAGGCTTTTTTTATTGTGATTTCAGTATGCCTCCAAGGATAGTGATACCTAGGAGAGGTCAGAGCAGTGTACAGGCTAGGGTGCGAGGTAGGGGTCGGGCGAGGGCAGTTACACCACCACCCCCTCCACCTATTTATCGGGAGGATGAGCCTCCAATTGATCAGACACCTAGTCAGGGTCATAGTGTCACCATTTCAGAGGAGTAGATTTTAGACCTGTTACGAGGTGGTGGAGGACAGACTGATCGGGTTATACCACCTGTTAGAGTACCCACTCCCGTGGTAGACAAGTCTGGTATTACTGATGCTGCAAAAACTTTGAAAGAGTATATCAGGTACAATACTCCTGAGTTTGATGGGACATCTACTGATCCTGCAGTTGCTGAAAAATGGATCACCAGAATAGAAAGGGTACTTGAGTTTATTAAATGTCCGGATCATTAGAAAGTCCACTATGGGACCTATTCTTTAGTTGATGATCCCTAATCAAAGACAACCCTAGAGTATGACAATAGGATTTAATCAATTAACAGTAATAAGATGAGAAGGACTACCAATTCTAGCCAACAAATACGAAACGTTTGATTTATTTAAACTAGATCATATATTTTCATAATATAAGATGAAAAGACTTATTAATCATTCATACTAATTGTCATCAACATTAGAATGCATAAACAATTACCGATTTAAACACCTAAATGACAATTTACTAAATTGAAGAATGATCAAAGGATCCTATCTCAGCAATCAAACAATATGATAATGAATGACGAATATAAAATATAGAAATAGAGAAAGATTAGAAAGAAAGATGAAGAACAAATCTCACAAATAAAAAGAATCAAACTTGATTAACCTTTGGTTGGAAAATAGTTGTTTAGCTAGACATGGAGTTCATGGCTATCCCTGAAAAACCTAAGAAAAACGTTCTGCAACTTTTCCTAAAGGAAACATCTCCAAATAAATAAGGTTTTTAAACAAAGATATGATAAAATACTAAATTTTCAAATAAGTGCCGCGACACTGATTTTTGGGTGCCACAACATAAGGCAAAAAAATGAAAATATAGATTTATGCATTTTTGGTGCTATGGCACTGATTTTGGGTGTCATGGCACTGAGCTCTCTAGATTTTTGGCTTGGAATCAAACTTTCCCTTCCAGTCACAACCACTAAAAACTGGTGCCATGGCATTGAAGCGTCAAGAAAGGTCGAAAATGTAATTTTAAGCCCTTTTTCATCCTCTCTTCTCCAATCTAGCACATAAACACAAATCATAGACAATTAATTAGTTCTTAGGCTAACAAAAATCTTCTTTTGGATGATGGGATTTGTAGTAGTGGAAAGTAGGGTCGAATCCATAGAGATTGGTGAATTAAAATTGGGGGGTTTTTGAAGTTTGTTGAGAAATTAAGAAAAAAAATAAAAAGAGATTCAATGAAGGAAAGGTTCCAACCAAAGATGTAATCATTGTTTAATTCATGTTATTTGATCATTGATTATCTAATGAAATCCTATATCACTCTCTAAATTGGTTATGATTATTAAGAACGTCTTATTAATCTATTCTTCCTTAGTTCATCTGTAATTAAGATACAATCGTTAATTACTTCCTTAATCAAAGACAACCCTACAGTACGACAATAAGATTTAATCAATTGATAGCAATAATATGAGAAGGACTACCAATTCTAGCCAATAAATGCGAAACATTCGATTTATTTAAACTAGATAATATATTTTCATAGCATGGGATGAAAAGACTTATTAATCAATTATGCTAATTGTCACTAAGATTAGGATGCATAAACAATTACGGATTTAAACACCTAATTGAAAATTTACCAAATTGAAGAATAATCAAAGGATCCTATTTGAACAATCAAACAATAAGATAATAAATGAAGAATAGAAAATATAGAAATAGGGAAAGATTAGAAAGAAAGATGAAGATTAAATCTCACAAATAACGAGAATCAAACTTTGATTAACCATGGTTGGAAGTAGGAGTTTAGATAGACAAAGAAGTCATAGCTACTGAGGATAAATCTTAGATAAATGGCCTAAAACTATTAGGAAAAGAACGCCTCCAAAAATTAGGGTTTGAGTATTTTAAATAAAGATAAGATCCTAAATTTTTAGATTTCTGCGTTTTTAGTGCCATGGTGCTGATCTTTGGGTGCCATGGTACTGATCTCTCTAGATTTTTGGCTTGGATTCAGACTTTTCCTTGCGAACGCGGACACTAAAACCTGGTGTCATGCCATTGAAGTGTCAAGAAAGGTCCAAAATGCTATTTTAAGCCATTTTCATCCTCTTTTATCCAATCTAGCACATAAACACAAATCAAAGATAATTAGATAGTTTTCGGGCTATTTAATTATCAAAGTATGAACAAAAATCTCAAGTTTATGTGCTAAATAACGACTTATCACGTTATCACTAGTTTTATGATAATGTCAACGAAGAGGAAGGCTGACCAGAGGTGCTTCGATTTCTCATTCATGGCAACTTTGATTCATAAATTCTGACCCGTAGATTGAGGTGTGACGTCCCGTCACTTTAAAATAATTTAAATTAGAAAACACAGCGGAAGTCTTTTATTTTAAGAAAATTTGGCGTGGTTATGTTTGAAAATTTGCTGGCCAAATCGTATTTACATCTTAATTTCAAAATCTAAAATACACAAGGAACATTAAGTTCCTATCCAGGAGTTCAAAATGATTATAATCATAAACATGAAGACAAAAGCTCTTAAGAGCTATATACAATTGTACAAATCTAAAAAATGATATAAAATTCACAAAACCATGTACATGGATTTTTACATAACACCTAGTCCATCTCAAAATCATCATCATCTCGATCAAGCACGCACCAGCTCCTCTTCCACGATCCCAAACATTACCTGAAATGTTTGTAATATCATGAGCTAACAAACTAAGCCCAATGAGAATAATAAGAATAAAAAGTAAAGATAGACCTCAAACTCGCATTTCGATTTGTGTCCAAACAATCTGACACAATCAATCCTAAAGTTCTCTAAACTTTAGACTTTCCAAAGGATGACATTACTAACACTCGTAGTCAATCCTCATCCATGAACTTGTTATGACATAAATAAGAAAAGTAAATAAACTTTGTATAAAATAAAACATCTCAATTCTCTAATTCATCGATCATAAGCATGAATGCATGAGGACATCCCGTAGGATTTCACATTCGCCCTTTATGCATGAATGAAGATAATAGGTACATCCCGTAGGATACCCATTCAACCTTATGCATGAGAAGTAACGAGTACATCCCGTAGGATACTCATTCAACCTTCTTTCCTTGTTTTACTTTCTTTTCTTTTTCTGAAGGTGATGCGGACACTACCAGTAGGCTCCAACATTCTTCCCTTCCTTTCTTTTTCAATGAATGATGCGAACATGTTATGGTGCAATATGATGCCTGCATATCCTTATAAAAGTAAATAAGTAAAGTGCGGAATTAAAGTAGTCGATACAAGCATAAAGTAAAAGGCATAAAGTAAAGGACATAAAGTAAAATAGATAGGAAACTCCGGACGAACAATATGTCAATTGAACTCCGCTACCAAAAAGTAAAACCTATGTTAAACGATTAACCTAAACCTTCAAGGATTCTAAACTTCCAACATAATCCGAGGTTCTATTAACTGTTCTAAAAACAAGTTGGATCTTTTAACTTCCAATGATCAAACCTAAGCTTCGAAACGAATCTAACTTAGAACTTTCTATGGTTCAATGTTTCCCTCGAGAACTCCTAAGTTCTCACTTAAAGGATTCACTTCTAATCCTAAGGGCACTAACTCACTTCCCTCTATCTTAGATTCAAATTCTAATCTTAGTTTCCAATTCTACAAACCATCACACTTATTCGTTTTCTATAATTACTTTAAATCCTAACTATTCTCACCTTTGCCAAATTAGTTTTGGTCCAAATCTCCGATTTCCCACAATTCAACAAACGAGCAATCGCACCTACAATTCACCAATTGCACAACATATTACAGCTCATAACTACGATGAGAACAAGTGTGCATTTTCAGGTGAATAGTGATTTCGGATGAATAGTAATTTTGGATGAATAGTGTTTTCTGGTGAATAGTGTTTTTCGAAAATCCGGGCTCAAAATCGTCAAATTCCATGATAGAAATTCATGATTTCAACTTCAAAACTCATTTATAATCAAAAACGAACAAAACCATATAAAAAGTTTTGAAAAATTACTTTTTGGGACTTCCCTTAGAGAACGGGAAACTATGAAAAGGTAGGTTGGATAGGTAGCCCTCGTCCCTACCGATCCAACGCAACTGAAATCAAGCCGATCCATCAAGAAACGAATGAGAAACGAAGAAAAGAAAATTCACATCAATGGTGGATGAAACCCACGGCAAGGAGAAGGAAAGGAAGAGAAAGATGAAGGAACCTTGGTCCATTTGGTGATAATTAAAGATAAATGAATAGTAATTTTAGATATTTTAAGAAATTGAAAAATGACGGTTGCGCCCTTTTATGACTTTTGACTTATAAAACGAAACCCGACGCTCTTAAATAAATCTAAAGGTGATTAATAATTATTAATTGGCCTATTAATAATTATTAATGTCACCGAAGCTAATTTAAAATATTAAAACGATTAAAAAGGATTTCGGGTGAAATTAACTACTAAAATCGAAATTACAAAAATAATAATTAATCTAAATACTTAAATTGAAATAAATAAATAAATAAATAACATTAAATAAAATATAATAAAATAATAATAAATAAAAAAATTTCACTTCAAAATAACGGGACGTTACATGAGGAGTGAGAATAGATAAGTGTTGAAAAAAATTTCAATACCCACAAGCGTACAAAGTTAAGTTTTAATTTAGTGATGTGACAAGGGTTGTCGTCCTCTAGGATTGATATTTTAATTAATAAATGAGTATTGTTCTACTATCAACCAAACTTTATCTAGAAATTGAAATTGAAATTTAATGATATTTAATTAAACTAATAAAATAAAGAAACTAAGTAACAAAAAAAAAATAGAAAGTGATTTTAGACAAACACTAAGGAATGATTTCACTACTCTAGTTTATGGAATAAAATATTAATTCAGTCAAAAAGAACAAAATAACATTCTATAAGTCAAGAACACATATATTCTTAATTACCTCTCTCGAGCGTCGAATTAAGGTTCACTCCTAATTAAGAAACCAATACTCCTGTTCAATTTCAACAATTAGAAGCGTATTAATCACAAGTTCTATTTAGACTTCTCAGAAAAAAAATCAAGTTTCCCAACTCTAATTTTCTTTTAGTTATGTTCCTATGTTCTATCCCAAAACCACCTTTCCCAAGTGTTAGATTTCAGAATTAAAGTCAATTAATCTATGGCCACTAGATCAAAAGGGCATTTAAGCATATAAGAATATAAATAGAACAATTAAATTGTATTTAAAACTAAATTAAATAAATAAAAACCTAAACATAGAGTACCTACATCAATTACCTTGGAAAGTAAACTAGCAATCCATAAAATTAAAATTAATAAAATTGAAGAATAATATTATTCTAAAAGACATAGATAGACAAAAAAAGAAAGAATTAGAGAAATTTTTTATGCTCCCAAGCTTCCTAGCCTTCGAAACCTTCAAAAATCACCAAATTTTGTCAAAATATTCTTTCTCGCGCTTCCAGAATAGTGAAAATAAGGTCTATCCCTCTATAAATAAGCATATGAAGCCAGTGGATGAGAAAAGGCTCAAGAGATGCCTCGCTAATGTCCAAGAAATGGGTTGCTTGGTTTGCATCTGGCCTTCAATTAAACGGATAATCAACGCCTCGATGATGTCCAAGCGATGGGTTCCTAGACAATCAAGCGAGCCATCACTGAAGTTCAAGCGAGCCATGACCATATTTTTGCCAACATCTTATTTTTACATATTTTCTTCATCTTTTGTCCTTTTTCTATCATTTTCTTTTCTTTTTTAAATCTTTAATCTTTTATCTAAGAATTTTTTTTCCATTAAACTACAAAATAAATAAAATTAAAAACCAATTAATTAAAGTCCCAAAAACTAATTAAAATTAAGAATAAAGATATAGAATAAGTGGGTATAAAACACACTTATCAATTAGAGAGTAGGTTACTTCCGTAATTCTTTCATTTGGAGTTTTGGCTTCCCAGTTTTCGGTTTGAAGTCATCTTCAGGAGAAGATGCCCAAGGCATGAATTTCTCATATCTCAAAATTTTCTCTCAAATCTCAAATTTTGCTTTGAGCTTCTTCAAGCTTTGGATCACGGCTTCATGTGAGGTTGTTCACGGTCGTGATTGTGAGGAAGAGAATTGACCACGGGCGATTTTCATGGGTTTTTTTTGCTTAAATCTTCTTCAGATCGTGTCTTTCCGGTGGATGGATCGCAAGGAAGAAGACAACTTCAATTTTCAAATTTATTTCCCTGGATAGTGACCATATCAGTGAGAACTGAGGTGCGATCATGAAATAGAAGAGAAACTCATATGCTACTTCCTTGGATTTTCACTAGAATTATTTCAATTCTTAGTTCAATTTGCTTTAGTTCTCGTTTTTGGGTTAATGAGAAAACGGAGTGAAAGAGAAGGTCTCAATGGTAGTCATTGATCTTCTCCATCGTTGTCTTGCTCAGATTTGGCCTTCAATGACGGGTTCACGGTGGTTTGAATATGAAGGGATTACTTTACTAAATTAGGAAAATTTCATTTAGTAAACTAATTAACAACTGATTTAGGATCTATTAATCATCATCCAATCGTGATAAAACATGTAAATACATGATTTTTTTACAAAAATCAAAACCTTTTACTTACATTGGAGTAGAATATGGAGAATTGGTTAGAGGTTTCTTTACAGCATCAAACTCTTTCAACACCATATCTTCTACACTATATCTCGATTGAACAAGCAAAACCCGATTGTGGGATTGAACTTTAGAAGAAATTAGAAAGAATAAAACTATTTTTTTCTTCCTAAAATAATGCTAAAAAATTGGCAAGGCCAAGGGGAGGAGAAGAAGAGAGAATTTCAATTTATGTGATTTATGCATGACCCAAGTCTCCTATTTTTAGGCTAATGGAATATCTAATAAAATTAGAAAAATTCCATAGAGATAAACATAAAAGAAAAAAAATTTCTCTTTCCTTTATCTTGGTATTTTCAAAAATATTGTAGATAAAGAAGAAAATATTTCATTTTATTTTATTTGCTTTATCTTAGGTAAATAAATCAATGTAATTATTTTAGTATGTAATTCAAATAATTATTTTAATAAAATTAAATATATATGGCCCAAAATTACAATTAATATTAATTAATAAATCAAATTTATTTAATTAATTATTTTAGCCATTTTCAATTGGGTTCATTGATCCAATCGAGCTAGAAATTCTGTCTTTAATTAAATAAGTCCAACTTAATTAATTATAAACTTTAATATTAATAAATAAAATATTTTATTTAAATAATTAATAATATTCATATTGTCTCCCAACTAAATATTATCAAATGATATTTAATTATTAATTTATTGTAACGACCCGACCCAAAACAAAGGCTAGGCCGCGAGTACTCTCAGCGGAAGCGCAGAAAAAAAAACATGAAATTCAAACAAAGTATAACAATTTAAAAAAAATTCAGCATGATGTCGTTTGAAACTTGGACTATGCCAAAACCTGTAATACATTTTTTTCCAACCAGATAGAACATAAACACATCACGGGAGTGCACATCCCTTGGTTTCTAGAAAATGAAAACATTTGAAATATCAAACGCATAGAAATTACCAAAGACTACACATTTAACATGATTTCAACAACTTAAAAAATCAAGCTCAATAAACTTTAAATATTACATAACAATAATTAGTTTTACATAAGTTAACTCTTATGTAACTAATCCAACTCGAGCTCAAGCTTTGACGTTAACTAGTCCAATCCCTAAGTCTGGCATCCAAGCTTCAACGCATACCATCTTCCTAGTCACGACCTCGACCGCAACAGAAACTTGAAACGTGATATATAGCACCTCTGAGCATGACACTTAGTGAGAAACAAAAAGAAAAGAAAGTAAATTTATGCATGAGGTTCATGGTTAGAAAAAGGTCTAACTATCCAACTCTTTCGCCCCTCACCGAGTCTTTGCCTCCACTAGAGAAACTACCTCCTATCATTCATCTCGTACCCAAACTAACCTTCTCACATTCCCTATAAAACAAATGATTCGCAACTAAAATAACTTCCAAACAACTACAAACTATTCAAAACAAAAAGCTCTTTATAGACATTCTCATTACAATTAAGCTCACAACTCAACCTTGTCTCCAATCAATTCATCCTCCTTATCCCATCTTCTATCTACCTCCACTCGATATTCATTACATCTCGCATTATCATCACATGAACATTGTATCTATCTAGCAGTACCCTCTTAGTAAGTTTAAGTTCAACACACTTTCTACCATCCTCTCTAACATAACTAAGGTACTTAACCTCTGTTACCTATGCACCTTCTCTAAACCTCCTCCACTACCCCGTCTATCTTGAAGGTATTCACATCTAGCAGCTCAGAGAATAAGTATGTATGGAAGTAAATGAAGTTATCATAATGTTATGATACATTTAAAATCAATAAAGTGAGTAAACAAGAAAGCTAAACATTTGTTATAATCAAAGTGTCATCAATCTCTAGAAATTCGAGCGTCAATTAGTACTTTCACTTTTCACACATCTTACCGTGCACCCATAGTCTTGGAGGCTATCTCAATATCTCACTTCACAAATTAAAGTATTAGTACTTTCACATTTCACTTGTCTTACCCGCACTGGATGTCTCGAGGCTATCTCATTATGGGTTAATGGCATAATGAAATGATGTAGAGGTATTGACTAAATTGCATAAATATGTATGCTAAACATAGTAACATTGTAACGTCCCGTTACTTTTGGGGGTAAATTTTTTTTTTATTTTATTTATTTATTTTAATTAAAGTATTAAAGGTTAGTTTAAAAATAGTGATTTCGATTTTAGTAGCTAACCCTTTTAATCGTTTTAATACTTTAAATTCGTTTCGGTGACATTAATAATTATTAATGTGCCAATTAATAATTATTAATCACCTTTAGATTAATTAAAGAGCTTCGGGTTTCGTTTTTAAAGTAAAAACAAAAGAGGGACGTAGGCGTCATTTCCGATTTCTTAAATATCTAAACACTATTCATCCTTCTCCTTTATTAAGCCAAAATTAGACAAAATATCACATTTCTTCTCATTTTTTTCATCCTAAACCCGTAGCTTAGAGAGAAAAAAAGAGGAGAGAAAGAAATTGTCACCCCGGCTTCGTTTCTCGACCGTTTTCATCGTGCCTTAGCTCGTTGGAAAGCTCTCGAGACGTACTTTCTACCCATCCTAACAATCGAGGCTTTTGCTCATTTTCTTGAGGCCTTAAGGTATGACAAAGTTTCTAAAATTTGATGTGAATAGTATTTTAATGGAGGTTTTGAGTTGTAATCTTCGAATTCGTTCACCGAAGCTTGAAGGTTTCATTCGGGGAAGTCTTTATGGTCAATTTTAGAAATTTTCCCTAAACCCTAAAACCGAGTTTGAGCCGGAAACCCGTCCCTTGTGATTTTCTCTCTTTGGGTTATGTTTAGGATGTTAGGTTCTTTGTGTTTTTGCTTTTTATTTAATTTTTCGAAAATTGATTAATATGCAAAACCCTAATTTTTGGTTACCCATTGATTATGCAAAACTCCAAAGTATCCGAAACCAACCCGAAACACCTCTAAAGTGCATAAAAGCCGGAAAACCAAACCCGAACCCTACTTTCCCTTGTATGGCTGTAACGTCCCGTTATTTTGTGAAAAAAAAAAAAACTTTTATTTATTTTATTTTATTTAAGTAATTAAAGTTCATTTATTTATTATTATTTGAGAATTTAATGTTTATTTCTTTTAATTCATTTTAATGGCTTTTATTTATTTAATTACGTTTAAATGGTATTAATAATTATTAACGGGCCAATTATAATTATTAATCACCTTTAGATTTATTTAAGAGCATCGGGTTTCGTTTTAGAAGTCAAAAGTCATAAAAGGGCGTAACCGTCATTTCCAATTTCTTAAAATATCTAAATTCACTATTCACTTATCTTTAAAAATCCAAAATTGACCAATTTACTTCATTTTCTTCTCTTCCATTTTTCTTCTTGGCCGTGACCTTCATTTCCTCCATGGATGATCTTTTTCTTTTCTTTTGTTTCTTATTCATTTCTCGATGGATCGGCTTGATTTCGGTTGCGTTGGATTGGAAGGGACGAGGGCTACCTATCCAACCTACCTTTTCAAGTTCCCGTTCCCTTAGGGAAGTCCTAAAAAGTAAGTTTTCAAAACTTTTTAGGTGGTTTTTGTTCGTTTTTGATTATAAATGAGATTTGAAGTTGAAATCATGAATTTCTATCATGAAAAATGGCGATTTTGAGCCCGGATTTTGAAAAACACTATTCACCCGAAAACACTATTCACCCGAGACACTATTCATCCGAAATCACTATTCACCCGAAATTGCACACTTGTTCGCATTTTAGTTATGAGTTGTAATATGTTGTGCAATTGATGAATTGTAGGTGCGTTTGCTCGGTTGTTGATTCGTGAAAAATTGGAGATTTGGAGTTAATTGGCTAAGGTGAGAATGATTAGAATTTAAAGTAACTATAGAAAACAAATAAGTACGTTGATTTGTAGAATCGAACTAAGACTAGAATCCAACCTAAGGTTAGAGGATGTGAGATAGTGCCTTAGGATTTGAAGTTAATCCTTTAGGCGAGAAACTTAGGATTTCTCGTTGAAAACCTCGAATCTTAGAAGATTCTAAGTTAGATTAGTTTCGGAGTTTAGAATGGTTCACTTGGAAGTTTAGAATCCTTGAAAGTTTAGGTTAATCGTTATGTTTTGACCTTTACTTTTTATTATTGTTAGCGGAGTTCGATCGATAAATCGTTCATCCGGGATTCTATCTATGTTACTTTATGCCCTTTACTTTTATGTTCTTTACTTTATGCCGCTTTACTTTATGCTTGTTTCGGTTATTTAATAATCGTACTTTACTTTATTTATTTGTGCAAGCATATGCAGCATATGCATAACATTTTGCACCATTATTTATTATATTATAACATCTCGCATCATTGAAAAGAGAAAAGAAAAGAATGAAAAGGACGGTGGATGAGTGGATACCCACGTTACCTTCATGCATAAGGTTGAATGGTGGATGAGTGGATACCCACTTACCTTCATCATGCATAAGGTTGAATGGTGGATGAGTGGATTCCCACATTACCTTCATACATAAGGATAAGGGTGGATAGTTTGTAAAAATCCACATTACCTTCATTTCATGCATAAATGGCGAATGCGTAACCTACGGGATGTACTCATTACTTTTATGCATATGATAGACGAGAAAGAAAGTCGAGATGTTATATTTTTTTATGCAAAGTCATTTACTTTCATTACTTTTATGATATAATAAGTTAATGGATGAGGATTGACTACAAGTGTAGTAATGTCATCCCTTGGAAAGTATGGAATAAAATTACCTAGAGTTTGAATGACTTTAGGAGTTAATTGTGTTAGAAAAAGTTAAAGGATGAACAATTAGACTAAGTGTGCTAATTAATATCATCCTTTGGGAAAATAAGAATATAAAGTAAACCTTATGTTTAGTATAAGGTATGTATGGAAGATGAGATATAAATGCTATATGCATTTACGAAACCATATCAAAAATATTTGGAATGTAGTTCCACAATATTATTGGAGAATTGGTAAGTAAAGTGGAACACTTATTCATAAACTCTTTTGAATTAATGATAGCAAAGAGTAAGTATGTTCATGGACTCAAATCGAATACGAGTTTGAGGTCTATTCTTACTTTTTATTCTTATTATTCTCACTGGGCTTAAGTTGTTAGCTCATGATATTACAAACATTTCGGGTAATGTTTGGGATCGTGGAAGGAGTCAGTGCGCTTGATCGAGAAGATGATGATTTACGAGATGGACTTTGAGTTATGTAAAAATCCATGTACATGGTTGATTTGTGAAATTTATGTTATTTCGATGATTTGAACTTTGTATTTAGCTCATAAGAGCTTATGGTTGTCTTTTTATGATTATGATCTTTTTAAACTCCTGGATGGAACTTAATGTTCCTTGTGATTTTAGATGTTTGAATTTAAGATGTAAACAGGTTTTTGGCTAGCCTATTTTCAAACATAATCACGCCATTTTTTTTAAAATAAAAGACTTCCATTGTTTTCTCCGATTTTAATCTATTTAAAATGACGGGTCGTCACAGTTGGTATCGAGCCTTAGGGTTACCGCAGACTACATGCGATGCATGTTTGTTTTCATGTTTTGTTTTAAGTCCACTCTCAAGTCATCATCCGAGATCAGCGGCACCAGGTATGCCTATAACTCTTTATTCTTATACTTTTATTTCTTTGATATTGGAAGAGTTATGAGAATATTGTTAAAAGTTAATGTTGTTTGTGATATTTCACATCCTTGTACAACCACTATGTGGTTATGTTTATTTGACCCATTTTGAGATTTGGGTAAAGGTGTTGAGAAAGTGAATGATCCGTGCGATTTGGAGGTTATACACCTCGTTAAGAGTATTGACATGATGTCAAAGTAAAGGAGATGAGATACTCAGAGAGATCACTTTTAAGGTTGATTAAAGTGTTATTGTCACACAATTGCTAAGTAGTGGTCTTAGTAGATGTGTGTTGACTTTTTGGGTGTACAAGGGAACATGTTTGTCCGGAGCCCAGGATAAGAGATGAACACCTGTTTGAGGTGAGATTTGTAAGGAATCTGTTTGGCTCTTGTCCAGGAACCTAGATTTAACTCAATGGACAAGTTCCTTGTTTGAGTTGAGAAAGTTGGATTATGGTAAATGGTAAATCCATGGTAGTACAGGTTGTACGAGAAAGGAAAGTGTGTTGCCACTTAAAAGAGGAAATAAGGACTTTACGTGATAAGTCTCAACGAGGACCATTAAAGATTGTGATAATTGGTTAATGGCCTAGTTTGGTCACTATCATGGTATAATGTGCTAATTTGAATTGGATTATACTCGAGGTCGAGTTATCGAGATCCATATTTGGAAAATTTTCAAGATTGACTAACACTAAGGTGGAGTGTTGGTATTCGATTGAAGTATAAAAGGAAGTTGATGGACCGTGATATCGGTAACTTCTATAAGATAATGAGATGGCTTGGTGAATTTCAATTCACATGGTGTTTGACCATCTAATTGAACGGTGAACTTTTGAGAAACTTGTAGGACATAGTTTGGACCCTACCGAGTCTTTTTATGATAGACTCTAAAGTAAAACCTATGTTGGAAGGTTAGAATGATATTGAACTAAGGTGTTTGACAGGCACCCGCTTTGCTTTTACAAGAAAGCAAATCATCTCTCGAGGTCGAGTTCATTCAAGATTTGAATTAGGAGGCTTAGGAGTCATCCTTATCTTTGGATTTTACATCTTATGAAAGGAAAAGAAAATTAACTACTACGGGAAAGATTACCCCTACGAAGAAGAAAGCAAAGGATGACGACGCGATCAAGAGATACAAAGAAGAACAACAACATCAACAACAACAACAACAACATCGGCAACAACAACAACCCGGTTCGAGGTGGAGCTCAACAAGGATTGGATCATCCTTACTACATTAGTTGTGTTAGTTTCCATCAGGGAGATGCACACTCTACCAAGATGCTATGTTGTGATCAATTTGGATTCACGCCACTTTTATAGGGCGTATAAGACTTAACCATCACAACATAGACACAAAGTCCGGATTATCGGAAAAACTACCAGATGGTAATGATTTATGCTTTGTTATTTTCAGGCCGTTTGGCTTTTTATTTCTATTTGACTCTCGAGCTAGCCACCCATTTATTTATTTTTATCGTAATATGTTGAGTTGGCGACTCTTGAGCCGAGACCGTTCGATTCGAGATGTGTGCTTTTACCCGGTGGGGAGTTTATTAGATGATAGTGCGATGGCACTTATGACATTTGCATTATGAGTAGATGCTCACTTTTACTTTGATTGTTATGCATATGTCCGATTTTGAGGTGATATTGGGTATAGATTGGCTATTAGCTAATCGTCCATCATTATAGTTTGTATCGAGAAAGTTTTGATTGTATGAGTCCAGTGGGACTAGCTTATGCTTTCGTGGGTCTAGTAGACGAGTAACACCCACTTTGATATGTATGTTAGAAGCTAGAATGCTTCTAAGAGATATAGCGAGATGATTTAGCTAGTGTTGTCGAATACTTGCCAAAGACTAGCTGAGTTAAAAGAACTTAAGAGTGAGTTATAAGAACTCTTAAACTCGGGTTTATTCACCTAGTAAGTCCTCGTAAGGAGCACCTTGTTGTTTTGAAAAAAAAAAAGAGGTTCAGGTGAGCTGTGTATTGATTATCGAGGGTTGAATCAAGTTACAATGTAAAACAAGTATCAATTGCATTGGATTGATGATCTATATGATCGGTTGGGGAGCCTCGGTGTTGTTTGTGAAAAAGAAAGACGGCTCCATGCAATTGTGTATCATTATAAAGAGTTGAGGCGTGTTACGGTGAAAACAAGTAACCTTTGCCAAGGATGGAGGAATTGTTTGATCAATTGAGATGAGCCACTATCCTTTCGAAGATAGATTTGAGATCCGGCTATCATCGCTTGAGGATTCGGGATGAGGATATTCCCAAGACAGCATTCGGACGCGTCCGGACATTATGAGTTTGTAGTTATGTCCTTTGGCTTGATCAACGCGCCGCAACTTTTATGGACCTTATGCACACGGTGTTCGGGAGGTTCATTGATGCTTTTGTGATTGTATTCATTGATGATATCTTGGTTTATTCCAAGACGGAGGAGTTGCACACTATACACCTTTGAGAGGTAGCGACGGTACTACGAGATCGGAGATTGTATTCCAAGTTGTCTAAGTGTGAGTTTTGGGCGAGGGAAGTGGCTTTTTAGGCCATGTAGTATCGAGTAGAGGAGTATCTCGTTGATCCCTCTAAGATTGAGGCGATTAAGAACGGCCTAGGACCGACTAGTGTGACCGATATTCGCTATTTTCCGGGAATTGTAGGCTATTATAGCGGTTTGTGCAAGATTTCTCCAAAATTGCTTGACCTTGACACGTTTGACCAGGAAGGGAGTTGATCTTATATGGTTTGAAGATTGTGAAAGGAGCTTTGAGGAGCTCAAGAGGAGGCTTGTAACAGACTGTTCTAGTGTCCTCTGACCGAACCGATGGTCCAGTGTATACAAATGCTTCCAGAAGGTTTGGGATGTGTGTTAATGCAACACAAGAAAGTTATAGCTTATGCTTCCGTCAGGTTGAAAGAGCATGTGATAGTTAGAGCTCGTTAAAGATTATGACCGTGACATTAGATCATCTTGGAAAAAGTCGAGTGTAGTGGTGACGCGCTTAGTAGAAAGTCTTCTCGGTTGTCAACTTTGTCGGCAATACCTTTGAGTTTGAGGTGGGATATGGAGCAGTGAGATAGCATTAATCGCCGAGGTCTCCGTGAGTGTGACTAGTTTAACACGGGACCTACTTTTGAAGTAGAGGTGATTGATGCATAAAGAGGAGAGACTTTGTTGCAAGCAGGTTCGAGATAGGCTAAGTCGATTTTTCTCGGCCGTTTTACCTTATCTACGAGATAGTACTCGACGTATCGTAGAAGCTATGTGTGCCTTCGAGGATCGACTTTTGAAAAGAAGCTGTTGGAGGAAGGTTATAGTTCTATCTTTTTATGTTCATCCAGGAAATACAAAGAGGTACGAGAATCGGACAATATATTGATGACCACGGGATGAAACATAAGATTTGTAAAGTATGTGAGTAAGTGCTTGAATTATTAGCAAGTCAAGGCCTAAAAGGAAAGTATATCGGTTATCGTAACCTTGAAAAGTACTTGAATGGAAATGGGGAAGGTTTCCATAAGTTTTATCAAGGTTTGCCAAGGACTGTAAGGAATTATGATATCTTTGGGTGTTTGTAGACCATTAAAAAAAAAAAATAAATAAATAAAAATTGCACACTTTACTATTGGAAGGATCATCTATCCGGTTAAGACTAGGTACAGTTATACCAAAGAAAGATTGATCGGTTGTGGTGTGCGGTGAAGATTTTATCGAGCGAGACACTCGCTTTGTCTCGAAGTTTTGGTACTATTTAGGCACTTTATGGTTGAAAGTGTTGTTCTTCCACTCAAAGTGGGATGAGATTGGTGAAAAGAGACTTTTGAAACACAAGTTGTAACAAATGACTAGCGAGTCTATCATTTGTTTAGAGAAAAGGTTAGAGTTAACCAAAGTTGCGCAGGTTCGTAGTAGTCGGTTAAAGTGTAGTAGTGGATCTCGTATACTTCAAGTGACACCAACGAAGGGTGTTATGGAAGTTGGAAATAAGGGCCGGTCCTTTGAGCCCTAGATTTGTTGGCCTATCGAGACACTCGATCGAGTAGAAGTGGTAGCTTATTGTTTAGCTTTATCACTTCAGTTATCAAGTTGCTTGTAATGTTTTCCATGCATTGATGCTTTGGAAATACATGATGAATCCGTTCCACGTGATTGATTATGATCGTGTTGTTTTGAATACTAATAAGTCTCATGAGAAGACACCGTTAAGAGCTTGAACAAATTGATGAAAAATGAAAAGGAATTCATTTGGTTAAGGTTCTTTGAAAGAACCAAGTGTCAAAGGAAACAACGTGGGAACGTGAAGATGAGATACGGTCAAAGTACCCTCGCTTTATTCACTTAGTGAATGCACTTTTTCGAGGACGAAAAGTCTTTTTAAGGAGGGTAGACCGTAACGTCCCGTTATTTTGTGAAAAAAAAAAACTTTTATTTATTTTATTTTATTTAAGTAATTAAAGTTCATTTATTTTATTATTATTTGAGATTTAATAGTTTATTTCATTTTAATTCATTTTAATGGCTTTATTTATTTAATTACGTTTAAATGGTATTAATAATTATTAACGGGCCAATTAATAATTATTAATCACCTTTAGATTTATTTAAGAGCATCGGGTTTCGTTTTAGAAGTCAAAAGTCATAAAAGGGCGTAACCGCCATTTCCAATTTCTTAAAATATCTAAATTCACTATTCACTTATCTTTAAAAATCCAAAATTGACCAATTTACTTCATTTTCTTCTCTTCCATTTTTCTTCTTGGCCGTGACCTTCATTTCCTCCATGGATGATCTTTTTCTTTTCTTTTGTTTCTTATTCATTTCTCGATGGATCGGCTTGATTTCGGTTGCGTTGGATTGGTAGGGACGAGGGCTACCTATCCAACCTACCTTTTCGAAGTTTCCCGTTCCCTTAGGGAAGTCCTAAAAAGTAAGTTTTCAAAACTTTTTAGGTGGTTTTGTTCGTTTTTGATTATAAATGAGATTTGAAGTTGAAATCATGAATTTCTATCATGAAAATGGCGATTTTGAGCCCGGATTTTCGAAAAACACTATTCACCCGAAAACACTATTCACCCGAGACACTATTCATCCGAAATCACTATTCACCCGAAATTGCACACTTGTTCGCATTTTAGTTATGAGTTGTAATATGTTGTGCAATTGATGAATTGTAGGTGCGTTTGCTCGGTTGTTGATTCGTGAAAAATTGGAGATTTGGAGTTAATTGGCTAAGGTGAGAATGATTAGAATTTAAAGTAACTATAGAAAACAAATAAGTACGTTGATTTGTAGAATCGAACTAAGACTAGAATCCAACCTAAGGTTAGAGGATGTGGATAGTGCCTTAGGATTTGAAGTTAATCCTTTAGGCGAGAAACTTAGGATTTCTCGTTGAAAACCTCGAATCTTAGAAGATTCTAAGTTAGATTAGTTTCGGAGTTTAGAATGGTTCACTTGGAAGTTTAGAATCCTTGAAAGTTTAGGTTAATCGTTATGTTTTGACCTTTACTTTTATTATTGTTAGCGGAGTTCGATCGATAAATCGTTCATCCGGGATTCTATCTATGTTACTTTATGCCCTTTACTTTATGTTCTTTTACTTTATGCCGCTTTACTTTATGCTTGTTTCGGTTATTTAATAATCGTCTTTTACTTTTATTTATTTGTGCAAGCATATGCAAGCATATGCATAACATTTTGCACCATTATTTATTATATTATAACATCTCGCATCTTGAAAAGAGAAAAGAAAAGAATGAAAGGAACGGTGGATGAGTGGATACCCACGTTACCTTCATGCTAAGGTTGAATGGTGGATGAGTGGATACCCACATTACCTTCATCATGCTAAGGTTGAATGGTGGATGAGTGGATTCCCACATTACCTTCATACATAAGGATAAGGGTGGATAGTTTGTAAAAATCCACATTACCTTCATTTCATGCATAAATGGCGAATGCGTAACCTACGGGATGTACTCATTACTTTTATGCATATGATAGACGAGAAAGAAAGTCGAGATGTTATATTTTTTTTATGCAAAGTCTTTACTTTCATTACTTTATGATATAATAAGTTAATGGATGAGGATTGACTACAAGTGTAGTAATGTCATCCCTTGGAAAGTATGGAATAGAATTACCTAGAGTTTGAATGACTTTAGGAGTTAATTGTGTTAGAAAAGTTAAAGGATGAACAATTAGACTAAGTGTGCTAATTAATATCATCCTTTGGGAAAATAAGAATATAAAGTAAACCTTATGTTTAGTATAAGGTATGTATGGAAGATGAGATATAAATGCTATATGCATTTACGAAACCATATCAAAAATATTTGGAATGTAGTTCCACAATATTATTGGAGAATTGGTAAGTAAAGTGGAACACTTATTCATAAACTCTTTTGAATTAATGATAGCAAAGAGTAAGTATGTTCATGGACTCAAATCGAATACGAGTTTGAGGTCTATTCTTACTTTTTATTCTTATTATTCTCACCGGGCTTAAGTTGTTAGCTCATGATATTACAAACATTTCGGGTAATGTTTGGGATCGTGGAAGAGGAGCTGGTGCGCGCTTGATCGAGAAGATGATGATTTACGAGATGGACTTTGAGTTATGTAAAAATCCATGTACATGGTTGATTTGTGAAATTTATGTTATTTCGATGATTTGAACTTTGTATTTAGCTCATAAGAGCTTATGGTTGTCTTTTTATGATTATGATCATTTTTAAACTCCTGGATGGAACTTAATGTTCCTTGTGATTTTAGATGTTTGAATTTAAGATGTAAACAGGTTTTTGGCTAGCCTATTTTCAAACATAATCACGCCATTTTTTTTTAAAATAAAAGACTTCCGCTGTTTTCTCTGATTTTAATCTATTTAAAATGACGGGTCGTCACAATGGCCGAGAGCACCATAAGGGTAGAATCTGGGATTTTCGTGGTTTTATGTGTTTAGATGTTGTTTGTTTGCTTTTCGGTTAATTAATGTAATTTAGGAATAATTCGTTTGTAGGATTGTGAATTGATCGTGAATTTACAACCTCGGTTTATTCGGAGCTTGTCTTCAAGCTAAGGTGAGTTTAATGTGAAAGTTAGTGGTTTTATGAATTTAGTTTCGTTATGTAATTGTTTATCGATGTAAAGAGGGTGATAACTTCTTAGGATTAAGTTTTGGTTGGAGACTTTAATTTGGAAGTGTGTGTGGAGAAAGTTTGGATTTATGGATAGTTCGATGAATAGGAAACATCGGAGTGGTTTGGAAGTATGGTAATAAGATTTGGAGATGTTAGATGAAAGTGAGAATGGAAGTTACTTTGATGGATTTGGAAGTTAAAGTAATTAGAAGATGCACTTGAGTAGTAACTCGTGTAGTCTAGTTGGTTAGGTTTCTAATAAACTTAGTAGAATTCTTTGGAGTTTAGCTAACTTTTGGGGACCTACGGCACATTGATTCTGCACGTGATAGT
Organism: Gynostemma pentaphyllum; assembly: GCA_028015215.1. NCBI lineage: Eukaryota > Viridiplantae > Streptophyta > Magnoliopsida > Cucurbitales > Cucurbitaceae > Gynostemma > Gynostemma pentaphyllum. The sequence goes on along the minus strand of CM051346.1, from coordinate 18,262,852 downwards.
ATGTGATTTTGATCCATATGTAATCATGGTGAGATGATTTGTGGTGACCTTAGGCACATTGATTCACACATGCTAGTATGTTGATTTGGTCCATACATATCATGGTGTGATGATTTGTTGGTACCTTGAGCACTTTGATTCTGCACGTGATAGTATGTGATTTTGATCCATATGTAATCATGGTGAGATGATTAGTGGGATAGTACATGGTAGTATGTGATTTTGATCCATATGTAACCATGGTACTATGGTTTGTAACTAGCACATGATAGTATGTTATTTTGATCCATATGTAATCATGGTGTGATGATGGTAATATGGTACGACCGTACGTGGTATGTTGATTCGGATCTATACGAGCACGTTACGATGATGGCACTACGGCACATGTAATATGTTGATTTTGATCCATATGTAATCATGGTGCGAGGGTTTGTGAAATAGTACATGGTAGTATGTGATTTTGATCCATATGTAAACATGGTACTATGATTTGTGATACGGCACATGGTAGTATGTTGATTTTGATCCATACGTATCATGGTGCGCTGATTTGTTATATGGTGAAAGTCTTGATATCCGATATGGTGAAAGTCCTGATATCCGATATGGTGAAAGTCCTGATATCCGATATGGTGAAAGTCCTGATATCCGATATCGTGAAAGTCCTGATATCCGATGATTTGAGATATGGTACGACCGTACGTGGTATGTTGATTTCGATCCATATAATAGCACGATACGATGAAACTTGTTGGGTAATAAAGATAGTTAATGTTACTTTTACCTATTCTTTAGAATTGTGTAGTGAGACTTAGTTGTGAATGTTAATTTTACTTTAAGTCTTTATATCTATCTCATGGTTTTGAATGATGATTACGGGTAATATTTGACTATCGAATGATTATATAGAAATTGGAAGTGTGGATGTGGGTAGTATTGAGCATTACAGGCCTTTGGACACGATTTCGGTTATGAGATTTTGTTCATAGGATTACTTGCTTTCATTTTACTCTCACTAGCATGTTATGCTAATGGTGCTACACTTACAAATTTTCAGGTAAACCTCGAGCTAAGAAGCGTGGTAGAGGAGGTGGAGCTGCGTGACTAGTCGAGATGGTGTATGGACAATATTAAGAACTCATTTTGGTTTAGCATTCATTGAAATGCTTGTAAATTATTCCATCTTTACATACTTATGTCTTTTTGAGCCCGAAAGGGTATTTGTGTTAAATATGTCTATGTTTTATGATTTAAATATATTTTGGAATGCGCATTCCCGATTTATAGCTTTCTCTGGAAATTTGGGTTGTAAACAGGTTTTGGTTATTCGATTTTTAAATGAGCCCACGCCGTTTTTCTTTAAAAATTGAGTCTTCCGCTGTGCATTTGAATTTAAAGAATTTAACAGAAAGCAGGTCGTTACAAACATAAACAATGAAATTGTATGATGAAGATGTCACAAAACTTATTCTCAAACTGATACAATTCCTTGCTTACACTTTCCACGCATCATTTGTTTCCATATTCATAACCCGTGTCTTACTACACATATTTCTCAACCATCACAGAAATCACGGGAGCCGTAGCTCATTATTCTCTTTCGAATCAATATCATTAAGTTAAATTTTCTTGCATATCACTACGCGCAATTCACAAACTTTCACATATAACACTCGATTCGTAGCTCACTCTATTCTTCCAGGTTATTGTAATAACCACTCTAGCATCTAGGTCATCCACCACACAGCGCCTCGGAGCTACACAATATCCGCCACGGTAACCACATGTAACGTCCAAGAACCACTCACCATTACATGGGTTACGACCCCATGGCCATGCAACAAACAAATGATATACATGAATGAAATGAAATGTAAATGAACATGTTTTCTTTACAATTCTCATCGAAAACGGACTTTAGAATAACAGTTACAAGTAGGATAATCCTCCAATCAGCACATGACTCAATCTTTCCTCGTGACACTTTCAAAGAGTACATCAAGCATATAAAGTCACACTTTCAGCGTTACGTCTTCCGTCTCGACTATGCATTATATATTAAGCAATAATCGAAAGTATATCGAGCATAAATGATAATAAATCTCAATTCAGTATATGACTCAATCTTTAACTTAACACATGTATAAATGTAGATAAACATGAAAGAACAACTCAAGTTTAAGTAGAAATAAGGATATATCAAGGAAATTCCACTCATTCCGATTTCTCAACCTCCATTTTCCCTTACTTTCAAACACCAATCAGCCTTAGTTAACATTAGCATTTACCCCTCATCATTACACTAGCAACCACGATCAATACCACAATCGTCACTTTAATTCCTTTTGTTCTCCCTTTTCTATTCAAAAAAAGGCTTGACCTTGGCTTTTCTTTCCTCATAAATTACAAACATTAAAAAACAATAAACTAAACCCGGGAACCCAGTTTGCTCCTAAAAGTCTCTAAACTAGCTAAATGGAAAAGTATCGATTTTGGCCATCTCAGGGGTTCTTGAAAATTCATTGATTGGAGTTCCTAACTTGATTTTCTTATGTAAAATATGTGTTTAGACACCCAAATATACCATAATTGGAAAACATTAAGTGATGGCTAAGAAATCTCCAAAACTAAGAAAACTAGGAAAAACTTCAAATAGCCAACAATGGGGCTTTGAGCTTGTGTTCCATTCATGGTTTCCTACCCTTCCATGATAACTCAGACAAAATGTCAAGGACTTGCATTTTGAGAACTACCTATTTCATTGAAAGCTAACACGTAAACCTCTTGGCTACTTCTTACTTGAGAGCCTAACTCACCATACCCCAAAACAACTTCCAAACATGCATAGCCATAGTACTTCCACATGAGTGCTAGGTCTCCATTACATATCCCTTTTCATAACCACTTACTAATGCCCACAACAACATTTAAAACTTACCAAAGTAAAACCGAACACTCTAGGATACTCATACTCCACTTATTATGTTCTCGTCCTACATACTTTTAATCGCTTTCTCATGAAACCTCCCATCAAACTTAACTCAATATTGACATTTCTAAAAAATCTTAAACGTCATCACCCAATCATTTCATATTATAAAAATCACACACAATTATACTTTAATTCCTTTTTGTTCCCACCATGTGTTCATTAAACTAGCTTGGTGTTGCTCTTCCTTTACCTACAAGACAAAAATCATTTCAAAATACTCGTAATCTTTAACCTTACATAGCAATTATTTATGTAAAATTTATCCTAAACAGCCCCATATTCAAAAGACTACAAAACAGCCCCTAAATTCAATAATAAAACAGTGGGGAAAGTGTTTTGGTTATGTTTTAATATACAAAAGTCTACCTAGATGATTCTCATTCTCAATAAATAATCAATTCATAATTTACATGAGTTTAAATATATTAGAACAAGAAATAATTTAGGTTTTAGAGTTTTGAAAAAATTTAATTAAAAAGAACAATTTAAAGTTCATGGAAGTTGGTTAATTTAATAAAATCGTGAGAAGTGTTAAACCAAGTTTCACATATCAATTCAACTTAAGGAAATCTTAGAACTAAATTCATACTTTTATTCTAACAAGTTCCAATTACTAGAATTTTACGCGCTTTTCAATTAATCCTTTAACTACAACTCAAGCTCCATAAATTTCCACAAATCCCCCAATTTTAAGAAAAAACCCTATGAAGAAATCTTACCTTTTCATCATGAAAACTTGTTGAAAACTCCTCAAATCTTAAAGATTTAGATTCTACTAATAAAAACTCACACTTTTGGTTTTCATTTGAGTAGATTTGATTAAGGAAATGAAAAACCCATTAATTTCCCCCAAGAAGCTGCTAATGCCGAACAACAGGGGAGAAAAAGAGAGAATTTTGAGTAGCCTTTGATACATGGTTTTCTAAAAAGAAGACGAAATTAAGAACATAATTGGTTTGTAATGTTTTTATAACGACCCAACTCGAAATATCCAGAAAATAAAAAAATAATAAAGGAAGTTCTTTTAAAATATAAATAAATCAGAATAAATCAAATAGTTGCGTAAGCATTTGATTAATAACCAAGAAGAGTTCAAAACAAAATCTATGTTTTGGGCGCCAAATTTTAAACTTAAAAGAATCGAAGTAAATAAAAGGAAATCCAAAAGTTATCTGACTTTAGTAATCAAAAGATGAAGTATCCGAAAATAGTAAAACCAACTGACATACAACCTAAGGCCTCCAAGTGTAGCGTCATCCTCGTCAACCGCCTCAGTTTCCATTATTACCAGTATTATTTACAAAATAAAAGTTTGCAGGGCATTTGAATACCGTGAGTTTTTAGCTCAATAGATTAATTCCCAACTCAAATAAGCGAATCAAATTCAAAGATTTTACATAGTTGTAATAACATAAGGATACTCTTCCTTGCCTTAATGTCAATCATTGATAGGTACTTGGCCTACGACATCTCTTTGTTACTATTAAATTTGCATATATGTATCATAGCAGGGTATAAGGCCACTCATGATACGTGCCATGCTAAGCATGCAGCTCTACAAATTTAATAGATGTTTATTAAGTTCAACTTACTATTAAATTTGCATATATGTATCATAATGGGGTATAAGGTCAATCATGTTACGTGTCATGCTATGCATGCAGCTCAACAAATTTAATAGAAGTTTATTATGTTAGTTTAAATTTAAACCATTATGAGGCTCTAACTATAGCACTTAACAAACTACAAACATAAACTAAATAAATACACTATTAGCAAATCAAATGAGCACATAATAATATTATTTAAAATCAATAAATCATCTCCCAAGACATCCTTATAATCATACAATAAACAAGCAAACACAATGAATTTAATTTAAGCTTCTAAGTAGGAATTAACCTACCTTATTTGCAAATTGAAGTAGCAAACGAGCTTGAAATAAATCCAAAATTAATCCTAACAAGGCCTAAGACCGGTATAAACATTAATTTAAAGTCATTTTCACTAGAACCGGACTAACGGGAAGAAAATCGGCTCAAATTGAGCAAAAAATGGCCCTGAACCAGTTTGACTAGCTAAACCGGTTCAAATGAACCAGCCCAGCTGGACCAACATGACAGGTTCTTCTCCAACGAGACACTGGAACTTAAAAAAACGCAGCCTGCATTTATTGGTCTTACCTCAATTCTAGCAGCTAGATTCGAGGAAACGATTGGGCAATGAATGAAAAGTGTTATGGATCAAAGTTCTACAAACACAACGATAAAAACGTCTTGGATCTCGAAAATATGGCGAATGAACGGGCTATTTTCGGTGAGCTATTACCCAGAAATGGGAGAGCTTCATTTCCAATGAAACACAGTGAAATCAACGTCCATTTAACTTGAGATGTATAGAAACTCAAAGGGAAATACAAATGGATGAATTACCTACCAAAATTCTTGAATTAAACACATTGAATCCTCAGTTTTTGTGATGATAAACGTGTCTCTTACAGCTGCTTCCAAAACAAGTGTGAAAAGCTTGAATTTCAGACACTTAAAGCACATCTAGGGACGTTTAGAAGATGATTGAATGGAAGGGGGTGAGTATTTGCGATTCACCTCGAAGATTCAAAGAAAAAGAAGAAGAAGAAGTTTGATGAAAAACTTCTTACGACTGCTGAAGAGAGAGAGAGAGAGAGAGAAAAAATTTTTTTAGCTTGTCCTGGAAGCTAAGGCTGGTTAAAAGCAATGGGTTGGCATTAAAATGACCAAAACACCTTTATTGAGATATATGGACAAAGTGCATACATGGTATTTAGGTCATATCTTTTTATTCGGGACTCGGATTGAGGAATGGTCAATTGTGTTGAATTCGTATTGACATGATGAGTAATAATATCATGAAATAAAATTATTTAGATTGAATTTGAGGAAAATACTAAAATACCCTTACCAAAGTTTTGGGTCGTTATAGTTTTGGGATTGAATTTTGATAAGGATTTGCTTATAATTGATGAGAAAAAAAAAACAAGGAACACTCCATCTTATGGCTGTCGGCGTGCAGCTGAAGAAGAGAGATAGAATGGAAAATTTATTTTCCTTTTTGGTTGTTTAATTATAAAAGAAATGCTTAGAAGATTGCATCTCATTAATGACTAACCATTATTTGCTGTCTAGCCTATTTTCCTATTAAAACTTAAAATTAACCACTTAGATTTCAACCCAATAATTTATTTTAATAGGAAGTTTGTCCCCCCTTACTAAATATAGGTATTATCCAAACCCAATTTAACAATTTAACCATGGTTAGTTGTAACCCAACCATAGTTAACTATTTTATCCTTCATTAACCATTCAAAATAATTTGTTTATCAATTTAAAACATAAATATCAATTATAAAACCCATTAAACCAATATAAAAAAAATTAATTAAATAAAATAAATATACTAAATTATTATTCTAAAACTCGTGCTATTACATTTATGTTTAAATAATTTTTTATTATTTAAAATATTTAATAATAATTATTTTAATTGATAATATTTCATTATTAATTAATAATATTAATTTAATTATTAATTTCCATTTAAATAAAATTAATTATTTAAACAATTAATAATTATCAATTAATTTCAAATTATTAATTACGATTTAAATATGCTCAATATTTAAATAATTAATAATGTTTAATTATCAATATTTCATTATTAATTTCCAGTTTAGATAAACTCATAATTTAAACAATTAATAATATTTCTATCAATTACCGTTTAAATATACTTATTATTTAACAATTAATATGGCCTATTTAAGTAATTTACCTTACTTAAAATTTTCATTTCTTCATTTTGATTTCACGACTACAATATTTGGGCTAGCATAGGAACCTGATAAATCTATAAATTATAGTCCTAATAATTAGTCAATTAAGTATTTAACTCATAATAAGTTAATTACTTATTATCTAATTATGAATAATTTCATTTTAGATTCATAGCTGAACTCCCCTAACTGTTGATGAGTTATGTCCATTTAGTTTTTATTTTATTTATATATGGGATATACCCTTTACCTGGAATACTCATAATTACAAGCGGATTAAATTTACCGTTTGGTTTGACACTGCTTCACAAACTCGCTAAAGACTCGAACTATAGAGTACTTATTGGTGTCATGGATATCTTATCAACTTGTTCCGACCTAGGATAACTAAGCTCTGTAATTATCGCTTTATCCTTGCATTCCCGCTGATTCTTATATTAACATTATTTATAGTCAAACTACAGATAATATACTTTTGTGATCAATAGAAGTCGTAGCGCCAGTTGTTCATATCTCAAATCAGTACATCAAGGGAGTTTCCTAAAGTTCTTAAAATGTTTAGGTATCGCACTGATACAATTAATTTATAGAAAAGTTATGAATTCCATCTAGTGTAAATGTGTTCCCAGCTATTATCTCGTTATGTTTTCAAAACAAGAATGTATTAAGCGTCAACAATGTGAATCAAAGAACATAACTCCATGAATAGGAGTCCACATTTCACTCGAGATTGAGATTTATCATAATTGATAAACTTAGTTTAATATTTGATCATTTATCATAAACGGGTGAGATATTGATAAAATATCGTGGTTCTATCTTAAACGATCAACATTACATATGATACTTCCATTTCATGTCATCCACATGAATGATCAGAATTAGATCATTTGTCTATATAGACAAAATGACCAGCTATCAACAGTGTTACCAAGATAAAGTTCTCAAATGTTATCCATATAGTGTAAACCCTTTAAGTTACTCAGCTTGACTTTAATCCTCCCGTATGACTCACATACTTAGTTGTGATTTCATAAGTGTAACATAGGATTTTACTATTTTAATGTTTGATATTAATATATTTCCATATAATCCTAATAACACCAATTGAATCAATATAGATAATAGAAAGAACTTATGTTTATTTATTTAATTTATTTGAAATAAATTATAAATAATTACAAGTTCTAGGACACCATTCCTAACAATCTCCCACTTGTTCTAGATCTTTGGATATTTGACTTATAATTCTAGTCAAGCTGAATGACTATCAACTACTTAGCCATGGTAGTTATTTTAAAACTTTATCAATAACGTTTTTCATCTGTTTAGTATGTATTTCTTTTGTGTGATGTTAGTTTAGTTAAGTGTAATAGATTCCATATTTTATCGCTTAAATAAACTCTATTAACTTTTGATTTAAACTATCATGTTCAAACATCTTTTTCATTTACTAACAACTTAGTAATCATGTGAATCTAGAGTTTAGTTAGTAAATTTTACTTATACTTAACTCATTTTATGGTGAATTCGAAAAGGTATTTTGTCAAACTCTTATCCAGAAGTAAATTCATGTTCAAATTTGATTCCGTGCAACTGATAAAATCTTCCATTTTATTTATGTGCACTAACATACTATTTGTAAAATTTATTTCAGTCACATTGGTTCTAGGATTCTCGAAATTCTTAAGCTCCCACTACAAAGTAATTCTCCATTACTTGCTGGGGTTTCTGCTCTAAATCTTATGTAATCCAATTAAACTATAAATAAATAAAGGAATTATTAATTAGTAATATTTACATTGTCATTTATTATTAGTTTAATAAATGTAATCCATCATAAGATCCAAAGTTACTTATGATAACTTAAAGTGAGCATATTGAAGGGATGATTTACTAAATTAGCGGAAATTTATTTAGTAAACTTATTAACATTTAATAACGGATCTATTAATCATCATGCAATTTGTGAAAAAACATGTAGATTCATGCTCATATTTTCGAAAATTAAAATCAAAACTTACATTGAGTAAAATATGGAGAATTGGTTGGAGGTTTCTTTACAGCATCAAATCCTCAACAACACCGGATCTTCTATGCTATATCCCGATCGTAAGCAAAACCGACTTGTGGGAATCGAACCAGAAGAACAAAAGAAGAAAAAATTTCTTCTAAATTTTTTCCCGAAGGAAAATCGGCAATTGGGCAAAAACTTGAGAGAGAATTTTCACTTTTCTAATTAAAGTGAGAAGTATATGAAATATGAATCCCAATGGTCATATTTATAGGAAAATATGATATCTAATCTCTATAGATATGCTTATCTCCTAATTATAAAAATAATAGAAAAGATAAATAAAATAAAATAAAAATATATATAATTCTTTCTTAAGGATGGACGAAATAATATATATAATTATACATATATATTTGCACGGACGCCACTTATGACCATTTGCACGCCAAATCCAAGATTTATATATATAATTTTTTTTATATTAACTTTTCTTATATAATTATATATTTAAAATTAGAAAAATTCAAATAATAATTTCTAATTTAAATACATTTAGTCAAAACTAATATAATTAATTACTATTGAATCTTATCCAATTAATTAATTATTTTGGGTCATATCAATTTGTTTCTAAACCAATTGAATTTAATTCTCTCTACTATTTATTATTAAATTAAATAAACTCATTATTTAATTAATAATATTAATTTTTATTTAAATAAACTCATTATTTAAATAATTAATAATATTAACATTAATTCCCGTTTAAATAATTTATTTATTTAAACAATTAATTTGCCTTTATAATATTATAATTGTATGTTATATTAATTTCCATTTAAATAAACTCTTTATTTAAACAATTATTTTGTATCAATATTAATAATATTAATATTAATTTTCATTTAAATAATCTCATTATTCAAATAATTATATTGCCTAATTTTAAGTAAAATCAATTACTTAAATTATTTATTCTTCCTAAGTTAAATTAAAACTTGTTTTGCTACAACGATATTTGGGCTAGATAGGGACCCGATGGACCTATGATCAGGGCTTAATAATTAGTCATTAAGTGATTAACTTCATAATCAGTTAATTACTTATTATTACTATGAATAATTCCACTATAGATTCATATTGAACTCCCTCACTATAGATGAGTTATGTCCATTTAGTTTATCTTTTTATTTTATCTGTGATATATCCTTCACATGGAACCCTCATAATTACAGGGATAAATTTCCGTTTTGCCCCTGTAATTCCGCCTATCCTTGTGTTCCCGCTGATTCTCCAATGAACTTTATCTTTAGTCGAACTAGAGATAATGTACTCGTGATCAATAGTCGTGGCGCCACTTGTTCGTGTCTCGAATCGGGCATCAAGGGAGTTTCCAAAGTTCCTAAAATGTTTAGGTATCGCATCGAACGTTAATTTATAGGAAAGTATGAATTCCATCTTGTGAAAATGAGTTCCCACACTACTTATCTAGTCATGTTCCCAAAAGAGTGTATTGAGCGTTTTACAGACGCTCAACCATGTGATCAAAGAACAAACTCCACAAATAGAGTCCGCTTTACCGGGTGAGTCTATCACGGTTGATAAACTTAGTTTGATATTCGATTATTTTCGTAAACGGTACTAAGGAGAAATTTGATCGAACATCGTGGTCCTGTCTTATACAATCACTTGCTATGATACTTCCTTTCATGTCTCCCCATGAATGATCGTGATCTTTGTCTATAAACAAAATGTGAGCTATCACAGTGTTACCAGGATAAGGTTCCCAACGTTATCCGTTATCGAGACACGTTTAGTTACTCATCTCGACTTTAATCCTCTTGTATGACTCAATACTAAGTCGTGATTTCATAAGAGTAACTTAGGGTTTCTATTTGAATGTTTGATATTTTATTTTCCAATATTCCTAATATCTTAATTGAATCAATTAGATAATTAAAGAACTTATGTTTATTTATTTGATTTATTCTTATAAATTATTATTATTAAATAATTACAAGTTCTAGGACACCATTCCTAACACATATGATGCGGGAAGATTCACTTAAGTGTAACTCAAATAGTCTGTGGTACATGAATAAAGGTTGGGTGCCTTATTTCTGGTAACACCACTAACATGGCCCACTTGCGAATTGACACAAGTGATCTCATCTGGATAGCTCATGTAGAGACATGTGAGTGGGGGTGTTGCTGCAATAGAGATTGTAGTAGACTGGACTAAGATAAACTTACTGTCTTCTCGGAAAGTCGTTATAGAAAGACACTTCGTTTATCAACCGGTTGATCATATACAATTGATCTTAATCCTGAATGGATTACGAACTCCTGTTTGCAAGAGACAAGCCTTTGATTTGCATACGTGATAGTGACTCAAATAGTTCGCTCAATATGCCTCCCACATTGGGGATTGCATCTTGCTTATAGCTGGGAACGTAATTGCACAAGAATTGGAATTCACTCTTTTTTCCATATAGGAAAATAGATAAGTAGTTCCCTTATGGACTGATTCGGTCTTGAACAGCGGAGCCCCATATTCCTCTGATCAAGGAAAAGGTTAAAGACGCATAATGGAGATTATGTAAGGTTGTTCATTGGAGAATCAGTTGGGCTTAAGGAACAAGATGTATCATGGAGGTTAATATGGTAAATTATCTAGCCATGGATACGAACTAACTTGTGAAGGATCAAAGTGTAGTTAATGATTATAGCCAATGGACATAACTATGTCTACAGTGCTAAGAGTGCAACTCTAGATATTTAGTGGAGTTATCTAGGAGTTAATGAATGAGAATTAATTGATTAAAAGGAGTTTTAATCAAAGGTAATTCTGGATCATTGGCGCTTAGTCCTATAGGTCCATTAAGTCCTCCGAGATAACGCATGTAATCGAGAACATAAATTAATATGATTAATTTCTCTTTGGAAAATTGGAAATGAATAGAGGAGTCTATTCAATTAATTAAAGGAAATTAAATAGAGGAGTCTATTTAATTATTTAATTAATGGTGGAATTAAATAAAGGAGTCTATTTAATTATTAAATAGAATCGTCTATTTAATTATAAGAGATTAAATAGATGAGTCTATTTAATTAAATTAATTTTGTGTTGTCCAAAACTAATGGGGATTTAAATAGAAGAGTCTATTTAAATATTTAATTTGAAATTATAAAATTAAATGAGGAAATAAATAAAAGGAGTTTTATTTATTAGAATAAATAAAAAGGAGTTTTATTTATTTATTTAAAGGAATTGTTGCATTAAATAAAAAGAAAAATAAAATGCCCAATAATGTCATTGGTGGATGACATGGGCGTGTGACCCATGGTGGGGTCACACGCCACTTTGGTCAATAGTTGACCAATAGTTTGCATTTTATTATTTAAAATATATTTAGAATATCTTATTTAAAGTAATATGATAAATTTAAATGGAAGATATGGAATAATATATTTAAATTAATATTGATTAATTTAAATAAAAGATATGGAATATTTTATTATGGAATTAAATATAATATCTTTATTATTCAAATATATTTTAGAATATCAAAATTAATTATTTATTAATTAAAAGATATTCAAAAGATTTTCTGAGGCCTTAGTTTTCCTATAAATAGGAACCTTGGAGTGATCCCAAAACACACAACTAAGAGAGTTAAAGTAAAGCCTCAGGAAATTCCCCTCCTCCATCTCTCTTTGCCGCCCATAGGGTATTGGGAAGAAAGTTTCTTCTTCCCAATTTTCTTTTTTTTTTCAAAAGAGATAGTGCCCACGCACCGATTCTCTTTTGTGCTTGGTGAGGAAGATCTTTTTGGTGGTCCCAGGATCGTAACCATTGAAGAACGAGGAAGAGTCAGACACTTCTCGACAAGGGTTAGTATTCTGTTTATGCATTTAGATTTTGTTAATATTATACTGCAAGGAAAGATTCGTGGGACTTCTGCTTGAGAACTCTTTGAGAGGCCTCAATCCCCAACAACTGGTATCAGAGCAGTCTTGTATTTATAATATTTTCAAAATTTTATGATGGGAATTGAAAACGATTTTAAAACTGTTTTTAAAATTGTTGGTTTGCGTTTTGGTTGAATTAGGATTTATTGGCCTAGGGTTTTCTTTCCTAAAATTTTGTAAACCCTTCATTGGGTATAGGAAAATTTGTTAATTATTTTAATCATATGAGATATCGTTCGAAATGATGGAGGAAAGAAGAGATGATCCGAATCCCAGCCGGTACCGAAGGAGTTGGTACCGTGAGCTGCAGGTGGAGAAGACCCGCGGTGGTGGCGTTGCCCGCCGCCCCGAGTCTCTGCGGCAGCGGCATTCCAGCCGCTACCACGACTGTAGCGGGCACAACGAAAAAAAAATGAAAAAAAATTCAAGGAGGGGCGGCGGCGCCTAGGTTAAAACCCTAGGTGTCTCCCCTCGGTTTTTCGGTTTTCATTTTTCTGGAGATCATGGAGATGTTCATGATGAAGATTATTTCTATATTTGATATGGGTTTAATTTTCATAGATTTGGCCAATAGTGTCCCAACCAAATTTCTTTTTTATTTATTATATATGTGATATATATATAAATATTAATTATTCAGGCATAATGTATGCCATGAATAATTATTCCCATCATAAATGCCATGATCATGCATCATTAATAGAGATTATTGATAATATGCTCATGCCTTGTATAAATATAATTGTTATATTTATTGTGCTAGAATTTTAATTAAGGGGTTAATTAGTAATTATTAGGAGCATGTTTTAGGTTTTAATTAAAATGGTCTAAAAGAGTTTAGCAACCAATATTTTAATTTTCCTGAACACTGTTTATGTAAAGACCCGACTTTTCAGAGTTTAAATCAAACATAATAAATGCAGCGGAAGACTCAATAAATGATATTTATTGAAAAATATGAAAAATTCTCAATCAAATAGTCATTTGAATAAAATCAACAACTCCGGAGTTATAAATTTTAAAACAAAAGAAACGATGTACTAAATCACATAACGAAATGTTTCAAACTATCATAAAGTCAAATCTCACAAAACAAATACAGTCAATAAAGTTCAAGTACTTTATTCTTAAACTCAATGAAAACAAATGATGCATTGGCTAGCCACCGTGACATGAACCCCTCATCTTTTCCACTTCATCAACGGCCACCTCTCGGTCCATTATTACCTGAAAAGAAACCACAAATAGCACTGTGAGGCTAAAGACAGTGAGAAAACAATCTAAACAAAGGTAAAGCTTTAAATAGTCTCTAACAACTTAAACCGAGTCCCAACACTCAACACTCTCCAATGTCTCTTTCACACAAAACTTCCCTTAGACCTCACATTCAATCTCTTTACATGAATAGGCAATTATTATCTAAATTCCATATCCAAGATCCACATTCATAATCCTCTTTCCACTACACATCCCAATCTGATACATCAGCCCATTCTAATTTAACAAACATAATCAAACAATTAATCAAATCATCCACTAAGAAGGCGGTCTCTCAGGACTACAACCATTCTTAGGTACTTAGTTATAGTCATAACCATAACTAACCCCTAATGGATCATTCATACGAGCAACGTCTATTAGCTGTTATGAGCTCACTCTCATAACTACATATATTTTACTAGTATGAGCTCGTAGCCTCATACTAGTTTAACACACCTGTCAAGCCATCAATTCATAATCTCTTTACATTATCCTCTTGGTAATACTCACTCATAATCAGCAAGGGCAATTAAAATACAGCAGCCCCAAAGATACTAAATAAACATGCAAAAATACATTTTACGATAAACTGCCGAAAAACCGTCAAACCAACTATTCACTGTCAATCTTGCTCAACTCAAATCTCATACTAAATCATCATAAAATACTCCATAATATTTCAGAATTGACTCCCAAATTAATCAGAAACAAAAGGAATCGAAAAACAACAAAAACCGCCGAAAAATGACTAAACTAGTTCTAACCGAAAAATTCTTTCTCCAAATAAATTTTTCGATGTTTCCAATATGAATTCACTTCCTAAAGCTCCAGAATATTATATTTGAATATAACGAAACATAAAATCTACGGTAGAAGCTTTAGATTTCTCTAAAACTCCACCAACGAATAAACCGTTAACTCACCTCGAAATTGCTTAAATCCGAAATCAAAGCTACTTCCCTTGACGAACCAGACCTGAAACGAATATCCTAAATAACTTAAAATACAAATTAAAATATACTACATTTATACAAAAGGTTTGGGGTTCGGTGGATCAAAGAACGGAAATCAAACGGCGAAGGAAATTGGCTAAGGTTGGGGCGTGGGGGTGTGTGTGGGCCGCGGCTGGCCATGGTCATCGGGACGTGGTTCGGTCGCGGTTTCGTAGCTAGGGTGATCGATCTTGATGGTTCTAGGTATCGGTAATCAAGATCGATTAGGTGTTTGGCCATAGTTTGGGAAATTGACAATTATGGAGATCGAAACAAGGGTTAGGGTTCTTGGTGTTCATAAGAATATTAATTAACTAAAATCCAGAATTTAAATGGTTGAGAAATCAATCACGAAAGCTTACCCGACACTTGAATTTCAAGAAAAAGGCTTCCGATCTTCCTTCTTCGATTCCGTGCAATTTTCACCGATCTCCTAATTAACAATCAACGAAAATCTCATCAATATCTACCCTAGACCCCACGACATCAAGAAGGAAAAGAGAAGAGAGGAATTTTTTTACCTTCGTGACCAAAATCGATTCCAAAACGCCTAAATCCAAAACCCGATGCACGATCGAACGAAAACAAGATGAATTGACGGATCTTCTTCTTCTCTTTCTCTAAGGGGGGCGGCGGCAAGGGTGTGGGAAGGAGGGGAGAAAATTGTTCTTCTTCTTTTCCTTAGTTAAAATTAGGGTTTGAGCTAACTTGCCACGTCATCAACTATCTCTTAATCCAAAACACCTCACTAAATACAAAAGTGACACTTATCATAAAGTATCACCTAAAAGCCTGAATAAATAATAACAATTTATTTATCATTAATTCCAATCCCGTTAAATAAACCAAATAAAAATTTAATTTAATCCAAAATTAATCTTACCTTGTAACGGCGTTACAGTTTATTATGTTCCTGGTTTAAACCGGAACATAGTTTCATTGGGTTGTATTCGTAAATAACATTATACCGTGGATTTCGGTATTAATAAAGTTGATATTTTTAAAGATGGAAACATTATTTATTCAGGAATAGAAGATAACAATTAATATATACTAACACCGTTAGTATGTGCAACACTTTATATTGAGTTGTTCCAGACTACAGAGTCTAGAACTAATAAAGGTAGAATTTCTAAAGATGAGACCCTTCTATGGCATCTAAGGCTTGGCCATATTAACCTCAATAGAATTCAAAGACTGGTTAAAAGTGGACCTCTAAGTAACTTAGAGCTTGGTACACTCCCAGTATGTGAATCCTGTATAGAGGGTAAAATGACCAAGCGTCCTTTTTCAGCTAAAGGAAATAGAGCCACAGAACCACTAGAGCTTATCCATTCAGACCTTTGTGGTCCGATGATGTAAAAGCTAGAGGTGGATATGAGTACTATGTATCTTTTATAGACGACTACTCAAGGTATGGGTACATTTACCTGTTACAATTCAAGTCTGAAACTCTTGAGAAATTCAAGGAGTTTAAAGCTGAAGTTGAAAAGCAACTTGGTAAATCTATCAAGACACTTCGATCAGATCGTGGTGGGGAGTATATGGACTATGAGTTCAAAGACTACTTGATAGAAAATGGGATTACATCCCAACTTTCAGCACCTAGTACACCTCAGCAAAATGGTGTAGCTGAAAGAAGAAATAGAATCTTACTCTAAATGACGAGATCAATGATGAGTTATTCATCATTACCAGAATCTTTCTGGGGTTACGCATTGGAGACTGCGTTATACATCCTAAATAGGGTACCTTCTAAAAGTGTTTTAGAAACACCTATTGAGTTATGGTCGGGACGTAAAGTAAGCTTGCGTCACTTCGAGTATGGGGATGTCCAGGACACGTGTTGAAAACAAACCCTAAGAAATTAGAATAACGGTCTAAGGTATGCTTCTTCGTAGGTTACCCTAAAGAGACGCGTGGTGGATTGTTTTATAGTACTGAAGAGAATAAAGTATTTGTGTCAACAAATGCTACATTCTTGGAAGAGGACTATAATAGAAAACCACAAGTCTCCTAGTAAATTAGTACTAGAGGAGATGATTCCAAGTGAAACCACTAATGAGCCAAAAATTGTTGTTGACTTGCCTATCTCTTCAAATAGGAAGAGAAATTCTAGTCAAATTCAGTTAAGTCCCCATCGTAGTGGAAGGGTACCCAAGTTACCTGAACGATATTTGGGATTAACTCAGGTCAATGATGGCAGTATTGACCTGGAGGATTCATTGTCTTATAAGGAAGCAATGGTGGATGTTGACAAAGAAAAATGGCTAAAAGCTATGGATCTTGACATGGAGTCCATGTACTCCAACTTAGTCTGGGAACTTGTAGATCAACTAGTTGGGGTAAAACCCATTGGGTGCAAGTAGATCTATAAGAGGAAAAGAGGATCCGATGGGAAAGTGGAGACTTTCAAGGCTAGACTTGTAGTAAAGGGGTATTCCCTAAAGGAAGGGGTTGACTATGAAGAAACCTTCTCCCCTGTTGCTATGTTAAAGTCTATTAGAACTCTCTTATCCATTGCTGCACATTTCGATTATGAAATTTGGCAGATGGATGTCAAAACCGCATTTCTTAATGGGTATCTTAATGAGAGTATCTATATGCTCCAACCAGAAGGATTCGTTGTTCAAGGTGAAGGACAAAAGGTTTGTAAGTTACCAAAATCCATTTATAGATTAAAGCAAGCTTCACGGTCTTGGAACAAAAGATTTGACACTACGGTCAAATCATATGGCTTTGAATAAAATGTTGATGAGTCTTGTGTCTACAAGAAGATACTCAACAAGGATGTGGTTTTTCTCATTCTGTACGTAGACGATATCTTACTTATTGGGAATAATATAAGGGTATTATCAGACGTTAAGAAATGACTAGCTAACAAATTCTAAATGAAGGATTTGGGAGAGGCTCAATATGTTCTTGGTATCCAAATAATAAGGAACCAAAAGAACAAGACGTTAGCGTTGTCTCAGACATCCTACATTGACAAAATAGTTGCCAAGTATGGGATGGATAAATTCAAGAAAGGACCGTTACCTTTCAGGCATGAGAATTATTTAACAAAGGACCAATGTCCTAAAACTCCTCAAGAAGTTGAGAGTATGAGACAGCATCCTTATGCATCAGCAGTTGGAAGTCTAATGTATGCGATGTTGTGTACTAGACCAGGACATTTGTTATGCAGTAGGGATAGTAAGCCGTTACCAATCGAACCCTGGTTATGAACATTGGGTTGCAGTCAAGAATATTCTCAAGTATCTTTGGAGAACGAGAGAACATGTGCTAGTGTACAGTAAAGAGGATTTGATTCTCAAGGGGTACACGGATTATGACTTCCAGGTAGATAAGGTGTAACGACCCGGATTCCGTTAAATTCTTTAAATTCAAATGCACAGCGGAAGACTCGATTTTTAAAGAAAACGACATGGGTTCATTTAAAAATCGAATAACCAAAACCTGTTTCCCAAATTCAGAGAAAGCTATAAATCGGGAATGCGCATTCCAAAGGAGAAATAAATCATAAGACATAGATAAATTTTACACAAATACCCTTCCGGGCTCAAAAAGACACATGAATGTAAAATGGAAATAATTTCCAAGCATTTTAACAAATGCTAAACCAAAAGATGTCTTTAACATTGTCCATACACCATCTCGATTAGTCACGCGGCTCCACCTCCTCTACCACGCTTCTTAGCTCGAGGTTTACCTGAAAATTTGTAAGTGTAGCACCATTAGCATGAAATGCTAGTGAGAGTAAAACGAAAGCAAGTAATCCTATGAACTAAATTTCATACCAGAAATCGTGTCCAAACGCCCTAAATGCTCATTACTATCCATATCCACACTTCCAATTTCCATACAATCATACGATAGTCATATATTACCCGTATTCATCATTCAATACCATGAGATAGAAATAAAGACTTAAAGTAAAGTAACATTCACTACTAAGTCTTACTACACAATTCTAAAGAATATGTAAATGTAACATTAACTATCTTTATTACCAAACAAGTTTCATCGTATCGTGCTATTGTATGGATCGAAATCAACATACCACTTACAGTCGTACCATATCTCAAATCATCGGATATCAGGACTTTCACCATATAGGATATCAGGACTTTCATCATATCAGGTCTCAGGAATTTCACCATATAGGTCTCAGGCATTTCACCATATAACAAATCACCGCACCATGATACGTATAGATCCGAATCAACATACTATCATGTGCCATATCACAATCATAGTACCATAGTACGTATGGATCCGAATCAACATACTACTATGTACTATATCACAAACCCTCGCACCATGATACGTATGGATCCGAATCAACATACTATCATGAGCCATATTACAAACCATAGTACCATGGTACGTACGGATCCGAATCCACGTACTACCATATACTATTCACAAACTCTCGCACCATGATAC
The DNA here is from genome assembly GCA_028015215.1 of Gynostemma pentaphyllum. Taxonomy (NCBI): domain Eukaryota; kingdom Viridiplantae; phylum Streptophyta; class Magnoliopsida; order Cucurbitales; family Cucurbitaceae; genus Gynostemma; species Gynostemma pentaphyllum. The sequence continues at coordinate 18,243,356 of CM051346.1, read as the reverse complement.
GTATGGATCCGAATCAACATACTATCATGAGCCATATCACAAACCATAGTACCATGGTATGTATGGATCCGAATCCACGTACTACCATGTACCATTCACAAACTCTCGCACCATGATACGTATGGATCCGAATCAACATACTATCATGAGCCATATCACAAACCATAGTACCAAGGTACGTATGGATCCAAATCCACGTACTACCATGTACCATTCACAAACTCTCGCACCATGATACGTATGGATCCGAATCAACATACTATCATGAGCCATATCACAAAAGGTTAAGCTTCCTAATAAGTTAGTTAATCTCAAAGAATCCTACTAAGTTATTAAAAAACCTAACTAACTAGATTACACGAGTTATCACTCAAGTGTATCTTCTAATTACTTTAACTTCCAAACTGTTCAAAGTAACTCTCATTTCCACTTTCATCTAACATCTCCAAATCTCTTTGCAATACTTCCAAACCACTCCGATGTTTCCTGTTCATCGAACTCATTGTAATTCTAAATTCTTTCCACTCACTTACGAATTAAAGTCTCTAACCAAAACTTAATTCTAGGAAGTTATTCCCTCTTTACCTCGATAAACAATAACATAACGAAACTCAATTCATAAAACCACTAACTTTCTCTTTAAACTAACCTTAGCTTGTAGACAAGCTCCGATATATCTGAGGTTGCAATTCCACGATCAAATCACAATCCTACAAACGAATTACACCTAAATAACATTAATTAATCGGAAATCATTCAAACTACATCTAAAGGCTCAAAACGATGAAAAATCCGGATTTTAACCCTATGGTACTCTCGGCCATACAAGGGAAAAAGGGGTTCGGGTTTGGTTTTCCGGCTTTTACGCACTTTAGAGGTGTTTCGGGTTGGTTTCGGATACTTTGGAGGTTCATAACTACAATGGGTATTTGTAATTTAGGGTTTTGTTCATTAATCGATTTCCGAAAAATTAAGTAAATAGCAAAAACACAAAAACCCTAACATCCTAAACATGGCCAAGTGAGGGAAAATCTCATGGGACGGGTTTCCGGCTCAAACTTGTTTCTAGGGTTTAGGGGAAGTTTCTAAAATTGACCATAACGACTTTCCCGATTGAAATCTTCAAGCTTCGGTGAACGAATTTGAAGATTTCAACTCAAAACCTCCATTAAAACACTATTCACATCAAGTTTTAGAAACTTTGTGTAACGACCCGAACCCGTTAAATTCTTTAAATTCAAATGCACAGCGGAAGACTCAATTTTTAAAGAAAAACGGCATGGGTTCGTTTAAAAATAGAATAACCAAAACCTGTTTACAACCCAAATTTCCAGAGAAAGCTATAAATCGGGAATGCGCATTCCAAAAGAGAGTTTAGTCATAAAACATCAAAATACTTTATACAAACACCCTTCGCGGGCTCAAAAGACACAAGTATGTAAAAAGTATATGATTTACAAGCATTTTTACGAATGCTTAACCAAAAGAGTTTTAACATTGTCCTTACACCATCTCGTCAAGTCACGCGACACCACTTCCTCTACCATGCTTCTTGGCACGGGGTTTACCTGAAAATATTGTGGTGTAGCACCATTAGCAAACAATGCTAGTGAGAGTAAAAAGAAAGCAAGTAATCCTATGAACAAAATCTCATAACCGAAATCGTGTCCAAAGGCCTATAATGCTCAATACTACCCACATCCACACTTCCAATTTCCATACAATCATACGATAGTCATATACTACCCGTAATCGTCATTCAATACCAAGAGATAGGAATAAAGACTTAAAGTAAAACAAACATTCACAACTAAGTCTTTTTACACAATTCAAAAAAAAAAAAGGTAAAAGTAACATTAACTATCTTTATTACCAAACAAGTTTCATCGTATCGTGCTATTGTATGGATCGAAATCAACATACCACGTACGGTAGTACCATGTCTCAAGTAACCGTACCATGATACCGTATGGACTGAAGTCAACATACTATCATGTACCATATCACAAACCATCTGATATCAGGACTTTCACCATATCGGATATCAGGACTTTCACCATTTCGGATATCAGGACTTTCACCATATCGGATATCATCACACCATGATACGTATGGATCCGAATCAACATACTATCATATGCCATATCTCAAACCATAGTACCATAGTACCGTATGGATCCGAATCAACATACTACTATGTACTATTTACTTACTCGCAACATGATACGTATGGACCGAAGTCAACATACTATCATGTGCCATATCTCAAACCATAGTACCATGGTTACATATGGATCAAAATCACATACTACCATGTACTATTTCACAAATCATCTCACAATGATTACATATGGATCAAAATCACATACTATCACGTGCTGAATCAATGTGTTCAAGGTTCCCACAAATCATCACACCATGGTTACATATGGATCAAAATCACATACTACCATGTGCCGTGTCACAAACCATAATACCATGGTTACATATGGATCAAAATCACATACTACCACGTACTATTTCACAAATCATCTCACCATGATTACATATGGATCAAAATCACATACTATCACGTGCTGAATCAATGTGCTCAAGGTTCCCACAAATCATCACACCATGATTACATATGGATCAAAATCACATACTATCACGTGCTGAATCAATGTGTTCAAGGTTCCCATAAATCATCACACCATAGTTACATATGGATCAAAATCACATACTACCATGTGCCGTGTCACAAACCATAATACCATGGTTACATATGGATCAAAATCACATACTACCATGTACTATTTCACAAATCATCTCACCATGATTACATATGGATCAAAATCACATACTATCACGTGCTGAATCAATGTGCTCAAGGTTCCCACAAATCATCACACCATGATTACATATGGATCAAAATCAACATACTATCATGTGTGAATCAATGTGCCCTAGGTCTCCAAAAGTTAACCAAACTCCAAAGAATTCTACTAAGTTAATTAGAAACCTAACTAACTAGATTACACGAGTTATCACTCAAGTGCATCTTCTAATTACCTTAACTTCCAAATCCATCAAAGTAACTTCCATTCTCACTTTCATCTAACATCTCCAAATCTCATTACCATACTTCCAAACCTCTCCGATGTTCCCTTTTCATCGAATTCATTATAACTCCAAACTTTCTCCACACACACTTCCGAATTAAAATCTCCAACCAAACTATAATCCTAAGAAGTTATCTCCCTCTTTACATCGATAAACAATTACATAACGAAACTAAATTCATAAAACCACTAACTTTCACATTAAACTCACCTTAGCTTGAAGACAAGCTCCGAATAATCTGAGGTTGTAAATTCACGATCAATTCACAATCCTACAAACGAATTATTCCTATATTACATTAATTAACCGAAAAGCAATCAAACAATATCTAAACACATAAAACCACGAAAATCCCGGATTCTACCCTTATGGAGCTCTCGGCCAAGCTAGGGAAAAAGGGGTTTGGGTTTGGTTTTCCGGCTTTTATGCATTTTAGAGGTGTTTTGGGTTGGTTTCGAATACTTTGGAGGTTCGCCACTACAATGGGTAATCGTAATTTAGGGTTTTGCACATTAAATGATTTCCGAAAAAATTAAGTAAATAGTAAAAACACAATAAATCTAACATCATAAACATAGCCAAAAGAGGGTAAATCACAAGGGACGGTTTTCCGGCTCAAACTCGGTTTTAGGGTTCAAGGAAACTCAAGAAAAAGTTACTCAAAGTGTTTCCCAACATGGATTTAACAAGTTTTGGAAATGGATGAAGGTTTGGCCAAGGAAAACACAAGTTTGAATCAAAACTCATATAAAATGTTTGAAATTTCGAAATCTAGGGCTTACCTTAGAGAGGTGAAAACGTTCCAATGGTAGAATGGATAGAAAGGTCTCGGCAAGAGCTTTCCAACGCATCCGAAATCACGTAAAACGGACGAGAAACGAAGCCGGGGCGACGATTTCTTTCTCTCCTCTTTTTTTCTCTCTAAGCTACGGGTTTGGGATTGAAAAATGAGAAGAAAATGATATTTTTTTTCTAATTTTGGCATAATAAAGGAGATGGATGAATAGTGTTAGGATATTTTAAGAAATTGGAAATGACGTCTACGTCCCTCTTTTACTTTTGCTTTAAAAACGAAACCCGAAGCTCTTAAATTAATCTAAAGGTGATTAATAATTATTAATTGGCTTGTTAATAATTATTAATGTCACCGAAACGAATTTAAAGTATTAAAACGATTAAAAAGAATTTCGGACGAAAATAACTACTAAAATCAAAATTACTAAATTTAAACTAATCTTAAAAGCTTTAATATAAATAAATAAAATTAAAAAAAAATTTCACCCCCAAAAGTAACGGGACGTTACACTTTGACATACCTTAAGGCCTCTAGAAAACGAGCAAAAATCACGATCGGTAGGTTGGAAATGATCCACGGGCCAAGGGCTTTCCAACGGGAGTAGAATCGATACGATCCACCGAGTATCAAAGAATACCCAAAAAAAATGGATCCTTACCTTGTAGTCTCGCCCCAAGAGAAGAAAAGAAGAGAAAATGAAATGTTTTTGCCTAAAAGTTGATATTTAAGAGAAGATGAATAGTGATTTTTAGATATTTAAGAATTTGGGAAATGACGCCTACGTCCCTCTTTTGTTTTTACTTTAAAAACGAAACCCGAAGCTCTTAAATTAATCTAAAGGTGATTAATAATTATTAATTGGCACGATTAATAATTATTAATGTCACCAAAAATGAATTTAAAGAATTAAAACGATTTAAATGAATTTCGGACGAAAATAACTACTAAAATCGAAATTACAGAATTTAACTATTCTTAAAAGCTTTAAATAAAAATAAATAAATAAAATAATAATAATAAGAAAAAATTTACCCCCAAAAGTAACGGGACGTTACATAAGGATTCTAGGAAATCCACGTCTGGATCAGTTTTCACACTTTGTGGTGGAGCCATTGTTTGGAGGAGTATAAAGTAAAGTTGTATTGCTGACTCCACAATGGAGGCTAAGTATGTAGCCGCTTGCGAAGCTGTTAAAGAGGGTGTCTGGCTTAGGAAGTTCCTAACCGATCTAGAGGTAGTACCAGACATGGACCAACCCATAACACTGTTATGTGATAACAGTGGTGCTGTAGCAAACTCCAAAGGGCCTAGAAGCCACAAACGGAGAAAGCACATAGAGAGAAAGTATCATCTGATAAGGGAGATAGTCCAAAGACGAGATGTTGTAGTGACAAAGATAGCCTCTGAGGATAATATTGCTGATCCATTTACAAAGACGCTTCCGGCTAAGGTGTTTGAGCGTCATATGGGTAGTTTAGATTTACTAGATAAATCTCTGTAAAGCTTTAGTGCAAATGGGAGATTGCTGGGGTTTCTGCCCTAAATCTTATGTAATCCAATTAAACTATAAATAAATAAAGAAATTATTAATTAGTAATATTTACATTGTCATTTATTATTAGTTTAATAAATGTAATCCATCATAAGATCCAGAGTTACTTATGATAACTTAAAGTGAGCATATGATGTGGGAAGATTCACTTAAGTGTAACTCAAATAGTCTGTGGTACATGAATAAAGGTTGGGTTCCTTATTTCTGGTAACACCACTAACACGGCCCACTTGTGAATTGGCACAAGTGATCTCATCTGGATAGCTCATGTAGAGACATGTGAGTGGGGGTGTTGCTACAATAGAGATTGTAGTAGACTGGACTAAGATAAACTTACTGTCTTCTGGGAAAGCCGTTACAGAAACACACTTCGTTTATCAACCGGTTGATCATGTACAATTGATCTTAATCCTGAGTGGATTACGTACTCCTGTTCGCAAGAGACAAGCCTTTGATTTGCACAGGTGAGAGTGACTCGAATAGTTCGCTCAATATGCCTCCCACTTTGGGGATTGCATCTTTGTAACGTCCCATTATTTTTGTGATAAATTTTATTTATTTATTTTATTTTAATTTAAAGCATTTAAATTCTATTTTAGAATCGGTAATTTAGAAATTAGTAGTTTATTTCGGTTTAAATCTTTTTAAATTACCTTTTTAGTTTAATTTCGTTTTAATGGTATTAATAATTATTAACGGGCCAATTAATAATTATTAATCACCATTGGGATAGTTTAAGAACTTCGGGTTTCGGTTTATAAGTCAAAAGTCATAAAAGGACGCAACCGTCATTTCGAATTTCTTAAAAAACTATCCAAACACTATTCACCTCTCATTAAATATCTCCTTTGACATCATTTGACCAAAAATTCACTATCATCTTCTTCTTTTCTCTCCTCCAAGGCTGTGAGCCTCCTCCCCCCTTTTCTCAATTTTCGGTTTTTGCTCGTTTGACGTCGGATCACATCGATTCTCGTTCCGTTGGAAAGATATCGGTCCTACGATTCATTTCCACCCAACCATCATGCTTGCCACCCGTGATATACGGAGTTCTCGGTAAGTTCATCTTGAAACCCGAAGCTCCAAATAGTGTTTCAATGGAGTTTTCATTTTGATTCTTCGATTTCTTGCCAGTAAACTCGATGATTTTAAGTACGGGGGTTGTTTTAAGTGTTTTTGGAAACAATCCCATAACCCTAAAACTGATTTTCAGTCGAAGCCCTTCCCGTTTGAAAATTACGTTTTGGGGTTTGATTATGGGTTATAAATTATTGAAATAATGTGTATTATAATTCAATTCGGGAAATTGCATATTGTCCAAAAACCTGGTTTATCGTTACCCATTGAAAACCGGATTTTCCAAAGTACTTGAAATAAATTGAAAACACCTCTAAATTGCCTAAAAGCCGGAAAACCAATCATGGCCGAGGGCACCCTTTGGGATATTAAGGGGTTTTTCGTCGTTTTATGCCTTTAACTGTCAATCGATTGATGTTTGTTTATTTATTAATTGTTAGATGTAATTAATTGTAGGTGTTTATCGATTTCCTTGCTTGATCGCTCTTCCGGAAGTTTGGAGCGAAGTCACATCTTCTAAGGTGAGAATAAATAGGATTTAAAGTAACTTTAGAAACCGAATAAGTAGAATGATTTGTAGGATCGAAAGTTGATCTTTAGGTTTGAATCAAAAAGGGTATAAAAATTAGCTAACTTTTTAGAATTTGGAGTTAGTTTTGATTTCAAGTTGAGAGAATTCATAAGTGTTTCAAAGGAACGTTTAACTCTCAGAAGCTCTAAGTTTAGGTTAGTTCGATGCCTAAGATGTCTATTCGGAAGTTGAAGGTTTCTAGTTTAAAGAGTTGAATAAGAACTTGATTTGGGAACTTTAAGATAAAGTTAGTAAGTTTATGAAAAACCGTTGATTCGATTTACTTATTGTTTTTCCTTATCAGAAGTTGCTATCTTCTTATTTTATATTTAAGAGTATAATACTTGATTCATTTACCTTTTATGTTCTTTAGTTTACTTTGAAAGTTTACATTTATTTACTCGTACTTGAAAGCTTATGCACATCATATCATATCATTTTGCATAATTGAACTTGGAAGGAATAATGAGGCAATGCATAGACTGAGTGAGCTTGCATTGTCTGGTATTATTCGTTTTATATTTCCGTATATGTACATGAGGAATGTTAAAGGACTGCGGGACTTTGCATGATCGGAGGAGATGGATAATGAAATAATGATGAACTATGCGAGTTCACATTATTTGGTATTATCCATAATTACTATGATACATATACGAAGAAACATGGTGAATGAACTGACCTACAGGAGCTTCATTACCTGTATTCGATGAGTGAGTTAATGAGGTGAATGAACTGACCTACGGGAGCTTCATTACCTGTCATTAATCACTAGAGATGGGAAGTTATAATTGAAAAGACTTATATGTGCAAATTGGAAAGCGAGATAATGAGGTGAATGAACTGACCTACGGGAGTTTCATTACCTGACATTATTCGCATATGATGATTATAATGATTTAAAGACGGTGCATTCTTTATATTATTTAATTAGTGAATGATTGATGGTTAGACTTCATTTGCTAATATTTTATGAATATACATAATTAGATTAAATATTATATTTAGTATGAACCATCAATGTATGATCCTGAAGGAAATGTACGATTTGGGATCATTCTTCTAAACTTTAGAAGTTTTAGTAAAGTATAAGCAAATTGAAATTGGACACAAATCAGAAGGCGGGTTTGGGGTCTACCTTTACTTTTTATTCTGTCTATTCTCACTGGGCTTAAGTTGTTAGCTCATGATATTACAACCAATTTCAGGTAATGCTCGTGCTATAGGTCGTGGGAGAGGAGCTGGTGCTGTATGATAGCAGGATGATGACCTCGGAATGGACTAGGTTAATTTAAGTCCATGGACTTCGTTTTTGTGAACTTTATATAATTTTGGATTTGTATATCTGTAAATAGCTCTTAGGATCTTTTGTCTTTACTTTTATAATTATAAACTCCTTTTGAACTTCTGGTTAGGAACTTAAAGTTCCTTGTGTATTTAGATTGTGAATTTAAAATGTAACAGGTTTTTGGCTAGCCACTTTTCAAACATAACAACGCCAATTTTTCTTAAAATATAAAAACTTCCGTTGAATTTATTTTTAATGATTTTAAATTAGTCAGGTCGTCACAATCTTGTTTATAGCTGGGAACGTAATTGCACAAGAATTGGAATTCACTCTTTTTTCCATATAGGAAAATAGATAAGTAGTTCCCTTATGGACTGATTCGGTCTTGAACAGCGGAGCCCCATATTCCTCTGATCAAGGAAAAGGTTAAAGACGCATAATGGAGATTATGTAACGTTGTTCATTGGAGAATCAGTTGGGCTTAAGGAACAAGATGTATCATGGAGGTTAATATGGTAAATTATCTAGCCATGGATACGAACTAACTTGTGAAGGATCAAAGTGTAGTTAATGATTATAGCCAATGGACATAACTATGTCTATAGTACTAAGAGTGCAACTCTAAATATTTAGTGGAGTTATCTAGGAGTTAATGAATGAGAATTAATTGATTAAAAGGAGTTTTAATCAAAGGTAATTTTGGATCATTGGAGCTTAGTCCTATAGGTCCATTAAGTCCTCCGAGCTAACGCATGTAATCGAGAACATAAATTAATACGATTAATTTCTCTTTGGAAAATTGGAAATGAATAGAGGAGTCTATTCAATTAATTAAAGGAAATGAAATTGAGGAGTATATTTAATTATTTAGTTAATGGTGGAATTAAATAGAGGAGTCTATTTAATTATTAAATAGAAACATCTATTTAATTATAAGAGATTAAATAGAGGAGTCTATTTAATTAAATTAATTTCGTGTTGTCCAAAATTAATGGGGATTTAAATAGAAGAGTCTATTTAAATATTTAATTTGAAATTATAAAATTAAATGAGGAAATAAATAAAAGAAATTTTATTTATTGGAATAAATAAAAGGAGTTTTATTTATTTATTTAAAGGAATTGTTCCATTAAATAAAAGGAAAAATAAAATGCCCAATAATGTCATTGGTGGATGACATGGGCGTGTGACCCATGGTGGGGTCACACGCCACTTTGGTCAACAGTTGACAAATAGTTTGCATTTTATTATTTAAAATATATTTAGAATATATTATTTAAATTAATATGATTAATTGAAATGGAAGATATGGAATAATATATTTAAATAAAGATTGATTAATTTAAATAAAAGATATGGAATATTTTATTATGGAATAAAATATAATATCTTTATTATTCAAATATATTTTAGAATATCTTAATTAATTATTTATTAATTAAAAGATATTCAAAATATTTTCTGAGGCTTTAGTTTTCCTATAAATAGGAACCTTGGGGTGACCCCAAAACACACAACTAAGACAGTTAAAGGCTCAGGAAATTCCTCTCCTCCCTCTCTCTTAGCCGCCGCCCATAGGGTATTGGGAAGAAAGTTTCTTCTTCCAAATTTTCTTTTTTTTTCAAAGGAGATAGTGCCCACGCACCGATTCTCTTTTGGGCTTTTTGAGGAAGATCTTTTCGGTGGTCCCAGGATCGTAACCATCGAAGAATGAGGAAGAGTCAGACACTTCTTGACAAGGGTTAGTATTCTGTTTATGCATTTAGATTTTGTTAATATTATACTGCAAGGAAAGATCCGTGGGACTTCCGCTTGAGAACTCTTTTAGAGGCCCCAATCCCCAACATTACTTTCATTCGTTTTAATGATTATAATTTTATACTCATTATTATTTCAAAAATAAATAATGTATAAGTTACCATTTTCAACTCCACTACTGAAAATTTGTGCCAGTTTTATTTCACTTATTTTGAACTTTATTAATTGATTTTGAAGTCAATGAGTTTCACTTGGACTTCTAAAAGTTCCTTTGGTTCTTACTATGACACTCCCACTCAAATAAAGTTCTACATGTAATTTAACAATTTAAACTTTTAAATAACTACTTGTTTTGTTGTAAAATAAAATCATTGTAATTCTTTTATCTCCTAAGTAAGGTTTAAGAGTTTCAATATCACTAAATTCCTGATCATATCATCAATAATTTGTGAATCTAATTATCCACTAATTATTGCTTTTCGATTTCCATTTTATTTATTCCATATCAGTTAGAGTTTCTTTAAATCATCCTTTTAAATAACTGAATAATTGTAATATAAGACATCAATTTAATGTTTACTTATCACTTAAGTTCTAACATCTAAGTGTTAAACTTTAATGATTTTTAAGTCTGGTTATCTTTGATAAATCAAAGACACTTGATTTTACTTATTTCTATAAGTTTGTGGATTAACATGGTTATCATCTCAAATTCTTTGAGAACCATCTTTAAGTGATTAATCCTTCTAACTTATTTGTGTAATTTTAGACTTAAATCTTTCAACACTTTTAAAACCTGATAAATTATTTAGATATTTCAGAGATTAGAATTTGGTTTTGGAACTATTTGTTTTATCATGTATTTTTAATATTTATCCAATCACATTTTGGAATATTATAATAAAATTACAAGGAATATTTAACTTAAACGACCTTTATTAAAATATTCCTGATTGGTTCTTATTAAGTGAGAACCAATATTTATCACATAATTAAAAAAAAATTAAAACTAAACTAAAATAGGAAAAAGACTGAAAATAGTAAATTTAATCTACTATCTATCTTGAATCATCTTCTAATTAGTACTGTTGAAGACTCTTTTCAAGAAGTAGGTTGCACCTATAAAGTTTAGATAAAAACTTTCGTTAGTGACTATTGAATCAACCATTAAAAGTAAATTTCTCAAAATTTCACTAAGTAGATCTAATTTACCTTCTTTCTTCTTTTTCTAATCTTCGAGTTTTTTTGGGCAATTTCTCTTCCAATGTCCATATGTGTTTCAATGAAAGCGTTTCTCTTTGGCCTCTTTATTGTTGGCCTTAAATGCTTCCTTTTAGCATTGAGCTTGGTCTTTTTAGTAGTTAAGTTCTTTTTCTTCTTAGAAGCATTGAGGACAATATTTTCTTCTCTTGACTTCTTGTTTTCCTTTTCATCACCTTGATAGTTTGAAGTTCGTTTAGCAATTGAGTAAAGTAATAGCTCAACTTGTTCATGAACAAGTTGCTTTTAAATTGAAAGCTCAGTGGGAGAGATTCCAATATAAAGCTTATCTTGGACTCATCATCAATCATGGCCCCATTCGTCTCAGCTACTTTAAAGTAGTTCATCATGGTCAAAACATGATCACGAACATAAGTGCCTTGTTTCATTTGATTGTTATAAATTGACTTTATAGTCCCATGACGTTCTTGCTTTGATGGTTGGCCAAACATGCCCTGCAGAGAATAAGCTATTTCGATAGCCGTTTCCAGTGTTTATGTTTCTTCGCTAAAACGTCACTCATTCCAGCCATCAAATAAACACAGGCCTTATCATTGGCCCGACCCTAGTGCTCATATTCATCCTTTACAACCTTAAGAGCATTGGCAGCAGGTACATCAAGTATGAGTTCACTAAGAATGAATTTCAAGTCTTCCACAACGAGAATGGTGTTCATTTTATTTTTTCAGGAGGTGTAGTTCTCTCCATGTAAAGACTTGACTCTCTTTACTTTATTTTAAAACAAAACACAGTGGAAGACTTGATTTTTTATATATAAAATTCGTCATGGTGAAGTTTAAAACCTTGAACTATCACCATGCCTGTTAATACATTTTTCTCAATCAGATAAAACAAAAACGAAACGCGCATTCCATTTTCATAAGAAGTTCAAAACATAAACACATATAATAAATTCAACAACAAGGTTCAAAAATCGAAATGAAAAGCATAATTATAGAAGCTCTCATGAGCCAAATAAAAAATATAACCTAAAAGATGGGAGAATATTCAAAACATGAGTCCATGGACCAAAACCAACTCTAGTCCACCTCTATATCATTGTCCCTCGAGATCAAGCTACACCAGTTCCTCTTCCACGACAACGCCCACGCCCACGATTTGTACCTGAAAGTATAATATCATGAGCGAAGCCTAGTGAAGATAAATAGATAGATAAAGTAACTTGAAGTTCAAAATCTATATCCGGATTGGTGTCCAAGGAACTTAGAAACTCTTGACTACCCAACCCTTTTCTTACATCTCATGATGCTTCCAACCAAATTCAACTCTCAAAGCTACAAGTAGCTAAAGAACACGTCTTACAACCATTATTTCATACTACAGATCAATACCCTTAAAACAACCTTACCTCTCATAAATTAAACACTCTTAGTAACACAATTACTCAACATCGTAAGCATGTATATATAATGACAAGCAAATAACATACAGTCTTTAGAGTCTAATACCTCTCGTGACAAGAAAAGTACTTATAGCCTTCATGGTCTATTCACTCTCATGACAAGAAAAGTGCATATAGCCTTTACAGTCTAATCACTCCCATAACAAGAAAAGTACGTATAGCCTTTACAGTCTAATAACTCTCATGACAAGCAAAGTACATATAGCCTTTACAGTGTACATTATAACGTTTCATAATAATAAATGAAGTCATGCCTCATGGCCTTCAATACCAATGTGCAATAAAGAGTAATTAACTAGTCAAGCCCAAAGGCCTTCAGATAACAACGTAAAATAACCATTAAATCATGGTAAAGTCAACCCTAACGGCTTTCAGATATTAACATATTATTAACGATAATAAAGTCAAGCCAAATGGCCTTCAGACAACAACAAACAATTATCGTAATATTTGTATAACTTAGCTCTCATTCTCATCACTTCATAATCATGCATAACCCCTTATCCATTCTCCATAGCCACATGCTCATATACTTGGAAACACTAGTAATTCGAAAAAACAAGAATAGTGAAAAGAACCTAAGCTTACCGATCATAAAGAAATAGCACTTTCCACTAATAATCCATAAATACCCTTAATTTAGTAAAATTAAACTATACGCTCGAACTCCTAATCATTTCAAATTTAGCATGATTTAACCACTTAAATCCAATTTTAACTTGTCTCCCGATCATACAAATCTTTTAACTAATTAAGCCCTTGAATTTACAATAAATCCTATTTATCCTCACCTTTGAAGCATAGTGAAGTTGCTAGAATCAAGAACTGATCTTGAATTAAATAAGAATAACACCTCTAAAGTTGTTTGGGACCTGACTGAGTTAAAATAGCAAGAACCGACCCTAATTACAAAAAAAAAACCAACTGAACCAACCCGAACCAATTCAGGTGAACCGACCAGAGGTTTTGTCAGACCATTTCTTCTTCAAACACAAACCCACGGATGAGCATAAGAGAAGAAAAAGACGTAGCTCACTTAAGTTTCTGACAACGCAGTTTCAGAGGGTTCTGACTTTGTGAAATGGCTGGGAATGAGTGGCTAGGGTGTGACTAGACTGAGTATCACAAGAGGTCGAAGCAAATGTCCAAGGTTCCTTACAAAATGGTGAGTCTGGTATAGTTTTCGGTGAGCTTTCAGATTTAACGTTAAGGTCGTAAAATGAGCATGGGTTAGTTCAAAAACATCCTAAAAGGATTCTTGTACCTGAAAAAGAAAAACATACCTCGAGGAAGGTCAAAAACGAAGAGTTTCAAGCATTTTTCTGGAGATGTTTTGAGTTAAAATTCTGGTTTACTCTCTCTGTTAGACCATCGGCCTGGGGGTGGAAAGTTGTGCCAAAATCTAAACTGGTACCCATGGTAGTGTGTAGACTTTACAAAATTTTTGAAACAAAACAAGTGTCTTGATCTGAAACAATCCTCACTTGCACACCGTGCAATCTGACCATCTCTCTCATATACAACTGTGCCCAAGTCTCAACTGGGTAGATGATCCTCCTAGGTGTAAAGTGTGTAGTCTTTGTCAAACGATCTACAGTCACCCAAATGATATTGTAACCCTTTGCCGTCTTCGAAAACCCACTGATAAAATCTATGGAAATCTCCTCCCATTTCCATTCAGGCACACTCAAAGGGTTAAGATAGGCTGGTAGACTCTTCTTTAAGGCCTTGACTTGCTGAAAAATCAAACACCTACTCACATACTCCGCAATCTTGTGTTTCATCATGAGCCACCAATAATGCTGTCTCAGGTCCCTATACATCTTAGTACTACCTAGATGTATAGAGAAGATGGAATTGTGAGCCTCCTCCAACAGTTCTTTTTTGAAATTTGATCTTAAAGGCACACAAATCCTCCTATAATACATCAATGCACTATCAGTGGAGAAGGTGAAATGGCTAAGCATATATAAGACTCTGCCTCTCGAAAACCTGGCCCTAGGTGAGCCTCACCCCTCTGTGCATCAATAATCCTCTGACTCAAGGTTGGACCAACTATTAAACTAGCTAAACTCATGGTGACCTTAGTTGTAAGGAGAGCTATCTCAGCTCGCTCCATATCTCATCTCAATCTCAACAATATGGCAGACAAGGTTGAAGTGTGCGATGACTTCCTACTAAGTGCATCCACCACTACGTTCGCCTTTCCAGGATGAATGTCACAAACATAGTCCTTAACCAATTCCAACCAGAGCCGCTGTTTTATATTCAACTCCTTCTGTGTGAAGATATACTTAAGGCTCTTGTGATCAATGAATATCACAATCTTCTCATCGTACAAGTAGTGCCTCCAAATCTTCAGTGCATGCACAACAGCCGGCAACTCCTTATCGTGGGTAGGGTACTTCTTCTCATGCTCCTTCAACTGAAGAGAAGCATAAGTGTAACGTCCCGTTATTTTGTGAAATTTTTTTTATTTATTTTATTTTATTTTAATTTAAGTAATTAGAGTTTATTTATTTATCGGCAAATTAGAATTTAGTAGTTTATTTCGATTTAAGTCATTTTAATGGCTTTATTTATTTAAATATGTTATAATGGTATTAATAATTATTAACGAGCCAATTAATAATTATTAATCACCATTGGGATAGTTTAAGATCATCGAGTTTCGATTTTTTAAGTCAAAAGTCATAAAAAGGACGCAACCGTAATTACCGATTTCTTAAAATATCTAAACACTATTCCCTATTCTTCTTTAAATTGCCATTGACCAAAAAATTGACTATTTTTCTCATCCATTTCCTTTGAAAACCGTGGGAGCTTAAGGGAGAAGAAAATTTTGGGTTTTCTTCGATTCTCAACGGATCGACTCGTTTTCGGTTGCATCGGAAAGCCATCGGTCCTAGGATTCTTCTCCAACTAACTATCGTACTTTCCACTCGGGTTATACAGAGTTCTTGGTAAGTTAAACTTGAGACCCTAAGCTCCAAATAGTGTTTTAATGGAGTTTTCTTTATTTTCTTTCGATTTCTTGTCCGGAAACTCGGTGTTTGTAAATACGAGAGTAGTTTTAAGAGTTTTTGGAAACTTTCCCATAACCCTAAAACTGAGTTTCAGTAGAAACCCTTTCCGTTTGAAATTTACCTTTTTGGGTTTAATTATGGGTTATAAATTAATGAAATAATGTTTATTGAAATTCGATTCGGGAAAGGGCATAATGTTAAAAAACCCTAATTATCGATACCCATTGAAATCGGGAATATCGAAATTGCTTGAAACCAACTCAAAACACATTTAAATTGCCTAAAAGCCGGAAAACCAAAACCGAAGCCCATTTTTCATGAGAGGGCCAAGAGCCTCATGTGGGGGGTTTGTTGAGTTTTTCATCTTTTTGTACGTTTAGTTGTTGTTTGATCATTAGTAGGTAATTTATTGATTATGTGATATAATTCAAATTGTAGGTGTTTTCGAACCGTTCGTTTGATCGCTCTCTCGGATTTAGGAGCGAAGTCATCTCTCTTTAAAGTGAGAATAGTTAGGATTTTAAGTAATTATAGAAAGCGAATAAGTGTGATGGTTTGTAGAATTGGAAACTAAGATTAGAATTCGAATCTAAGATTAGAGGGATGTGAGTTAGTGCCTTTAGGATTAGAAGTGAATCCTTTAAGTGAGAACTTAGGAGTTCTCGAGGAAAGCATTGAATCATAGAAATTACTAAGTTAGATTCGTTTCGAAGCTTAGGTTGGATCATTGGAAGTTAAAAGATCCAACTTGTATTTAGAACGATTAATAAAACCTCGGATTTTGTTGGAAGTTTAGAATCCTTGAAGGTATAGGTTAATTGTTTAAGTTATGTTTTTACTTTTATTATTGGTAGCGGAGTTCGATCGACATATCGTTCGTCCGAGATTCTTTTCTATTTTACTTTATGTCTTTACTTGCCTCTTTACTTTATGTTTGTCTCGGATACTTTAATAATCGTGCTTTACTTTATTACTTTTACAAGCATATGCAAGCATATGCATAACATCTTGCACCATTATTTATTGTACCATAACATCTCGCATCATTGAAAGAAAGTGAAAAAGAAAAGAAAGTGAGAAAGAAAAGAAGGGAAGAATGTTGGAGCCTATGGGTAGTGTCCGCATGACCTTCAAAAAAAGAAAAGAAAAGAAGGTAAAACAAGGGAAGAAGACGAATGGTAGCCTACGGGTTGTACGCATTACTTCTTCAGTGAAAGTAAAACTAAGAAAGAAAACGAATGGGTAGCCTACGGGATGTACTCGTTACTTCTTCATGCATAAGGTTGAATGGGAGCCTACGGGATGTTCGCGTTACCTTCATTTATGCATAAGGGTATATGCGAACCCTACATTGCATATGATCGATGGAAATAGAAAATCGAGATGTTATTTTTATGCAAAGTTATTTACTTTTCTTATTTATGTTGTAACAAGTTAATGGATGAGGATTGACTACGAGTGTTAGTAATATCATTCTTTGGAAAGTTTGGAATAGAATTACCTAGAGTTTGGAGAATTTTAGGAGTGAATTGTGTCAGATTAATTGGACACAAATCGAAATGCGAGTTTGAGGTCTACTTTTACTTTTTATTCTTATTATTCTCACTGGGCTTAGTTTGTTAGTTCATAATATTACAAAAATTTCAGGTAATGCCCTGGCTAGAGGTCGTGGAAGGGGAGATGGTGCTGCGTGATCGAGGGATGATGACCTCGAGATGGACTATGGGTTGTAAAGTCTGTGTATTTATTTTGTGAACTTTAAAGACTTTTGTGATTTTATATTTGTATTTGGCTCATAAGAGCATAATGTCTTTACTTAATGATTATGAGTATTGAACTCCTGAAATGAGACTTGATGTTCCTTATGTTTTAATTAGATTTTGAAATTAGGATGTAAACAGGTTTTGGCTAACCAATTTTCAAACATAACCACGCCAATTTTTCTTAAAATATAAAGACTTCGCTGTAAATTTTGATTTAAATTATTTAAAAGAGTCGGGTCGTCACAATAAGCTATTACTTTTCCATGTTACATCAAGAGGCAATCCAAGCCCTTTTTAGAAGCATCGGTGTATACAGTCAACCCACCCTATCTATTAGGCGATATAAGAACAGGTGCAGTCACAAACTCTTCTTGAGCTCCTCAAAGTTTGACTCACACTCATCAGACTAGGAAAACTCAACACCTTTTCTCGTCAGACGCTTCAAGTCAGACGTAATCTTGGAGAAATCTAGAACAAAATGTCTGTAATATCCTGCAAGCCCCGAGAAATTCAGAATCTCTAACACACTAGTTGGTCTAGGCCACTCGCTATCTACCTATATCTTAGAGGGATCACCTGATACCCCTCTACTTGACAACATGTGGCTTAAGAATGCCACCTCCTTCAGCCAGAAATTGCATTTTGAAAACTTAGCATAGAACTTCTGATCTCGTAAAATAGACAAGACATTCTCCAATTATATGGCATGCAACTCCTCGTTCTTAGAATAGATCAAAATGTTGTCTATAAAGACAATAAAAAATATATCTTTGAATCTTCTTAAAATAGTATGCATGAGATCCATAAAAGTTGTAGGCGCATTAGTCAAACCAAAAACATGACTACAAACTCATAATGTCCATAACGCATGCTAAAGACGGTCTTAGGGATATCCTCAACTGATGGTAAATAGATATCAAATCTATCTTCGAAAAGACATTGACTCCCCTGCTGATCAAATAGATCCTCAATCCTTGGCAAAGGATATTTGTTCTTCACCGTAACTCGGTTCAATTCTCGATAATTGGTACACAATCACATTGAACCGTTTTCTTCTTCATAAACAACACCCGTGCTCCCCACAAGGGCGCACTAGAGAGTATAAACCCTACATCTAAAAGCTCCTGCAACTGGCTCTTAAGCTCTTTCTGAAGGGATGATTTACTAAATTAGCGGAATTTTGTTTAGTAAACTAATTAACATTTAATTACGAATCTATTAACATCATGCAATTTGTGATAAAAAAATGTAAATTCATGCTTAAAATTTTCGAAAATTAAAACTTTAAAACTTACATTGAGTAATATATGGAGAATCGGTTGGAGGTTTCTTTAAAGCATCAAATTCTCAGCAACACCGGATCTTCTACGCTATATCCCGTTCAATCAAACGAAACCCGATCGTGGGATCTAAATTAAGAAGAAATTGGGAAGAAGAAAAAATATTTTCTTCCCAATCACTAAGGAAAATCGGCCAAGGGGGGAGGGAGAAGGAAGAGAGAATTCCGAATTTCTAAGGAATTGAGTTGTGTTATTTATTAATGACCCAAGCCTCCTATTTATAAGAAAATATGAATCCTAATCACATTAGGATTAATCCATGGAGATAAATACAAAAAGAAAAAAGAATTATCTGTTTTCTTTATCTTGGTATTTGTAAAATGCCATAGATAAATAAGAGAATATTTTTTTTTCTTTATTTTATTTATCTTGGGTAAATAAATTTATATAATTATTATTGGATATAATTCAAACAATTATCTCCTGCAAATTATCTCATATGGCCGAAATTCACATATATAATTAATTAATAATTCTAATTTATTTAATTAATTATTTTGGGCCAATTTCAATTGGGTTCATTAATCCAGTTGGGCTTGAAACTCTCTCTTAAATTAATAAGTCCAACTTAATTAATTAATTTATTAATTACCATTTAAATAAAATAATTTATTTAAATAATTAATAATATTAATATTTTCTCCCGACTAAATATTATCAAATTATATTTAATTATTAATTTCCATTTAAATAATTTTCATTATTTAAATAATTAATAATAAATATTTTAATTATTAATTTCCATTAAATAAAATCATTATTTAATTAATAATTTTATTGATAATATTTTATTATTAATTAATTAATTTTAATTATTAATTTCTGTTCAAATAAAATTGATTATTTAAGCAATTAATAATTGTCAATTAATTTCAAATTATTAATCACCATGTAAATATACTCAATATTTAAATAATTAATAATGTTTAATTAATAATATTTCATTATTAATTTCCTGTTTAAATAAACTCATTATTTAAACAATTAATAATGTTTATATTAATTACCGTTTAAATATACTCAATATTTAAAGAATTAATATTGCCTATTTAAGTAATTCACTCTACTTAAAATTTCCATTTCTTCTACTTGATTTCGGAACTACGATATTTGGGCTAGCATAGGGACCTGATGGACCTATAGATCATGGGCTTAATAATTAGTCAATTCAGGGATTAACTCATAATCAGTTAATTACTTATTATCTAACTATGAATAATTCCATTATAGATTCATAGCTGAACTCCCCTCACTATAGATGAGTTATTGTCCATTTAGTTTATCTTTATTTATATCTGTAACATATCCTTCACGTGGAACCCTCATAATTACAGGCAGATTAAATTTACCGTTTTGCCCCTGTAATTACCGCTTATCCCTGTGTTCCCGCTGATTCTCTAATGAACTTTATCTTTAGTCGAACTAGAGATAAAGTACTTTTGTGATCAATAGAAGTCGTGAGGTCACTTGTTCATGTCTTGAATCAGTATATCAAGGGTGTTTCCTAATGTAACGTCCCGTTATTTTGAAGAGAAATTTTTTATTATTATTTATTTTTTTATTTTATTTTATTTTATTATTTATTTAATGTTATTTATTTATTTATTTATTTCAATTTAAGTATTTAGATTAATTATTATTTTTGTAATTTTGATTTTAGTAGTTAATTTCGCTCGAAATCCTTTTTAATCGTTTTAATATTTTAAATTCGCTTCGGTGACATTAATAATTATTAATAGGCCAATTAATAATTATTAATCACCTTTAGATTTATTTAAGAGCATCGGGTTTCAATTCATAAGTCAAAAGTCATAAAAGGGCGCAACCGTCATTTCCAATTTCTTAAAATATCTAAATTCACTATTCATTTATCTTTAAAAATCCAAATTTTGACCAAATCACTTCATTTTCCTCTCCTTCCTCTCTTCTTCCACCGTGAGCAACTTCCACCATGGATGAATTTTTCTTTTCTTTGTTTCTTATTCATTTCTCGATGGATCGGCTTGATTTCGGTTGCGTTGGATTGGTAGGGACGAGGGCTACCTATCCAACCTACCTTTTCGGAGTTTCCCGTTCTCTAAGGGAAGTCCCAAAAAGTAAGTTTTCAAAACTTTTTAGATGGTTTTGTTCGTTTTTTATTATTAATGAGCCCGGATTTTCGAAAAACACTATTCACCCAAAACACTATTGGTGGGTGTCGAAACCACCAAAAATAAATACTTACTCTCGGGATTTAGAATTTTGTAGTAGTTGTGAGTAAGGTCGAACTCCACAGGGAAAAGGGAATTAAATTAAAGTTAACAAAAACGGGGGGTTTTGAATTTTGGAAATAAAACGGAAAATAAATTAAAAAGAAAGAAATCAATAGAGAAAAGCTTCCAACTAAAGGTTTGATCTCAATTATGATTCATGGATTTGATCATCGATTACTAAACATGCATTCCTAAATTCTTCTCTAAATTGGTTGAAAGTCGTCAAAACCAATCAACAACTTATAAGTATTCTTCCTTAATTTTTCGATAGCCAAGATACGATCTAATGACTACTTCCCTAATTAACAGATAACCTTAGAATACGATAATAAGATTTAACCGATTAACAGCATTAAGAAGAGAAGAACCCAATTCTAACTAACAAACACAGTACGACAGGTTCATTTAAGTTAGATCATAAATTCTCATAACATAAATTAAAAAGTGTCAATAATCAATTTATGCTAACATGCTACTTGTATTAGAAATAATTAAACAATTACGGATTCAATCATTCTAACTAGCAGTATGAAAATCAATCAATGAACAAGTGGCCAATTTGAACAAGAATTAATCAACAATAAAATATGCGAAGAGAAATTACGAATAAAGAGAAAATAGGAATTAAATTGAAGAACAAAACCTCACAAAATCATGAATCAAACCTCGATAATCCTTTAGTTGGAATAAATAAACTAGCTAGAAAACATAACTAAAATAGTCTAAAAGTCCTAAAAAAATTAGGGGAAGAAGGGATTTTGAATTAGGGTTGAAACGGGGCTTTAAATAGCCCAAAAAGTGATAAAATAGGATAAAATCTGCTCCTAAATCTCTACAAGCCGCCTGAGCCGCCTCCAGCCGCCAGCCAGCCGTCTGCATATGTTTCTGGAGCCGCACGCGTGAGTCGCTGGAGGAAGCCGAGCCGATCATTGCAAGCCGCACGCTACTGTTCCTTTGATTCGCTGAGCGACACGTCGCTCAGCTCCTTATGCCAGCAATGTGCGCGCTGACGTCATGCTGACGTCAGCGCGCTTCTTTGCCCATTAGTGATGACGTTATCGGCCAATATTTATCATTATTTTAATTAATTTCTCGCCGCCGTGGTGACGGGTCTCACCGCTGCTGCGCCCACTCTCGGGTTTTTGGCCCGGATTTCGATTTTGGTCACCGTCGAGGCGGTGGGTCTTTTTCAATAATAAAATGGGCATAACTTCTTCGTTTTAAGTCCGAATTGAGCGCCGTTTTCGCCTACGTTCATGAAATTCAAAGATTAATAATATTATGGACATTTAAATCAATTATCATTCATATTTTAATTATTTTGGAGATAAAACCACTTATAAACATGCCAAATTTACGAGTTATCAAATACCCCCAAACTTAGACAATTGCTAGTCCCTTAGGAATTCTAGCATTAAGCACAATTAAAAATCAATCATGAAAATTCTCAGAAATTATGTTACCATCAAGCTTGTAAACAATCAATACCTAAGAAATTAAAGCTTCATGCTAACCCCAAATGTGTGCTATCAATCCCGTTTTTATGAAAAATTTTATAAAACCATGAAGCACAAATGCTAACTCAATTTCACAAGTCACATCAAGAATAGAAACCTAAACAATCTTCTCAAAATCAAAGCATACAGGAATAGATACTCTCACGAGATATTCACTCAAATCGCTCAAAGTGTTTATAGGAGTCAAAGAATATCACTCAAGTCAAAACATGGAAGAAAATTACCATAAGCTTGCAAATATATCAAATCAAAACCGTAAGTGCAAGAAATTGAAACACATGAATCCAAGGGTCTTTAAAGGTTGTAATGGGGCTTAGGAAAAGGGTAGATGGAAGATATTTAGGCTAAAAGAATTGAGAGATTACTATGAGCATATTCAATAAATTCAATCAAAACTCATATTTTTCATTTGAATCACAACCTCTCACATTTAAGCAAACAACTTCTTCTCACTTTCTTTTCTCAACTTTCTACTTTCTTTTTCGGATTTTCAATGACAAACTTTTTCTTTTTCTTTGCACTTTTCTTTTTCCACATTTTTTTTTCAATCAACTCATAACACAATTTCCTCACTTTTACCAACTTTTTCAAATGAGACATATATCTTTCAAGAACATAGCAACCTCTCAATTGGGTGAAAAAGGAGACAAAAGAACGGGGAAGTGTTATTAATTTTGTGGCTAAAAATCAAAGAAAAGGTTAAGGCTCAAAATTGGCATCTAATGAATTAAGTTCGGTTGGCCTTTAGAAAGCTAGAATTGGTTCCCCTAATTTGCCCTTATAGATTTCAAGCATTCAAATTCAAACAAAAACAATCTTAACATGCAAAACAGAGCAAGTTCTAGAAATAAACAACCATGAATGACAAACTCTCAGCAAAAAATAATATAGAGCATATGTTATGATAATTGCTCAAAAGGCTCAAAATCTCACAAAAAGAGGCTAAATGGTATCACATCCTATAAACTTCTCAATCAATTAGAAAGCAAGATCAATACTCAAAATGTGACAAGTGAAAAAGGAAGCATGCTTTAAACAAAAACAAAAAATTTCAATGCAAAAAGCGTGACCGAAAATGCACAAGAAGCATGGGATTAAGCATGAAACAAAGATTGCAAAAGCATCAAAAGTAAACGAGCGCAACCATTGTACAATTTCTAGAATTTTTAGAAAAGCATATTAAGCACATCAAAAATATGAAATTCTACCCCCATACTTAAACTAAGCATTGTCCTCAATGATTTAAAATTAAAAACCAGGTGGTAGAAAAAAAACTTCCCTGAATGAGCAATCCTCAGCAGTCGGATCACTATCAGCTCGAGAATGTGAGAGAATTCGATGAAAACTTCAAGCTTTAGCATGCACATCCCCTCTTTGATCCTAATTTCCTTTTTCCTAAAAAAAATAAAAACAAAGAAAAGTAAACAAGTAAAATAGACTAAAACTAAAAACTAAAAACTAAAAATTGAAACAAAAAGCGTAGAAATTTGGGTTGCCTCCCAAAAAGCGCCTTTCTTTAACGTCTTTAAGCTAGACGGTGTTGCTTCTTCTTTAATGAGCATCCCAAATTGATTTCACATATTTCCTGATTACAGCTTTAATTCCTGCAATTTTGGGTTTAGAAGTAGAAGCAATATGTTGTTCATCCTTTTCAAAAAATTTTAAATATCAGTAGCCAAAGGATCAATAAAATCAGTTAAAGCAAAAATTGAGGAATTGACGCTAGAATGTCCCGTGGAGTTATGAATATTGAATTTAATGATCTCACCATCAAACTCCATGGTAATTGTTCCCTCATGCACATTGATTACTGTTTTAGAAGTATACATAAATGGTCTTCCTAACAGTATTAAAGGGGGAGTAAGATCATCTTCTCCCATATCAACAACATAAAAATCAACAGGAAATACCAAACCATTTACTTGAACTAAAACATCCTCTAAAAGACCATCAGGATAAACATTAGATCTATCAGCTAGTTGAAGTATCACACCAGTTTCTTTCAATTTACCCATGTTTAAAGATTTAAAAACAGAAAGAGGCATAACATTAATTGAGGCTCCTAGATCTAGCATGGCTTTTTTAAATTTAACATCTCCTAACTGACAAGGAATAGCAAACATACCTGGATCTCCACCTTTAGAAGGCAATTTCTTTTGAAGAACAGCAGAAACACTCTCTCTCATACTCACCCTTTCATTACCTTTCAACTTTTTCTTATTTGTGCACAGATTCCTAAGAAATTTAGCATAACGAGGTATTTGTCTAATAGCATCAATCAAAGGAATATTTACCTCGACTTTTCGGAACATCTCGAGCAACTCGTTCTCTTGTGCCTCATTTCAATTTTTCTTGAGTTAGTTAAACGAGATGGAAAAGGAGGAGGAGTCAATAATACCTTAGTCCTATTTTGATCAGAAATCTCCAATTCAGCTTTTAGAGGTGAGACAACTTCTTTTTCAAATTCGGCTTTTGGGGTGTGATTGATCTTTTTCATTATAGGCTCTCCCAAAGTTGTTCCACTCCTTAACATGATTGCACTAACATTCTCTCTTGGGTTGACAACAGTTTGTGAAGGTAATTTACCTTGGGATTCGAGTCGACTAAGAGCTGATGAGAGTTGATTCACTTGGACTTCCAAGTTCTTGATGCTTGTCTGAGTTGTCTGCTGAAATTGATGAGTGTTAGCAACAAGATTTTGAACCATTTCCTCCAAAGACTTACCTGATTTAGAATTGTGATTTTGATCTTGAGGAGGTTGTCTTTGTTGTGGCGGTTGGTATTGAGGTAGCGGTGCGCGTGGTCCATAATTGAAGTTAGGATGATCCCTCCATCCTGGATTGTAAGTATTTGAGTAAGGATTATATCTTCGTTGTTGGTTACCTTGATAACCTTCTTGATACCCTCCCACGACATTGACGGATTCTTGAGAGTCATCTTGAAGCGTTGGGCACATGTCAGTTGGGTGATTTGGTGCAGTGCAAATCCCACACACTTTTGCCTGTTGAATGTTTCCTGCCACCCATTGTTGAACAAGAGAAGTTAGATTTTTAAGTTGTTTTTCAAGAGATGAATCACATACCTCATAAATGTTTCGAGAATTGAGTGTATCTTGAAGTGCTCCACTTTGTTGACTAGTTGCAGCCATGGTAGTGATCAATCTTCGAGCTTCAGTTGGAGTCTTATTAACTATTGCACCACTACTAGTGGCATCCATCAACCTCCTCTCTATCGATGTCAATCCTTCATAAAAGTACTGAATGATGAGTTGTTCTGAAAAACCGTGTTGAGGGCAACTCGCGCAACGCTTCTTGAATCGAGTCCAATACATGTGTAAAGTCTCATTGCTCTTCTGTGTAATCCCAGAAATCTCTCTTCGAATGTTTGAGGCTCGAGATGAAGGAAAGAATTCATCTAAAAATAATCCAGCCAAATCAGCCCAAGTACTTACAGCATTAGGAGGTAAATCGAACAACCAATCCTTAGCATGATCAATCAATGAGAATGGGAAGGCGCGCAATTTAATCTGATCTTCAGTTACCCCTTCTGGCTTCATGCTTTGGTAGACGACATAAAAAGCCTTCAGATGCTTGTTGGGGTCTTCATTATCTAGACCTTTAAAAAAAGGGAGAAGATGAATTAGTCCAGATTTTAATTCAAAATTTACCTGTACAGCGGGGTATTGAATGCATAAAGGCTCCTGATCAAGTGTAGGAGCAATCAACTCCTTTAAAGTTTTCTTAGCATTAGCCATCCGTTCCTTGGCTTCAGAATCACTAGAGAATTCAAAAATATTGTGCAGCAAAGCCTCTTTGTCAGATGAAGATGATGAGGTTTCTAGCTTATTTTTCAGTTTAATTTCCTTCCTCAAGTGTTTGGCCGTCTTCTCGATCTCTGGATCAAATAGTAGTTTACCTATACAAGAAGAACGGGGCATCAAATAGAACAAAACAAAAATAAAATAAAATAAAAACTAAAATTCAATTAACACCGATTCCCCGGTAACGGCGCCAAAATTTGGTGGGTGTCGAAAACACTAAAAATAAATACTTACTCTCGGGATTTAGAATTTTGTAGTAGTGGTGAGTAAGGTCGATCTCCACAGGGACAAGGGAATTAAATTAAAGTTAACAAAAACGGGGGGTTTTGAATTTTGGAAATAAAACGGAAAATAAATTAAAAAGAAAGAAATCAATAGAGAAAAGCTTCCAACTAAAGGTTTGATCTCAGTTATGATTCATGGATTTGATCATCGATTACTAAACATGCATTCCTAAATTCTTCTCTAAATTGGTTGAAAGTCGTCCAAACCAATCAACAACTTATAAGTCTTCTTCCTTAATTTTTCGATAGCCAAGATACGATCTAATGACTACTTCCCTAATTAATAGATAACCTTAGAATACGATAATAAGATTTAACCGATTAACAGCATTAAGAAGAGAAGAACCCAATTCTAACTAACAAACACAGTATGACAGGTTCATTTAAGTTAGATCATAAATTCTCATAACATAAATCAAAAAGTGTCAATAATCAATTTATGCTAACATGCTACTTGTATTAGAAATAATTAAATAATTACGGATTCAATCATTCTAACTAGGAGTATGAAAATCAATCAATGAACAAGTGGCCAATTTGAACAAGAATTAATCAACAATAAAATATGCGAAGAGAAATTACGAATAAAGAGAAAATAGGAATTAAATTGAAGAACAAAACCTCACAAAATCATGAATCAAACCTCGATAATCCTTTAGTTGGAATAAATAAACTAGCTAGAAAACATAACTAAAATAGTCTAAAAGTACTAAAGAAATTAGGGGAAGAAGGGATTTTGAATTAGGGTTGAAAGGGGGCTTTAAATAGCCCAAAAAGTGATAAAATCGGATAAAATCTGCTCCTAAATCTCTACAAGCCGCCTGAGCCTCCTCCAGCCGCCAGCCAGCCGTCCGCATATGTTTCTGGAGCCGCACGCGTCAGTCGCTGGAGGAAGCCGAGCCGATCGTTGCAAGCCGCACGTTGCTGTTCCTTTGATTCGCTGAGCAACGTGTCGCTCCAGGCTGAGCGACACGTCGCTCAGCTCCTTTTGCCAGTAGTGTGCGCGCTGACGTCATATGACGTAAACGCGCTTCTTTGCCCATTAGTGATGACGTCATCGGCCAATATTTATCATTATTTTAATTAATTTCTCACCGCCGCTGCGCCCACTCTCAGGTTTTTGGCCCGGATTTCGATTTTGGTCACCGTCGAGGCGGTGGGTCTTTTTCAATAATAAAGTGGGCATAACTTCTTCATTTTAAGTCCGAATTGAGCGCCGTTTTCGCCTGCGTTCATGAAATTCAAATATTAATAATATTATGGACATTTAAATCAATTATCATTCATATTTTAATTATTTTGGAGATAAAACCACTTATGAACATGCGGAATTTACGAGTTATCAACTATTCATCCGAAATCACTATTCACCCGAAAATGCACACTTGTTCTCATCTTATGGGCATAGTTAGGATTTAAAGTAACTATAGAAAGCGAATGATTATGAAGGTTTGTTGAATTTGAAACTAAGACTAGAATCCGAATCTAAGATTAGTGGGATGTGAGTTAGTACCCTTAGGATTAGGAGTTAATCCTTTAAGTGAGAACTTAGGAGTTCTCGAGGAAACTATCGAATCTTAGAAGATTCTAAGTTAGATTCGTTTCAAAGCTTAGGTTGGATCATTGGAAGTTAAAAAATCCAAACATGTATTTTAGAACGATTAATAGAACCTCGGATTATGTTGGAAGTTTAGAATCCTTGAAGGTATAGGTTAATCGTTCAAATTATGATTTTACTTTTATTATTGTTAGCGGAGTTCTATTGACATATCGTTCGTCCGGAGTTTCCTATTTATTTACTTTATGTCTTTTACTTTATGCCTTTTTACTTTATGTTTGTATCGGCTATTTTAATTCCACACTTTATTTATTTACTCCAAAACATATCATATTGCATCATAACATCTTGCATCATGGAAAAAAAGTGTGAATGAGAAAGATATGAATGGGAGAATGATGGGTCCTACGGGATAGACCACATTACCTTCATAGAAAAAGAAGAGAGAATGAGAAAGACGTGAATGGGAGAATGATGGATCCTAAGGGATAGACCACATTACCTTCACAGAAAGAAAAGAGAAAGTGAGAAAGAAAAGGAGGGAGAACGATGGATCCTACGGGATAGACCACCTTACCTTCTTCATGCATAAGGGCGTATACGAATCCTACGGGATGCTCTCATGCATTCATGCTTATGATCGATGAGAAAGAGAATCGAGATGTTATATTCTATGCAAAGTTATTTACTTTTCTTATTTTATGTCATAACAAGTTAATGGACGAGGATTGACTACGAGTGTTAGTAATATCATCCTTTGAAAAGTTTAGAATGAAATTACCTAAAGTTTGGAGAACTTTAGGATTGATTGTGTCAGGTAAATTGGACACAAATCGGAATACGAGTTTGAGGTCTATTCTTACTTTTTATTCTTATTATTCTCACTGGGCTTAAGTTGTTAGCTCATGATATTACAAAAATTTCAGGTAATGCCCTGGCTAGAGGTCGAGGGAGAGGAGATGGTGTTGCATGATCGAGGGATGACGACTTTGAGATGGACTAGGTGGTTGTAAAAAATCCATGTACATGGTTTCGTGAATTTTATATAATTTTGGAGTCATATATTTGTAAATGGCTCTTAAGAGCTTTTGTCTTTACTTTTATGTTTATAAATCATTTTGAACTCCTGATAGGAACTTAATGTTCCTTGTGTTTTTAGATGTCTGAATTTAAGATGTAAACAGGTTTTGGCTAGCCTATTTTCAAACATAATCACGCCAATTTTCTTAAAATAAAAGACTTCCACTATGTTTTTCTAATTTAAATTATTTTAAAGTGACGGGTCGTCACAGTTGGTATCAGAGCCTTAGGGTTCTGTAGACTACATGTGATGCATGTTTGTTTTCATGTTTTGTTTTTAGTCCATTCTCAAGTCATCATCTGAGATCAGTAGCACCAGGTATGCCTATAACTTCTATTTTCATGCTTTATCTCTTTGATATTAGAAGAGTTATGAGAATATTGTTAGAAGTTAATGATGTTTGTGATATTTCACATCCTTGTAAAAACCACTATGTGGTTATGTTTATTTGACCCATTTTGAGATTTGGGTAAGGGTGTCGGGAAAACGATGACCCCGTGCAGTTTTGGAGGTTATACACCTCGTTAAGAGTATTGACATAATGTCAAATGAAAGAAGATGAGATACTCCAAGAGATCAATCGTTTGATCCTTAAAGTTGATTAAAGTATTATTGTCACACAATTGCTAAGTAGTGGTCTTAGTAGATGTGTGTGGACATTTATGTGTAAAAAGGGGACATGTTTGTCTGGAGCCCAGTATTAAGAGATGAAACACCTGTTTGAGGTGAGAAAGTGTTGAAAAGAAATCGGTTTGGCTCGAGTCCAGTAACCTAGATTCTACTCAAGGGACAAGTTCCTGGTTTGAGTTGAGAAAGTTGAATTATGGTAAGTGGTAAATCCTTATGGTAGCACTGTGCTAAAAGGAAAGTGTGTTACCACTCAAAAGAGGAAGTAAGGACTTTACATGATAAGTCTCAACGAGGACCATTAAAGATTGTGATAATTGGTTAATGGCCTAGTTTGGTCACTATCACGGTATGATGTACTAATTTGAATTGGATTATACTCGAGGTCGAGTTATCGAGATCCATATTTGGAAAATTTTCAAGATTGACTAACACTAAGGTGGAGTGTTGGTATCCGATTGAAGTATAGAAGGAAGTTGATGGACCATGATATCAGTAACTTCTATAAGGCAATGAGATGGCTTGGTGAATTTCAATTCACATCGAGTATGACCATCTAATTGGACGGTGAACTTTGAGAAACTTGTAGGTCATAGTTGGGACATACTGAGTCTTTTCAAGATAGACTCTAAAGTGAATCCTAGGTTGGGATGTTAGAATGTTATTGGACTAGGTGTTTGAAAAGCACCAGTTTTGCTTTACAAGGAAGCAAATGATCTCTGAGGTCGAGTTCATTCAAGATTTGAATAAGAAGGCTTATGAGTCGTCTTTATCTTGGATTTTACATCTTCTGAAAAGAAGAGAAAATTAACTACTACGAGATTGATTACCTCTCAGAAGAAGAAAGCAAAGAATGACTACGCCAGTCAAGGGATACCGCAGAAGCAACAACGGCAGTAGCAACAACATTAACATCAACAACAGCAACGGCGGTAGCAACAACTGGTTCGAGGTGGAGCTCAACAAGAATAGGATCATCCTTACTACAATAGTTGTGCCAGTTACCATCAGGGAGATGCACACTTCCATCAAGATGCTATGTTGTGATCAAATTTGGATTCACGCCACTTTTATAGGGCGTATAAGATACAACCATCACAACGTAGTAATAAGGTCAAGATTATCAGGAAAAGCTACCAGTATGGTAGTGATTTATATTTGTTATTTTCAGGCTGTTTGGCTTTTATTTTGTTTGATTCTCGAGCTAGCCACTCATTTATTTTTATCATATTATGATGAGTTGGTAGCTTTTGAGCCGAGACTGTTGAGTTTCGAGATGTGTTTTTACCCGGAGGGGTAGTTTATTATGATGATAGTGCGTATGGCACTTATGACATTTGCATTATGAGTAGATGCTCACATTTCACTTTTATTGTTATGCATATGTCTGTTTTTGATGTGATATTGGGTATGAATTGGCTATCAGCGAATCGTACCATCATTACCGATTGTATTGAGAAAGTTTTAATTTTATGAGTCCATGTGGGACTAGCTTATGCTTTCGTGAGTCTAGTAGACGAGTAACACCCACTTTGATATGTATGTTAGAAGCTAGAATGCTTCTAAGAAATATAGCTTGAGGTGATTTAGCTAGTGTTGTCGATACTTCTGTACTGAAGACTAGCTGAGTTAAAAGAATTTAGGAGTGAGTTATAAGAACTCTTGAACTCAAGATTTATTCACCCTAGTGCGTCCTTGTAAGGAGCACCTCGTTGTTTGTGAAAAGAAAGACAGTTCAGTGAAACTGTGTATTGATTATCCAGGGTTGAATCAAGTTACAATGTAAAACAAGTATCAATTGCATTGGATTGATGATCTATATGATCAGTTGGGGAGCCTCGGTGTTGTTGTGAAAAATAAAGATGGCTCTATGCAATTTTGTATCGATTATAAAGAGTTGAGCCATGTTACGATGAAAAAAAAAACAAGTAACCTTTGCCAAGGATAGAGGAATTGTTTGATCAATTGAGAGGGGCCACTATCTTTTCGAAGATAGATTTGAGATCTGGCTATCATCAGTTGAGAATTCGGGATGAGGATATTCCCAAGACTGCATTCAGGACGCGTTATGGACATTATGAGTTTGTAGTTATGTCCTTTGGCTTGACCAACGCGCCTGCAACGTTTATGGACCTTATGCACACGGTGTTCAAAAGGTTCATTGATTCATTTGTGATTGTTTTCATCGATGATATCTTAGTTTATTCCAAGACAGAGGATTTGCATGCTATGCTCTTATGGGAAGTTTTGACGGTACTACAAGATCAGAAATTGTATGCCAAGTTCTCAAAGTGTGAGTTTTGGCTGAGGGAAGTGGCATTTTTAGGCCATGTAGTATCGAGTAAAGGAGTATCAGTTGATCCCTCTAAGATCGAGGCAGTTAGTAACTGGCCTAGATCGATGAGTGTGGCTGATATTCGAAGTTTTCTGGGACTTGCAGGTTATTATAGACAGTTTGTGCAAGATTTCTCCAAAATTGTTTCAGCCTTGACACGTTTGACTCGGAAGGGAATTGATTTTTTATGGTCTGAGAATTGTGAAACGAGCTTGGAGGAGCTCAAGAGGAGGCTTGTGATAGCACCTGTTCTAATGTCGCCCGATAGAACTGGTGGTCTGATTGTATACACAAATGCTTCCCACAGAGGTTTGGGATGTGTGTTGATGCAACACGGGAAAGATATAGCCTATGCTTCCCGTCAGTTGAAAGAGCATGAGGAGAAGTATCTGACTCATGATTTAGAGTTGGCAATTGTTGTTCATGCATTGAAAATATGGAGGCAGTATGTGTATGGTGAGAAGATTTTGATATTTACTGACCATAAGAGTCTCAAGTATTTCTTCACTCAAAAGGAATTGAATATGAGACAGTGGAGATGGTTAGAGCTCGTTAAGGATTATGACTGTGATATTAAGTATCATTCTGGGAAGGCCAATGTAGTGGCTAACGCGCTCAGTAGAAAGTCTTCTCATTCATCAGCTTTGTCGGTCATACCTTTGAGACTGAGGTGGATATGGAACGAGCTGAGATAGCATTGCTTACTGCCGAGGTCACTGTAAGTGTGGCTAGTTTAACAGCGGAACCTACTTTGAGGCAGAGGTGATTGATGAACAGAGAGGAGAGACTCTTTTACAGGCCGGTTTTAGAGAGGTTGAGTCAGATATTTCTGGCCATTTTACCTTCTCTACAGATAGTACTCTGACGTATCGTAAGAAGCTATGTGTGCCTTCAGGATCGACTTTTGAAAAGAACTGTCGGAGAAGGTCATAGTTCTATCTTTTATGTTCATCCTGGTAATACAAAGAGGTACGAGAATCGGGACAATATATTGGTGACCTGGGATGAAACATGAGATTGTAAAGTATGTGAGTAGGTGCTTGATTTGTTAGTAAGTCAAGGCCCTAAAGATCCATTGGGTTATCTTAACCTTTGAGAGTACTTAAATGGAAATGGGAAAAGATTTCCATGGATTTT
The DNA here is from genome assembly GCA_028015215.1 of Gynostemma pentaphyllum. NCBI lineage: Eukaryota > Viridiplantae > Streptophyta > Magnoliopsida > Cucurbitales > Cucurbitaceae > Gynostemma > Gynostemma pentaphyllum. The sequence goes on along the minus strand of CM051346.1, from coordinate 18,209,789 downwards.
ATCAAGGTTTGCCAAGGACGGCAAAGAATTATGATATCATTTTGGTGATTGTAGACCATTTGATGAAAAACCACACACTTTACTCTTGGAAGGATCATCTATCCAGTTAAGACTAGGGTACAGTTGTACCTAAGAAAGATTAATAGATTGTGGGGTGTCGGTGAAGATTTTATCAGATTGAGACACTCGCTTTGTTTCGAAGTTTTAGCACTCTTTAGACACTTTGTGGTAGAAAGCGTTGTTCTTCTGCTCATTAAGATGAGACAGGAGAAAAGAGACTTTTGGTACTTAAGTTGGAACAAATGACTAGTGAGACCATCATTGTTTAGATAAATGTTAAGGTTTACCCAAGGTTGACAACATGATTCGGTGTAGACCCTTAAAGTTGTAGACGTGGATCTCGTATACTTCAAGTGGCACCAATGAAGGGTGTTATGAAAGTTGGAAATAAGGGTCAGTTGAGCCCTAGGTTTAATGGCCTATCGAGATACTCAATCAAGTAGAAGTGGTAGCTTATTGTTTAGCTTTACCACTTTCGTTATCGGCCGTTTGTAATGTTTTCCATGAATTGATGCTTCGGGAATACATGGTGAATCCGTTCCACGTGATTGATTATGAACTGGTAGTTTTGAATGCTATTAAGTCTTATGTGAAGACACTACTTAAGATAAGAGCATTCAAACAAAAGTTGATGAGAAATAAAAAGGAATTCACTTGATTAAGGTTCCTTGGAAAAACCAAGTGTCAAAGGAAGCAACGTAGGAACATGAAGATGACATACAGTCTAAGTACCCTCGCTTTATTCACTTAGTGAACACACTTTTCGAGGACGAAAAGTCGTCTTTTAAGGAGGGTAGACTGTAACGTCCCGTTATTTTGAAGAGAATTTTTTTTTTATTATTTTTTATTATTTATTTAATGTTATTTATTTATTTCAATTTAAGTATTTAGATTAAATATTATTTTTGTAATTTCGATTTTAGTAGTTAATTTCGCCCGAAATCCTTTTTAATCGTTTTAATATTTTAAATTCGCTTCAGTGACATTAATAATTATTAATAGGCCAATTAATAATTATTAATCACCTTCAAATTTATTTAAGAGCATCGAGTTTCAATTCATAAGTCAAAAGTCATAAAAGGACGCAACCATCATTTCCAATTTCTTAAAATATCTAAATTCACTATTCATTTATCTTTAAAAATCCAAATTTTGACCAAATCACTTCATTTTCCTCTCTTTCCTCTCTTCTTCCACCATGGATGAATTATTCTTTTCTTTGTTTCTTATTCATTTCTCGATGGATCGGCTTGATTTCTGTTGCGTTGGATTGGTATGGACGAGGGCTACCTATCCAACCTACCTTTTCGGAGTTTCCCGTTCTCTAAGGGAAGTCCCAAAAAGTAAGATTTCAAAACTTTTTATATGGTTTTGTTCGAATTTTATTATAAATGAGTTTTGAATTTGAAATCATGAATTTCTATCATGGAATTTGACGATTTTGAGCCCAGATTTTTGAAAAACACTATTCACCCAAAAACACTATTCACCCGAAAACACTATTCATCCAAAATCACTATTCATCCGAAAATGCACACTTGTTCTCATCTTAATTATGAGTTATAATATGTTGTGCAATTGGTGAATTGTAGGTGCGATTGCTCGGTTGTTGATTCGTGGGAATTCGAAGGTTTGGATTGAAATCTTCTTTTACAAAGGTGAGAATAGTTAGGATTTAAAGTAACTATAGAAAGCGAATGAGTATGAAAGTTTGTAGAATATGCAACTAAGACTAGAATCCGAATCTAAGATTAGAGGGATGTGAGTTAGTGCCTTAGGATTAGGAGTTAATCCTTTAAGTGAGAACTTAGGAGTTCTCGAGGAAACTATCGAATCTTAGAAGATTCTAAGTTAGATTCGTTTCAAAGCTTAGGTTGGATCATTGGAAGTTAAAAGATCCAAACTTGTATTTTAGAACGATTAATAGAACCTCGGATTATGTTGGAAGTTTAGAATCCTTGAAGGTATAGGTTAATCGTTCAAATTATGAATTTACTTTTATTATTGTTAGCGGAGTTCGATTTACATATCGTTCGTCCGGAGTTTCCTATTTATTTACTTTATGTCCTTTACTTTATGCCTTTTTACTTTATGTTTGTATCGGCTATTTTAATTCCACACTTTATTTATTTACTCCAAAACATATCATATTGCATCATAACATCTCGCATCATGGAAAAAAAGTGAGAATGAGAAAGATATGAATGGGAGAATGATGGGTCCTACGGGATAGACCACATTACCTTCATAGAAAAAGAAGAGAGAATGAGAAAGACGTGAATGGGAGAATGATGGATCCTACGGGATAGACCACATTACCTTCACAGAAAGAAAAGAGAAAGTGAGAAAGAAAAGGAGGGAGAACGATGGATCCTACGGGATAGACCACGTAACCTTCTTCATGTATAAGGGCGTATGCAAATCCTATAGGATGCTCCCATGCATTCATGTTTATGATCGATGAGAAAGAGAATCGAGATGTTATATTCTATGCAAAGTTATTTACATTTCTTATTTTATGTCATAACAAGTTAATGGATGAGGATTGACTACGAGTGTTAGTAATATCAACATTTGGAAAGTTTAGAATGAAATTACCTAAAGTTTGGAGAACTTTAGGATTGATTGTGTCAGGTAAATTGGACACAAATCGGAATACGAGTTTGAGGTCTATTCTTACTTTTTATTCTTATTATTCTCACTGGACTTAAGTTGTTAGCTCATGATATTACAAAAATTTCAGGTAATGCCATGGCTAGAGGTCGAGGGAGAGGAGATGGTGTTGCATGATCGAGGGATGACGACTTTGAGATGGACTAGGTGGTTGTAAAAAATCCATGTACATGGTTTCGTGAATTTTATATAATTTTGGAGTCGTATATTTGTAAATGGCTCTTAAGAGCTTTTGTCTTTACTTTTATGTTTATAAATCATTTTGAACTCCTGATAGGAACTTAATGTTCCTTGTGTTTTTAGATGTCTGAATTTAAGATGTAAACGGGTTTTGGCTAGCCTATTTTCAAACATAATCACGCCAATTTTCTTAAAATAAAAGACTTCCGTTGTTTTTTTCTAATTTAAATTATTTTAAAGTGACGGGTCGTCACACCTAAATTTCCTAAAATGTGTAGGTATCACACTTATACCGTTAATTTATAGGAAAGCTATGAATTCCATCTCATAAAAATGCGTTCCCAGTTACTTATCTAGTTGTGTTCCCAAAGCAGGAGTGTATTAAGCGTTCTTACAGATCGCTCTCAACCATGTGAATCAAAGAACATAACTCCATAAATTAGGATTGAGATCTATCACGATTGATAAACTTAGTTTGATATTTAATCATTTCTCATAAACGGTACTAATGAGAAATTTGATCGAACATCGTGGTGCTTTCTTATACAATCAACATTGTATATGATACTTCCATTTCATGTCTCCCATATGAATGATCAGGATTAGATCATTTGTTATAAACAAAATGCGATGCTATCAACAGTGTTACCAGGATAAGGTTCCCAAACGTTATCCATTTACTGTACTTTTAAGTTACTCATCTCGACTTTAGTCTTATCGCATGACTTACATGCGAAGTCGTGATTTCATAAGAGTGACTTAGGGTTTTACTATTTGAATGTTTGATATTTATATATTTCCATATATTCCTAACGTTCATGACGTTGGTCAAAGGATATAGTGGCTACCTTGGTACGACTGCGAACCATTGACATTGGTTACACTTCTTGGAAAATGCCTTAGCATCTTCTTGAAATTTAGGCCAGTAGTAGCCTTGCCTTATGATCTTATAAGCCAGCGACCTTATATTCTAGTAGTTGCCACAAACCCCTTCATGTATTTCTCTCATAATATAGTTTGCCTCATCAAGTGTAAGCCATCTCAGAAGCGGTAGGGAAAATCCTCTCTTGTAGAGCACATCTCCCTCCCAAACGTAGAGGGCTACTGGATGTTAGAGTCGCCCAGCCTCAACCTTGTCGGAAGGGAGCTCTCCACTCTTCTAGAAGCTTATGGTAGGATCCATCCAATTGGAGTGTTATGTTGTGTTTCCTGGTCCACGTCCATGGTCTCCAGCTCATATGTTTGAATGTGGGAGGAACTCGACCATCACGGTCCTGCTTTGCTCGGTCTTGTATGTTGAGGCCTGATGTGCGAGTGAGTCCGTATTGGCATTCTCGGAGTGAGGGATTTGTCTGACTTCCCAGCACTCAAATATTATGAGAAGATCTTTGGCCTTTTCCAGGTAGGCCATCATTCTCTCTCACTTGGTCTGGTTCTCCCCATTGATCAAATTGATGATTAATTGGATGTCACCAAGTACCTTCACTCGTCGTACCCTAACCTTTTTTTGCTAATCGTAGCCCAACTAGTAGGGCCTCATACTAAGCCTCGTTGTTGGAGGCTCGGAACCCAAATCTTAGTGTATATTCTATGTGGGCTTGGTCCGGGGAGATAAGTATGAGTCTGACACCGCATTCCTTCATGTTGGAAAAGCCATCCATAGAGAATGTCCAAAAAGACTCTCCTCCTTGTGGAGGGATAGGACCTTTCACCTGAGTGAGCTCTTCGGTGGGGCAATTAGTGGCTCTTTTTTCTCGGGTGTGAGCTCTTCAGGCGTGAGCTCGACGATGAAGTGTTCCACGGCTTGCCCTCTCAGGGAGGTTCTCGGCTTGTACTTCATGTCGCAATCACTATGTTCTACTTCCCACTTCATCAGGCGCCTAGGCGCTTCAAGTTTCTATAAGACTTGCCTTAAGAGATGGTTAGTCAAGACCATAGTCTCATGCGCCGGAAGTACGACCTTAGTCTTTCACCTGAGCTGACTAGGTCTAGCACCAACTTTTCCATTTGAGAGTACCTGGACTCGACATCGACCAGGGCATTGTAATAGACGAGTAGTTAGGCACCGTCCTCTTCCTGGATGAGAGTTGAGCAAGCTACTGTTCTGATATGGCTAAGTATAGTAATATCTCTTTACCTTGGACGGGCTTGGATAGTAGAGTGTCGAGATGAGGTACTCCTTCAGCAATGGAATGCCACCTCACACTCCTCCATCCATTCAAACTTGCTCCTTTTGTGGAGGTCCTTGAAAAATGGAAGGCACTTGTCTGACGCCCTAGCCACGAACCTATTCAGTGTGACTACTCTTCCATTCAGACTTTAAAATTGTTTTAATATTTTAGGAGACTTCATCTTCAGGATGACCTTCACTTTATCGTGGTTGGATTCTATTCCTCGCTGGTTGTCCATGAAACTGAGGAACTTCCCTGAGGTAATTCCAAAGGCGCATTTGTCAGGGTTGAGTCTCATCTGATACTTCATCAGGGCATCGAATGTTCTAGTGAGGCTGGTGGTGTGCTGGTCTACCTAGTTGCTCTTGACTAGCATGTCATCCACATAGACCTCCATATTCTGACCTATCTTCCTTGCAAACATTTTGTTCACTATTATCTGATAGGTTCCTCCTCCGTTCTGGAGTCCAAAGGGCATGACCTCATAGCAGTAGAGGCATCGGCAGATGATGAAGGAAGTCTTCTCCTAGTCGGCCTCATGCATCTTTTGTTGGTTGTTGTTTTAGTAGGCATCCATGAAAGTAAGCATCTCATGCCTGGTAGTGGCATTCACCAGATGGTCAATCCGAGGGAAGGGGAGGCTACCCTTAAGGCAGACATTGTTGAGGTTAGTAAAGTCTATGCACGCCCTCCACTTTCCATTAGATTTCTTGACAACGACCACATTGGAGAGCCAGTCATGGTAGTGCACTTCTCTGATGAAGTCTGCGTTTAGTAGCTTTTTCACCTCATCTACTATGGTCTCATTCCTAGACTAGTCAAACACTCTACGTTTCTGCCTGATCAGTCATAATGTGTTGTCCATATTCAAGAGGTGGACCATGATCTTGGGGTTGATGCCCAACATGTCTTCATGAGTCAAGGAAAATATTATTGAGTGTTTCTTCAAAATATTTATGAGGCCTTCCCTCTAGTTGGCCCCCAGTCTTGTGCCAATTTTGACACGTTGTTCTTCGCTCAAGGCAGGGAAAAATTCCAGGTCCTTGGTAGAGCTCTTTTCTTGGACTCCTCAAGCAAGACAACTAAGGGAGGTTGTTGCACTCCTTCAGTTAGGTGTATGGGGGCGAACTACTCCTCTTCCTTGGGAGGTTCTTGCCCAATGATATGCATCGGCTGAGCTCGTCTCATAGTCATGTAGTAGAATTCTTGGGAGACTCTCTGCTCTCCCTTGAGTACTGCTACTCCGTCCAGGTAGGGAACTTCATCATTTGGTGGTATGTAGAGGGCACCACCCTTAGAGCATGGAGGGTCTTCCCAAGATGATGTTGTAGGCGGATGAGCACTACACAAACTTTGAATTTTACCATCTTAGTGACATTGTTGGGCTCCTCCTCGAAGGTGACTTGCAATGCCACACTTTCATTGGTGATGACTCATTCACCTCCAAAGCCAACTAGGAGTGTGGTGCTTCTCCTCAGTTTCTCTCTCCCAAGCCAAATTTCATCATAAACACTAAGGGAGAGGACGTCGACCGAGCTCCCCCCATCAACTAAAACTCGATGGACTCAGTTGTTAGCAACCATGACTATCACTACTAGGGCATCATTGTGAGGTTGGAGGGTCCTTTCAGCCTTTTGCTTGATAAAGGTCATTTTTCTACCGGGTTGGCCACATGCGTGGAGAAGACTTCTCTATCGAACGATCCATGTTGCGCTTCTCAGGCTCTGGCCTATCTCTTCCTAGCCAATTTTCCACTGAGTGGACCACCAAAGATAGTTCGAATTTACTTACCAAGGGGTTGTGGCTCGGCTCGGTGTCGGTCTTTTCTGTCATATCGAGTGTTGCAGTGACCCTCATCCCTTCACAAATTCTTTTGAGTATCCTCTCTAGATAAGGCCTTCAATCTCCTCCTTCAAGTCGAAGCACTTTGAAGTGGCGTGGCCATGATCTCGGTGGAAGAGGCAATGCTTATCTTTATTTCTCTTGTTCACCCTAGCCTTCATCTTCACCGGCCACCTGACCAGACTCTTGTCCCAAATCTCCATGAGCAGCTTTTCTGCTAGGACAGTGGTTAGTGTATACTTTTGGTACTTGCTTGAGGGAGGAAATCGCTTCTCTGGTCGGTCCCCTTGTCGCTTCCTTTTGTTGTCAGCATTAGGGTCCGCCATTGAAGTCTTTACTTTATGCTAAGCGTTAGGGTGTCTGTTGCTTCCTCCCTCGTCGGTAGCCCATCTTGATTTGAGAAGTTCTCCAGCACTCATGTATTTCTGCACCCTAAAGAGGAGCTCGAAGTAGGAGGCTGAAGTCCTCTTCCCAAACGATCAGAGGAACTTCTCGTTCTTAAGTTCAGCCATCATGGAGGTCAGAGCTATATCGTCACTATAACCTTCCACCTTCAAGGCTTTATTGTTGAATCTCTCAAGCTCTCTCATGACCTCTGACGGATGGTCAAGAGGTGAGTGGTAGGCTTCTTGTGGTCTCTTTCTCCCATAAACTAAGTAAAAAATGCTCGGGTGAGCTCTTTGAAAGAATTTATTGAGGTATCTTTCAGCTATCTATACCACCCTTGAGCAGGGCAACCCATGGTGAGGGGGAACGCCCTGCACTTGATGGCATCTCGGTCTTTCTGGAGCTCCATCCAGATACGAAAACATGTCCACGTGCTCTATCGGGTCCTTAAAATCCTTGTAAGTGGACATGGTTGGTAACATAAACTTGGAGGGCAACTCTACCTCCATGATGTTGTTCATGAATGGGGGACTCAGTCTTCTCTATCAAGTCTTCGAAGGAAAGAGGGGTCTTACCTCGGTACTCTTTCTTCATCTGACCGAGTTATTTTGGGAGCATTTTCAGTTGAGGCACCCAAGGTTGTTCCCTTTCCACGGTAGACCTCACAGTGTCTACATTCACCCTTTTCTTTTGGTCGAGCACTTCTCCAAGGTTGGTCAACGCTCATACACAGAAGTGCTCAGGGCCGGGAGCGGGAGCATGGCGATTGCTCAGCTTATGCCTTCCCTTTGAAGCTCCCTCTTCATCAGAACGTGACTCATCAACTTGTTCTTCACGCATGTGGCCCTTGCCCCTTGTCGTGCCAAAGATCATAGTGCTTGGATGGGGCCTCTTGATCAAACTTTTGAGTAAGTATCTCTAGAACATTTCTAAAGTTTTGATTCGTGTTATAAGCATACTCCTCCAGAGCAGCGATCCGTTCTGGCTTAGGGTAGAGTCTTTCCACTTGGTGGTCGAGGTCTTGTGTCTGCCCCTTGCGGCTCGAGGCGGGTTCTTCCATTGGGTTGCATGTCTAATAGACAAGGACTGTACTCAGCATAACTTTTATGGCTCATCATGCTCAGAATAGCTTTTATGGCTCATTTTCGATGGGAGGGCACACGACTAGATATGAGTCCCCACAGACAACGCCAAATTTTGTTGCATAACAATAGAGGATTGGGAGCTGACCTGTGGGTCGCATGTCTCCCGGACAAGGATTATGCAATGAACTTGAAAATAAAAGAAGACGAGTGAGAAGTTAGCCGAGAAGAGGAGAATCGAGGCTAGATGTGAACTGCACAAGGAAAAAATTGAGCACCAGTGTGGTGCCGGCCTATCCACTCTGATGCCTAAGTCAGACTAGAGGGGGTGCCGAGCAGAGTAGAAGGGTTAATAGTGTATCTCAACAGTGGGTCTCTTCAGTATTTTTAGCATAGGTGTAATGATGACCTTACTGTGTAGGTGTCAGGCGTAGGCCGTAGGCCACGTGCTGGATCTAGCCTATCATGTCTAAAAGCGGGCCTTGTTGGTCAGTGTTCTTTCTTTGGAAGAGCAGCCAGACTCTTTGGCCTAGTGTTGAAATGATACCACACTAGGTGAGCTCATGCTTTGTCTGACCTATGAGCTCATATTTATCCATTCTCTATTTGGATGGTCATCTGCTCTTCCGAGTCTACGTGAGTTGGTCTTCTAGGGATGAGCATGCACCTTGCCAAGCCTCACATGCTCATTCCGATAAGTTTTTCAACTCGGTGCTCGGTCCTCGTTATGAGGACGAGCCCTTCAAAAGTCTCTAGAAGTGGTATTTCAGGATGGGCACCTGCCCTATTGGGCCTTGTGTGCTCATCTGGCCCACTGCACGGGTGACGTGGACGTCTTTAATCATCCCATGTTGTCATCTAGAGGGGTGCCACATTGTCATACAGTTGCTTAAAAATCCACCCATAAAAAAAAATGAAAAATAGTATTATCAAATTAGTCGTACTAATCAAGATTCAAAATAAGAAAAAAGAAAATACCAATTCACTCCCTGCTCGTAAATATCTTTTTCTCTATTCCCTACTCTAATAAAAGTCTTCAAGTGTTGTTGTCTCGTCTTGTCTCGACCATAGAACAAAAAAAACGCTCTTAAGACATTGAGATGGTTCCTAGGAATTATGAAACACATAGCAAAGTTGAGTTCAAACAAAGATTGAAAGATTGACAAGCTGTACTGATTTTAATGATAGTATGGGAAGGAATATATTCCAAAGATACAAATTCTCTATTAAATTAGCCACATGGAAAGCGTTGATGGTTCATGAAAAAAACTTGGTCAAAACTGAAACCTAACTGCCAGGTTAGTTCTAGAAAATTATTATTTTGGAAATTATGTCATTTTTATTCAAAGAAGCACCTAATGAAAGAAGCATTAGGACTACAATAGATAGTAAAGAAACTATAAGTTATATATATCTACGACTACGAGTTAATAATCAACTAGGAGTTGGAAAGCTCAGTTTTTTAGATGTTAAAATAGTATAATATGATGGCATATATAATGCCATACCAAGAGAAATAAGAACCAAAGCTATCAAATGGTATTAGAAATTTAGAAAAAGAAGCAACAATTAACTCACATGTAATGGAATGAGTTCATATAAGTTACTGAAAATAATAAGAAATAGAAAAATAAACTAACAAATAATGGAATGAGTTCTTGAATTAGTGCAATCACTCAAAACTAAGTGATACTAAGAGAATAAATGTATTTTTATAAAAACTTTTTCATACATAGAAAAATGTCATGTAACACTTGTTAGTCTAAAAATGAGAATTCATTGATTGAATCGTTGGAAAAAGAAAACAATCGATCGATATGTCTATCATCTTGGCAAAGCATAAGACAAACTAGCAAAAAATTATACAATTCAAGTTTTTTTCCTCTCTCCAGAGTTTGACAGGAAAAAGAAAGAACCCATATACATAATCAAATAAACTAAACAAGAAAAGAGAGATCATAAATCACCATAAATAAATAAGCCAGCAAAGGTTTCATACCTTGAAATGAAAATTGGTGTGGATATCTAATTCAAAGACAGATTAAGGATGTGTCTAAATCTGTAAACTATACAAAAGATGATGATTTAGTAATATTTGATTTCTATGGTTCGTCCCAAAATCTCAAAACCCAACAAATTCAGTCTTTCAGTTTCCTTTTCTATCATTAAACAATGATGCCAACGAGTTCAAAAATCATTTTGTCCCTAAATTTGCAAGTTGAATTAAGATTCCACAACATTATCCATCTACTATCTAGACTCGAATCCTTACGTATGTTTTCACATACTCCGTTGTGATTTAATGAAAGTAATTTTGGAACATTAAATGTATAATATATCAAATATCGTTAATGAATTAATATATTTAAAAGAATTTTTAAGTTTATTCAAAATAAATTATATTTATTGAATATTTACAAATTCTACGACACCATTCTTAACACAAGTCTCATGTCCATTCAAAACTCTCTAACAAATTTACAACCTGTGTGGATATATTTAAAACTATACCTGGAATATGAATTTATGGGTGATGTTTGGTATCTTTGGCATTATTTTTTGTATCATTTAAACAGTAGAATTCCATATCGGTTGGTGGCATCCACATATCTTCTCTAAATCTCTTGTAAATGTCTCCTTTGTAGAATTCTCGAGTCCTAAAACCCAAAACAAGTGAAATAACAGCTCCTAACAAAGTCACACCTGCCATTATAGCAAAAGAGCCACCAAAGCAATCAGCCCCCATGCAAGTTAGCCCCTTCCCTGTCATCGTTTGACCTTGTTTTCTAGCTTCCATGTCATATAGTTTACCAACTACTTCCACATTTAGTAAAAATGATCCAAATGGCAATGCTAATTTTCCACAATTGAACAGTGTCGAATACCGCTTTAACCTGAATAGATCAGAGATTATTGCGTATATTAAAAGAAGTTGTGCTCCAAATGCAAACCCTATAATCAACCAAGCCACGTAGACTGACCCCGGAGATGGATAGGCGATGACGAGTTGTCCTATGCAGGTCAGGAGATGGAAAATAGCGAACATCATAGGACGGGGAATTTTGTATTTTATCATTACTGTTTCAGATATAAAACCAGAGAACACTCTGCCAAAGAAATTCAGTACAGAAACCAATGAAGCAAATATGGCTGTGGTTTCAGCAGGATATTTGAGTGATTCGCCAACTTGGGCTACATTATCAATGGAGGTAATGGTTGATCCGGTTCCGCAAAGGGTTGCCATGAAGAGAAGAGCCATATCTTTGCTAAAAATGGCTTGTAAAATGGTGTAATCTTCTCCTCTTTTAGGTTTGGTAAATATATTGGAGAAACAAAGCATATTCTTCTCTAATGGTGATCAAAAGGGGAAAACAGAGTAAGCAGACGATAATAACGCAACCGCCAACATAGGTCTTGCGACTGAAATGAATTTGTTTTTGGGTTATGTTTAAAACCATGATGAACAAAGCGAGAAGAATTGATACATAAAGAAATTGGTAAAATACTTTGAGTTCATTTGGATTTTTTGGGGTTTTTATTCTTCTAACTGTAAGCAAAAAAAGGAGGGCTAACATTGTTGGAAGCCAAGCAAGAAGAAGAAGGATATTAGACGGATTTTTATCACCATAGACGCCGAAATAAAACTGCGTTAAGACGGCTCCACCAAGTCCAACAAAACCCTTCACAAGACCCAAAATAACCCCTCTTCTATCTGGGAAATTTTGGACGCTTGAAACCAATACTGCTGTGTTTACAAAAGTAAACGCATTTGCAGCCAAGAAAATGTAAATACACATTTCCCAGAATGCTGGCTTCGCTATACGGTGAGTAACAGCAAGCCACATCATAAAGTAGCTGAAGAAGTTAAGGGATGAGCCAACAATGATGAGAAGCCATGTCGGAGCTACCTCGCCAAGAAGTCCGGCAAAAACCCTGACATTCGAACCGAGATCTTTTGCAAATCCCAGTGAGCTAAGGTCGGTTTGGGTGTAATTAAACTCGTTTTTCAATGTTTTGGAATAATTTGGAAACACATAAGTTGTGCCAGCTCCAAGCATGATGATGAGCGAGAAGAAAACCGAGAACCATCGTCCCCGCATCAATTGTTTAGTGAAATACAAACATTCTGTCAAATCATTGAGAGCCATGGCTTCATTCTTTTTTTTCCAAACAATCACAAAGATATGAATGCTCTAAGAGAATCAAAGAGAGCCCATTTTAGTTATTTTTTGTTTGTTACGGAAACAAGAATTCAGTTTGTTTACCAGACAATGTGTGTACCAAACGCTTCAGCCGATATAATTGTTCTACAGTTATATCTTTGATTTAGGATAAAGCTTAGAAAAATTCTCATTATCCCGCAGTTATTATGGTTTTGAATATGTATTTTAACACCAACAGTATGTCTCATAATACGTGGACCGGTCCTAAGAAATTCAGAGTATGGTGCAAAAGTATAGATTTGAGCTCCATATAAATTAGAGAAATTTCATTGGGTGACAGATTTTTTTGCAATATTTGTAAAAATATCAACTCAAAAAAGTATTTGCAAATATAACAATTTTTATCATGTTTATGTGTTTATGAGCGATAAACATAGTGTAAAAATATGTAATTCAATATTTATCACTCATAAACTTGATCAAAATTTGCTATACTTACAAATATTTTTTTGAGCTTTTATTTTTACAAATATCACTAAAAAAATTGCTAGATTTGTAAATAACTCTATAAATTATGATATAAAAATATCACAAAAATATAAAAAAAATACGACATTTTAACTTTTATTAAAACACTATGAAGGTAAGAAAAATGTTAAACTAATAAATTTATAAAACATATCATACCTAGAAAATTCGAAAAACTAATTAATTTTAATTAAAACATTTTAATACTCATTAGAACAAAAAATCAACATGGATACTTAAATTTTTAATATCAAAAGAAAAATTTGTTTTTAAAAATAATATAATATTTTCTATATTATAAATTAAGATAAAAAATACTTCTGATAATAAATAAAAATTATTTTTAATATTATTAATAATATTTAATTTGTTAAAGATTAAATCAAGTCAAAATAAACAAATTAGTTTAACGTAACTCCATTCAATTCATATTAATAATAATAAATAAAAATGAAAAATACAAGGGAAAAATCACAGTTTTCAATATAACTTTACTGTAAATTTAAGTCATGAAATTATATATCATAATTTAGATAGAGCAAGAGGTAAATTCTTTAATCATATTTAAAAATTTCAATACTAAAATCAATAAACAGAAAGAAAAATAATAATAAAAATTCATGATATAAAAAAATATGAAAAATAACATATTAATGTTTATTAAAACACTATGAACGGAAGAAAAAAAAGGTTAATTAATAAATTTATAAAATAGGTCAAACTAGGCAACTTAAAAAACTAATTAATTTTAATTAAAACTTTCCAATACTTCTTATAAAAAAATGAACTTGGGATTCCTAAAGGGGCATTTGCAAATATAGCAATTTTTTTAGTAAAATTTGTAAAAATAAAAGCTCAAAAAAATATTTGCAAATATAGCAAATTTTGATTGGGTTTATCAGTGATAAACATGTAATTACATATTTTTATATTAAGTTTATCACTGATAAACACATAAATCACTGTTAATCACTGATAAAAATTACTATATTTGCAGATAATTTTTTGAGTTGATATTTTTACAAATATTACATAAAAATCTGCCACCCAACCTAAATCTGTAATATCTTAAGGAAAATTTACTTTTAAAAAACAAATAAATTTTTATATGTAAACGTACAAGTCAATGGCAAATAAATAAACACATATTTATTTTTTCGTTTCTATTGTTTCTATTGCATTGAATTTTTTTTTATGAAAGTATGAAAAGCTCCTCCAAATTACTTTGGACACAAGTATTTTGCTATAAAATATGATCTTTAACAGGTAGATAAGATTTGAGATATTATTTTTCAAAAGTTGTTGTTAGTCCACCTCTTCTTGCAAAACCAAAGCTCAAAAAGCTTTACTACTACTAATATGAACACAAACAAGAAAACACAAAGAAATAGAACCAGAGAAGCAATGAACTAAACAAGAAAAGAGATAAGGAAGAATCAAGACACAAAGTTTATAGTGGTTCGATCCAAATTGACCTACATCCACTTTAAGGCCATTTCATTCAATGCCTCACCAATCTCTCAACATTACAATCACACATCACAAGGAAGATGACAAGCTCAAAAATCAGCTCCAATAGAAACTTCAGGATAGCTCCAATGGTAGCTCAAGAGGTTTCTTGAAAAAACGAATATTCTCTCTCCTTCATTTACTCTCACGAATTGATTTCCTCTCACACTACTATTGCCTCAACTCAATTCGTACATATCAATATTCCATCAAGTGTGGAATAACTATTTCTGCCAACTTGCAATATTTTAGAAGAATGCCCGCTCACATTCCCTCCCTCCAATCCGTATGCGTCAATTAGAATTACCAATCATTGGTAACATGACATTTTCTCTTTCCTCTAATCATTAATCAATTATTAATAAATATCCACCTTGATTAAGATAGGGGAACAATAGCTTTATTCAGAAATGGCCCACCCTTGTCAGCCAAGATCCTTTGTCTAATAGAAGAGAAGATAAGCATTTCTTAAATTTCTCCAATGGTAAAGCCTTTGTCAAGGCACTGCAACATTATCACTTGAGACTATTTTCTCCAATTGGATCAACTTCTCAGCAAGAAAATCTCTGATAAAATGGAAACTAATACGTGTTGTGCTTAGTCCTTTCATGATAGGAGTTGTTCTTTGATAAGCACAAAGCACTTTGACTATCACATAAAATCACTGTAGGTTCATCCAATCCATTCAATAACTCTACTAAAAGTCTTCTTAACCACAAGGCTTCTTTGTTTGTTTCAGCAACAACCATGTACTCGGATTCTGTTGTTGACTATGCAACCACTGACTGCAAGGATGACTTCAAGCTGACTGTGTTTCCAAACAATTGAAACACCATGCATGATAGAGACCTTCTTATATCACAACCTGCTGCATAATCAGCATATATAAATCCCATCAATATTTGTCTTCCCCTCTTCTTTTCTAATACTACACCTTAGTGTGAACCATACCCTACAGCCCCCTTCAGGTATCTCATCACCCACTTAACTGCATTCCAATGAGGCTTTCCAGGATTCCCCATGAATCTGCTAATCACACTCATGCAATGTATCAAGTCAGGTCTTGTGCACATCATAATGTACATGAAACTACTAACTGCATTTTCATAAAGAATGCTAGTCTGATACGAAATCCTTTTTGAAATGCTCTTAGAACCCTTAAAATTATCTAACAAAAGATCAAGACCAAAGAACCCACATATGCCATTTCACACAAACCAATGCAAAAGGCTAGAATTTGATTATCCTTATGATCTAAGATCTAAAGACAAGAATTGGATTTCTTGTTCTAGATCCGAATCAATCCACCAAATTAGAATGATCAATTCTAATGGCTCGATTCTACAGCCACCCTAAACATTAAAGCAGGGTGACATATTACTGTTGACCTCAGACCTCACACCTGATTTCCTCTTCCCGATCTTTTCCTCTTTCATTAGCATAGCTAAATTTGAATAGGATAACTCAGCGTCAGGCCCCCCCTTTCCTTGATTGAATTTGGCTTCGCTGCGCCCTGAATCGACTTATTTCACTCCCGTCGTAAATTTCAGCATATTTTGCTATACATCTATATATACGAGCATAGATCTCACTCATAGGTATTAACTGACAATTAACAGGTGCTAGTCATCATTAGCTCTTTGTCTTTCTAGCCGCTTTCCTTGCTTCGCCATACCGGCGAATGGACTTACTGACTAAGTCACTTAAGGTTTGGAACCCTTGCTAGCTGCTTTTGTGGAAAGAGAAATCTCCCTGATTCATGGCTTTACAAGCCTTACAAAACAAAGATAAAACCGAAATTGACTTAAAAGAAAAGAAACCAAATAGGTAGAAACCTTAAAGTCTTGCAAAAGTAACCGAAAATGCTCTTAAACTACATAATTATGAAAATTAACTATGCAAAACTAGTAACCAAAATTAGAGGAGTTACAAATCTGATTTGAAAGGCTTCATAAATGAAACTCCTTGATCACATGTGTTTATGGAAGTCTGAAATGAAGCCTTAAGTTTTCATGAAGAACTCTTGACTTGCATTGATGTCTTGTGTTGCATTTAATGCAACTTGAGTTGTCATTAATGGAACTGGGCTTGCAATAAATGCATCTTCAACTTGGACTTCTATCTTGAAAACATTGTATGTCTCATCAATATGAACTCCCTTTCTTGTAAGAAAGCCCTTGAAAGAATCTATATTTTGCAAAATAGTCCTTGGCCAAATGCACTAATGATTGTATAAGGTTGGATTGAAGCTTCCTTGCCCTTGATCATGTGAGGGGGCCTTGTGGTAGGATGATAGAGCTTCCATGATTCTCATCATAGTCATTTCTAGAGCTTCTTCTTCTGTTTTTGGAGATTCATTCATTGAGAGTTTAAAATGTTGAGCTAAAGGAACAGATACCTCTTTATAATCAAACATTTGAAACTTCTACAACATCTTCTTGATATAGAACTCTGTGATAGAAAATTAGAATTCATTCTTCTATCCCTTGAGATTTCTATTCTCAAAATTCTCTTGGCTTCTCCTAAATCTTTCATATCAAGCATGGAGTTCTGCAACTCCTTTAATTTTACAAGTTCTTATATTTCTTTACATGCCACCAACATATCATCTACATATGGAGAAGATAGATCATGAGATTACCCTGAACTTGCTTGAAAAAGACACAATTATCTTGTTGACTTTTCTAAAATCCACTTGTCGTATAAAGTTGTCAAACTTATTATACCATTGTCTTGGGGATTGTTTCAAGCCATACATGGATTTCTTGAGTATGCACACCAATGATTCACTCCCTTTTTCAATAAATCCCATTGGTTGCTCCATGTAAATTGGCTCTTCAAGCTCACCATGAAGGAAAACAGTTTTTACATCTAGTTTGGGTAAGCACAAACCCAAATACCCTGAGTCGATTTAAGTGTAACGCCCTGTTAAGAGGTAAATTTCAATTTATGGCTAAAATATTAATTGTAATTATTAATACTGAGTTTTGGAATTTTATTTAAAATTTTCTAATTTGCATCCAGAGGCTTGTTGGGAGACAAATTGCAAGAGAATGATTCTTTAGCAATTTTGTTGGATTAGAGATTAATTTAACAATAAAGGAAAAGATTGAGTGAGGTGGATAGGGTTTTGATTCTTTTGTGAGAAAAGAAAATTAAGGAAAAATAATCACTCTCTTCTCTCCCTCTGACGCCACCGCCGCCCCCCCTTGGAGAAAACCCGAAGATTTGTGTTCGATTCTTCGTCGTTTTGGGTGAAAATTTGATGCGCGATCACAAATTTGGAGTCGTTGGAGGATCTTCATTTTAATCAAAAGGTAACATTTCTTCTTCTCTTGAAACCTCCAAGGGCCGCCCGAGAATTGATGTGATTTCCATCAATTTTGATTATAGGTGATCGTCTTGGAAGCGTGTTTGATCGTTGGTTGATGATTGAAGTTAGGATCATTTTTTCTTAACACTTTGGGTAAGGTTTGCATCGATTTTAGTCTTATTTAAATTCTGGATTTTTACATAAGTTTATGAAATTATAATTTTCAAGAACCCATTTATGCCACCAACTCTTTGATCCTAAACCCTAACCCAAAAGCCTAAAACTCTAATCGATTTTGATCCACTTTTTCCTAATCTAGAAAACCCAATGAAATCGATCTCCCAGACCTTGAACCATGACCAAACCGAAACCAAATGGCCCCAATTCAGCCGGGCAAGAACAGCAGCCACAAAGCTTCTGTCCCTTTTCAAATGACAAATTTTACATTGTTTGGTTGTCCCGTTCTTCGAGCCGTTGAACCCAAACCTTTATGGTTTTGTTTGCTACAATTTTAGTTTCTGACCTAAATCTTATGTAATCCAATTAAACTATGAATAAATAAAGGAATTATTAATTAGTAATATTTACATTGTCATTTATTATTAGCTTAATAAATGTAATCCATCATAAGATCCAGAGTTACTTATGATATGGTGCGGGAAGATTCACTTAAGTGCAACTTAAATAGTCTATGGTATATGAATAAAGGTTGGGTTCCTTATTTCTGGTAACACGGCCCACTTGTGAATTGCCACAAGTGATCTCATCTGGATCGCTCATGTAGAGACATGTGAGTGGGGGGTGTTGCTGCAATAGAGATTGTAGTAGACTGGACTAAGATAAACTTACTATCTTCTGGGAAAGCCGTTACAGAAAGACACTTCGTTTATCAACCGGTTGATCATGTATAATTGATCTTAATCCTGAGTGGATTACGAACTCCTGTTCGTAAGAGACAAGCCTTTGATTTGCATAGGTGAGAGTGACTCGATATAGTTCGCTCAATTATCCTCCCACTTTGGGGATTGCATCATGCTTATAGCTTGGAACGTAATTACACAAGAATTGGAATTCACTCTTTTCCATATAGGAAAATAGATAAGTAGTTCTCTTATGGACTGATTCGGTCTTGA
Source organism: Gynostemma pentaphyllum (assembly GCA_028015215.1). Taxonomy (NCBI): domain Eukaryota; kingdom Viridiplantae; phylum Streptophyta; class Magnoliopsida; order Cucurbitales; family Cucurbitaceae; genus Gynostemma; species Gynostemma pentaphyllum. The sequence goes on along the minus strand of CM051346.1, from coordinate 18,190,748 downwards.
ACAGCGGGGCCCCATATTCCTCTGATCAAGGAAAAGTTTAAAGACGCATAATGGAGATTATGTAAGGTTATTCATTGGAGAATCAGTTGGGCTTAAGGAACAAGATATATCATGGAGGTTAATACAATGTAAATACCTAGCCATGGATACAAACTAACTTGTGAAGAATCAAAGTGTAGTTAATGATATTAGCCAATGAACATAACTATGTCTATAGTACTAAGAGTCCAACTCTAGATATTTAGTGGAGTTATCTAGGAGTTAATGAATGAGAATTAATTGATTGAAGGAGTTCAATCAATTTAATTCTAGATCATTGGAGCTTAGTCCTATAGGTCCATTAAGTCCTCCGAGCTAACGCATGTAATTGAGAACATAAATCAATGATGATTAATTTCTTTGGAAAAACGATTTCAAGCATTTGATTTGAAGTTGTCAAATCAATTAAGGCATATACAAATAGAGGAATCTATTTGATTAATTAAATGAAATTAAATAGAGGAGTCTATTTAATTATTTAATTAATGGTGAAATTAAATAGAAGAGTCTTTTTAATTAAATTAATTTTGAAGTTGTCAAAAATTAATGGGGATTTAAATAGAGGAGTCTATTTAAATATTTAATTTGAAGAAGTCAAATTAAAGAGGAAATAAATAAAAGGAGTTTTATTTATTTATTTATTCAATGGAATTGTTCTATTAAATAAAAAGGAAAATAAAATGCCTAATATCGTCATGGAGATGACGTGGTGGGCGTGTGACCCACGGGTAGGGTCACACGCCCCCTTGGTTAAATGTAACCAATTATTTGCATTTTATTTTAATTAAAATATATGAATATCTTAATGGTTAATATATGGAATAATTATTTTAAATTAATAAAGATTAATTTAAATAAAAGATATAGGATTATCTTATTATGGAATAAGATATTATATCTTAATTATTTAGAATACATTTTAGAATATCTTTATTAATTATTTAATAATTAAAAAGATATTCAAAGATTTTCTGAGGTCTTGGTTTTTCTATATATAAGACTTTTGGGGTGACCCCAAAACACACACGGTTAAGCAACCAAGAGAAGACTCAGAAAATTCCTCTCCCTCCCTCATTGCTGCCGGCGCCCCTAGGGTATAGGGAAGAAGTTTTTTCTTCCCTCTTCCTTTTTCCAAAGAGGATGGTGCCCATGCACCAATTCTTTTTTGTGTTTAGTGAGGAAGATCTTTTGGTGGTCCCAGGATCGTAACCATCGAAGAACGAGGAAGAGCCAGACACTTCTCGACAAGGGTTAATATTCGATTTATGCATTTAGAATTTTTTTAATATTATACTGCAAGGAAAGATCCTTGGGACTTCCATTTGAGAACTCTTTTAGAGGCCTCAATCCCAACATTTAGAACGTTGTTTCAGGTCTGTACCATAGTGGAAAATAATTTGGAAAATACTTGCTTAAAGTGGAGAAATCTAAAGCTCAAAACGTATCTTGTATGATTCTAAATATTTATTTATGTTATTTTAGAAATTTAAGATGAGTATTGAAATCATTTGGGAGAATTTATTTTTTGCTAGAACTAGTTTAGACATTTTTCGGCAAAATGTGAGGTTTCTTAGTTTGAATCAATTCTGAATGATATTAATATTATTTCTGGAAGTTTTTGGGATTTTAAGATGATTTTATTTATGAGAATTGATTTAGGAAGCGTTAAAGCGGAATTTTAGCCTTTTTGGAAGTTTTACCTGTTTTCTGTAGTTTTTGTGTGATTATTAAACTGTTTGGGGCTACTGAATTTTGATTATTAATGCTGATATTATATTGATATTGACATGTGTGTGATGTTGAGAAAGTTTAAGGATGACAGGTTGTGATTACTAGTATTAAGACTATCAGCTTAATACTAAGTTATTTTCAGTTATGGGTGAGTCCATAACCAGGTGCTAATGATCATTGCTTGTACGAATGATTCATTAGAGGTTTAGTAATAGTTATGTCTATAACCAGGTACTAAAAAGTGATAGTTGTCCCGAGATACCGCCTTTCTAGTGTTGCATGCTAATTCTAGGTCTTTATTAAATGAATGTTAATTAATGTTCTATGTTCATCAAGTGATTGAGTATGAGAATTTTTGGGTGATGGCCTTGGGTATTAAACTAGTGACAGTTTTCTATCCATGTAAAAGGATGTTTATTAAATGTCTTGAATATGGAATTAGTGATAAGTTGCCTATTCAAGTAAGTGGGACGAGACTCGAGTTTAAGTGATGTTTTGAGAGTAAGAGATATTGGAGATTGTTGAGTGCTTGGGACTCAGTATGAATCGTTTAGATACTATCTCAATCTTTACCTATTGATTGAATTGTTTTCTCACTGGTTTTAACCTCACAGTGCTATCTTTTTCTTTTTTCAGGTAATAATGGGATGAGTGGTGGTGGTTGATGAGTTAGCGAAGATAAGGGATTCATATTGTATGATGGCCATCGGATTTTATTTTCGTGTCATTTCCTCCATCGAATTCATTGACTTAGAGAGTATTTGTTTTTATTTTAATTGATTTTATTTAATAAATATTTCATGATTTATTTGTGCCTTGAGACTGACGGATGTCATTGCGATTTTCTTGGTATTTTTCTTTTATTAAATAACTCTAGAGTTTATACTTTTGGTTTTTAAATGTTATTTGAGACATTGTTAATTTATAATTAATAAAGTTATTTTATTTCCGCTGCTTTATGTTTTATAAATTTAACTCTGAAAAGTTGGGTCCTTACAGTTGGTATCAAAACCTGGTTGGTTCTGAAGACCGTATGTTAAACATAGATATACAATATGAATCTCATCTTCACCCTCATCGGCTCCAGGTATCTCAAGTATTAGTCTCTAAGAGTCATTCATTGTCCAAGTATCATGTTAGTTTATTATTGACACTTAAACTGTTCATGTCTCATAATTGATAGCGTTTATTTGTTCCAGGATGCCTCCTGTAGTAGTAGCCTGGTATAGGAAGGGGTCGAGGCCGTGGTAGGGGTAGGGGGCGAGGTCGAGGCTGTGACACCAATCTCGAGTAACAAAGTGACGCTGAGTTGTCAAATGCAGTGAATTCATATGCTACTCCTATTGTGGAGAATGTTGATAAGTTAGTGGATCCAGCTGGATTAGAGGAACCAATACCATAAAATGTTCCATTGGCTCCCTAGGTACCACAAGTTGTTCAAGTTGAGTTTGTGCCACAGGCAGAGCATTGGCTAGAGTTGGAGGAATGACTGAAGAGGCGAGAATGTTAAGGGAGTGTAAGAAGTATGCTCCAGCTAAGTTAATCGGAAATCAACTGATCCCAGGGGGCTGAGGACTGATTTTCTAGAATTTAGAGAGCTATGGGGTACATTAATTAACCCGAGCATCTAAAAGTGCATTGTGGGACCTTCTCATTAGTGGGAGATACTTTGTATTGGTGGGAGACTACTGCTGCTCTAGTTACTTGGAGGGTTTTCCAAGAGAAGTTTTATGAAAAGTACTATACTAAGAAGTATAGGAGCCAGAAAGAGTGTGAGGTCTTAGCCTTGAAGAAGGGGGACAAATCTGTGCTTGAATACGAGAAAGAGTTTGACCGCCTTTTGAGGTTTACTAATTACCAGGTTGTTACACTTGAGCTGAGGATGCATAGATTCTTTATGGGATTATATGATGACTTGTTGAGAAAGATTAAGGCTATTGGGCCTACAGATTGTGCATGAGCTTTGAAGATTGCCATTTCTCTTAACCCAAAGAGTAGAGGCAAGGCTATGATGAAGGAGTCAACTGAGACTGTAGCTGGGCAGAAGAGAAAAGATGAGACTGAACCTCAATAGAAACAGTATCATGGGGGTAACAGAGGACAACAAGCACCATAGAATAGGCAGTTCAATAAGAACAGGCAAAACCAGAATGGTAGACAACAGTTCAGTATTCCTGAGTGTAGAAATTGTGGTAGGAGGCATACTAGAGTTTGAAACCAGCATAGAAAGTGTTTTACCTGTCATCAGGAATGGCATATTTCACCTAATTGTAGAAAGAATATGAAGGCATCTATGGATGGTGGACAGAACAGACCTGCTAATTAGGGTCAACAGAAATAGGCTCCCTAACAAGGAAAGTTATTTGCTACTACTAAAGGCGAGGCTGAGGCGGCACAGAATGTTGTCACAAGTACTTTATCGGTCCTTGACCATTCTATTTTTTGTGTGGTTTGATTCTGGTGCTATGAATTCATTTATTTCTGTTGAATTTATTAAGCATGTTGCTTTTGATACTGAGCCTCTGAATTTTGAATTGAATGTTAAGACACTAGTTGGTGGAACAGTATGTGTTGATAAGATGTTTAGAACTGATGAATTGTGTTTACTTGAGAAATGTATGCCTGGTACTCTGATTGTGCTTGATATGTCTGACTTTGATATTATTTTGGGGATGGACTGGTTGCGTGCTAATTATGTCATCATTGACTGTCATAAAAGAGAAGTGAATTTTAAGAGTCCATGTGGGGAATAGTTTAAGTTTAGGGGAACTAGTAGTAAACTGACTCTAGTGGTTATTTCAGCTTTACAAGCTAAGAAGTTTGATGAGGGAGCTTTAGCTTACCTAGATAAAGTAGTTAACACTACCGTTGAAAAGGTAAGTTTAGAATCCGTGCTTGTTGTGAATGAGTTCATTGGTGTGTTTCCTAATAAATTACCTGGTCTACCTCCGCCTAGGCAAATGAATTTTCAAATAGAAGTTGTACCTCAAACCGCTCCTATTTCGAAAGCACCTTATATAATGGCCCCATCTGAGCTAAAGGAGCTTAAGAACCAGTTGCAAGAGCTTTATACTTGGTTTTTATACGCCCAAGTGTATCACCATGGGGTGCACCTATTCTATTTGTGAAAAAGGAGGATGGATCGATGAGGCTATGTATAGATTACCTTGAGCTTAACAAGGTAACTATCAAGAACAAGTATCCTTTGCCTAGGATAGAAGATTTGTTTGACTAGTTGAAAGGGGCCACCGTATTTTCAAAAATACATTTGAGATCGGGGTATCACCAGTTGAGAATCTGTGAGGCCGATATTCCTAAGACAGCTTTCAGAGACGAGGTATGGGCATTTTGGGTTTATTGTCATTTCCTTTGGATTGGCTAATGCCCCAACATCTTTTATGGATATGATCCACACAGTTTTCCAAAAGTTCTTAGATACATTAGTGATAGTATTTATAAACGATATACTAGTGTACTCTAAGAATGAGGAAGAACATGTCATGCACTTGAGGAAGGTTTTGTCTACTCTGAGAGATGAAAGGCTTTATGCTACGTTTAGCAAGTGTGAGTTTTGGTTGAAGAAAGTAGCTTTCTTGGGACATGTACTGTCAGCCCAGGGTATTTCTGTTGATCCTTCAAAGATTGAATCAGTTAGTGGGTGGGCACGACCTACTAGTGTGGCTGAGATACGTAGTTTTCTTTGTCTAGCTGGATACTATAGGTGGTATGTACAAGACTTTGCATGTTTTTTATTCACCCAGGTGGTACCAAAATGTATAGAGATCTGAAAATGCATTATTGGTGGCCTGGAATGAAGAAAGATATATATGAATTTGTAAGTAAATGCTTAGTGTGTCAGCGGGTGAAGGCTTTAAGAAGGAGTCATCATGGTTACGTGAAACCATTGAGCGTTCCTGTAACGTCCCGTTATTTTTGGAGTGAATTTTTTTTTATTTAATATTTCATTTATTTACTCATTTATTTTAATGAAAGTATTTAGTTTAATTTTAGAATTAGTAATTTAGAATTTAGTAGTTAATTTCGTTCAAAAACCTTTTTAATCATTTTATTAGCTTTAATTAGTTTTGGTCGTATTAAAAATTATTAACGGGCTCATTATTTATTGTTAAATACTTTTAAGATAGATAAGAAGTTGTTAAGTTGAATTGGAATTAGAAACATGAAATAATGAGCAGTCGGAATAAGTTTTCTTAAGGAAATAAGAGGATAAGGAAATAAGAGGGGGCAATATGGTCTTTTTCCAAATTTCTTTATATATATCTACTACATATTTTCCAAGGATAATGATAAAAAAAGGAAAGGAAAAATGAAATAGAAGCCTCAAACCCGAGCAAGAAGAGGAGGAAAAGAGAAGAGAAAGAAAGTGTCGCCCCGACTTCGTTTCTTTACCATTTTCATCATGCCTTAGCTTGTTGGAAAGCTCTCGAGATGAACTTTCTACCCATCCCATCAATAAAGGAAATCTATTCAAGATCCAGGAGATACGAGGTGAGGAAGAAATGGGTTTTTGGGTTTTCTTTTTTCCTATCATGTATGCAAGCCTTGATTCGTTTTTCCCGGGTGTTGTTTGTGAATTCTAGTTAAGAAAAATCACTTTGGATGAGGTTGTTATCTTGGACCTAAACCTGAGTCAAATGGAAAACCCGTTCCGTTTGTTCTTCTCTCACTTGGTTATGGCTAGGGTGTTTAGTTTGTTATTGTATTGTATTTTACTTAATTTTTTGAGAATCAATTGTTGTGCAAAACCCTAAATTACGGTTACCCATTGAAAATTTGAACCTCCAAAGTACTCAAAATCAACCCGGAACACCTCTAAAAAGCCAAAAAGCCAGAAAAACAAACCCAAAACCCATTTTCCCATGTATGGCAGAGAGCACGAAATGGGTGAATCCGGGTTTTTCGTCGTTTTGTGCATTTTGATGGGCGTCGAAACCACCAAAAATAAATAAAACTTGCTTTGATGATTAACTCGTAGTAGTGGAAGCAAGGTCGAACCCACAGAGACCGGTAAACTAATTAAATGTTATAAAAAGGGGGGGTTTGAGTATTTGAAATAATAAAAGACAGAGAATAATTAAAAGATATAGATCAATTTGAGAAGGTTTCCAACTAAAGACGTAATCTCCGTTCTAGTTTACTTAATTCGATCATTGATAAAAACATAAATTCTAATTCAACTCTAAATTGGTTGAAAGTTGCCGGAACAACAAGTGTCTTTCCTTAGATTCTCGAAAGCCAAGATACGATATAATCACTACTTCCCTAATCAACAAATAACCCTAGAATACGATAACATAATTTAACCCATTGACAGCATTAAGATGAGAACTGTGACAACCCGAAACTTTTAAATAATTTAAATTAGAAGACACAGCGGAAGTCTTTATCTTTTAAGAAAATTTGCGTGGTTATGTTTGAAAATTGGCTAGCCAAAACTTGTTTACATCTTAATTTCAAAATCTAAAGAAAAACACAAGGAACTTCAAGTTCCTAATCAGGAGTACAAATGACTTATAATCATAAAAGTAAAGACAATAAGCTCTTATGAGCCATTTACAAATATACAAATCCAAAATATGTGTAAAATTCACAAAACATAGTCCATGGGCTTAAATCAACCTAGTCCATCTCGAGGTCATCATCCCTCGATCACGCAGCACCATCTCCTCTCCCACGACCTCTAGCCAGGGCATTACCTGAAATTTTTGTAATATCATGAGCTAACAACTTAAGCCTAGTGAGAATAATAAGAATAAAAAGTAAAGTTAGACCTCAACCCCGTATTCCGATTTGTGTCCAAATAATCTGACACAAGCAATCCTAAAGTTCTCCAAACTCTAGGTAATTTCATTCTATAATCTTGAAAAGATGATATTACTAACACACGTAGTCTAACTCTCATAAATTAACTTGTTATAACATAAACAAGAAAAGTAAATAAACTTTGTATAAATAGAACATTTCGATTCTCTATCCATGATATATATTTCCATCGATCATATGCATGAAGGTAATGAGGACATCCAGTAGGATTTGCATTCACCCTTTATGCATGAATGAAAGTAACGTGGATATTTCCCGTAGTATCCACCATTCAACCTTATGAATGAAGAAGGTGATGCAGACAATCCCCGTAGGGTCCAACATTCTCCCCTCCTTTTCTTTCTCACTTTCTTTTCTTTTTCTCTGAAGGTGATGTGGACATTCCCTGTACGGTCCAACATTCTCCCCTTCTTTTCTTTCTCACTTTCTCTTGTTTTTCTATGAAGGTGATGTGGACTTTCCCCGTAGGATCCATCATTCCTCCCTTCATTCCTTTCTCATTTTCTTTTCTTTTTCTTTGAAGGTGATGCTGACATTCCCCGTAGGGTCCAACATTCTCCCCTTCTTTTCAATGATGCGAGATGTTATGGTGCAATATGTTATGGTGCGAGATGTTATGCTATACTCGCAAAAGTAAATAAACGTAAAGTGCGAATATTAAAGTAGCCGAAACAAGCATAAAGTAAAGGGGCATAAAGTAAAAGACATAAAGTAAATAGATAGGAAATTCTGGAAGAACGATATGTAAATCGAACTCCGCCACAATAATAAAAGTAAATCCTATCTTAAATGATTAATCTATTCCTTCAAGGATTCTAAACTTCCAATAAAATCCAAGGTTCTATTAACCGTTCTATCTAAAAGTTTGGATCTTTTAACTTCCAATGATCCATCCTAAGCTTCGAAACGAATCTAACTTAGAATATTCTAGGATTCAAAGTTTCCCTCGAGAACTCCTAAGTTCTCACTTAAAGAACTAGCTCCTAATCCTAAGGGCACTAGCTCGATTTCCTCTAATCTTAGATTCGAATCTTGGTCTTAGTTTCCAATTCTACAAATCATTATACTTATTCGCTTTCTAAAGTTACTTTAAATCCTAACTATTCTCACCTTTGTAAAAGAAGACTTCGCTCCTAAAGCCGTTAGAGCGATCAAGCAAGCGGTCCAAAATCACCTACAATTAGAATTACATCTAACAATCAATAATTAACCAAATAAAGGTCAAACAACATCTACGTGTACAAAACAACGAAAAACTCAACAATAAGAGGCTCTCGGCCCCCCATGAAAAGTAGGTCTCGGGTTTGGTTTTCCGACTTTAAGGCAATTTAGATGTATTTCGAGTTGGTTTCAAACAATTTTGATATTCCTGATTTCAGTGGTATCGATAATTAGGGTTTTTGAACAATATGTAATTTCCTGAATTGAATTACAATAAACATTATTTCAATAATTAATAACCCATATTCAAACCCCAAAAGGTAAATTTCAAATGGGAAGGGTTTCGACTGAAACTCGGTTTTAGGATTATGGGAAAGTTTTCAAAAACCCTTAAAGCAACTCCCGTATTTACAAACTCCGAGTTTTCCGATAAGAAATCGAAGAATCAAAGAGAAAACTCCATTAAAAAAATATTTGGAGCTTAGGGTTTGAAAATAAACTTATCGAGAACTCCGTGGATCACAGTAGAAAAGCACGATGGTTGGGTGGAAATGAATCCTAGTCTTGAGGGCTTTCCGATGCAACCGAAATCAAGTCGATCCGCCGAGAAACGAGCAAAACCCAAATATCCCTCTTCCCCCTTTGGACTCACTGCAATGGAAAGAAAATATGAGAGGTTTGGTCAACTTTTGGTCAAATGGGTATATTTAAAGATGAATGAATAGTAATTTGGATATTTTTAAGAAATTGGAAATGACGGTTGCATCCTTTTATGACTTTTGACTTATGAATCGAAAACCGAAGCTCTTAAATAAATCTAAAGGTAATTAATAATTATTAATTTGCCTATTAATAATTATTAATGTCACCGAAGAGAATTTAAAGTATTAAAATGATTAAAAAGAATTTCGGGCAAAATTAACTACTAAATTCTAAATTACAAAAATAATAATTACACTAAATACTTAAATTGAAATAAATAAATAACATTAAAGAAAAAAAATCACTTCAAAATAACGGGACGTTCTAAAGATTCAATGACTTTTCCATGTATTGATGCTTCGGAAGTACATGGCAGATCCTTCTCATGTGATCGATTATGAACTGGTAGTTATGAATGCTAATATGTCTTATGAGAAGACACCAGTTAAAATAAGAGCATTTGAACAAAAGTTGATGAGAAATAAAAAGGAATGCACTAGATTAAGGTTCTTTGAGAGAACCAAGTGTCAAAGGAAGCAACGTGGGAACGTGAAGATGAGTTACAATCTAAGCACCTTGCTTTTTCACTTAGTGAGCGAACTTTTCGAGGACAAAAAGTCTTTTAAGGAGGGTAGACTGTAACGTCCCGTTATTTTGAAGTGAATTTTGAAGAAAAAACTTTTTACTTCTCAATCAGTCAGAATACGTAGAAATTACTCAAGCTATAGATAGTGAAAGTTAAAGAGCAAAAATTTCAAAAGTCATTGAATCTCAAAATTGGGAGTTAAAGTAAGGTTGACGATGTATGGAATCTAGGGAATTAAGTATGAAACAAAGAAAAACAAGCGTATTAAGAGTGAACAAGTCTAAAACTTAAACATCTTCCAATCTTTTGCATATTCAAGTAGAATCATCATTAGCCATCATTGTTTTTTTTTTTTTTAAAAAAATAAACCAAAGAAAATAACTAACAATGCAAGAACAAAAATGAAAATAAAGTAAACAAAATAAATGAAAAGTAAAACTGTCTAGCTAAAAACTACCCACCCCCAAACTTAAATTGCGCATTGCCTTCAAGGAGCAAAGAAAAATAAAAAGGAGGGGTAGAAAGACTCCCCTGGTCGATCAGGCATCATTGGCTTCTTCATGCGAAACTTCATCAGTCTGCGAAGAAGATGTGCCGTGGAAGTTGTAATTAGGTGGATCGGGGAAGACAACCTGTTCCGCCCCCAAACGATCTGAAAGTATACCCAATTGTTGGGCATTAGCTTGATCGTATTGATAACGATATGCTCGATTGAGGTCGTACTCTAGGTGGAAAGTTTGGAATGAATCGGAAATTTTTTGAAGATGTTCAGGAAGTGATTGCCTAGAAGTGGGAGGTGGGGCGGGGTGAGGTAGCCGAGGTCATTTGGGAGCTTGGGCTCCCTCATCAGTGTCATTGAATTTATAAAGGCCTGAAGTATCAAGGAGTGAATACGAGGTGTTCTATTTCTTCAGTTGGGAGCCATCGAACCTCGGCATTCCTGCAAAGGGCGGTAATAAGGGAGGGGAAAAATTTTCAAGCGATGTCTAGGATGCGAGATTGGATAATGTGTCCCACATTGATTGATTTGCCAGACATAATGGCTTAGAGGAGGGTAGCACAATGGGTGTTGATGGTACTAAAATGGTCGATGGGCATTTGTTTATGACCAATGACTTTATAGAATACCTTAGCTTCTTTGGGCATGGTTGCGGTTTCAAATTGGGTGGGGTGTCCGGTGGCGGTTTTATGCCAAAATGTGCCGGGAGGAACTAGAAAATGTATGACCTCCTCATAGTCTCTATCAGGTGTGTATTGGGAATACTTGTCAGGATATATGTTGGGTAATTGGTAATAACAGTTGATAGTATCCCTATCGAAAGGTACAAGTTTTCCCCTAACAAAAGCCGGATATCCGGTATGTTCATGAGCATTGGCATAGAATTCTCTCAAAACGTGAACAACACAAGGTACGGGGGTGGCTAGGAAGTCTACTCTATGGTGGTAGGATGGGAAAATACTTCCATTAAATTCAAATCCCCTCTCTTTAATCGGTTTTCTCTTGGTTAAACAAGATTGGTGGTGTTCAAAGGCCTCCATGCTAACAAATTTTTGCCTATCAAATTGGGGTTGGGAAGATGATGAACTACCCCGAGATCTCTTTGATGGTGCCATGGAGAGGAGCAAGAGAGACACTAACAACCTAAGCAAAATTGTATTAAAAAGAAAACCCCCAATCTTAAATGGTGATCAAGATAAATCCCTACCCATAGTGAACCGAGTAAGGAAGTGAAAGGAAATACCGACTTCGTGAATTAGAGATTGGAGGGAATGTGAGGCGGCGGATTCCAGCGAGATGGGTGGTTTCCGGCGAGATCTTGATTCCAAAGTGTGAGCCAAAGTGTGTTTTCCTATATCAAAAAGAAAAAGAAATTGTTAGATTTGAGAAATATGGAAGAAAATAGAAGAAATAGGCTAAGAAATCATAAACCATGGAAGGATTTGTGAGTTTAAGGGATAGGGTTTGAGGTTTGTAGAGAGAAGAGAAAAGAGATGAGGAAGAGGATGAGAGAAGAAGAAATCTGTTTTTGGCTTTTTTTTTTATTTATTTTTTTCTTTCGGGGCCCATCACTGCTGCGATGGGCCAATGGGGACGTGACTACGAGGCGGAATGCTTCATGCGTTCCGTCTTTTTGGGGGTCGCGATGATGATTTTCATCGCCGCGACCCCCATTCTTGGGTTTTTGGCCTGAGAGTGGCCATTTTGGTGCAGGCCGCGGTCGTGAGCTGCGGCCATGGCCCTTTTTTTTTTTTTTTTTTTTTTTTTTTTTGAAAATTCCACCGTCGCGGTGATGATTTTCACATCGCCACGGCCCCCACTCTCGGGTTTTTGGCCCGAGACTGGTCTATGTGGTTGCAGGCCAGGCCATTGGTCATTTTTTTTTTTTTTTTTAAAAGAATTAAAATGGAGAAAATTTAAATATCGGGTTGTCTCCCGAGAAGTGCCTTTCTTTAACGTCTTTGAGCTAGACGGTGTGCTCCCGAGACGATTAAGGTGGGAGAGCTAAACTCAAGTTTTCAACAGCACGGGCTTCAAAACCTTCATAAAAAGGTTTTGGACGATGGCCATTGACTTTAAATGATTTTCCAGATTCCAACCCTTGAATCTCTACTGCGGCATGAGCAAAAACGTTAGTAACGACAAAGTGCCTATCCATCGAGACCGTAATTTTCTAGGAAATAATTTCAATTTAGAATGGAAAAGTAAAACTTTCTGGCCAATAGTGAATACTTTCCTCAAAATCATGTTATCATGGAAGAGCTTTGTCTTTTCTTTGTAAACCTTTGAACTCTCATAGGCATCATTACGAATCACTTCCAGCTCTTGCAATTGCAACTTCCTATTTTCCCCAGCTTCATCCATCTTCATATTGTATTGCTTGATGGCCCAATATGCCCTATGTTCTAGTTCAACAGGAAGATGACAAGGTTTACCATAAATCAAACGAAGAGGAGATATACCAATTGGGGTTTCATAAGCCGTACGGTAGGCCCAAAGTGCATCATCAAGTCGTAGACTCCAATCTTTTCGATTGGGATTCACCGTTTTCTCGAGTATGGACTTGATTTCCCTGTTTGATATCTCGGCTTGACCATTTGTTTGAGGGTGATACGCGGTGGAAACCTTGTGTGTGATGTTGAATTTTTTCAGCAAAGACTCGATCACTTTATTACAAAAGTGAGATCCACGATCACTAATGATAGCTTTTGGTATGCCAAACCTAGAAAATATATGTGATTTTACAAAATTCACAACAGTTTTAGCATAATCAAGTCGGGTTGCCTTGGCTTCAACCCATTTAGAAACATAATCAACTGCTAGAATGATATAAACATTGTTATTTGAAGAAGGGAAGGACCCATGAAATCGATGCCCTAAACATCAAAAATTTCACAAACAAGAATAGGCGTTAGGGGCATTTGATTATGTTGTCCTAAGTTTCCAGTTCTCTGACACTTCTCACATGGTTTACAAAACATATAAGATTAATGAAAAATATTAAGCCAAAATCTTCCACATCCTAGTACCTTCTGAGGTGTTCTCCTTGGATCGAAGTGTCCTCCACCAGCAAAAGAGTGACAAAAAGTTAGAATAGAAGAGATTTCACCTGAAGGGACACATCTTCGAATAATCTGATCTGAACAATATTTCCATAAATGTAACGTCCCGTAATTTTTGTGATAAAATTTTATTTATTTATTTTATTTTAATTTAAATAATTAAAGTTTATTTATTTATCGGTAAATTAGAATTTAGTAGTTTATTTCGGTTTAAGTTCTTTTAATTACCTTTCTAGTTTAATTTCGTTTTAATGGTATTAATAATTATTAACGGGCCAATTAATAATTATTAATCACCATTGGGATAGTTTAAGATCATCGGGTTTTGTTTTATAAGTCAAAAGTCATAAAAGGACGCAACCGTCATTTCCAAATTCTTAAAAAAACTATCCAAACACTATTCACTTATTATTTATTTAACCATTTGACTTCATTTGACCAAATCTTCATCTTCATCTTCTTCCTGTCTTCCTCCCAAGGCCGAGGGTCTCACTTCCCATTTCCCAATTTTTTATTTTCGTTTATTTCTCGACGGATCGACTCGATCTTGGATACATCGGAAAGCCATCGAGTCCAGGATCCTTTTCCACCTAACCATCGTACTTTCCACTCGTGTTATACGGAGTTCTCGGTAAGTAAAGTTTCAAACCCTAAGCTCCAAATAGTATTTTAATGAAGTTTTCTTTGATTTCCTTCGATTTCATGTTGTGGAACTCGGTGTTTGTTAATACGGGAGTCGTTTTAAGTGTTTTTGAAAACTTTCCCTTAACCCTAAAACCGAGTTTAAACCGAGTTTCAATCGAAACCCTTCCTGTTTGAAATTTACCCTTTTGGGTTTAATTATGGGTTATAAATAAGTGAATTATTGTTTATTGAAATTCAATTCGGGAAAAGGCATAATGTTCAAAAATCCTAATTATCGATACCCATTGAAATCGGGAATATCGAATTTGTTTAAAACCAACTCAAAACACTTTTAAATTGCCTAAAAGCTGAGAAACCAAACCCGAAGCCCATTTTACTTGAGAGGGCCGAGAGCCTATTTGTGGTGGGGTTTGTTGGGTTTTTCGTCGTTTTGTATATTTAGTTGTTGTTTGATCAATAGTTGGTAATTTATTAATTGTGTAATATAATTCAACTGTAGGTGTTTTTGAACCGCTCGTTTGATCACTCTTTCGGATTTAGGAGCGAAGTAATCTTTTATTAAGGTGAGAATAGGTAGAATTTAAAGTAACTATAGAAAGCAAATAAGTATAATGGTTTGTAGAATTGAAACTAAGATTAGAATCCGAATCTAAGATTAGAGGGATGTGAGTTAGTGCTATTAGGATTAGGAGTTAATCCTTTAAGTGAGAACTTAGGAGTTCTCGAGGAAACAAATGAATCTTAGAAGATTCTAAGTTAGATTCGTTTCGAAGCTTAGGTTGGATCATTGGAGGTTAAAAGATCCAAACTTGTATTTAGAACGGTTAATAGAACCTCGGATTATATTGGAAGTTTAGAATCCTGGAAGATATAGGTTAATCGTTTAAGTTATGCTTGAACTTTTATTATTGGTAGCGGAGTTTGATCGACATATCGTTCATCCGAGATTCCTATCTATTTTACTTTATGTCTTTACTTTATGCCTCTTTACTTTATGTTTGTCTCGGATACTTTAATAATCGTACTTTACTTTATTACTTTTACAAGCATATCCAAGCATATGCATAACATCTTGCACCATTATTTATTGTACCATAACATCTCGCATCAAAGAAAAGAATGTGAAAAAGAAAAGAAAGTGAAAGAGAAAAGAAAGTGAAAAAGGAAAGAAAGTAAGAAAGAGAATGAAAGGTTAATGGTGGATACTACGGGAAAAATCCACATTACCTTCATCATGCATAAGGTTGAATGGTGGATACTACGGGAAAAGTCCACATTACCTTCATGCATAAGGTTGAATGGTGGATACTACGGGAAAAGTCCACATTGACCTTCATTTCAGGCATAAAGGGTGAATGCATATCCTACGGGATGTACTCATTACCTTCATGCATATGATCGATGAAATTATATATCCTGGATAGAGGATCGAGATGTTATACTTATGCAAAGATTTATTTATTTTTCTTAACTTTGGCATAACAAGTAATTGGATGAGGATTGACTACGAGAGTTAGTAATATCATCCTTTAGAGAGTATAAAATGAAATTACCTAGAGTTTGGAGAACTTTAGGAGTGTATTGTGTCAGATTATTTGGACACGAATCGGAATGCGAGTTTGAGGTCTATTTTTACTTTTTATTCTTATTTTTCCTCACTGGGCTTAAGTTGTTAGCTCATGATATTACAACCAATTTCAGGTAATGCCCTGGCTAGAGGTCGTGGGAGAGGAGGTGGTGCTGCGTGATCGAGGGATGATGATCTCGAGATGGACTCAGTTGTTGTAAAGTTTATGTATTACTTTTGTGAACTTTAAAGGATTTTGTGAATTGTACATTGTATTTAGCTCATAAGAGCTTATAGATGTTGTTTTATGATATTACATCTTTGAATTCCTGAATTGGAGACTTAATGTTCCATGTGATTTTATAAGATTTTAAAATTAGGATGTAAACAGGTTTTTGGCTAGCCAACTTTCAAACATAACCACGCCAATTTTTCTTAAAATAAAAGACTTCCGTTGTGTTTTTATAAATTAAATTTGTTTAAAAGTGTCGAGTCGTCACAGTTGGTATCAGAGCCGACGGGTTCTGTAGACTACATGCGATGCATATTTGTATTTCATGTTTTGTTTTAAGTCCATTCTCAAAGTCATCTTCTGAGATCAGCAGCACATGGTATTCCTAGACCTTTATCTTTAAACTCGCATATTTATTTTGATTTGGTAAAGGAGTGGTGAATCCTCTTTTAGAAGTAACTTATTAAGTTATATTGACTCTAATGCAGTATGCCTCCTAGAATGGGTGCTAGACGAGCTGGAGTAAGGGCGGCTGCTCCTGTGAGGGGTAGAGGCCGAGCCTGTTACCCTACACCTCCACCACCACCTCCACCTGTGATTCCTGTTATACCGCCACCTGTTCAGGGGGGAGGAGTTTACATTGCTGAGGATGTTTACCTGGATTTATTACGGGGTGCTGGTAGACCCGTTGCGCCTGTTTTACCTCCACCTGGAACAGCAGATATAGCAGTTGATCAGGTTGGAGTTACTGATGCTGCTAGGACTCTGAGGGAGTATAGGCGGTATGCACTTACTGAGTTTAATGGTAGGTCTTTGGATGCATTTGTTGCAGAGTTATGGATTGATAGGGTTGAGAGAGCCTTCGAGTTTATTGAGTGCCCGGACCGACTGAAGGTCCACTGTGGCACGTATTCTCTTATTGATGATGCTTTGTATTGGTGGAGAGGCCTTCATAGATCACTTTCTCTTACTATGGAGGTTATTTGGGAGATATTTCGAGAGAGGTTTTATGAGAAATATTACTCAGCTGATTTACGAGACCGATTAGACGTGGAGTTTCTAACCATGAAACAGGGTGATAGATCAGTGACAATACGAGCGAGAGTTTGATCGATTGTCTAGGTTTGCTCCTAGACAGATTGCTAACTCTCAGAGCAAGAAGAAGAAGTTTATGGTGGGATTGAGAGCCGAGATTATGGGTCATCTACGCACCTTGCGTCCGACCACCTATGAGGAGGCTTTAGAGTTTGCAGTTTCTTTGGATTTGGCATCTGAGGAGAAGAAAGGCAAACTAGCTACTACAGGAGAGACTTCCTCTCATAAGAGGAAGGTAGTGGACGATCATACTGGTCGAGTATCGCTACCACAGTCGAGACAGCAGCAGTAGGCTCGGGGCGGAGTCCAGTTTAAACAGCCGATGGCACAGGGACGACCCCGCTATTATCGAAAGTGTTCTAGTCATCATACTGGGATATGTACTCTACCACTGAGGTGTTATACTTTTGGTTTGGAGGGTCATCTATCTAGACAGTGTAGAACTCCTCAGGCATAGCCACCACAATATGGTTACCCGGGTCAGGGTGTTCAGCAGAGACCATATTAGGCACCACCTTCTTTTTATGCTCCTCTAGTTAGGGGCAGAGGTCAGGACCGAGGTAGAGGTCAGTACAGGGGTAGAGGTCAGGGTGGACAGGCACAACAGTTTAGACTTCCACCTGTTGTTCGACCACCACAGATATTACCTCCACCACCGCGTCCGATACTTCCTCCACCTTTTCAGCATCAGGCTCGTGTATTTTCCACCAGAGAGGAGGCCGAGGCTGCAGGTACTGTAGTAACTGGTACTTTGACAGTTTTGGGCCATTCGGCTTTTGTTTTATTTGATTCTGGGGCTAGCCACTCTTTTATTTCTTCTGAGTTTGTTGAGTTGGCTGCACTTGAGTCTGCACCATTAGGTTTTGAGATGTGTTTTTCTACCCTGGTGGGGAAGTTTGATATTGCTGATAGTATGATTAGCACAGATGATTTGTGTTTTATGGGTTGTTGCTTGCATGCTACTTTGATTATTATGCCTATGTCTGATTTCGATGTGATTTTGGGTATGGATTGGCTATAAGCGAATCGTGCCACTATTGATTGTACTGAGAAAGTTGTTGATTTTATGGGTCCATGTGGGACCAGTTTACGTTTTCGTGGGACTAGTAGTCGAGTAGCCCCCACTTTGATATCTATGTTAGAAGCTAGTATGCTTCTAAGTGATGGAGCCTTGGGCTATATAGCTAGTGTTGTTGACACTTCTGTACCAGAGTGTAGCGTCCCATTATTTTGTGATAAAAAAAATTTTTATTTATTTTATTTTAATTTAAGTAATTAAAGTTTATTTATTTATCGGTAAATTAGAATTTAGAGTTTATTTTGGTTTAAGTCCTTTTAATTACCTTTTTAGTTTATTTTCATTTTAATGGTATTAATAATTATTAACGGGCCAATTAATAATTATTAATCACCATTGGGATAGTTTAAGATCATCGTGTTTCGTTTTATAAGTCAAAAGTCATAAAAGGACGCAACTGTCATTTCCAAATTTCCTAAATACCAAACACTATTCACTTCATCTTCTTTAAATCCACTTTGACCAAAAAATTGACCAAATCATCATCCATTCTTCCTCCAAAACCGTGGGTTCCAAGAAGCCAAAGGAAAATTTCGATTTTCGTTCATTTCTCGACGGATCGACTCGATCTTGGATAAATCAGAAAGCCCTCGAGTCTAGGATCCTTTTCCACCTAACCTTCGTTTGTTTCTCTCGAGATCCAAGGAGTTCTCGATAAGTTTCTCTTGAAACCCTAAGCTCCAAAGAGTGTTTTAATGGAGTTTTCTTTGTTTCCTTTCGATTTCTTGTCGTGAAACTCGGTGTTTGTAAATACAGGAGTAGTTTTAAGAGTTTTTGGAAACTTTCCCTTAACCCTAAAACGGAGTTTCAGTTGAAATCCTTTTCGTTTGAAATTTACCTTTTTGGGTTTAATTATGGGTTAGAATTTATTGAAATAATGTTTATTTAAATTCATTTCGGGAAAGGGCATATTGTTCAAAAATCCTAATTATCAATACCCATTGAAATCGGGAATATCGAATTTGCTTAAAACCAACTCGAAACACTTTAAAATTACCTAAAAGCCGGAAAACCAAACCCGAAGCCCATTTTCTTTGATAGGGCCATGGGCCTCTTGTGGGAGGGTTGTTGAGTTTTTCGTTGTTTTGATGTTTATTTGTTGTTTGATCAATAGTTGGTAATTTATTGCTTATGTGATATAATTCAATTGTAGAGTTTTTGAACCGCTTGTTTGATCGCTCTTCCGGACTAGGAGCGAAGCTAACTTTCTTTAAGGTGAGAATAGTTAGGATTTAAAGTAACTATAGAAAGCAAATAAGTATAATGGTTTGTAGAATTGGGAACTAAGACTAGAATTCAAATCTAAGATAGAGGGAAGTGAGTTAGTGCCCTTAGGATTAGAAGTGAATCCTTTAAGTGAGAACTTAGGAGTTCTCGAGGAAAGTATTGAATCTTAGAAGATTCTAAGTTAGATTCGTTTCGAAGCATAAGATGGATCATTGGAGGTTAGAAGATCCAAACTTCTTTTTAGAACGGTTAATAGAACCTCGGATTATTATTGGAAGTTTAGAATCCTGGAAGGTATAGGTTAATCATTAAGATAGAATGTACTTGTATTAATGTAGCGGAGTTCGATTTACATATCGTTCGTTCGAGATGCTTATCTATTTTACTTTATGTCATTTACTTTATATCTTTTACTTTATGCCCCTTTACTTTATGCTTGCATCAACTACTTTAATTCCGCACTTTATTTATTTACTTTTACAAGGATATGCAAGCATATGCATATCATATTGCATAATACCATTCTCGCACCATTCATAAAAAAGAAACGAAAGTGAAAAAGAAATGAAATTGAAAAAGAAAAGAAAGTGAAAGAGAAAAGAAGGAAGAATGATGAACTCTACGTGGAGTTCACATCACCTTCAGTGAAAAAGAAACGAAAGTGAAAAAGAAATGAAAGTGAAAAAGAAAAGAAAGTGAAAGAGAAAAGAAAGAAGATTGATGAACCCTACGTGGAGTTCACATCACCTTCAGAGAAAAGAAAGAATGTGAAAGAAAAGGAGTTGAATGAGTATCCTACGAGATGTTCTCATTACTTCTAGATTCAAAAAGAGTGAATGGCATCCTACGGGATTGACACATTACTTCTTCATACATAGGGAGTTGAATGGTATCCTGTAGGATTGACGCATTACTTCCTCATGCATAAGGCTGAATGGGATCCTACGGGATGTTCTCATTACCCTTCATTCACGCAAAAAAGGGCAAATGCGAAGTCCTACGGGATGCTCTCATGCATTCATGCTTATGATTGATGATATAGAGAATCGAGCTGTTATATTTTATGCAAAGTATATTTACTTCTCTTACTTATGTCATAACAATGTTGATGGATGAGTATTGACTATGATTATTAGTAATATCATCCTTAGAAAGTATAAAACGAAATTACCTAGAGTTTAGAGAACTTTATGAGTGATTGTGTCAGATTAATTGGACACGAATCGGAATACGAGTTTGAGGTCTATCTTTACTTTTTATGCTTATTATTCTCACTGGGCTTAAGTTGTTAGCTCATGATATTACAAAAATTTCAGGTAATGCCCTGATCAGAGGTCAAGGGAGAGGAGATGGTGTTGTGTGATCGAGGGATGCTGACCTCGAGATGGACTCTTTTGTTGTAAAGTTTATGTAATTATTTTTGTGAATTTCAAAGACTTTGATGATGTATATGTTGTATTTAGCTCATAAGAGCTTTTGATGTGGTTTTTATAATATGAAATATTTGAACTCCTGATTGGGACTTAAAGTCCATGTGATTTTATTAGATTTGAAAAATTAGGATGTAAACAGATTTTTGGCTAGCCAATTTTCAAACAAAACCACGCAAAATTTTCTTAAAATAAAAGACTTCCGCTATGTTTTCTACATTAACTTTATTTAAAAGTGACGGGTCGTCATACAGAAATTAGTTTGAGTTCTGTGCCAGTAGTGAGGGATTTCGTTGATGTTTTCCCTGATGAGTTACCCAGTTTGCCACCGGTGAGACAGTTTGATTTTCAGATTGAGGTTGCTCTGGGACATCTCCATTGTCCAAAGCACCTTATCGTATAGCACCGGTTGAGTTGAAAGAACTCCAGAGCCAGTTACAGGGACTTTTAGACTTGGGGTTTATACGCCCGAGTGTTTCACCGTGGGGAGCTTAGGTGTTGTTTGTGAAGAAGAAGGATGGTTCTATGCGTTTGTGTATCGATTATAGAGAGTTGAATCGTGTTACAGTGAAAAACAAGTATCCTTTGCCTAGGATAAAAGACTTGTTTGATCAATTGAGAGGAGCCACTATCTTTTCGAAGATAGATTTGAGATCCGGCTATCATCAGTTGAGGATTCGGGATGAGGATATTCCCAAGACTGCATTCAGGACGTGTTACGGACATTATGAGTTTGTAGTTATGTCCTTTGGCTTGACCAACGCGCCTGCAGCTTTTATGGACCTTATGCACACGGTGTTCAGTAGGTTCATTGACTCTTTTGTGATTACTTTTTGTTTGTCTCGGATACTTTAATAATCGTACTTTACTTTATTACTTTTACAAGCATATGCATAACATCTTGCACTATTATTTATTGTACCATAACATCTCGCATCAAAGAAAAGAATGTGAAAAAGAAAAGAAAGTGAAAGAGAAATGAAAGTGAAAAATGAAAGAAAGTGAGAAAGAGAATGAAAGGTTAATGGTGGATACTACGGGAAAAGTCCACATTACCTTCATGCATAAGGTTGAATGGTGGATACTATGGGAAAAGTCCACATTACCTTCATTTCATGCATAAAGGGCGAATGCGTATCCTACGGGATGTACTCATTACCTTCATGCATATGATCGATGAAATTATATATCCTGGATAGAGGATCGAGATGTTATATTTATGCAAAGTTTTATTTATTTTTCTTAACTTTGTCATAACAAGTAATTGGATGACGATTGACTACGAGAGTTAGAAATATCATCCTTTAGAGAGTAGAAAATGAAATCACCTAGAGTTTGGAGAACTTTAGGAGTGTATTGTGTCAGATTATTTGGACACGAATCGGAATGCGAGTTTGAGGTCTATTTTTACTTTTTATTCTTATTTTTCTCACTGGGCTTAAGTTGTTAGCTCATGATATTACAACCAATTTCAGGTAATGCCCTGGCTAGAGGTCGTGGGAGAGGAGGTGGTGCTGCGTGATCGAGGGATGATGACCTCGAGATGGACTCAGTTGTTGTAAAGTTTATGTATTACTTTTGTGAACTTTAAAGGATTTTGTGAATTGTACATTGTATTTAGCTCATAAGTGCTTATAGATGTTGTTTTATGATATTACATCTTTGAATTCCTGAATTGGGACTTAATGTTCCATGTGATTTTATTAGATTTGAAAATTAGGATGTAAACAGGTTTTTGGCTAGCCAACTTTTAAACATAACCACACCAATTTTTCTTAAGATAAAAGACTTCCACTTTGTTTTTCTAAATTAAATTTATTTAAAAGTGTCGGGTCGTCACAATAAAGTATGGATCATCCCAAACAAAGTACTTGGCATCACTTTTAATCTTGTCTTTCTGGGCTTTGGACAACTCTGGAGAAAATTGCTTAGAAACAAGAAAATTGACGATATCAACATACCATGGGTGTTCTTCTTGAATAGAGAAGAGGTACTCATCCGGGAAGTTATCTTTCAATGGTACCAGTTCTTCGCATGTGATCAATCGACTGAGATGATCGGCAACCAAGTTTTCGGATCCCTTTTTATTTCGAATTTCCAAGTCAAACTCTTGTAGTAAGAGTATCGAACGTAAAATTCTAGGCTTGGCATCCTTCTTTTATAAAAAATACTATAAGGCTGCATGATCAGAATAGACAATAACCTTAGTGCATAGTAAATAAGAGCGGAATTTTTCTAAAGCAAAAACAACAGCTAGAAGTTCTTTTTCGGTAGTGGAATAGTTGCATTGAGCACTATCTAGTGTTCTTGAGGCATAAGATATGACATGTGGAGCCTTTCCAACTCTTTGTCCAAGAACAGCACCAACAGCATAATTGCTTGCATCACACATGATTTCGAATGGAAGATCCCAGTTATGAGCTTGGATTATTGGAGCAGTGGTCAGTGCTTCCTTCAAATTATCGAATGCATCCTTGCATGCTTGATCAAATTGGAAGTCTACCTCATTCTAAAGTTGTTTGCAAAATGGTTGGGCGGTCTTGGAGAAATCCTTGATGAAAGGTCTATAAAAACCAACATGACCAAGAAAAAAACGAATTTCCCGCACACTTGCGGTGTAAGGAAAAGTTTTAATGAGATCTATCTTAGCTTTGTCGACCTCAATTCCTTTGGAAGAAATAATATGACCTAGGATAATGCCTTGATCAACCATAAAGTGACACTTTTCATAATTCAGGACAAGATTCGTCTGGACACATCTCTCTAAGACTTGGGATAGGTTGGTTAGACATTCAGTAAAAGAATTCCCATAAATTGTGAAATCATCCATAAATACCTCAATGATGTCTTCAACATAATCGGAGAATATACTCACCATACATCTTCGGAATGTAGCGGGAGCATTCCAAAGTCCAAACGGCATTCGTTGATAAGCAAAGGTACCAAATGGGCACGTGAACGTGGTCTTCTCTTGATCTTTTGGAGCAACTGGAATTTGATGAAAACCTGAATAACCATCAACACAACAATAGTGAGTTTTTCCAGCTACACGTTCAAGCATTTGATCAATAAA
The DNA here is from genome assembly GCA_028015215.1 of Gynostemma pentaphyllum. Lineage (NCBI taxonomy): Eukaryota > Viridiplantae > Streptophyta > Magnoliopsida > Cucurbitales > Cucurbitaceae > Gynostemma > Gynostemma pentaphyllum. Next base: position 18,166,777 of record CM051346.1, on the reverse strand, counting down.
GGGAAGGGGAAAATGAACTTTTCGAGTTGAAGAATTCAACTTCCTATAATCAATACAAACCCTCCAACCATTTTGAACTCGAGTGGGTACTTTTTCACCATCTTGATTTTCAATAATGGTTATACCTGTTTTCTTAGGCATGACTTGAACTGGACTCACTCACTTACTGTCAGAAATAGGATAGATCATACCAGCATCAAGATGGTTTAGGATCTCTTTTTTCACAACCTCCATCATTGGCAGCTTTAACCGGCGTTGTGCTTGCCTAGAAGGTTTGGAATCATCTTCCATCAGTATTTTATGCATGCATGTAGATGGACTTATTCCTTTGATATCAGCCATGGTCCAACCAATTGCTTCTTTGTAATGTCGAAGTATCCGAATTAATCTTTCTTCTTCCAAACGAGATAATTTATTGGAAATTATCACCTGGAAGAGTTTCTTCATCTCTCAAGTATGCATACTTGAGACGATTTGGCAATGGTTTGAGCTCCAAAATGGGTGCCCTCACAACGAAAGGAAGAAGTGTTGTGTGAGAAACAGGTAGTGTAGTATATGAAGAATTATACCTGTGAGGTTCCAAAGATTCAAGTTCAAGAATGGATTCTTGCAATTCAGGCCCAATTTCTTCTTCATTAGCTTCGTTTTCCAAATCAGTAAGAGTGAAGTTCGCACTCAATGCTAATTTCAGCTTATCATCATCAATTAAATCAAAGAATTGCTGTGCTAAAGGGTCAATAACATCTATAGAGCAAACAGAAGATACATCATTAGGATATTTCATGGCATCATAAATATTGAATTTAATTATATCACTATCAAATTCCATTCTAAGTGTACCATCATACACGTTAATTTTTGTTCTAGATGTTTTTAAGAATGGTCGTCCTAGCAACATTAATGAAGAATTTGGTGGATATTCATCTCCCATATCAAGCACATAAAAGTCAGCTGGAAAAACTAAACCATTCTCTTGAACAAAAACATCCTTTAAAACCCCATCATGATATACATTAGATCTATCAGTTAATTGAAGTATCACACCAGTTTCTTTCAATTCACCCATGTTCAATAATTTATATATAGAAAGAGGCATGATATTAATTGAAGCTCCTAGATCTAACATAGCTTTTTCGATCTTTAAATTTCCTATCGTACAAGGAATAGAAAACATACCTGGGTCTTTGCATTTTAGAGGAAACTTTTTCTGGAGCACAGCGGAAACGTTCGCTACCATATTCACCTTTTCATTACCCTTCAACTTCTTCTTGTTTGTGCACAAATCCTTGAGAAACTTAGCATATCGAGGTATTTTCTTAATTGCATTAAGTAATGGGAATGTTTACCTCGAATTTTCTAAATGTCTCAAGGATCCCTTTTTCTTCTTCTAGCTTTTTGGAGTGGATCAATCTAGATGGGAAAGGAGGAGGGGTTATCAATACCTTTGGTTGAAGTTTTTCAGGTTCTTTGGTTTGATAAGTTTGTGTAGGGATCAATATTTCCTTTTCAGATTCTTCCCTGATAACATGCTTACGCACTTTCATTGGATTTCCTTCCAACTCTTTCCCACTTCTTAAGGTAATTGAATTCACATTTTCTCGTGGATTGACAATAGTTTGTGATGGTAATTTACCTTGGGATTCAATCTTGCTAAGAGAAGATGTGAGTTGACCCACTTGTACCTCCAAGTTATTGATACTCGTGTTTATATTTTGAAAATTTATTCGAGTATCTTGCTAAAACTATAGAAAGGTGTTAGCCATGGTTTGAATAAGATCTTCTAAAGGAATACCTGATTTGGTACTCGGAACCATGAGTTGTTGTTGAGGAGGAGGTGGTCGTTGTTGCACTTGTTGGTATTGCGGGGCTCGAGTCCCGTAACTGAGATTAGGATGATCCTTCCATCCTACATAGTAAGTGTTAGAAAAAGGATCATATCATCTTTGTTGTCCACCTTGGTATCCTCCTTGAAATCCTCCCACAGAATTGGCAGATTCTTGTGAGTCGTCTTGAACTGTAGGGCACATATCAGTTCAGGGATTTGGCGTAGTGTAAATACCACATACTTTCACCTGCAGGTTATTACTTACAACCAATTGTTGAATAAGAGAGGTTAGATTTCTAATTTTATTTTCCACAGAAGAATCACGTACCTCACACACGTTTCGAGATTGGGTGCATCTTGTAGTGCGCCACTTTGTTGACTAGTTGCAGCCATGGTGGCAATCAATCTCATCGATCTCAGTCCTTCATAGAAGTATTGGATGAGGAGTTGTTCAGAAAATCCATGTTGTGGGCAACTAGCACAAAGCTTTTTAAACCGTGTCCAATACATGTATAGAGTCTCATTATTTTTCTGCGAAAGCCCAGAAATCTCTCTACGAATATTTGAAGCATGGGATGAAGGGAAGAATTCATCCAAGAATAACCCAGCAAGTTCAGTCGATGTATTTACCGAATTAGAGGGTAAATCGAATAACCAGTCTTTGGCCTTTTCGATCAAATAGAAAGGGAAGGCCGCAGTTTGATTTGATCTTTAGTTACCCCTTCTGGCTTGATGCTTTGACAGACAACATGAAAAGCCTTCAAATGTTTGTTGGGGTCTTCATTATCTAGACCTTTAAAAATTAGAAGATGAATGAGTCCAGATTTCAGCTCGAAGTTTGCCTGAACGGTGGGGTATCAAATACATAACGGCTCCTGATCAGTTTGAGGAGCAGTCAACTCTTTCAAGGTTTGTTCTTCAGCCATTTTTTCTTCGATTTCAGATTCACTAGAAGAAATACTTGAAGTATCAAGTAAACAGAGCGATAAGTCGTCTTCAATAAGGGAGGATGCAGATGCTTGACTATTTTTCAATTTAGTCTCTTTCCGAATCCTCTTAGCTGTCTTCTCGATTTCCGGATTGTATTGTAATTCACCTGTACGAGAAGAACGATGCATCAAAAAGTAACAAAAAATTAATTAACACCAGTCCCCGGCAACGGCACCAAAATTTGATGGGCGTCAAAACCACCAAAAATAAATAAAACTTGCTTTGATGATTAACTCGTAGTAGTTGAAGCAAGGTCGAACCCACAGAGACCGGTAAACTAATTAAATGTTATAAAAAAGGGGGGGGTTTTAAGTATTTGAAATAATAAAAGACAGAGAATAATTAAAAGATATAAACTGATTTGAGAAGGTTTCCAACTAAAGACGTAATCTTAGTTATAAGTTTACTTAATTCGATCATTGATAAAACCATAAATTCTAGTTCAACTCTAAATTATTTGAAAGTTGCCGAAACAACAAGTGTCTTTCCTTAGATTCTCGATAGCCAAGATACGATCTAATGACTACTTCCCTAATCAACGAATAACCCTAGAATACAATAATAGAATTCAACCCATTGACAACATTAAGAAGAGAACGACCCAATTACTAACTAACAAATACAGTACGACCGATTCATTTAAGTTAGATCACAATTCCACATAACATAAACTAAAAAGCTTCCTAATCAATTCATGCTATTTTTCACAAGGATTAGAACAATAAAACAATTACGGATTTAAATGTTCAAATTGACTAATTATCAAACTAACATATAAACGAAGGATCCTATTTGAACAAACATCAAATTGATAATAGATATGCAAAAAGAGAAATCATAAATAGAGAGAATTCAGAAAATCAATTAAGAACGAATCTCACAAATAAAATAAACTAAACTTTGATTTAATCTTTAGTTGGAACAAAGGGTTTAGCTAGACATAATTGCAAGGAAAAATAACTAAAAGAAGTTCTAAAAAGTGAAGTAGAAGAAGAACCCTAAAACTAAAGAAAACTGAAATAAATATGCAGATTTCGTTCTCGTTGCAGCGGCCATGATGTTCTCCTCTCCACGAACATTATATAGATTACAGCGCGAATTGACCTTCTACCGCCTCGGCCGTGAGATGCTTGTCGCCACGGCCGTGGTGCAAAATATCTTAAAAATCTTAAAATTCAATGGCTTTTCAATTCGGTTCATTCCCATTAACTTGAGATCACCTATTAATAAGAAAACCAAACATATCAATTCAAAAATTCTCGAAACTAAGCATTTTACGGTATAAAACATTTAAATTATGAACATAAATATCGATTTATCACATTTAGATGTCGTTTACTTGATTTTCGGATAATTAATGATTGTTAGATGTAATTGATTTGTAGGATTGTGATTGATCGCATGGAGTTGATCTCAACTTAATGGGATTCTTGACTACAAATATAAAGTGAGTTTAAAATGGAAGTTAGTAATTTTATGAGTTAAGTTTCATTACGATATTGTTTATCGAGGTTAAGTGGTAAACTAACTTCTAGAAGTAATTACTTGGTTGGTGACTTTAGACTCGGAAGTGAGTGGAGTGATTTTGGACTTCTAGTGATTTTGGGTGAAAAAGGTAAGAGTTGAGTGATTTGGAAGTCTTGTAAGATGAATTGAAGAGTTTAGGTGAAATTGGAGATTTTAGATGAAAATGGAAGTTTAAGGTACTTTGACTGGTTCAAGAGACAAAATGGCTTAGAAGTTGCATTTGAGAGTTAACTAGTGTAATTCTAAGTGGTCTATGTTCTTTAGTAGCGCAGTAGAACTCTATTAAGATTATCTAACTTACTAGGGAACTTGATGACTTGTTCTATGGTAAGACCGTACGTGGTAGTATGTTGATGTTGATCCATACGGTAACACGTTACTATGAAACTTGTATGGTAACAAAAAAGTTAGTGATACAATTATATATATTCAATAAAATTGTGTAGAAAGACTTAATATTAGTTATTACTTTTACTTCAAGTCACTATTTCATATTCGTATGTGATTGAAAGTCTATTATGGGAAGTATATTTCAATTGTATGATTGTGTGGAAATTGGAAGTGTGGTTTTGGTAGTAAAGAGCAATTTAGGCCTTTGGACACAATTTTTGGTATGAAATTTGATTCATAGGATTACTTGCTTTCATTTTACTCTCACTAGTATTTTTATGCTAATGTTGCAACACCTACAGTTTTTTAGGTAAATCTCATTGCAAGGGATGTGGTAGAGGTGGTGGCGCTGTATGACATGTCGAGCTGATGAATGGACAGGAACATAAACTTCTTTTAGTTTAGCATTCTTGGAAATGCTTGTAAATATTTTACTACCTTTCATGCTTTATGTTTTGAGCTCGGGAGAGCATGTGTTTAAAAATTGTGTTGGTCTTGTGGTTTTTAAGTTCTCTTAAAGGTTTAAAACTTAATCTGGAATGCGCATTCCATGTTTAATGCTTTATCTGAAACTGGGCCAATGTAAACAGGTTTTGGATAATCCGATTTTTAAATGAACCCATGTAGTTTTTCTTTAAAATTGAGTCTTCCACTGTGCATTAGAATTTAAAGGATTTAACAGAAATCGAGTCGTTACAATTCCAGAGTGAAAGTGGGAAGAAATTTCCATGGATTTTATTAGTGAATTGCCAAGAACAGCTTGAGGTAATTAGATGATTTAGGTGATTGGGGATAGATTGACAAAGTCGACGAATTTCCTTCTTGGTAAACTGACCTATCCAGCGGAGACTTGGGCTCAGATGTATTTGAGGGAGATAGTACGTTTCCATGAAGTGCCAATTCGTATTATTTTTTATAGGGACACTCGTTTTGTCTCTAACTTTTGGCAAAGTCTTCAGAGAGCTATGGGTAATGGTTTAGACTTTAGTGCTGCTTTTCACCCTCCGACAGATGGTCAAACTGAGTGAGTTAATCAGATCCTTGAGGACATGCTTCGAGATTGTGCCTTAGATTTTAAAGGAAGTTGGGATGATCAGCTTTATATGGTGGATTTCGCCTACAATAACAGTTATTAGTCTACTATTGAGATGGCATCTTTTGAGGCCTTGTATGGTAAGAAATGTCTATCGCTAGTCATTGGGATGAAGTTGGGGAAAGGAAATTGTTGGGGCCTAAGTTAGTCCAGTTGACGAGTCAGTCTATAAATGTGATTAGAGAGAGAATTAAGACTACTCAAAGTAGACAGAATAGTTATGTAGATAAGAGGTATACTTATCTTGAGTTCTAAGTGGGTGATCATATTTTTTCTGAAGATAGCACCTATAAAAGGTGTGATGAGATTTGGGAAGAAAGGAAAGTTGAGTCCTCGATTCATCAGTCCTTTTGAGATTCTTGAGAGGACTGGGCCGCTTACTTATAGGTTGGGCTTACCACCATCATTATCTAGTGTTCATAATGTGTTCCATGTGTCGATGCTTTGAATGTATATTGTCGACCCTACACATAAGATAGTTTATGAGCCAGTGGAGTTAGAGGCGGATTTGTCTTATGAAGAGAAGCTAGTTGAGATATTGACGAAGGAGCAAAGGGTATTGAGGAATAAGATCATAGAGTTGGTCAAAGTTTTGTGGAGGAATTCATATGTCGGAAGAGGTGGGAGGATGACATGCGAGCTAGCTACCCTTTTCTTGAGAGGTGAAGCTTTTCGGGGACAAAAGCCTTGTTAAGTGGGTGGTTCTGTAACGCCCTGTTAAGAGGTAAATTTCAAGTTTCTGCTAAAATACTAATTGTAATAATTAATACCGAGTTTTGGAATTTCGTTTAAAATTTTCTAATTTGCATCAATAGGCTTGGTGGTTAACAAATTGCAAGGGAAAGATTCTTTAGGAATTTTATTGGATTAGAGGTTAATTAAGAAATAAAGGAAAAGATTGAGTGAGGTGGCTATGGTTTTGATTCTTTTGTCATAAAAGAAAATTAAGGAAAAATAATTACTTTCTTCTCTTCCCTCTCACGTCGTCGCCACCCCCTTGGAGAAAACCCGAAGATTTGTGTTCGATTCTTTGTCGTTTTGGCAATTTGAGAGGCGATCACAAATTTGGAGTGGTTGGAGGATCTTCATTTAATCAAAAGGTAACTTTTTTCTTCTTATAAAACCCCCAAGCCGCCGTCCCTTAGGGTTTGATAGTTGATGTGTTTTTAATCAATTTTGATTATAGGTTATCGTCTTTGAAGCGTGTTTGATCGTTGGCTGAAGATTGAAGTTAGCATAATTGTTTCTTAACACTTTAGGTAAGGTTTGCATTGATTTTATTCGTATATAAATTCTTAATTTTTAGATAAGTTCATGAAATTATAATTTTCAAGAACCCATTTGTGCCACCAACTCTTTGATTCTAAACCCTAACCCAAAAGCCTAAAACTCTAATTGATTTTGATCCACCTTGTCCTAATATATAAAACCCAACGAAATTGATCTTCCGGACCTTGAACCACGACCAAACTGAGACCAAATGGGCGCGGTTCAACCACGGCAAGAAAAGCAAGCCACGAAACTGCGTACCTTTTCAAACGGCAAATTTTACGTCGTTTGGTTGTCCTATTTTCCGAGTAATTGAAACCAAACCTTTATGTTTTTGATTGCTACTATTTTAGACTAGTTTTTAATGGTTTTAAAACATTGTTTCAAGTCTTGACCATAGCGGAAAATAATTTGGAAAACGCTTGCTTAAGGTGAGTTAACAGTTTGATCAACGTTGAGGTTTTAGTGAAATCTAAAGCTCAAACCGTAGCTTTTATGATTCAAAATATTTATTTATGTTATTCTGGAAATTTAGGATGATTAATGATATTGGGAACTTCTGAAAATCATTTGGGCGAATTTATTTTCGGTTAGAACTAGTTTAGGCATTTATCGGCAAAAATTGAGGTTTCTTAGATCGAATCAATTATGAATGATATTAACCTTATTTCTGGAAGTTTTTGGGAGTTTTATATTATTTTAGTAATGAGAATTGATTTAGGAGGTTTCAAAGTGGAATTTTAGCCTTTCGGAAGTTTTTACCCGTTTTCGGCAGTTTTTGTGAATTGATTGTTAAACTGTTTGGGGTTGTTGTATTTTGATTATTAATAATGATATTATATTGATATTGACATGTATGTGATTTTGAGAAAGTTTGAGGATGACGACATGAAAGGCTTTGATTACTAGTATTAAGGCTACAAGCTTAATACTAAGTTATTTTCCAAGTCCATAACCAGGTGCTAATGATCATTGCTCTTACGAATGATTAATTAGAGGTTCAGTCATAGTTATGTCTATAACTAGGTACTAGAAAGTAATAGTAGTCCCGAGAGACCGCCTTTCTAGTGTGGCTTGCTAATTATAGTTGTTTGTTAAATTAGTTTTAATTAATATTATGGGTTCATTACGTGATTGAGTATGAGAATTTGTGGGTGATTTCTTTGTGTATGAAACTGGTGAGAGTTGTCTATTCATGTAAAAGGATGTTTATTAAAAGTCTTGAATATGTAATTAGAGATAAGTTGCCTATTCAAGTAAGTGGGATGAGACTCGTGTTTAAGTGTTGTTTTGAGAGTAAGAGATATTGGAAAGTGTTGAGTGCTTGAAGACTTCGTATGAATCGTTTAGAGACGATCTAAATCTTTATCTGTTGATCGAATCGTTTTCTCACTGGCTTTAGCCTCACAATGCTATATTTTTTTTGCAGGTAATAATGGGACGAGATGTGGCATGCAGTTGATGAGTTAGCAAAGATGAGGGATTCATATTGTATGACGGCCGACGAATTTTAATTTAGTTTCATTTCCTCCATCGAATATATTGACTTAGAGAGTCTTTGTTATTATATTAATTGATGTTATTTAATAAATATTTTATGATTTATTTGAGCTTTGTTGACGGATGTCATTACGATTTTCTTGGTATTATTCTTTTATTAAATAACTACGGAGTTTATACATTTTTTTAAATGTTATTTGAGACACTGTTACTTTATATTTTAAAAAATTACTTTATTTCTAGTGCTTTATGTTTTATAAATTTAACTCTGAAAAGTCGGGTCCTTACATTAAGTCTAGTGGATGTCTTGTCCATCTCTCTAAGGGAGTTTTCATTTCAATTGCAGATGAGGGATTGTGATTTATCACAAAACAAGCTGTTAAGACTGCTTCTCTCCAAAATGGGGTTGTTGCCTTTGAATCTGACAACATACATTTGACCCAATGAAGAATAGTCTTATTCATCCTCTCAGCCACTCCATTTTGCTGAGGTGTATGCCTAACTGTCAAGTGTCTCTCAACCTTCTTGCACATTTAATTGAATTCCCCATTTAGAAATTCCAGGCCATTATCTGTTCTAATGACCTTACTTTTCTTACCTGTCTTATTCTCATAGAACAACCCCCATTCATTAAACTTTGCATAAGTATCTGACTTGTGTTTGATTGTAAAGGCATATATTTTTCTAGAGTAAGCATCAATCATAGAAAAGAAATTCCTTGCTCCACTTAAGGTAGGTATCTTTTCAGGTCCCCACATGTCTAAATAATCCATGATTGCTTTTGTTGTGTGCTTACTAGTAGTGAATCTTGCCCTTGTTATCTTCCCAAAAATGCAATGCTCACAAGTGCCTACCTTTCCAATCTTAGCTGTTGAAAGTAGGCCTTCCTTGTTTAGCTCAATCAACCCTTTCTCACTGATATGTGCTAACCTCTTGTGCCATAGCATACCATTTTAATCTGCCTTACTAACTGACTCTACAACAACTGATGTTTCCCCTACAACAGTCTCTCCTTCTAAAAAATAGAGTCCTCTTTCTCGTTTCCCCCTGATTTTGACTTTGCCATCTTTGCTGAGTTCTAAGAAACCAACTTTTCCATGAAAGTCATATCCCAGTTTGTCAAATTCTCCAAGTGAAAGTAGCTGCTTCCTTAGACCTGGAACATACCTGACATCCTTTAAAAGCCTAGTTTTGTTGTCAAACATTCTAAGACTGAGGGTACCAATGCTAGTTACTATACATTCCTGATTATTGCCTAGTAGCACCTTTCCTCCATTGTAGTCTTGGAACTCAATAAACCAATTTCTCTGTGGTGTCATGTGGAATGCACAGCCAGAGTCCAAAACCCATCTGTTATCAGTGGTGCATTCTGAGACAGCTAGTGCTGTTGATGATTCATACCCCGCCATTGAATTGGCTTTACTGGTTTCTCCTTCCTTCTTAGGATTCAATATCCCCTTACCCTTGAAACGTGGACAATTCCATCTAAAGTGACCCTCTTTTTGTCAATTGTAACACTTCTTGCTTTTGACATACTGAGATTTACCTTTGTTCTTGAAGTTATTCTTCCAATTCCTATTGTTCTTCTTCTCATTTATGCTTTACACCATCAAAGCTTCCTGTTCTTTAACCCTTGAATCCTTCTTGATATCCAACTCCTTTGACCTCAAAGAACTTAACATTATATCCAATGTTAAGCTATCCCGTCCATACTTGATGGTTGTTTTAACTTCTCTGTAGGTATCAGGAAGAGAATTTAGCAAGATGACTGACTGATTTTCATCATCTATTTTCTCCCCAATGCTGGCCAAATCAATAATTATTCTATTGAACTCATCAAGATTATACTCAAGGTCTTTGGTTGTGTCTATCTTATATCTAAAGAGTTGTTCTTTTAGTTAGATCTTGTTGGTCAATGATTTCTTCAAATAGAGAACATCCAACTTCTTCCATGCTACCAATGCTATTGTCTCCTTTGAGATCTGTCATAGGACATTATCAGTCAAGTGAAGAATCATCATACTGTAAGCTAATTCCTGAGCATCAGATTTCTTATCAATTGTAGTCCCTTCAGGCCATGCATCAAATTCATCTGATGCCTTTGCTACTTTTTGATGAATAAGAAAGACACGAATCTTTCTCATCCATAAGCCAAAGTCAGATTTCCGATCAAACTTATGTACTTCTATCATAGAAGCAATTGTTAGTCTGAAGTTAAAGCTTCTTGAGAATATACCTCTTGAATATGAGATTTGCTTTTACTGAATGTAAGCTTTGATACCAATTGTTAGTCCACCTCTCCTTGCAACAACAAAGCTCAGAAACTTACTACTTCTGATATGAAAACAAACCCAAAAACACAAAGAAACATAACATAGAGAAGCAATCAACTAAACAAGAAAAGAGATAATGTAGAAGCAAGACACAAAGTTTATAGTGGTTCAATCCAAATTCATCACATCCACTTTAGGCCATTTCATTCAATGCCTCGTCAATCTCTCAGCATTATAATTACACATCACAAGGAAGAAGACAGGCTAAAAAATCAACTCCAATAGAAGCTCAAGGATAGCTCCAATGGCAGCTCAAGAGGTTTTTTGAATAAGACGAATTTCTCTCCCTTTCCTTCCCTCACTCTCACGAATTGATTTCCTCTCACACTATATGATGACCTGACTCCTTTAAAATCATTTAAAAACCAAAACACAGCCGAAATCTTAGTATTAAGAAAAACAGCGTGGATATGTTTAAAACTTGGACTATCCAACACATGTTTACATTTTTCACATTAGAAAATTAAAAGAAAATAAATTGCAATTCCTATTCTAAAGTTTAAAGGAGTTTATAATTGTAAAAGTTAAAACGAAAAGCTCTTATGAATTTGTATACAAATTTACATCTCAAAAGACAAAACATAAAACAAAATGAGTCCATGGACTTTAAAAATATATCTCATCTCGGCATCAGCATTAACTCGATCAGGCTGCACCAGCTCCTCTCCCACTACCTCGAGCATGAGCATTACCTAAAAATGTTTGTAATATCATGAGCTAAAAGCGAGCCCAGTGAAAATAAAGGGAAAATAAAGTAACATTAGACTCTAGTCCCGTATCCGGATTTGTGTCCAAGTAAAACTTATATTCTCTTAACCAAAACTTCCCAAACTCGAGAAACTAACTCCCAACATTTAGAAGAATGTTTCCATATCACGTATCTCTTTCTTATTCATCGTTTTTAATACCTCATACTATATATAAGGTTTATATTCAAGTGTTTAATCTCCAATTTCAAGATCTTCCAATTAATTGAGAATCTAGTTCTCATATATATATATATATATATATCATAATAATTATACAAGGTTCAATACACCCTTGTATTCTCTCATTATACAATTCAATCTCATTCATTTTTCCTATAACACTCGGCTATACATCATATTTCATTTCTTTTCTCTATGGAAATGTATGTTATACATAATGTTTCATTTCTTTTCTTTATAGAAACTCAAGCTATAAAAAGGTTTACATTCCTTTATATTAATAATTAATCCTAAGCTCACTCAGTCTTAACATATTCAAACAATTATAATTTGCTATTAATGCCGATAATGTTAGCACACGCAGTCTCAACATTATGCATTAACTCGCCCAACAAGTGTAAAGGGTACATAACTTTTACATCAATATAATCATCAAATCATGCTTATAATGAAAGAATTGAAAGCACACTCAGTCTAACAATTCTTCATTATCTCGCTTTCCAAATCAAAGTATACATAGCCTTTTATAATTATCTTCTCACCTCTAGTGAATAATGTCAGGTAATGAAGCTCACTCAGTCTAACCAATACCTCATTATCTCACCCACCGAATACAAGGTTCAATGCACCTCTGTATCCTCATATATGTATTATAGTAATTATGGATAATACCAGATAATGTGAACTCGTATAGTTTCATCATTATCTCATTATCAATTCCCCCCGTTCATGCAAATTTCACGCAACCTTTAGCATTCATTATGATACATATATGTAAACATAAAATGAATAATACAAGACAATGCAAGAACGCTCAATCTATGCATTGCCTCATTATTCCTACCAATTTTAATTATGCATAATGAATATGAATATGCTCTCAAGTGCAAGTAAAAATAAATATAAACATTCAAAGTAATCGAAAGGGCATAAAGATAAATAGATCATGAATTACCCTTATACATAAAACAAACAATAAGGAACTTCTGAAAACAATAAGTAAATCAAGCCAAACGACCTTCAATAAACGCAAGTTATTAACTTTAACATAAAAGTCTCCAATTCATTGCTCCATTATTATTAAACGTACGAAGTTCCTTATTCAAAATCCTTATTATACTTGAAACCTTCATCATCTCATAAACATTAGGAAACTCTGAAGTAAGTCTAAACTTAGAACTTCCAAAAGTTACTCGTTTCCTTCGAAGCACCTATGAGTTCTCTCACTCAATTAGAACTAACTTCCAAGCCTAAGCATGTTAGCTCACTTACTTTAATCCTTTCGATTCAAACCTTATTCTCAACTTCCAATTTTACAAATCGTTCAACTTATTCGGTTTCTAAGTTCTATTTAATTACAATATACAAATAATCAATATTAAACATCCCAAATTCAGCCCACAAATTGTATATTTAAACGGGATGGGTTTTGGCTCATATTTGGTTTTAGGGTTAAGGGGAAGTTTCAAAAACACCTAAAACAATTTCCTTAGTTTAAATCATTGAGTTTCTCGGCAAGAAATCAAAGATTTCAACCATGGATTCCATTAAAACGCTATTTGAAGAAAATTTTAGAAACTTTGTCATACTTAGAGGCCTTTATAAAATGGAGGAAAAGTTTGATTGATAGGTTGAAAAGGATGCTTGGACCGAGGGCTATCCAACACAATGAGAATTTAAACGATCTGTCGAGAATCAAACAAAAACCAAAATTTTCCCTAAGGGTTTTGAGACCCACGGCTTCAAGGAGGAGAAGAGAAAAAGATTTGTGATCAATTGGAAATTTAAAGAAGAGATGAATAGTGTTTTGATATTTTTAAGAATTCAGATATTACGGTTACGTCCCTTTAATGATTTTTAGCTCACAAATCGAAACCGAAGTTATTAAACAAGCCAAATGGTGATTAATAATTATTAATTGGCCTGCTAATAATTATTAATATGATCATAACTAATTTAAGCTAATAAAGCGATTAAAAAGTTTTAAAACGAAATAAACTCCTAAATTCTAAATTACTAATTCTAAAATTAACTTTAAATACTTTAATTAAAAAAAATAAATAACTTTTTTTACCTCAAAAGTAACGGGACATTACAGTCAACCCTCCTAAAAAGGCTTTTCGTCCCCGAAAAGTAAGATCCCTAAGTGAAAAGGTGAGGATACTTAGCCCGCATATCATCCTCATGCTCTGACGTAGCTTCTTCCGATACTTGGTTTCTCCAAAGATTCTTTACTAAATGAATTATTTTATTTCTCAACACCTTTTGTTCGAATGCTAGGATCTCCATTGATGTCTCCTCATAAGACATCAATCACGTGGCTCATAATCAATCCCGTGGGAAAGATCTCCCATGTATTTTTGAAGCATCGATACATGGAAAACATTATGAACTGCCGATAAGGAAGGTGGTAAAGCCAAACAGTAATCTACCGCTCCTACCCGATCGAGTATCTCGAAAGGGCCAATAAACCTAGGGCTCAACTTACCCTTTTTCCCAAATCTCATAACACCTTTCATAGGCGCCACTTTAATAAATACGTGGTCCCCCACTGCAAACTCAAGTGGGCTACGTCGTTTATTAGCATAACTCTTCTGTCGACTTTGGATAACCCTCATCCGCTCTCTAATCAAATCAATCGAATCGCTAGTTATCTGTAACAACTCGGGTCCCAAAAGTCTTCTCTCTCCAACCTCATTCCAATGAGCGGGAGAACGACACTTTCTACCATAATGTGCCTCAAATGGTGCCATCTCAATAGTAGCCTGGTAATTGTTATTATAAGCAAACTCTACCAAGTACAATTGAGAATCCCAACTACCTCCAAAATCGAGAACACAAGCCCTCAATTATCCTTCAAGATTTGGTTAACCCTCTCGGTCTGACCATCTGTCTGAGGGTAAAAGGATGTGCTAAAATCCAGGCCAGTACCCATGGCTAAATGTAAACTTTGCAAAAACTTCGAGACAAAACGAGTGACCCGATCTGATACGATTTTTTCTGGCACACTGTGTAATCAAACAATCTCCCATAAATACAACTGTGCCCAAGTCCCAACTGGGTAGGTGCTCCTCCATGGTATAAAGTGTGCGGTCTTTGTCAAACGGTCAACAATCACCCAAATGGTATTGTAACCCTTTGATGTCCTCGACAAACCGCTGATAAAATCCATGGAAATCTCCTCCCATTTCTATTATGGCACACTCAGAGGATTAAGATTACCCGGTGGACTCTTCCTCAAGGCCTTGACTTGCTGACAAATCAAGCACCTACTAACAAAATCTGCAATCTCAAGCTTCATTCCAGGCCACCAATAGTGTTGTATCAGGTCCCTGTACATCTTCGTACTACCTGGATGAATAGAAAAGATAGAACTGTGAGCCTCCTCCAATAATTCCCTTCTAAAAGTTGATCCTAAAGGCACACAAGGTTGTTATGATATGTTAAAGCACTATCTGTAGAGAAGGTAAAATGGCTAGGCATGTCCGATCGAGCCTCTCTAAAACCTGCCTGTAGGTGAGCCTCACCTCTCTGTGCATCTATCATCCTCTGTCTCAACGTAGGCCCCACTGTTAAGCTAGCTACCTTCATAGTAACCTTGGCATTAAGGAGTTCTATCTCAGCTCGTTCCATATCCCATCTCAATCTCAATGGTATGGCTGACAAAGCTGATGAGTGTGATGACTTTCTACTAAATGCAATAGCCACTATATTGGCCTTCCCAGGATGGTACTGAATATCACAATGATAATCCTTAATGAGCTCTAACCACCGTCGCTGTCTCATGTTCAATTCCTTCTGAGTGAAGAAATACTTGAGACTCTTATGGTCAGTAAATATCAGGATCTTCTCACCATACAAATAATGTCTCCAAATTTTTAATGCATGCACAGCAGCCGCCAACTCCAAATCATGAGTTGGATACTTCTTCTCATGCTCTTTAAACTGACGGGAAGCATATGCTATAACTTTCCTATGTTGCATCAACACACATCCCTAACCTTTATTGGAAGCATCCGTGTACATAGTCAAACCACCGATTCTATCGGGTGACACTAGAACAGGTCCTGGTACAAGCTTCCTCTTGAGCTCCTCAAAGCTTCCTTCACACTCCTCAGACCATACAAAATCAACTCCTTTCCTGGTCAAATGTGTCAAGGATGAAGCAATTTTTGAAAAATTTTTCACAAACTGACTATAATAGCCTGCAAGTCCAAGAAAACTATGAATCTCAGCCACACTAGTTGGTCTAGGCCAGTTACTAACTTCCTCAATCTTAGAGGGATCAACAGATACTCCTCTACTCGATACTACATGGCCTAAAAATGCCACTTCTTTCAGCCAAAACTCACGCTTTGAGAACTTGGCATATAACTTCTAATCTTGTAACACTGTCAAAACTTCCCGTAAATGCATAGCATGCAACTCCTCAGTATTGAAATAAGCCAATATATCATCAATGAAAACAATCACAAATAAATCAATGAACCTTCTGAATACAGTATGCATAAGGTCCACAAAAGCTACAGGCGTGTTGGTCAAGCCAAAAGACATAACTACAAACTCATAATGTCCATAACGCGTCTTGAAATCAGTCTTGGGAATATCCTCATCTCGAATTCTCAACTGATGGTAGCCAGATCTCAAATCTATCTTCGAAAAGATAGTGGCTCCCCTCAACTGATCAAACAAGTCCTCTATCCTAGGCAAACGATACTTGTTTTTCATCGTAACACGATTCAACTCTCTATAATCGATGCATAATCTCATAGAGTAATCTTTCTTTTTCATAAACAACATCAAAGCTCCCCATGGAAAAATAGTTGGGCGTATAAACCCTAAGTCTAAGAGTTCATGTAACAGGTTCTAAAGTTCTTTCAACTTAGTCGGTGCCATACGATAAGGTGCTTTGGACAATGGAGCTGTCCTAGGAGCAACCTCAATCTGAAAATCTAACTCTCTCACCAGTATCAAACTGGGTAACTCATCAGGAAAAACATCAACGAAATCCCTCACCACTCGTACAGAACTCAAGCTAGTCTCCGGTATAGAAGTATCGATAACACTAGCTATAAAACCCAAAGCTCCATCACTTAGATGCGCTCTAGCTTCTAATATAGATATCAAAGTGGGTGCTACTCGGCTACTAGACCCACAAAATCGTAAACTGGTTCCACATGGACTCATAAAATCAATAACTTTCTCAGTACAGTCAATAGTGGCACAATTAGCTGATAGCCAATCCATCCTAAAATCACGTCAAAATCAGACATAGGCATGATAATCAGGGTAGCATACAAATAACAACAAATAAAACACAAATCATCAGTACTAATCACACTATCAACAATAACAAACTTCCCCACTAGGGTAGAAACACGCATCTCATAACTCAATGGTCCAGAATCAAGAGAAGTCGACTCAACAAACTCAAAATAAATAAAAGAGTGGCTAGCCCCATAATCAAATAAAACAAAAGTTGAATGGCCCAAAAATGTTAAAGTACCAGTCATTACCGTACCTGCAGCCTCAGCCTCCTCTCTAGTGGCAAATACACGAGCCTGATACTGAACAGGTGGAGGAGGAAATGGCCATGGTGCTGGAGGTAGTAAATGTGGTCGTGGAGCAATAGACGAAAGTCTATACTGTTGAGCCTGTCCACCCAGACCTCTACCCCTATTCTGACCTCTGCCTTTGTCCTCATCTCTGCCCCTATCCTGGGGAGCATACAAAGCTGGTAGTGCTTGCTGTTGTCTCTACGGAACACCCTGATCTTGGTAACCATGCTGCGGTGGATATGTCTGATAAGCCCTACATTGAATGGCGCGATGCCCATTCTAACCACAAACAAAACATCTCAGTGGTAGGGTGCATCTCCTAGAATGATAACTGGCACAATTATTGCAGTAATGGTGAACCTGTCCCTATGCCCTAGGCTATCCAAACTGGGCTCCACCCCGAGTCTGCTGCTATTGCTGTCTCTGCTATGGTGGTGTCCCTCGACCATTATAGTTGTCCTCCGCCTTCCTCTTCTAAGAGGATGTCTGTCCGGTAGTAGCTAGTCGGACGCAAGGTGCTTACATGACCTCTAACCTCGGCTCTCAATCCCACAATAAACCTCTTTTTCTTGTTTTGTGGGTCAACAATGTGTCCTATAGCAAACCTAGACAGTCGATCAAACTTTCGCTCATACTTTGTTATAGATCTATGATCCTGTTTTAGAGTCAAGAACTCCACTTCTAACCGATCTCGTAAATCCTCTGAATAATACTTTTCATAGAACTTTTCTTGAACTACCTCCCAAGTAACCTCCATGGTAAGAGAAAGAGATCTGAAAAGGCCCTTCCACCAATAAAGAGCATCATCAACCAGGGAATATGTACCACAATGGACCTTCAACTAGTCTGGACACTCAATAAACTCGAAGGCTCTCTCAACCCTTGCAACCCATCTCTCAAGAATAGATGCATCCATAGACGTCCCATCAAACTCAGAAGGCTCTCAATATCCTATCAGCATCAGTAATCCCAACCTGGTCGACTACCAAATCTGCTGCTCTAGGTAGAGGTATAACAAGCACAGTGGGTCTACGAGCATCCTGTAATAAATCAAAGTAATCCTCCTCAGCAATATAAACTCCATGTCCCTGCCTAAGTGGCGGTACAAGAGGAATCTCAAGTTGTGGTGGTGGTGGTGGTGGAGAGGGGTTTCAAGCTCTGCCTCTACCACTCGCAGAAGCAGCTGCCCCATCTCTAAGTTGCCTAATACCCCTTCTAGGAGGCATACTACATCATAGTCAATAGAACTTGATAAGTTACTAGTAAAAGAGAACTCACTACTCCTTTACCAAAGCATAAATAAATAGTCGAGTTTAAAATACAAAGGTCTAGGGATACCTGGTGTTGTTGATCTCAGATGATGATTAGAGAATGGACTTAAAACAAAACAAGAAAAACAAACATGTGTTGCATGAAGTTTACAGAACCTGTAGGCTCTAATACCAACCGTGATGACCCGACTCCTTTTAAATCATTTAAAAACCAAAACACATTAGAAGTCTTAGTATTTTAAAAAAACGGCGTGGATATGTTTACAACTTGGACTATCCAACACCTGTTTACATTTTTCATTTCAGAAAATTAAAACACAAGGAATTGTAATTCCTGTTCTAAAGTTTAAAAGAGTTTATAATTGTAAAAGTTAAAACAAAAAGCTCTTATAAGCTTATATACAAATTTACATCCCAAAAGACTAAACATAAAACAAAATGAGTCCATGGACTTTAAAAGTATATCTAGTCCATCTCGGCATCATCATCAACTCAATCAGGCTGCACCAGCTCCTTTCCCACGACCCCGAACATGAGCATTACCTGAAAATGTTTGTAATATCATGAGATAAAAGCGAGCCCAGTGAAAATAAACAAAAAATAAAGTAACATTAGACTCCAAACCCGCATCCGAATTTCTGTCCAAGTAAAACTTACATTCTACTTACCAAAACTTCCAAAACTCGAAAAACTAACTCCCAACATTTATAAGAATGTTTCCATATCACATATCACATATCTCTTTCTTATTCGTCTTTTTTAATACCTCATACTATATATAAGGTTTATATTCAAGTGTTTAATCTCAAATTTCAAGATCTTCCAATTAATTGAAAGTCTAGTTCTCTCTCTCTCTCTCTCTCTCTCTCTCTCTCTCTCTCTCTCTCTCTCTCTCTATATATATATATATATATATATATATATATATATATATATATATATATATATATATATATAATCATAATAATTATAAGAGGTTCAATACACCATTTTATTCTCTCATTATACAATTCAATCTCATTCATTTTTCCAATAACACTTGGTTATACATCATATTTCATTTATTTTCTCTATGGAAATGTATGTTATGCATAATGTTTCATTTCTTTTCTCTATACCAACTCAAGTGATAAAATGGTTTACATTCCTTTATATTAATAATTAATGCTAAGCCCACTCAGTTTTAACATATTCAAACAATCATAATTTACGATTAATGCTGATAATGTTAGCACACGTAGTCTCAACATTATGCATTAACTCGCCCAACAAGTGTAAAGGGTACACAACTTTTACATCAATATAATCATCAAATCATGCTTATAATGAAAAAATTGAAAGCACACTCAGTCTAACAATTCTTCATTATCTCGCTTTCCAAATCAAAGTATACATAGCCTTTTATAATTATCTTCCCACCTCTAGTGAATAGTGTTAGGTAATGAAGCTCACTCAGTCTAACCATTACCTTATTATCTCACCCACCGAATACAAGATTCAGTGCACCCCTATATCTTCATATATGTATCATAGTATTTATTGATAATTCCAGATAACGTGAACTTGCATAGTTCCATCATTATCTCATTATCCATTCCCCCGTTCATGCAAAGTTCACGTAGCTTTTAGCATTCCTCATGATACATATATGTAAAAATAAAATGAATAATACCAAACAATGCAAGCACACCCAGTCTATGCATTGCCTTATTATTCCTCCCAATTTCGATTAAGCATAATGAATATGAATATGCTCTCAAGTGCAAGTAAAAATAAATATAAACATTCAAAGTAATAGAAAGGGCATAAAGATAAATGTTTCATAAATTACCCTTATACATAAAATAAACATTTAGGAACTTTTGAAAAACAATAAGTAAATCAAGCCAAACGGCCTTCAATAAACGCGAGTTATTAACTTTAACATAAAAGTCTCCAATTCATTGCTCCATTATTATTAAACGAACGAAGTTCCTTATTCAAAATCCTTATTATACTTGGAACCTTCATCTTCTCATAAACATTAGGAAACTCCTAAGTAAGTCTAAACTTAGAACTTCCAAAAATTACTCGTTTCCTTCAAAGCATCTATGAGTTCTCTCACTCAATTAGAACTAACTTCCAAGCCTAAGCATGTTAGCTCACTTACTTTGATCCTTTCGATTCAAACCTTAATCTCAACTTCCCATTTTACAAATCGTTAAACTTATTCGGTTTCTATGTTTACTTTATGTTCTATTTATTCTCACCTTGGAAAAGTGGATTGTGCTGCCGAGTTTCGAAAGAGCGATCAAGCATCGGTCCAAAAACACCTACAATTTAATTACATCTATCAAACATTAATCAACCAAACATCGAACAAACGACATCTAAAAGCATAAAACGACGAAAAACCCCAGAGAACCCTAAAGGAGCTCTCGACCTCACCTAGGAAAAGGGGTCTCAGGTTTAATTTTCTGAATTTTTTGCAATTTAGAGTCATTTTGGGTTGGTTTCAAGTAGTTTGGAAGTTCCCAATTTCAATGGGTAACCATAATTTTGGACAATAATTTATTTCTCGAATTTAATTACAATATACAAATAATCAATATTAAACATCCCAAATTCAACCCACAAATTGTATCTTTCAAACAGTATGGTTTTTGGCTCATTCTCGGTTTTAGGGTAAGGGGAAAAACACTTAAAACAACTTCCTTAGTTGAAATCATCGAATTTCTCCGAAAAAATCGAATATTTCAACCATGGATTCCATTAAAACACTATTTGAACGAAATTTTAGAAACTTTGTCATACCATGAGGCCTTTAGAAAACGGAGGAAAAGTTTCATTGATAGGTTGAAAAGGATGCTTGGACCGAGGGCTATCTAACGCAACGAGAATTGAAACAATCCCGAACAAAAACCAAATTTTTCCCTAAGGTTTTTGAGACCCACGGCTTCAAGGAGGAGAAGAGAAGAAGATTTGTGGTCAATCCTTGGTCAATTGGCAATTTAAAGAAGAGATGAATAGTGTTTTGATATTTTTAAGAATTCAGATATTACAGTTACGTCCCTTTAATGATTTTTAGCTCATAAATCGAAACCTGAAGTTTTTAAACTAGGCAAATGGTGATTAATAATTATTAGTTGGCCTGTTAATAATTATTAATATGACCATAAATAATTTAAGCTAATAAAGCAATTAAAAAGGTTTAAAACGAAATAAACTCCTAAATTCTAAATTACTAATTCTAAAATTAACTTTAAATACGTTAATTAAAAAAAATACCGCAAAAGTAACAGGATGTTACACACTACCAGTGCTTCAGCTCAATTCCTACATGTCAATAATCCATCAAGTGTGGAATAATTGTTTCTGTCAGCTTGCAATATTCTACAAGAATGCCAACTTACATTCTCCTCCCTTCAACCCGCATGCATCAATTAGAATTACCAATCATTTGTTACATGTAACGTCCCGTTATTTTTTAAGTGAAATTTTTTTTATTTATTATTATTTTAAATAATTAATCAATTTATTTTAATTAAAGTTTTTAAGATTAGTTTAAATTTAGTAATTTCGATTTTAGTAGTTATTTTCGTCCGAAATTCTTTTTAATCATTTTCATACTTTAAAATCGTTTCGGTGACATTAATAATTATTAACGGGCCAATTAATAATTATTAATCACCTTTAGATTATTTTAAGATCATCGGGTTTCGTATTTTAAATCGAATCATTTAAAAGGGACGTATACGTTATTTTCCAATTTCTTAAAAATCACTATTCATCTTCCTCTTCTTTAAAAGACAATCTTTGGTCAAAAACATCAAATTCATCTCATATTTTTTCCTCCAAACCCGTAGCTTAGAGAGGAGGAAAAGGGGAGAGAAAGAAATCGTCGCCCCGGCTTCGTTTCTCGACCGTTTTCATCGTGCCTTAGCTCGTTGGAAAGCTCTCGAGACGTACTTTCTACTTGTCCTAACAATCGAGGTTTTTGCTTGTTTTCTCGCTGCCTTAAGGTATGACAAAGTTTCTAAAACTTGAAGTGAATATTGTTTTAATGGAGGTTTTGAGTTGAAATCTTCAAATTCACACCCCGAAGCTTGAAGTTTTCAATCGAGGGAGTCGTTTCATGTGATTTTAGAAACTTCCCTAAACCCTAAATTCAAGTTTGAGTTGAAAACCCGTCCCGTGTTAATTTCTCTCACTTGACCAAGATTAGGGTGTTTGGTTTGCTATGATTTTACGTTTTACTTAATTTTTCGGAAATCGATTATTATGTAAAACCCTAAAATATCGTGACCCATTGATATCTCGACTTTCAAAGTGTCTTTGATCAACCCAAATCATTTCTAAAAGTGCATAAAAGACGGAAAACCGAACCCGAACCCTCCCTTCCTTGTTGGGCCGTGGGTCCCTTAGGGGTTAAATCCGGGGTTTTCTTCGTTTTATGTGTTTAGATATCGTTTGCTCGATTTTCGGATAATTAATGGTTGTTAGTTGTATTTGATGTGTAGGTTGGTGATCGATTGTTTGACTTTGACTCCGGCACCTTGGAAGCTTGGATTTCACATCTAAGGTGAGTTTAAAATGGAAGTTAGTAATTTTATGAATTATGTTTCATTACGATATTGTTTATCGAGGTTAAGAGGGGAACTAACTTCCGGAAGTTATACTTGGTTGGAGACTTTAACACGGATGTGAGTGGAGTGGCTTTGGTGTACTTTTGGTTTTGGAAGAAAAAGAGAACTCATGAGTGGTTTGGAAGTCTTATAAGATGATTTGGAGACTTTAGATGAAGTGTTTGAATAAGGAACTTTAAGAGATTTGGGAGTCAAAGTGGCTTAGAAATTACACTTGAGTATTGACTCGTGTGATTCAAGTGGTTTATGTTCTTTAGTAGTTTAGTGGAACTTTATCTAACTTACTAGGGAGCTTGATGACTTCCATATGGCACATGATAGTATGTGATACGCTCCATACAGTATCATGATGCGAGGTTATGTGATACGGCACATGATAGTATGTGATACGCTCCATACGGTATCATGATGCGAGGTTATGTGATACGGCACATGATAGTATGTGATACGCTCCATACGGTATCATGGTGCGATGATTTGTGATATGGTGAAATTCCTGATATCCGATATGGTGAAATTCCTGATATCCGATATGGTGAAATTCCTGATATCCGATATGGTGAAATTCCTGATATCCGATATGGTGAAATTCCTGATATCCGATATGGTGAAATTCCTGATATCCATATGGTGAAATTCCTGATATCCATATGGTGAAATTCCTGATATCCGATATGGTGAAATTCCTGATATCCGATATGGTGAAATTCCTGATATCTATATGGTGAAATTCCTGATATCCGATATGGTGAAATTCCTGATATCCGATGTGATGAGAGTCACGATGGTTTGTGATATGGTACACGATGGTATGTTGACTTTGGTCCATACGGCATTATGATACGATGAGAGATAGTTAGTAATGCAATTACATAATCTTTAGACTTGTATAGTAAGACTTAGTAATAACGGGTACTTTTACTTTAAGTCTTGATATCGTTACTTTTTAGAAAGTATATTATGTACGTTGATTATGTGTGAAAATTTGGGATGTGGAATGGGTAGTAAAAGTGAAATCTAGGCCTTTGGACACGATTTCTGACATGAAATGTTGTTCATAGGATTACTTGCTTTCATTTTACTCTTACTAGCATTTTTATGCTAATGTTGCTACAATTACAATTTTTTTCAGGTAATACTCGTGGTAGAGGACGAGGTAGAGGAGGTGGCGCCGCGTGACCCATCAAGCCGCGTGACCCATCAATACAATGAATGGACAAGGACATATAGGGTTTTTGGTGAAGCATTCTTAAATGCTCTTGAACATTGCACTACTTTATTTATGTTTCATTTTGAGCTCAATGGAGCATTTGTATATGCTTTTGAACTTCAAAACTTTCTTTAGACTTTTATTATATTATGGAATACATATTCCAGGTTTAATGCTTTTTCTGAAAATTTGGGATGTAAACAGGTTTTGGTTTATCCAAATTTTAAACGAACCCATGCAATTTTTCTGTAAAATCAAGCTTTTCCGCTGCGCACTTGTTTTAAAGGATTTTACGAAAAAATCGGGTCGTTACATTACATGACATTTTCTCTTTCCTCTAATCATTAATCAATTATTAACAGTTGTTTTTCATTTTTCAAAATAAAAATTTGAGAATTTTATTTGGTAGCAAATTTTGATGTAATTTACAAATATATCATCAGTTTAAACTATTAGAAAATATAGTAATTTTAACTATATTAATCAGTGATTAACAATGATTAATATGTGAATCAATGATTAACTTAGTATAAAAATACATAATTGAACTTGGTTTTCTTTTTGTGTAAACATAACAAATAAATGAATTTTTTTTTTTCGTTTCTATTGTTTCTATTAAATTGATTTTTTTATTTATTTATGGAATTTCATAGAAAAATATAAAATATGATCTTAGTACGTAGATAAGAGTTCAAAATATTATTTTTATTTTTCGTTTTTCGAATCAAAATTGGAATTTCATTGGGTAAGAGAATAAAAACTATTTTGCAAATATATTATCACTTTAAACTATAAACAAATATAGTAATATTATCAATTAGATTAGAAGTGAGAAATAAATTCACAATGTGTAAATTACATGACATTTTCTCTTTACATTACATGACATTTTCTCTTTCCTCTAATCATTAATCAATTATTAACAGTTGTTTTTCATTTTTCAAAATAAAAATTTGAGAATTTTATTTGGTAGCAAATTTTGATGTAATTTACAAATATATCATCAGTTTAAACTATTAGAAAATATAGTAATTTTAACTATATTAATCAGTGATTAACAATGATTAATATGTGAATCAATGATTAACTTAGTATAAAAATACATAATTGAACTTGGTTTTCTTTTTGTGTAAACATAACAAATAAATGAATATTTTTTTTTTCGTTTCTATTGTTTCTATTAAATTGATTTTTTTATTTATTTATGGAATTTCATAGAAAAATATAAAATATGATCTTAGTACGTAGATAAGAGTTCAAAATATTATTTTTATTTTTCGTTTTTCAGAATCAAAATTCGGGAATTTCATTGGGTAAGAGAATAAAAACTATTTTGCAAATATATTATCACTTTAAACTATAAACAAATATAGTAATATTATCAATTAGATTAGAAGTGAGAAATAAATTCACAATGTGTAAATTAGTCGTCACAAGACATATACATGTAATGTTATCAAATTGTTTTTAAAATGAGTAAATATACCTCTTAAAGCGATACCGATGGGTTCATTATGTCCCCCCCCCCAAAGTAATGTCACCATAATGTCTCTCACCAAGTTCTTCACTAGAAGTAGAAAACAAAGTCAATTAATAACTTCTATCATCATACCAAATTAATCAACACCATCATACTTTGGAAAATGTGTATGACAGTAATTTAGAAGGTGTTGATGTAAATGACTTGTCCATTTTTATACAAGTTTGTATGACTTTTGAAAAATGTGTGAGGCAGAAGTTGAGCGATGCTGACTATCACGTTATTCAAACATATGTGTTATGCAATTGTTTGGAAGCGGAGCCGTACCTTGAGTAAGTTATATTTTTTTCATGTTTTGTTAATAGTTTTGACGTTTCATATCTTTTTTTTTACATTATGTAAAATCATATAAATTATTTCTCAACTTGTACGTTCGAACTTCACGGTTTGGTATTACATCAGCAGATGAGGGAACAATTAACAACAAAGAGCTTCGTTCTTGGTTTGCTTACGTGAGTTTATTTCAAATCTTATACTATTGAATTGATATTTCATTCAACTTATTTTGAAATGATTTTACATGTTTGTGTATGTTTGTTATGCAGGTTGAATCACAAACATTTCCAGTATATGCAACTCGCATTATTTCTTTTGCAAAAGGACCTACACAGATTACCAGATCATATAGTGGTTATGTTGGTAATGGGTATAGATTTCAAATTAAGGCGCATTTAGTTAACAGAGCAACAAATAATAGTGGCATTTGCATAAAGGGTCAAGTGTTCAAAACCAATGAAGAAGATTACTTTAGAGTAATTAATTAAATTATTGAGATTAAGTATGCAAGTCCGACTCTGAAGTGCATGGTTATGTTCAACTACACGTGATTCGAGAAATTAGAAGAGGGGGATTCACAAGATGGATCATTTGAAAATTGTGGAGGTTAATAAGGCTAAACATATGCGCACAAGTGATTCAAGTATATCATCTGTATTATCCTACTAATAGACAAGACCTGATAGAATGGTTAGTTGTTTTCAAAGTGAAACCATGTCATCTAGAAGAAAGTCTTTTAGATAAATACAGTGCGAACCTCAGTGCTTTCCAGAAAAACGAGTTAAGGTAACGTGCAATCGATGACGGTTAGAACACTGCAACTGCTCGACCTTTAAATGATGGAACGGTGACACTCCATGATTCAACAAATGTTCCCACTTCTTGTGTAGTAGACAATGAAACATCACCAGATGGTTCGTATGAGGAAGAAAATGAAGAAGAATCAGAAGTAAGATCGGAAGAAACATAAGATGATGACTCAAGAGAAGACGAGTACGATGAGAGGAAATCTATGAATACCCGTGATATTTCAAAAAATAATAATATTTGCTGATGGTTTAAGTAATTTTTTTAGGGTTGTAATTTCATTCCTGTTTATTTGGCAGTATCATTTCCTTAGCCTTTGAAATATGTTTCTTCATTAAAAAAAATATTATTATGTTATATTGCAATGTCTACGTCGCCAATTACGGACGTTGGCCTCGTCGATTGTGTGCATGAGAATTTAATTTTCCAAAAAAAAAGGGTACGTGTTTGACAGATGGCGACCCCCGTATCGCTAAACATCATAATGACAATACAAAAGTCCTTTCACTATTCGTATATTGCGATGCGAGTATTGGAATATAATTTTTATTGAAACCACATGAGAGTTTGTCAAAGGGCAACGCTGTTTCAATGACGGTTTGTTTCTCCGAATTGGTTACGGGCGCGTCGCCATGCTTTTTTGTAATTAAGACGCAGGCGTCGCCGTTGTAAAGCATGCATGACTTTTCATATACTTAATGATCAATAATTTGCGACGCCGGCGTTAGTTTAAAATGTCATGCAGCACAGAAAATATTTCCTCCACCCTGTTTCTCTTTTCATTCTTTTTCCTTTCTTTCTCTTTTCTTTCTTTTTTCCTTTCTTTTTTTCTTCTCTTTTCTTAGTTTAAATTTTGCTTTTACTTTTTTTGTTTCCCATGCGTAGTATTTTCGGGACACGTAGTTTCACTAAAAAGAGTTAGTTTCGTCAACATTCTTTCATTAGAATTATGTTACTTAACTTGATTAGTTTAATTTAAGTTTATGATTAAGACTAGTTTATAATTTTTTTTTGTTTAATTACTTAGTTTATATCGAAATTAGTTTACGTAATTAATTTATAATTTGATTAGCTTAGTTTATTAGTTTATATATACATTTAGTTTATAATTAGATTAGTGCAATTTAGTTTATATTCAGATTAAGTTACATTTAGTTTATAATTAGATTAGAAGTTAGGTTATAAATAAATTAGTTTATTATTAGATTAGTTACTTATTTACTTTATAATTATATTTAGTTTACTTAATTACTTTATAATTACATTAGTTTAAATTACTTTATAATTGGATTAGTTAATAACTAAACTAATTTAATGAATTACTTTATACTTATATTAGTCTAATTAAGTACTAATTACATTTATTTACAATTAGATTGGTTTAATTAATTAGTTTATAATTAGATTAGTTTACTAAAATATTTTATAATTAAATAAGTATACAATTAGATTAGTTCAATTAATTACTTTATAATTAGATTAGTGTATAATTAGATTAGTTTAATGATTTAGTTTATAATTAATGAATTAGTTTATAAATACTTGTGTAATTACGTACATTATAATTACATTAGTTTAATTAATTATATCAGTTTATAAATTAGTTGATAATTATGTACTTTAAATTTAATTAGTTTAAATTAATTATTTACCATACTTTATTTAAATAATTGAAGATAATATGACAGGTGGACGACATCCTCTGTGATCGCACAATGATGAGACAGAGGATTCCACCACCCCTTCACTTAACACATCAGAGTTGGATGCATTACTCACGAATTACGAGAAAAATTAGGTCCCAGATATAGCACCTAAGGGTGACCCCTCGTCCTTACTCCTGCAGTTTATGACACACCCGAACCTTCTGCTTCACATTCTGGTTCGGTCACTGCACCTCCATCATTGGCGATCTCGCAGTACTTCAGATCGAGGGAGATGAGTTAGTAACATCTATTAACTATTTATTTCCTTATTTATTAACTTTATTCCTTTTTAAGGAATTTTTGTTCTTATATTTGTATTGTAACAACATATTAGAGCCACATTAGACCGTTACAAAATGGTTTCGAGATGTACGAAAGAGCACTCCTCTTAGGGAAGCTATTATAATTTTTGAATTATTATTAGTTAATTTTGTTTTTATTACTAATCGATTACAAAGTATCTTGAATTTTTTGTTTTGTAGGGTAAATTTATTATTAGTTGTGATATCAAAGACAATAGGAGTGTTTTCACGATGTTTATCTAAGCGTTTACCTATTGAGGATGCCCAGCCGACTAAGGAGGATCGACATGAGGCATTTTTTGCTGCAGCTAGAGTCGTTCATCCAGATGGCTCTGTACCTTCGCTCAGATCATATGGGAGATGCCTCTATGCTGATGTGCCTCGACCTCAAAGCAGCTCTACACGTAGTAGTCCTGCTGTTGAGACTCAGCTACTTGAGCAGGTTCAACATCTCATGACAGAGATTCAGAACATGTGATCATCCATCTATGCTCACTTTGTATCACTTGTCAATGAGAAAGTCCAGGCTCAGGTTGCGGCAGCATCAGCCTTTTTCTTCATTTCTCGTGGCTCAAGTGACCTTGACCTTTCATCTTTAGCACCCACACCCCCACCCCCACCCCCATAGTAGTTTAGCATAAACTTGTGTGTATTTTGTGATATATATATATATATATATATATATATTATTTCATTGTTTTTATAATAATAATAATAATAATAACAACAAAAATTCATGATTTGTAACACTATTTTCTTTTTGCATCGCATTATTGTGACCCAACACGTCACCAACATGTAGTCCATCGTTTGCAACGGTATTTACACGGCGTTGTCCATTAGTGATGTAGAGCGTAACAACAATGGCCCACAGTTCCACGACGCATGCGTCGCAATTATTGTGATGCACGTGACCGTCTAAGGGTGACGTAGTGCATAACAAGCTTTGCCTCACAAGAGCGTCACCATAGTTGTTGGTCATTCGGCGACGCGGAGCGTCGCAAAAACCTTGTCTCAAAAACCTTTTATTTTGTAGTTATTTTACCAATCGGGATTCAAAATAAGAACAAAGAGAATACCAATCCACTCTCTGCTCGCAAATATCTTTTTCTCTATTCCCTTCTATAAAAAAAGTCTTCAAGTGTTGTTGTCTCGTCTTGTGTTGATCATAGAATAGTAAAACTCTCTTAAGACATTGAGATGGTTCCTAGGAATCATGAAACACATAGCAAAGTTTATTTCAAACAATGATTGAGACATTGACAAGCTCTACTAAGTTTTTTGACACTATTGGGAGGGAGGATATTCCAAAAGTCTTGAAATTTAGAAATTTGCAATAGTGTTAAGTAAGGTCGATCTCCATAGGGAATGAGCAATTAAATTAAATTTATAAAAATTGGGATTTTGAGTTTTGAAAATTTAAAGAAAACAAATTAAAAAAAATTAATAAATCAAGATTGTGAAAAGATTCCAACTAAATGTTTAATCTTGGTTAAGGTTCATTAATTTGACCATTGATTCATCAACAAATATTCCTAAATTCTTCTCTAAATTGGTTGAAGTCATCAAACTCAAACAGCAACATAAGTATTCTTCCTTAATTATTTGATAGTCAAGATACAATCGTTGACTATTTCTGTAACGTCCCGTTATTTTGTGATAAAAAAAACTTTTATTTATTTTATTTTAATTTAAGTATTTAAAGTTTATTTTTTTATTGGTAAATTAGAATTTTGCAGTTTATTTCGGTTTTAATCTTTTAATTGACCTTTTTAGTTTATTTACGTTTTAATGGTATTAATAATTATTAACGGGCCAATTAATAATTATTAATCACCATTGAGATAGTTTAAGATCATCGGGTTTTGTTTTATAAGTCAAAAGTCATAAAAGGACGTATCCGTCATTTCCAAATTTCCTAAATATCTAAACACTATTCACCAATCTTCTTTAAATCCACTTTGACTCATTTTTGACCAAAAAAACCATCCATTCTTCCTCCAAAACCGTGGGTGCCAAGAAGAAAAAGGAAATTTTTGATTTTTGTTCGTTTCTTGACGGATCGACTCGATCTTGGACAAATCGGAAAGCCATCGAGTCAAGGATTATTTTCCACCTAGCTTTTGTCCGTTTCTTTCGAGATCCTAGGAGTTCTCGATAAGTTTCTCTTGAAACCCTAAGCTCCAAATAGTGTTTTAATGGAGTTTTCTTTGTTTCCTTTCGATTTCTTGCCGTGAAACTCGGTGTTTGTAAATACGGGAGTAGTTTTAAGTGTTTTTGGAAACTTTCCCTTAACCCTAAAACCGAGTTTCAGTCGAAACCCTTTCCATTTGAAATTTATCTTTTTAGGTTTAATTATGGGTTAGAATTTAATGAAATAATGTTTATTTAAATTCAATTCGGGAAAGGGCATAATGTTCAAAAACCCTAATTATCGATACCCATTGAAATCGGGAATATCGAATTTTCTTAAAACCAACTCAAAACACTTTTAAATTGCCTAAAAGTTGGAAAACCAAAACCGAAGCCCTTTTCTTTGTTAGGGCCGTGGGCCTCTTGTGGGTGGGTTGTTGAGTTTTTCGTTGTTTTGATCGTTTGGTTGATGATTGATTGATAGTTGGTAAAATTATTGATTGTGTGATATAATTCATTTGTAGGTGTTTTTGAACCGCTTGTTTGATCACTTTTCCGGACTTGGAAGCGAAGTTAATTTTTCTTTAAGGTGAGAATAGTTAGGATTTAAAGTAATTATAGAAATCAAATAAGTGTGAAGGTTTGTAGAGTTGAAACTAAGACTAGAAACCGAGTATAAGATGAGAGGCTTGAGAGTTAGTGCCCTTAGGATTAAGAGTTAATCCTTTAAGTGAGAACTTAGAAGTTCTTGAGGAAAGTATTGAATCTTAGAAGATTCTAAGTTAGATTCGTTTCGAAGCTTAGGTTGGATCATTGGAAGTTAAAAGATTCAACTTGTATTTTAGAACGATTAATAGAACCTCGGATTATTGTAAGTTTAGAATCCTTAAAGGTATAGGTTAATCGTTAAGTTATGTTTTTACTTTTATTAATGTAGCGGAGTTCGATTTACATATCGTTCGTCCGAAATGCTTATTTATTTTACTTTATGTCATTTACTTTATATCTTTTACTTTATGCCCCTTTACTTTATGCTTGCATCAACTACTTTAATTCCGCAATTTATTTATTTACGTTTACATGGATATGCAAGCATATGCATATCATATTGCATCATACCATTCTCGCACCATTCATGAAAAAGAAACGAAAGTGAAAAAGAAATGAAAGTGAAAAAGAAAAGAAAGTGAAAGAGAAAAGAAGGAAGAATGATGAACCCTACGTGGAGTTCACATCACCTTCAGTGAAAAAGAAACAAAAGTGAAAAAGAAATGAAAGTGAAAAGAAAAGAAAGTGAAAGAGAAAAGAAGGAAGATTGATGAACCCTACGTGGAGTTCACATCACCTTCAGAGAAAAGAAAGAATGTGAAAGAAAAGAAGTTGAATGGTAGCCTACGGGATGTACGCATTACTTCCTCATGCATAAGGTTGAATGGGAGCCTACGAGATGTCCGCATTACCTTCATTCACGCACAAAAGGGCAATTGCGAAGTCCTACGGTATGCTCTCATGCATTCATGTTTATGATATATAAAAGGGAGAATCAAGATGTTTTATTTTATGCAAAGTTTATTTACTTTTCTTACTTATGTCATAACAATGTTGATGGATGAGTATTGACTATGATTATTAGTAATGTCATCCTTAGAAAGTAAAACGAAATTACCAAGAGTTTGGAGGACTTTAGGAGTGAATTGTGTCGGATTTATTGGACACAAATCAGAATACGAGTTTGAGGTCTATTCTTACTTTTTATTCTTATTATTCTCACTGGGCTTAGTTCGTTAGCTCATGATATTACAAAATTTCAGGTAATGCCCTGTAAGAGGTCGAGGGAGAGGAGGTGGTGCTGCGTGATCGAGGGATGTTGACCTCGAGATGGATTATTTTGTTGTAAAGTTTATGAATTTTACTTTTGAGAACTTTGAAGGATTTGTGAATTATACTTTGTATTTAGCTCATAAGAGCTGTTTATCGTTGTTTTTATGATATTGCATCTTGAACTCCTGATTGGAACTTAATGTTCCATGTGATTTTATTAGATTTGAAAATTAGGATGTAAACAGGTTTTCGGCATGCTAATTTTCAAACAAAACCACGCAAAATTTTCTTAAAATAAAAGACTTCCACTGTTTTCTCTGATTTTAATTTATTTAAAAGTGACGGGTCGTCACAATTTCTCTGATCAATAAAGCAACCGTAGAATACGGTAATATAACTTAATTTATTGAAAGCATTAAAAAGAGAAGAACCCAATTCTAACCAATAAACACTATACGATCGATTCATTTAGGTTAGAACATAAATTCCCATAACATGAATTGGAAAATATAGCTTATCATTTCATGCTAATTTGGTACCTAGAATCGAAAAATTAAACAATTACAAATTCAAGGTTACAATTTGCGATATGACAAATAAATCAGGGAACAAATTACCCTTTTTGCACAACAAATAATCAACAATAAAATAGCCAAAAAGAAAATATGAAATAAATTAATCAGCAAATCTCACGAATTCATGATTCGAACCTCAATAATCTTTTAGTTGGAATAAAGAAATTAGCTAGAAAACATATTAAAAACTACATAAAAGTGCTAAGAAAAATATGGGAAGAAGGAATTATGAAATTGGGATCAAATAGGGCTTTAAATACTAAAAAAAGAGTAAAAAAAATCATGCAAAAATTAGATGTTATCTTCCCAAGCCGCCAGTCGAGCCATCTGCCTTTCTCAGTGTCAGAACTAGGAGCCACGCGTGCACCACCCATGAGCCGAATCCAATCAACCAAAACTTGTGAACAAGTAATACTTAAGCAATCAAAGAAATCTTAGCAATTCTAGCATTAAGCATAATTATCAATCATTTATAAAGATCTCAGAAGTTATGCAATCCTCAAACTTGTAAACAAGTAATACTTAAGAAATCAAAGCTTGTGATAAACTAATTCCATTAAAATCATTTTAAAACAAGAGTGCAGGGGAAGGCTAAATTTTAAAATAAATTTGGCATGGTGACGTTTTAAACTTGGACTATCACAATGCGTTGTAAATATGATTTTTCATCACAACATTAAAAGCGCGGAATACGAATTCCATATTCATAAAAGTTCAAAAACAGTTCTAGATCATAAAAGTTTAAGGTAGAGTGCTCTCAGGAACTTATATACAACACGTGAATCAAAAGATAATAATAAAATAAACATAAGTCCAATGACTATACACTCTCTCTAGTCCATCTTCACACCATCGTCATCGAGATCAAGTAGCACCAGCTCCACTTTCATGACCACGACCACATCCATAGTTCATACCTGAAAAATGTAATATCATGAGCAAAAAATAAGTGAATACAAACAGGAAATAAAGTAACATTAGATCTCAAGCATTGTCCTCAATCTGTTTAAACTAAAAACAAGTTTGTATTGAAACTTCCATTAATAAGCGTCCTTAGAACTTGGATCACTATCTGTTCGGGAATGTGATAACACTCTTTAGGAAAAATGAGTAAGAAATAGGGTTTTATAAAGCCAAAAAAGAGTAAAAAATCATGCAAAAAAAATGATCTTATCTTCCCAGGCCGCCAACTGAACCAGCCGAGCCAACCACCTTTCTTATGTGTCTGGAGCCATGTGTGCACCAGCCATGAGCCGAAGCCGGGCCAAACCCCAAGTTAAAGTTGCTTACAGAATCAATCATAAGCAGAAACGTCAGTGTGCACTATTTCCTTCACATGCTGATGTCACTTATGTTGTATCCCTTAAATATGATTAGGCTTTTTCTATCGTCATTGCCGAGACTTTTACTACCATAGCAATCAATTGCCGTGATAGACACTCCCGGGTTTTTGGCTCAGGAAGCATATTTTCTATAGGTCGTGATGACAGATCATGCGGCCGTGAACCATTATGGATACTAAAATGGGCTTAACTTATTCGTTTTAAGACCAATTTGAGCGCCGTTTTCACGAACGTTCATATAATTCAATGACTAAAAATATTTAGCACAACTAAATAAATTAACACTCATATTTTATTGATTTTCGAGTTATTACCACTAATACTTCGTGTAACTTACAAGTATTCAAATACCCCAAACTTAGACAATTGTTGGTCCTTTAGTAATTCTAACATTAAGCATAATTATCAATCATTCCTAAAGATCTCAGAAGTTATGCAATCATAATACTCGTAAACAATTAATACTTAAGAAATCAAAGCTTCCGCTGACACGATTCCATTTAAATCATTTTAAAAGCAGCTGCGTAAGACTAAATTTTAAAATAAAATCTGGCATGGTGACGTTTAAAACTTGGACTACCACAATGCATTGTAAATGCAATTTTTCATTAGAGACTTTAAAATGTTGAATGTGCTTTCCAAATTCACAAAAAGTTCAAAAATAGTTCTAGATCATAAAAGATTAAGGTATAAATGCTATCAAGAGCTTATATAAAACACGTGCATCAAAAGATGAAAAATAAAATAAATATAATGTCATACACTCTCTCTAGTCTATTTCCACACCATTGTCATCGAGATCAAGTAGCACTAGCTCCATTTCCATAATCACAACCACGTCCACAGTCCATACCTAAAAATTTTAATATCATGAGCGAAAAACCAGTGGAGATAAACAGAAAATAAAGTAATATTATATCTCAACCCATATATGGATTTGTGTCCAAAAAACTTACATATTATTTACTACTCAACCACTTCTAAGGGTTTTACATCAAGCATTACACTTCCAATCACGAGATCTCTCAAAGAAACAAGAACTAGGTCTCAAGCTTATCAAAATATCATATCTCATACTATACATATTATTCTCATTTCCTTTCTCTATAAAACTCAGGCTATAAATGTTATTCTCATTCGTTCCTTTACATCATTTCAGGCTATACATATTATTCTCATTTCCTTTCTCTATAGAAACTCAGACTATACATATTATTCTCATTTCTTTCTCTATAACAATTGAGGCTATACATATTATTATCATTTCTTTTCTTTATAGCAACTCAGGCTATACATATCATTCTCATTTCTAATATTCTTTCCATAATTTGTTACTCACCTAGTTCCAACAAAACTAGTTAAAATCATAACAAAATACATTTCCTTTAGACTTACTTATTTCCCAAATGAAAAGTAACTTAAGATTCTGATGGGTGTTCGTAGTTCCACATATCTAAGTTACAAGTTAATAGAAACACAGATAATACAAGAGAATAAAAATATCACACAACATATGCATTTTCTCATTATGCCTCCCATTAATTCATCCGCTTTTAAAAATATAAAATCACACAGCATGTAAATCATCTAATTATCCTTGACAAAGTTGATCGTTTTATTTCTCAACACCTTTTGTTCATATGCTATAATTTCAACAGGTGTCTCCTCAGCATCTAAAACCACAGGCTCATAGTCAATCACGTGGGATGGATCCGCCACGTATTTTTGAAATCAATACATGGAAAATGTCAATGGTGGTAAAGCTAAATGGTAAGCTACCACTCCAACTTGATGGAGTATCTCAAAAAGGCCAATAAATCGAGGTCAACTTTCCTTCTTCCTAAATATCATAATACCCTTCATGGGCGCCATTTCAAGAAAACATGATCCCTACTATAAACATAAGCAGATTATGCCGCTTATTGACATAACTTTTCTGTCGAGTTTGGGCAACCCTCATCCTCTTTCTAATCTAAGCGATAGACTGGCTAGTCATCTATAATAACTCGGGTCCCAAAAGTCTCCTCTCTCCAACCTTATCCTAAATCCTCAACTTGTGACAATCAGATCTCAAATCTGTCTTCGGAAATATTGTAGCTTCTCTCAACTGATTGAATATATCCTTAGTCCTAGGAATAGGATATTTGTTCTTCATAGTTACTAGGTTCAACTCTCGATAATTAATACAGAATCTCAATGAACCGTCTTTCTTTTCACAAACAACATAGTTGCTCCCCACAGGAACACACTACAGTGAATAAACCCCAAGTTTAAAAGTTGCTCACTCTCGAGCTCATTGAACTCAGCTAGTGGGATATGCTAAGGTGCCTTGGATAGTGGAGCCATCCCAGGAACAACCTCAATCTAGAAGTCGAACTCCCTCACCGGCGGTAAACTAGGAACTCATCAGGGAAAACATCAATGAAATCTCTCACAACAGGCATATAATTCAAGTTAGTCTCTGGTACAGACATAACAAAAACACTAGCTAAATAACCCCACACTCCATCACTTAGAAGTGCTCTAGTTTCTACCATAGATATCAAAGTGGGTGTTACTCGGCCACTAGACCCATGAAAACTTAAACTAGTCCCACATGCAGCCATAAAATCAACAACTTTCATAATACAATCGATAGTTGTAAGATTGGCTATACCCAAGATCACATCAAAATCATACATACAAAATAAAAGAGTGACTGATTCACCATTGAGGTAGAAACACGCATCTCAAAATCTACTTGTCCAGACTCAAGAGTAGCCGACTCAACAAAATCATATGAAATAAAAAGAGTGCCTAGCCCTAGAATCAAACAAAACAAAATCTGAATGGCCTAAAACTTATAAAGTACTTATCAGTACCGTACCTACAGCCACAACATCATCTCTATTAGCAAATACATGA
The DNA here is from genome assembly GCA_028015215.1 of Gynostemma pentaphyllum. Taxonomy (NCBI): domain Eukaryota; kingdom Viridiplantae; phylum Streptophyta; class Magnoliopsida; order Cucurbitales; family Cucurbitaceae; genus Gynostemma; species Gynostemma pentaphyllum. The sequence goes on along the minus strand of CM051346.1, from coordinate 18,128,850 downwards.
GCATAATGTTGAGCAGCTGGAGAAGGTAACAACTCTAGTGTTGGAGCAACAGGCAAAAGACTATACTGTAGAGCCTGTCTACCCTTACCTCTACCTATTTCCTGACCTCTGTCCTACCTTGGGGGAGAACACTAAGCTAGCGGTGCCAGTAGTAGCTTTTGCTGACCGCCCTGACCCTGGTCATTATACTGTGGTGGTTGTGTCTGATATGCACTAAAAAAGTGGTGTGATGCCCAGTCTGACCACAAGTATAACATCTCGGTGGAAGTGTGTTTCTCCCAGAATGATAACTGGCACGACTATGGCAGTAATGGTAAATCGGTCCCTATGCTCTCGGCTATCAATATTGGTGCCACACGGAACCTGCTGTTGTTGCCTCTACTGTGGCAATCTTCTTCGGCCAACATGGTCATCCTCTGCCTTTCTCTTCTAAGAGGAAGTTTTTCCTGTAACAGCTAATTTTCCCTTTTGCTCATAAGATGCCAAATCCAAATAATGGGAAACTCTAAAGCCTCCTCACTCAAATATTGAAACAACTTAACTTCATAGATCGTTTCTTTTCTTATAAAGTAAAACAGGTGCCTCTCAAGAACCTTTGTTCAATAACGTTCTAACCTTCCGAGAGAGGTTTCACCTTAGGAGTCTATCTTAAAAAGAATCATTAGTTCCAAATTACGACCTAAAGGTTTCTCTAAGTTCACCAAACCATCACGATGTCTTACAAAATTCACTGATACCTTGGTACGATAATGTTCACTCTAGATCTCCATCAGATACCAACACTGAACCTTAATATTAGTTAATCCTGACAATTTATGAAATGTGGATCTCGATAACTCGACCTCGAATATTTCCAACTCAAATTTGAACATCATAGTGTAATAGCAACCAAATTAGGCAATTAACAAATTACCATAGTCGTTAATGCTCCCCGTCGATACCCATCACAAAATGCTCTAATTTCATCTTTTGAGCGTCAATACACTTTCAATTTAGCGCAATACTAACACAATGATTTACCATTCACCATAATTCAACTTTATTAACTCAAACCAGGGATTTGTTCCTTGAATTAAATTTGGGTTGATGGACCCAAGCCAGACCAATTACTTTCAAACAATTACTCACCTCAATTAGGTGTCTTATCTTCTAATACTCGTCTATTGACAATCATGCCCCCCTTTTCACAAATAAAAAGTCAACCACACATTCAACTAACGCCACTACTTAGAAATTGTGAGACAACCAAACTTTAATCACACGTCGAGGATTAAGTTATCAATCTCTCAAAGTAACTCATTTACAATGACATTACATTAATACGCTAAACAAGGTGCACAACCTCCAAAACTACACGAGGTCATTCACATTCTAAGCACCCCTACCAAGATTTTAGCGTGGGTCAAATCAATATCACGACATAGTGGTTTTACTAGGTTGTAAAATATCACAAATATAAATGTCATTTAACAAGGAAGAACCCTTCCTCATAAACTTTTCCACTACTAAAGAAAATAAAGCTTAAGAATAAAAGTTTAGGGATACCTGGTGTCGTTGATCTCAGACAAAGACTACAGAGTGAACTTAAAACAAAACATGAAAAACTAAACATGTGTCGCATGTAGTCTATAGAACCTTTAGGCTTTGATACCAACAGTGATGACCTGATTCTATTTAAAAATCATTTTAAAATCAGAAAATAACAGAAGACTATTTATAAATAAAATCTGGCATGGTAACGTTTAAAACATGGACTATCACAATGCCCTATAAATACCATTTTCCATTACAGAGTTTAGAGCGTGGAATGCGCATTCCATATTAACGAAAAGTTCAAAAACAGTTCTAGATCATAAAAGTTTAATGTAGAAATGCTCCCATGAGCTCATATACAACACGTGCATCAAAAAATGAAAAATAAAATAAACATAAGTTCATGGACTATACACTCTCTCTAGTCCATCTCCACAACATCATTGTCGAGATCAAGTAGCACCAGCTTCACTTCTACGACCATGTCCACGGTCTATACCTGAAAAATATAATAGCATGAGGGAAAACCCAGTGAAGAGAAATAGATAATAAAGTAACATTAGACTCGAACTCATATCCGAATGTGTGTCCAAAAATCTTACATACTCTTTACTACTCAAAAATTTCAAAAGGCTATACATCAAGCATTACACTTCCAATTACGAGATCTCTCGAATACACAAGAACTAGATTTCAAGCTTATAAAAGTATCGTATCTCATACTATACATATCATTCTCATTTCCTTTCTCTATAGTAACTTAGGCTATACATATTATTCTCATTTCCTTTCTTTATAGAAATTGAGGCTATACATATTATTCTCATTTATTTCTTTATAGCAACTCAAGCTATACATATTATTCTCATTTCCTTTATCTATAGAAACTCACTTTAAACATATCATTCTCATTTCTGACATTATTTCCTTAATCTGTTACTCACCTAGTTCCAAAAAAACTACTCAAAATCCAAACAAAAGGTATTTTCTTAAGACTTACATATTTTATAAATGAAAAGTAACTTAAGATTTTGACAATTGCCCGCAGTTCACTACAAAAAAAGTAAATTTGCGACCAGTAATTTGCGACCAACTAGTCGTTTCTATAGTATAATGCGACCAAAAAAGCGGCCAACATGGTGGAGACAAAAAAACCGTTAACTCGCCTTGTCTTTGCTATTCACTTTTCCCCAACCAATCAGGGCTTTTACCAGGATGTCACAAATATTACAACCAAGAATGTTTGGTCGCAAAAAAGTCAACTAGTGGTTTTAAAACAACCCGATGGTTTTCCAATTGGAATTAAAGCAAGATGATTCCAATGCTAAGTTCTTTCCATAATTTAGAATTTAAAAAGGGACCAATTAAGTGACTCACCCGGGTTGGTCACATGAAGAAGTGACCATGTGGTCCTTTTATAAGCGGCCTTGACCAAATGGGAAATTTTTCCTTCTTGATTCCTTCTACACTCTAAATACAACAAAATGCGACCCGGATGGATGGTCGTTTGCTTGAGGGGGATAAGGGCAAAAATCTGAATAATACAAGTGCACTTGAAATCCCGGTCGTAATTTAAGATACAAGAAAAAAAGTGATCAGGTGGTCACATACATTAGCGATGACCACATGGTCTTTTATAAAGCGACCAAGTGGTGTGGTTTGTACTCGGACAATTCCTTCCCCTCTAAAACCCCCCCCCCCCCCCCCCCCCCCCCCCCATCCCCCCCCCCCTTGAAAAAAATAATTTGCTTACTTTCTCGGGCGTCCCAAAAAACTATCTTAGGGTAAATGCTACCAACTCGTGTCCACCCCCCCCCCCCCCCCCCCCGTATTTAGTATACATATTATTTTTATTTCTTTAATTTACAATAATTAGTTAATTAATTATTCATTTATTTCTTTAATTAATATTAAAATTTAATAACAAAAATTGGAATTAAAATAAAATATATATAAATCAAATATTTCAAAAATGTTTTACTCCCCTAGTTCCAAAAACTACGAAATCCCCAAAAAAGGTTTTCTTAGACTACTTATTTTTAAATGAAAAGACTTAAGATGTTGGCAATTAGGAGGCACTACAAAGAATGAATTGGCCACCGATCCCACTAGCGTTTCGATAGGCGCAAAAAGCGGCCAAATGGTGGGAAAAAAGCCCGTCTGATTTTGTGCCAGTCACTCCCCGACCGAATGTTTTCGCCTCGACCGTGCTGCATGCATATCGCGTTTAGGGTAAGTTACCGTTGGTCACATGAAGAAGTGACCATGTTCTTTAAAAGTCGCTTTACCAAGGTCCCTTTGGTATCAACAATGCACCGGATGGTCGTTTGTTTCGGGATCAACGACCATCCATTCCAGTTACACAATGGCAGTCCACATGGTCTTTTATGCGACCAAGTGGTCGGTTTTGTACTCGGACAAAATACGACCGGATGGTCGGTCTATCTTAGGGTAAATGCTACCATCCGGTCGTATTTAATAAATATTTTTTTTATTTTATTTAAATTACAATAATTAGTTAATTAATTATTATTTTATTTATTTAATTAATATTAAAATTTAATAACAAAAAATTGGAATTAAAATAAAATATATATAAATCAAATATTCAAAAAATGTTTTATCTGAAGAAATCGATCTACCCCTACGGAGGGGCGGGGTGGCAAAGGAGGCATCAATGATGAATGGCCACCAGGTTCCAATTACGGCGCCAAAGATCTTGACCCGGGCCTGACCTGTGCATTGCCTTACAATCGCATTTGTGTGGGGTATTTATCGTCGAAGCCTCATTCCACACAGCGGCCATGTCCAGCGTGTCACTGTCGTTTAGGTGCGACCAACGTTACATGGCGGCGGATTAGGCAAGACAGGTGATGCGGGGCACAATGGGCTACCTGACCTCCGACGATCAAGTTAGATGGTGGTAGGTGAGATTTGCCTTGTGCCGCAAGGATTAGGTCAAGACGATCAGGGTGTTCGTTCTCTATCTTTTTTGTCATACCTGATTTGATAGGTCAAGTGCCCTTTTATAGTTCCTTGATCGGGGGTTCATCGACTGGGCTATCATGAGGCTAGGCTTAAGGGGCTTTCGTTGGGCCCAAGAAGGATGAGCTCCTTATGATGTCGGCTCGGATGGGCCTGTCCCCATGTGGATCGGCTTGTAGTGAACGCGGCCCGTAGGAGGGCTATTTTTACCCTTTACAGTTTTCCCCTATTTCCTGGGTCGAAAATTCGATGTAGGGAATAATAGATCTATCGGATCAAGGGCGTGATGCTCGCCCTAATCTTCGTGCTACTGTGGAGTGTTTGGGGACCATGACCCTTCGGAAAATAGACCGCCTCGGCCTTGTCATGACTCGGGCTCTACTAACCTCATTTTGGGAGTTGTCACGTTCTCTTGTGGATATGACTGTTCCAGGAGACGTGGCTCCTTATGAAATTGACCCGTTGGAGCTTCAGATGGACGTGAATTCTGACGAGTTTTGGGTGATGCAGATCGTCTTGACCTTCCCCACATGTCGCGATGATTGGACGTGTGTTCCCTTCTTTAAATAGGGTTTTTCCTCGGACTTTAAGGCTTGTTTGCCTTTCGAATTCTTGAAGTCATGTGTACACCATTTGTTTTTGAAAGATTCTTCGTCGTCTTCATTCTGTTCCCTCGAAGCTTTCCCTGTTCTTCTTCGAAGGTTAGTCTTCTCCTCTCTATCTTTTGTTTTCCGTTCTTTCTGTAATGGATAATGTTGAGGGAAACCTCGTAGTTAGAGGTCATAGGACTCCTAGGTTCACTGTAGGGGACGATGACTATGATGGTTTGGTTTTTGAGAGGACCGAGTCTGGGCTTCTCTTTCTTCTGTGTGTGTTAATGCTGTTGATACTATCCCCGAACTTTGGGGTGGGCCTGAGGGGAATGAGCCTGTGATTGATCCCCGTTTATCGACTGGAGAGGATTCCCTCCCTTTTGTGAGTGAGCTTGGGTCCATTTTTGAGATTCAGGCAGGTTTAGACATATATCACGTCCCTTCCCCCACCTCTCATCCGCTAGAGGGTGCAAATTCCACCCCAATGGGCCCAGTCATGATTCCTGACCCTTCCTTTCCCTTTTCTCCCATTCCTGCCGTAGAGGTAGCCTAAAAGAAAAAAAAGAGAAGAATAGTCGTTCTAAGGGCGGAGAGACCGGGTCTCGGGTCACTCCTTCTGTCTCCTCTGTCGTGGGGGGGCGGTCCATCTTTGGATGACGAGGTCGCCGCCTCTAGCCATCCTACATCCCCTTCTGTCGGTAAGAAGAAGAAAAAGGTTGCCAAAACGAAGAAGAATGATACCCAGTCGAAGGGCGTCCAGGAGGATTCAGGCCCGCGCCACTATATGTCGGAGATGGTATAGGGAGATCTTGATAGGCTGAGAGAGGATTACGGGATATCTGAAGAGTTTGAGATGAGACTCCCTACGCTATCGGAGCGGGTCCATGTTTCTCTTGGAGATGGTTGGACTTCCCTCCATCCAAAATTCCTCCGGTGGGGGATTCGGTTTCCGCTCTCCCCTCTCTTAACGGAATTCCTATTGAGTTGTGGCATCGTCTTAGGTCAGCTTATGCCGAATACCTTAAGATCCCTAATTACCCTTGAGGTGGTGTGTTCGGGTCTAGGTGTCCGTCCAACCTTAGGCATGGTTTCCTATTTCTGGGTTCTTCGTACAAACATCCAGGATAGGATGCGTTTTCTCCTTCAAAATCATGCGGGGGCAGCTTTAGTAGATGAGACCACTTGCGACAAAAGGTGGAAAGAATTCTTGTTGTTCGTCCAAGGCCCTTTCCTATCCAGGAGGCCGAATTCTACCCACCTCTTGGGAGGATGAGGGTGAGAAGTAGGTTCTAAGTTGATTTATGTTTTGTCCGGCGTTGATGACAACTAACTATTCTCCCTTTTCTCGTTTCAGTAAAGAATCCTCTTCCAAAGAGCATCTCCGCGAAATCTCTCAAGTGGTGCAGGAATTTAGAGCAATTGGGTCCATTCAACTGGGAAGAGTTTACCCAGCATCCTTGGCTAGTCTTTACCAAACTGTGGGCTCCACCTCCAGGTTTTGTGACCGTTACTCCTCGTAAGTGTTTACTTGTTCCTCTTTCTTTTTCACATTTTTATGTATTTCTCTTGGCGCGTGGCTAACTTGGGCTGGTTGTGACGCAGGTTTCAGCGGAAGAATGTCTGGTGTCATGCTTACCCCTGTCCCTAACTCCAATGATCCCGAGGCCTTTCTTACCCTTCTTCAGGATATGGGAAAGAAAGGAGTAGAGGCGGAGTCTTCATCCGATCCGAAAAGAAGGAAGGTGGCTGCTCCCAAGGGTCCCCGCAAATCTGGAGGTGGGAAATCCATGAAGATCATCAACACGGAAGCTTCCACAGGGGGTGCTATGGTTCTTTCCCAGGATCTTCCCGCGGACCCTCCTTTGGATTCCCCTGCGGATCCTTTTACGGATTCCCCTGCTCTGAAATGAAGAAGGGGCAGAATCATTGGGGCACTCAACCGCGTGGTAAGGGGTGCTGATGCATATATTTTGAAGCATCCTGAGATGGCTTATCGATCATTTCCTTCCGAGGCGGATTCGCCCTCTTCTTCTGATCATGCCCATATTTTATCTTCTGATACGAACTTTGAACAGGAGGAAGGCCAGACGACCGGGGGGGTCCCTTGAAGGTGAAATTCTATTCTTACCCGCTCAAACTTCCCCAGTTATCATCCCTCCATCGGATGCGGGTCCATCGATGCCAAGTGGATCGGGCGCTGCGGGCGGTGGATCTCCCTTGCTTCACTTGTTCGTTCCTCCCGACGCAGACTTTGACAAGGTGTCCCACTCTAGCTCTTATTATATCCGATGAGCTATGCATTCTGTCAGATTCTCTCGTGACGTGGGGAACGTGCAGCTGAGACCTCTCATCGACTACGATAGTGACGACGAGACTTTCAGCCGAATGTGTTATCGTAGCTGGCTGGTTAGTCGTTTACTTCACTGTTTATTTTTCCGCTGTCATTTTTTATTGACTTTTCACGTCATGAAAATGTATCCGATCTTTTAGGGGACCCAGGCCTCGACGCAGATAGCTCTTAACTTCGAGGGTTTGCTTATCAAGCATAAAGAGCTCAAGCAGGAGTTGGCGGAGGTGAGGAATCGTGATCCTGCTTGCTGTCCAATTCTGCTCGTGGGGGACCACGTATTTATTAAAGTGGCGCCTATGAAAACGACGTAGCCCACTTGAGTTTGCAGTGGGGGACCACGTATTTATTAAAGTGGCGCCTATGAAAGGTGTTATGAGATTTGGGAAGAAGGGTAAGTTGAGCCCTAGGTTTATTGGCCCTTTCGAGATACTCGATCGGGTAGGAGCGGTAGCTTACTGTTTGGCTTTACCACCTTCCTTATCGGCAGTTATAAACAATTGATCGTGATCCTGCTTGCTGTCCAATAGTAGCCTGAAAATCGTGATCCTGCTTTGTCCAGTCCACCCGATTGTGCGCAAAGACACTGCAAGCTTCAGCTAATGCACTTTTGAAAAATCTGCACTTTTTTCTTTGTTCCTGCATGAAATTTGTAATTCTTTTAGGACTTTCTTTCATTCCAATTGACAAAATTAAATACCAAAAGCCAAGAACAACCCTAAATATACTTTAAAGTGCTAAAAACCCCGAGTTTTTCCCAAAATAAGCTTTATTAAAGAATGATTCAAAATGAATTCAAAGTATGCAAAATATGAGCAAAGTTCAATCAAATAATTATCACATTGGCATTAAAATAGGATCAAATAACTCTATTTTATTGAGTTATCAAACCCCCAAACTTGACTCATTGCTCGTCCTCGAGTGATGCAAAAATAAAACCTTGACTTAATTAAAGATTTAAAACTTTGACACACAAGCTTTCAACAAATCACTTTTCTTAACTTTTTGGTTAGGACTTTTTCCATCATAGACTTTTGCAATTCCCTTCAAGACAATCCTAAAACTAGCCAAGTAGATAAAGGGCAATGAATTCTCAAGTGAAAGTGTGTGCATCCCCAATCAAATAATTCATGGTAAAATCCACCTAGCAAGCAAAGATAGCTATCCTAAGACTCTTTTTCCTAAGCTTAAACTCAACAAATCACAACCTCACCAAGATCCCCTCCATATGAACTCTTGATTACAATGAAAGGCTTACAATGGACTTGAAGAAACATAAAGATGAGAAGTTGCATTTTTTTTTCTTTTCACTTTTTTTTCTCTTTTTTTTTGGCACTATGTGCAAGAAAGTTCTTGTGTCCCTAATGCCTTTTATTTCTTAGACATTAGTTAACTCAAACCGCAAAAGCATGCTCTTATCCCGACTTACCTCAAGACATTGGAACACTTTTTTTTTTTTTTTTTTAGAAAGTTCTTGTGTCCCTAGTGTCTTTTTTTACTTAGCCACTAGATAACTCGAACCGCCAAAGCATACTCTTATCCCGACTTACCTCAAGACATTGGAGTACTTCTCTTTTTTTTTTTTTTCAAATGGTGGGTAACTATGTCACCCCCAAACTTATTGAAACAAATACATTGAAGCCTACTAAGAAAGAATGCAAGAGTTTTCTACTTTGGTTCACTAAGATTGGTCATTCAATGGTTTATTCTCACCAAGGGAAGTAGTCCTCAAGAATCTAAATTGTCTAAATGGGGTTACCATGAACTGACATGAACGGGGAAGTGTAGAAGAATCTAAAGCCCAAAACACACTTAACCAAAACTAGAACTATCCTAAAGATCATGTAAAAGCCGACTATATTATTTGGACCATTCTAACCAATCAAGCAAGAAAAACGACACTTTTTTTTTTACACTTTTTTTTTTTGGAAACAAATCAAAGCATCATCAAGAATCATTAATTCATCCACTATCGACACCCATTATCAGCAATATAGAACAAAAGGGCAATATCTTGAAATTTAAAATTAGTATCTAGAGATAGATACCACACCCCCAAGCTTAAATCATGGTGTGTCCTCACAACATAGAAAAAAAATAAGACAAGCATAAAAGTAAGCTATGCATAACAAATGGAATAAGACAAGTTCATCATGAAGACAAATAAACAGAGCAACCCAACAGAAAAATATAAGCATAAAATAAAATGAAAGGACATGAAAGCCAAAGATGAGAAGAGAACTCCCCTTATTGCGATCATTAATGCTCCTCCACATCATTTTATCATTTTTCTCAAACTCCTTGTTAATCTTGGCCCTTGATTTTTACTTGAATTTTCCTGAAAATCAAAATAAAAGAGAAAGAAAAGAAAAAAAATTAGTAGTATCAAATCCTAAGAAGTAAGACACCTAACAATGCTAAAGTAAATTAAAAAACGAACTAAGAAAACATAAAATCAATCTAAACTACTCAGCTTTGATAGGTTGCCTCCCAACTAACGCTTTTCTTTAAAGTCGACGGCCCGACTTTGCCACTTTTCATCAGTGGACTTTCCATGGAATTGAGTTTTGACCTCCTTGCCAAGCATTTCCTCTATCTTTTCCTCTCTTTTTCCTCTTTATCATCCTTTTCTTTTTCAACAACCCACCTTTTTTATATGAAGCAAAAGTAAACCACATCAATTTTTCTCTTTTATGCTTATTTTTCTTTCCAATATTGGATATATTCTCTTGAAAATATAGAGAAAAATTGGGTTGAGGCAATTCAAGACTTTGTTCTGATTCCCATTGTTGTAGCTTTAGAACAATAATCTTTGGCTCACAAACCTTCACCTTCTTTGACTCCTCCTCTTTAGGCTCTATTTCTTCATCCTCATTTTTCAAAGTGACATCTTGATTATTCAAATTAACCATGATGTGCTCTAATTCTTCCTCACCTTGAAGAATCTCCACTTCACATGTTTCCTTACCTTTGTTATAATTAGGAATTTCACAATCACTAGGCAAGATTTCTTGAACTTGATTGTCCATGGATGAAGCAATGTGTCCCATTGGAGTCTCTAAATTTCTTAACAAAGCATCTTGATTTTGGAGCATCGCATCGGCCCTACCTATGTAATATTTTATCAAATTGGTTAGGACAGCTATGGAATCTTCACCTTCTGGTTGTTGTTGAGATAAAGGAGGCATTGGGTAAGGTTGAGATTGAGGTTCAAATGGCCCATTTTGAGTATAACATGATTCATACGAATAATCTCTCAAGGCAAAATTTGAGTGGTACCTCCAATCATGGTTATGATAATTGGGATATGAGTTGAAACCTTGGTTAAATCCCACATAATTTATTGAATCTGGATTGCTTGGGCAATTTTCATAACGATGACCTCCTTCACAATAGACACAACAATCAGAAAGTGCAATTTGTTGATTTTCTACATTTAAAGCCCAACTTTTCGATGCATTAGCCCAACCCTCCATATGCACTGCCAAATATCCTGTCATATTTTCCATAGATAAAAAAAAAAAAAATTAATAGAATTGAAAACTAAAGAGTAACAAAAAGAAAACTAAATGTTATGACACAAATTAAACCTAATTAATCCCCGGCAACGGCGCCAAAAACTTGTTGTGTGAAATCGTGATACGCAAGTGCACGCAGTCAAACAAGTAATAAAGTGATAAGAAAGATATAGTTCCCACGAGGATTAGTGATTTAAAATGGTGTTTAACAATTAATTTAAAGGAAATAAAAACAATGATAGATTTTGGGTGATATGATTTATGAAACTAAACAACTAAAATTGTGAACTTATGCAAAACTAAATGACAAAATTCTAAATTAAATATGGAAAATAAGTAAGATGGTCTAAAGTGGCTTAAATTACTCCTAAAATATGCAAGAATGTTAAAGTGATTAAACTATGTAGAGATGAGTGGTTGGAAAATCAAGAATCCCCCTAAAAAGTCTTAGAATTCACAAATGCTGCAGCAGTGTTGTGGCTGTGCTGCAGCAATCTGCAATAATAAACACACTTTATATTCAAGCAAACTCAAATGTTCATGTGACATTGTCAAGCCTAGCATGATTCTAATTCTTAATCCAACTTGATTCCTATGTCTAGGTTAAATTAGATTAAAAATACGTCTTGATGCTCTGGTTTAGGCTTTAAGGTGTAAACACATATGTCTATGCATTACCAAAAACAATTTCAAGAATCGTCAACCCCTATCAATCAATATTCTTCCATTCAATTTTAACCTTTTCAGAATTAAAATTAAACTAAGCAATTTACTTAGGTTGATCAAGCATAAGCAAAGAGACAAGAAATATCAAACTATTGATTGAGCATAAAAATTGAATTCATTAAAACTTGTGAAAAACTAATTCCCCTTAGGGTTCATCTATCAATTCCAACCTAAGAAATTTAGTTCATAATGAAATCTAAATTAACAAAAGAGTTTAACAAAATAAAAACTAAACCTAACATAACTTGAGTTCAACAATGGAGTTTGAAAACTAAGAAGAAGAAGAAAAAGAAAATATAAAAGAAAACATAAAGAGAAAAGGGAAAAGAATCAAATCCGAGTTTCCAAGAATCGAAGCTTTTCTCCTCTCCCATGGCTGCTACATCTTCCTCCCTCTTTTAGATTTTTGCCTCCAATGAAGAACTAGGGTTTCTTTCTTTTTCTTTTCTCCTTTGTAGATGACTTTCTTTCAAGATTAGGGTTGGGCTTCATTAAAATTATCCAAAATATGCTCTTTGATGGATCCCAAGGCTTGCCCTAATTTTTCCTCACGTTTTTGGGCTGAAACGGGCCAAAAAAATAGACTTTTTAAGGCTGAAAATCGTGATCCTGCTTGCTGTCCAATTCTGCTTCAGTGTGCTGCAGTTGCTGCTGCACTGCTACACCACTTTTGAAAAATCTGCACTTTTTTCTTTGTTCCTGCATGAAATTTGCAATTCTTTTAGGACTTTCTTTCATTCCAATTGACAAAATTAAATACCAAAAGCCAAGAACAACCCTAAATATACTTTAAAGTGCTAAAAACCTGAGTTTTTCCCAAAATAAGCTTTATTAAAGAATGATTCAAAATGAGTTCAAAGTATGCAAAATATGAGCAAAGTTCAATCAAATAATTATCACATAGGCATTAAAATAGGATCAAATAACTCTATTTTATTGAGTTATCACTTGCGTACTTAGTCTATTGGATCCAAGTAAGAAAAGGGCACATAAGGCTACATTCTAAACATTGTTTGATGTTAGCTATCTCAACGGAGAGATAGTTTTGTTTTGATACAAGAGGTTCATAAATGTTACACTTGATTTCAAAAACGAGAAAATTGTGTTTTAAAACTCTCAAGTGAGTTGTTGTGTCCGCTTTTGAATAACTACTCATTTTCTATTTCTTTTCTCACTAGCTAGTGTAGCTAATGGTGTTTACACCAAAAACATTTCAGGCATTGAACAGGGAACCGGGCTTTGATGATTAGTGGCGTGGCGAGTCGATGGGCTATTATGACACATGTTGTTTTAGGAGGTTTACTTTGGTTAGACTTTACATCCTTATATTCATTTTCATGAATTTTTGTAAAAACCTCTTAATTCCTTTGGACAATTTTACTATGTTATGATTGGTGTTTTATCTAAACTTTTTTAATCCAGGGATTCTTCTGAAATGAATTTAAAGATGAATTACTTGAGTTTATAACTTCCGCTGCTTTATTATTGCTTTAGCATGTTTAATGTTGTAATTAGGGTCGGGTCGTCACACAACATAACAGGCCATACAGAGTATTGTGCACCAGAAGGGCCGTACGGGTTAAAACCGTCAGGACATAACCCCAATCTCACATTTCTAATCTCACTTGCAAATTATGGATGGCAACGATCCAAATGCTTCCACGCTTCGGCATCAGATGGATGTTTCATATGATCATCCTCTTGCGAATGCTCGTAATGCCATCTCATATGAGATGTCGTGACTTCCGATGCATACAATCGTTGAAGTCGAGGAGAGATCGGTAAATAAAACATATGAGTATGTGGAATGAGAGTGCGTTTACCTTGTTTATATCTCGGATGGAAACATAATTTACAATTATGGAGACTCGAATCTCCATCACCCCAGAATATCATGCATTCGTTCGGGCAACAATCAATCTTCTCAACAGGCAACCCGAGACCCTCCACTAATTTTTTCGTGTCGTATAAACTTTCCGGGCAGCGTGTTGTTCGCAGGAGCGCAACGATGAAACCATTGTGCAATCGAATTAAAACCTCTCTCTGGAATATGATATGCTGATTTTATATTTAGAAGCTCCGTAGCTGCAGCCAGTTGACTAACATCACAACCCGGGTATAACGGCATACTTGCTGATTCGAGCATATGATACATTCGTTGCGCATCTGGATTCATTTCCTCCTCCTCTAGAATAGTTTGATTATCGTCTTGAGTAGGATTAAACGTACCTTCGTATATCATATGCTGCATTTGTCCATACTCTTGTTGTCTTTCATCACGATCTTCTTCTAAATTCAGTATAGCATTTGAGCTGCTTCCTTGGTACAACACGGCTTGCTCCAACGCCGCATTATATTGATCGTCAAATTCCCCTTGATAAATCCACTTGAAATAATTCTTCACAAACCCACGACTATACAGGTACTTCTTCACATCAAATGAAGAATATAACTTCTTATTTTTACATTGTCTACATTGACATCGTATCATTTTTTCATTACGATCAAAATCCTCCGTACTTTCACAAAACTCAACGAACTCTTCAACCCCTGCTACGAACTCATCGTTCAAATAGCCTTCTAAGAGACGAACATACATCCATTCACGTTTTTTTTTCCAGTAGAAAAAAAACATAAATAAATAACAAAATGTTTTTGATGATGAGTTCTTTGCATTCCTGAGGCATATATAAACTGTGAACTAACTACGAAATCGGTCGTTACTATCTAAAATAACGATCGATTTAGTCGTTCCAATAGCGGGAAACATTCCCTCTATAACGTGGGGAGACGCAATATGTCGTCCTTTTGCGCGGCAATGTTTCGCGCCATCGTATACGACACACTGCATCGTTCCCTATTAGCGTGGGAATTTTTTACGCCAATTTTAGCGACGCCAACCATCGTTACATCCAAATTATTTTTTCTGTTAAATATATCCAATTAATTAGGCGACAGAATGCATCGCTGAAAGTCAACTCTTCACACGGACGACGCGTTCCGTCGTTACATTGGGACGCATTCGCTTTTCATCGCTAGAGCTCCGTTGCTATTACGACAGTTTCTTGTAGTGTTAAAAGTGTACAGAGTATTTATTAAAAATACATATAAATACTTTTAAAAGTTATGTCAAATGGAAACTAGCTTCACAATAAATTGGTAGGATAAGATTTTTGTAAATTCACAAACCACACATATATTTAAATTGGATTTTAAAATATAAATATATCAATTTGTATTTAAGAAATGTTTGAAAGGTATAATTTACGATTATTTTTAAAATTAAAATATTAAAAGGTTGAGAGAAAGAGATAAATATGAGGAACACAACATCAAGTTTGATATGAATCAATAACATTGCAACAATTCAATGATCACTTAATCATGACAAACAGTGATCAGATGAAAGTTTTTATTTTGCTATTATGTTCATCTCTATCTATTTCTCTTGTCTCTCCTATATGTTTTAGTTTCTGCCACTTTTATTGTATATTTAGCTATTCCATGGCTTCTATTTTATAGGAGAGAAAATTGTGAGTGAGCTTTAAATGGGAGTTTTGTGCTAATGAATTTATTCAATATTCAAACCTTTTAGGGGGCGTTTGGAGTGCGGGAATCGGAATTGAATGTCTGGGAATTAGATGTCTGGGAATAAGTAGTATGGAATAAAATGGATGGGGAATTTGATGCCTGTGTTTGAAGTGTGCTGGAATGAGATTCAAATGCATGGGAATATGATGTCAATGTTTGGAGTGTGCTGGAATAGGATTTAAATGTCTGGGAATATGATTGTTGTGTTTGGTTGGAACTTGGAAGGAATATGATTTGTATAATATGATTTGATTTTTTTTATTTAATTATTATCTAAAATTTAATAAGAAAAAGGTTGAAAATTTAATTAATGATATTAAATTTTATTAAATTAAAAGATTATCAACTATATTTTAATTTATATGTTTTAATTTAATTTTATTTTAAGTAGAACTTTTTACATCTTAAATCAATTTTGGAACCTTAATTATAGCCATATCATGAGTTTTAAATAAATTACAATTTTGGACTTTATAGGTCGTAGCAGGTGGCTTTCTACATTTCTATGACTAATTTACCCCTAGTTGTAACTGTTTTGTTTTTATTTACATATTTGTTGCCGCTTTTTATTAGTTTCCCTATTTTTTTTTAATTAATGAAATTTTAAATTACGTTTTCAAATTTAAGATTTGATTCTTATCTTTTTGCCGCTTATAGTTAGTTTCCTTTTTCTTTTTGTTTTTTTAATTAATGCAATCATAAATAACGTTTTTCAAATTATAGATATGATTCCCTAATTCCCTAAATCACGTTTTATCCATGATTATCATTTATATCTTTTACGTGATTTTGTGATCTCAATTCTGTTTTCTTAATCATTCAATCTTGGCACATCTTTCTGAATCATTCAGTCTTGGCATCGCATTATTCTTCGTTTTTAATCGGTTTTACACTGTGGAAGCATTGATTTGTACATACCCTGCTAGCGTGCACCCCATCAGTAATAGAATGCAGTGGAGATGTCCAGTTGCTATTTCTTGTATTTGAATTCTCCCTCCTGATGTTAGACGTCCAATAGTAAGACCTAGAACCAAGCGTATCCTTTCTGGTATTGAATCATTATATGCTCGTAAGAACAAATGTTCACGTTGTGGAGGGAAGGGTCACAATCTAAAAACATGTCGTGATGCCATTCCGAGTCTGGATTGTCCATCTTTAGCTTGAATTCATTTAATTGTTTACTCTGTTTGGTCACGAAGACCTTGTTCCAGTGTGCTTTCTGATTTGTTGTTGTGTTTGAAGAGTTCTTTGTATTTCATGTTTCAGTTTTTTTTACATTTTTTATCAGAAGTTTTTAAAATGTTTTGAGTATAAACATTTGTTTAACTTTTTTTATTGGATATGTATTCCGTTTTTAGGATTCTGTTTTTAAGATGCATTGTTTTTTTTTAATTACTGTTATAATGTTATTTATTATTTATTTTTTTTGAAATCGAAGTACAGAAAGAGAAAAACAAAACAAAACCCAAAAAGGGCCTACATCCCTTCACGAAACGACTAGATCCACCAAGGGAAAATTCCTACCCAAATGACGAAGATATCAAAGCTTGAAGCTTTTGATGCAATGGAGTGTACCAATTTATTTCCAGATCTTTGAGTATGATGAAAATCATGAATGTTCTGTCGACGAACACAACTCAGAAAAACGATTCGTCAAAGGGTATTAAAACAAAATGTTTATTAAATATATACATTACTAAACATTTAGCCGTGTACTATTAAATTTTATGATAATTTTTTCATATGTTTAATATTATATAAATATTGCTTTATTGATCGTAAATTTATTACGTTTAAAATATTTATTATATATAAACTGTGCTAAACATTTGCAAATGTAGATATTTATTTTAATTAAACATTGATCAACATTTAAATACTTTATTTCCATTTAACATACTATTGTTTATAAGTGTTTTATAAATGAACCTCTTTATAAATATTTCTAAACGTTTTCCATTAGCATTCATTTAATTTCAGAAAGATCAATATAAAATGTCGTACAAATGTAATAATGAACATAAACTAAAAGCAACAGTTATTCTTCCTTAAAAGTATTCGAACTCCATCGACAAATATAATCACTAAATAGTGTTTAATAAAAAATTAGTTCACTGCTATAAACCATAATTTCCAAACATCAGTAAAAGTATTTCAAATCAATAACAGATCCCAAATTGTGTTGTTCAACCAAATGATAATCACTTTTTCTTTGACTTTTTCTGACTCAACAAATGGAAGTGAGGTTGAGAATCTTCTAGTTGTGAGTTATCTTTGTTAGTCTGTTTTTCTCCCGATCCAAATTCTTCGATATAGGGGGCAGAAGTGGCTTGACTGGCTTTTCAAATCCTTGATGATTTTGCCTTTATGGGTTGAAGCTGCATTTTTAAGGTTTTTCGTAAAATTAATTAATAATGAATTCACACCAGCATGAAAGTACAAAATGAATTTAGCAATATATATTACCTTCACAACTCTATCCCTCTGCTTTCTTGGTTTATTTCCAATCTCTTGCTCATTAATTTCATTCTGTGCCATATCTTCTTTTTTGCTTGCAATTTTCATTCTTGCTAGGCTTCTTAATGTCAATATTCATCTGTTTAATTTTCTGGTTAGTCAGTGTATGTGATTGGTAGGCATATTTACGAACAATATACTATATGATGCTATATATGTTTATATAAATTACCTTATTCTCATTGTTTTGAATTTCCACATCTTCTTGTTGCTGCATAGCTGGCTCTATGTTCTGTTCCATAACAACATCATCATGTTTTTCACCATGTTGTGGTTGAACATCATAATTTAATCTTTCTAGACATTAATAATGAACTAGATTGCATGTTTAACAATTGCATACCTTATGCTCACCAATCTTCCTCTTTTCTTTCTTATTTTTGTCCTATGTTTTCCCCTGTATTTTTAAAAATCATAATTTCATTGTTATATTAAAGATCATCAGTTTTGGAGCAAAATCATGTATAATGTCACAAATCTATTTACCATAAAGTAGTCAGCAGTACCAGATTCATTTTTTTCATGTTCATTGTTATATTAAATATTATCACTGACCTCAATTTCTATTTCTTCTTGTTCTTCATCATCGTTGTCTATTTCGTTGTCACTATCATCTATTATCTGTTCTTCCACATTTTTAACTCTGTCTTCTTTACCTTCCATTTCCAAGTCTTCATCATTCCTCAGATTGTGCACTTGTCCCATTATGATTTTTCGCTATAACATAAAATCGTAATTTCATTGTAAGTTTTACATCAAATTTGATGAAAATAATCAACGTTTTCAAATAAAAATCAACAAAAGCATACAAAATTTTCTGGAAACAGAAATCGTACCTTTTCTTCTTTTTTTCCAACTTCTATCTTTTGTTCAGCTCTTTTTTTTTTTCATTTTTCCTTCATGATTTTCTTCTCCCCTTTTGTCAATTAGCTCTGATCTATCTTCCAATGAAAACCTTCTCCAAGTTGTTCTTCCTCGTTTATCTTTCTATTACGTTCCTTTCTCCGTGGGTTTCTCAAAAATAGATTTGATTTCAAATTTCATAAATCAAAAGATAACTGAAAATATATCACATGATTGATTTAATCCCAAATCCCACAATTCCCGCTTCTTCCCATAATTACCATTTTTTTTAATTTGCACGGTTTCCAAATTACGACAAAGAAGGAATGTGTGTCAGGCGGGGCACTTACGTCTTTTGATTGGAGCATATGGTGGTGCATGTCTCTTTTTGTAATTTTTTTTGTTCTACAATTACAGATGTAATTACAACTAATGAAATGACTATAGATGAAATTACCCCTTTTAAGTATTACTTCATTAAATAATATAAAATAAAATTGACGAAACATATAAGCACTGATTTCTTACAATCATGTTTTATTATATAAAATATTTGATATTAATTGATAATAAAAAATAAATAGTTGTTGCCGGGTATTTTAAAACACGTCACATTTTATTGTTTTATTTCCTTTTTATCCTTCTCCCTTTTCTTTTAAAAATAAAATAATAAATTAGACCTCCGTTAAGATGAATGCTCAATTGAATTTCATAGAAACAAGATCCATTCATCAGAGGAAAATTGAATTTCATAAATACATGGTCATCTAAATGCAATGAGTTTGACATAGTATAATATTTTTTTCTATTCTTTGGTTGGCAAGAAATGCACAACACACTAAAATTAAATAGATTCTTTCTACATAAACAATTGAATTTTTAAAAAAAATGTTTATATACTCTTAACTTTCTCATTTTTCTTTTTGAGGTTTTTTAGTCGAAGTGAAATCTTCCTCTATCACTATTCACCTCAGAATAAAGGCATGTTAATGTTACTATTTGATCTAAATTCAAGTTTTTGTTATTCACACTTTATTGAAACGTGATTTGATTTATATAATATGATTTGATTTTTTAAATTTAATTATTATTTAAAATTTAATATAAAAAATTGAAAAATTAATTAATGTTATAAAATTTAATTAAATTATGATTATCAACTATGTTTTATTTATAAGTTTGTATTTTTTTTTTAAAAATTCCTTTTAAGTATTATTTATTTTAAGAATATATTTTTACTTAATTAAATTTTAAATATGTTTATATACTAATTTTATGAAGAAAAAAATTAACTCATACTAAATTCATAATATTTGATAATAAATAATAAGTTATTAATTAATTCACATACCATGAACAGATTTAACATATTTTTTTATTTAATATTAGAAAACAATAATATAAAATTAATTTATATTATGTATAATTACGGATTGACACACTCATATAAATTAATTACTATGTTATTTTTATTTGAGATATTAAAAAAAACAAACAAACCAGATAGAGAGAGAGAGAGAGAGAGAGAAAACGGGTGAAGTCAAGTCAAATGGAGATTTCTAAATATAAAAATAATCATAATAAAGTTGATAAAAATACACAAACATTCAAAATCATTGGGATTTGATCATTTGGATGTCAGCCAATAAAATAACCTTTCATTTCCATCGGCATATAATTCTCATGCCCAACAGTAATTCTTGTTATCCAAACGCTGGAATGGACTATAAAGCCCATTCCCATCACTCAAATCCGGCACTTCAAACGCCCCCTTAGGGTTTTTTAAGATAGGGTATATCTTGGGAATGTGTGTTTAAATGTGTAAGGAAGTTGCATGTGTTTGAATGTGTGAGAACGTAAGTTTTAAAAGGAGCAAACACACCCAATAGTTTTTTTTCTCTTAATTTTAAATATAGTAAAAAATTAGTTTTTTTTAAATAATATTTTTGTTATTAAAATAATAAATTTGTTTGTAAAATTATTTTTTATCTAGCATAATGGTGAATCTCATTATTATTATTATTATTCATGATGGTTATTGAGGTTCATAATTGGAAATTAAGTTTAGAGAGAGAAATTTGTCTTCCACTCTCGAATTTTCTTCATTCATTAGTAAAAGGTTATATTAGAATGATCAAAGGATCCTATTTGAACAATCAAACAATATGATAATGAATAAAGAATAGAAAATATAGAAATAGAGAAAGATTAGAAAGAAAGATGAAGAACAAATCTCACAAATAAAAAGAATCAAACTTGATTAACCTTGGTTGGAAATTGGAGTTTAGCTAGGCAAAGAAGTCATAGCTACTAAGGAAAAACCTTAGAAAAACGGCCTAGAACTATTTGGAAAAGAACTCCTCTAAAAAAACTAGGGTTTTTGCATTTAAAAAAAGTTAAAAACCTAAAAAGTGGGGCTAGCGCCGCAGAAATTTGGGCGCCGCGGCGCCAAACAAAATAACAAAAATAAATAAATAAGAAAGAATTCACGATTTCTGTGCTACGGCGACGAGAAATCTATGCTACAGCGTTGAGCTCTCTGGAATTCTGGCTTGGGATCAGGCTTTTCCTTGCGGCCGCGGCCATTAAAGGTTGGTGCCATGGCGCCGAAGTGTCAAGAAAACTCCAAAATGTCATTTTAAGTCATTTTTCATCCTCTCTTCTCCAATCTAGCACATAAACACAAATCAAAGATAATTATTTAGTTTTTAGGCTATTTAATCATCAAAGTATAAACAATAATCTCAAGTTTATGTGTTAAATTAATGACTTATCATCATTCATTAGGTAACTAAATTCTACGACAATTCTCTCTGGCACACTAGGTCTGCTTGCTCTGACTTTAGCATCAGAGGGCGTTTGGCCGGCACCACACCTGGTGCTTTCTTTATTTCTTGTGCAGGTACATATAGTGCTCGTCATCTACTCAGCACGCCACCTACGCAGCACCTCCAGTGCAGCGCACTACCTTCAACTAGTCCCATACTTTAAGTTCGTTGTGAAGGGAGTGATTTACTAAACTAGCGGAACTTGATTTAGTAAACTAATTAACATTTAATTACGGATCTATTAACATCATGCAATTTGTGATAAAAACATGTAGATTCATGTTTTAAATTTCGAAAATTAAAACATTTACTTACATTGAGTAAAATATGGAGAATTGGTTGGAGGTTTCTTTACAGCATCAAATCATCAGCAACACCGGATCTTTTACGATATATCCCGATCGATCAAACCAAACCCGATTGTGGGATGGAACTTAAGAAGAAAAAATATTTTTCTAATTCCTAATGGACTAGGGAAATCGGCACTAAGGGGGGAGGGAGAAGGAAGAGAGAATTCCAAATTTCGTAGGAATTTAATTGTATGATTTATCAATGACCCAAGCCTCCTATTTATAGGCTTATGGAAAAATTAATCTCATTAAAATATTCCATAGAGATAAATACAAAAAGGAAAAGGATATTATCTTTCCATTATCTTGGTATTTTCGAAAATACATAGATAAATAAGATATCATTTTCTTTTCTTTTTAATTTATCTTGGATAAATAAATCTTTGTAATTATTTTAGGATATAATTCAAGCAATTATCTCTCCCAAAATTACATCATGTGGCCGATTTTTACATATAAAATAATTAATAAATACAATTTATTTAAATAACTATTTTAGGCCAATTTCAATTGGGTTCATTAAT
The DNA here is from genome assembly GCA_028015215.1 of Gynostemma pentaphyllum. Lineage (NCBI taxonomy): Eukaryota > Viridiplantae > Streptophyta > Magnoliopsida > Cucurbitales > Cucurbitaceae > Gynostemma > Gynostemma pentaphyllum. The sequence goes on along the minus strand of CM051346.1, from coordinate 18,106,495 downwards.
CCAATTGGGCTTGAAACTCTCTCTTAAATTAATAAGTCCAACTTAACTAATTTATTAATTAATTACCATTTAAATAAAATTATTTATTTCAATAATTAATAATATTAATATTTTCTCCCGACTAAATATTATCAAATTATATTTAATTATTAATTTCCATTTAAATAATTTTCATTATTTAAATAATTAATAATAAATATTTTAATTATTAATTTCCATTAAATAAACTCATTATTTAATTAATAATTTTATTGATAATATTTTATTATTAATTAATTAATTTTAACTATTAATTTCCGTTCAAATAAAATTAATTATTTAAACAATTAATAATTGTCAATTAATTTCAAATTATTAATTACCATTTAAATATACTCAATATTTAAATAATTAATAATATTTTATTATTAATTTCCTGTTTAAATATACTCATTATTTAAACAATTAATAATGTTTATATTAATTACCGTTTGAATATACTCGATATTTAAACAATTAATATTGCTTATTTAAGTAATTCACTTTACTTAAAATTTCTATTTCTTCTACTTGATTTCGCGACTACCATATTTGGGCTAGCATAGGGACCCGATGGACCTATAGATCATGGGCTTAATAATTAGTCAATTAAGTGATTAACTCATAATCAGTTAATTATTTATTATCTAACTATGAATAATTTCACCTATAGATTCATAGCAGAACTCCCCTCACTATAGATGAGTTATGTCCATTTAGTTTATCTTTATTTATATCTGGATATATCCTTCACGTGGAACCCTCATAATTACAGGTGGATAAATTGACCGTTTTGCCCTTGTAATTACCGCTTTATCCCCGTGTTCCCACTGATTCTCCCATGAACATTATCTTTAGTCGAACTAGAGATAATATACTTCTGTGATCAATAGAAGTCGTGGTGCCACTTCTTCATGTCTCGAATCAGTACATCAAGGGAGTTTCCTAAAGTTCCTAAAATATTTAGGTATCGCACTGATACCGTTAATTTATAGGAAAGTTATCTCCATCTCGTGAAAATACGTTCCCAACTACTTGTCTAGTTATGTTCCCAAAGCAGGAGTGTATTGAGCATTCTTTCAGATCGCTCTCAACCACGTGAATCAAAGAATATAACTCCACAAATAGGAGTCCAAATTTCGCTCAAGATTGAGATCTATCACTGTAACGTCCCGTTATTTTGTGATAAAAAAAAAACTTCTATTTATTTTATTTTTATTTGAGTAATTAAAATTCATTTATTTATTATTAAATTAGAATTTAGTAATTTATTTCATTTTATTTCATTTTAATGGCTTTATTTATTTAAATACGTTTTAATGGTGTTAATAATTATTAACGGGCCAATTAATAATTATTAATTACCATTGGGATAGTTTGAGATGTTCGGGATTCGTTTTAAGCCAAAAGTCACAAAAGGGCAAAGTTGTAATTACCCAATTTGCAAAATATCTAAAAACACTATTTGAGCTTCTTCTTTAAATGAGATGTTGACTTCAAATTTGACCAAGTTTGCTCATTCTTTCCCCTCCCCACCCGTGAGCTCCAAAGAGAAGAAAAGAAAATTTTGATTTTGTTCGTTTCTTGTCGGATCGGCTCAATCTTGGATATTTCGGAAAGCCCTCGGGTCAAGGATCATTTTCCACCTAACCATCGTCCGTTTCTCTCGTGTTTTACGGAGATCTCGGTAAGTTTCTCTTGAAACCCTAAGCTCCAAATAGTGTTTTCATGGAGTTTTCATTGTTTTCTTTCGATTTCTTGCCGTGAAACTCGGTGTTTGTCAATTCGGGAGTAGTTTTACGTGTTTTTGGAAACTATCCCATAACCCTAAAACCGGAGTTTCAATGAAACCCTTTCCGTTTGAAATTTACCCTTTTGGGTTTGATTTTGGGTTAGAAATTAATGAATGAATGTTTATTTAAATTCAATTCGGGAAAGGGATTAATGTTCAAAAACACTATTCATCGATACCCATTGAAATCGGGATTATCGAATTTGATTAAAACCAACTCAAAACGTATTTGAATTGCCAAAAAGCCGAAAAACCAAACCCGAGACTCGTTTTTTGATGATAGGGCCGTGGGCCTCTTTGTGGGTTTTATTGGGTTTTCGTTGCTCTGTATGTTTAGTAGTTGTTTGAACGATAGTTGGTTTCGTTATTGATTGTTACGATATAATTCGTTTGTAGGTGTTTTCGAACCGCGTGGTTGATTGCTCTTTCCGGTGTTTAGGAGCAAAGTCTTCACTTTTATTAAGGTGAGAATGATTAGTATGTAAAGTAATTATAGAAAGCAAATGAGTGTATTGGTTTGAAGAGTTTGAAACTAAGATTAGAATCCGAATCTAAGATTAGAGGGTTATGAGTTAGTGCCCTTAGGATTAGAAGTTAATCCTTCAAGTGAGAACTTAGAAGTTCTCGAGAAAGACTTGAATCTTAGAAGATTCTAAGTTAGATTCGATACGAAACTAAGGTTGGATCATTGGAAGTTAAGAATCCAACTTGTAATTAGAACGATTAATAGAACCTCGATTTATTGAAAGTTTAGAATCCTGGAAGGTATAGTTAATCGTTTAAGTAATGATTGTACTTTTATTATTGATATTGGAGTTCGATCGACATATCGTTCATCCGAGGTTACAATCTATTCCTTTCTTTTTACTTAATGTTATTTACTTTATGTATTTTACTTTATGTTTATTTCGATTACTTTATTATTCGCACTCTATTTTATTTACTTTGTAAGTATGTGCGAGCATATCATTGCATCTCGCACCATGACATATTGCACCATGACATCTCGCATAAAAGAAGTACGAATGTTGGAGCCTACGGGTATTATCCGCATTTCCTTCCTGAGAAAAAGAATGAAAATGAGAAATAATGAAGTCTGAATGTTGGAGCCTACGGGTATTATCCGCATTTCCTTCCGAGAAAAAGAATGAAAATGAGAAAGAAAAGAAGTACGAATGTTGGACCCTTCGGGGATTGTCCGCATTTCCTTCTTCATGCATTCCATGCATATGGTTGATGAAAATATATATATATATCTTGGATAGAGGATCGAGATAATTTACCGTTATGAAAGGTTATTTACTTTTCCTGTTTATGTCATAACAAGAATTTGGATGAGATTAAGACTACGAGAGTTAGTAGTATTATCCTTTAGAGAATGTAAAAATGATTTCACCTAGAGTTTGGATGACTTTAGGAGTGTATTGTGTCGATTATTTGGACACAAATCGAAATGCGAGTTTGAGGTCTATCTTTACTTTTTATACTTATTATTCTCACTGGGCTTAGTTTGTTAGCTCATGATATTACAACCAATTTCAGGTAATGCCTTGGCTAGAGGTTGAGGAGGAGGAGGTGGTCCGCGTGATCGAGGGATGCGACCTCGAGATGGACTAATGGTTTATGTAAAGTTTATGTCTTATGTGATAAACTTTAAGGAATTGTATTTTGTATTTGGCTCCTAAGAGCCTAATGTTGATGTTTTATGATATTATATATTTGAACTCCTGATTTGGACTTAAAGTCCATGAGATTTTGTTAGATTTGAAAATTAGGATGTAAACAGGTTTCCGGCATGCCAATTTTCAAACAAAACCACGCCAATTTTTCATAAATTAAAAGACTTCCGCTGTTTTCTCTGATTTTAAATTATTTAAAAGTGACGGGTCGACACAATCACGGTTGATAAACTTAGTTTGATATTCGATCATTTTTCGCATACGGTACTAGTGATAATTTTGATCGAACATCGTGATCCTGTCTTATACAATCAACATTGTATATGATACTTCCATTTCATGTCACCCACATGAATGATCAGAATTAGATCATTTGTCTGTAAACAAAATGTGAAGATATCAACAGTGTTACCAGTATAAGGTTCCCAAATGTTATTCATTTACTGTAGACACTTTTAAGTTATTCATCTCAACTTTAATCCTCTTGTATGACTCACATACTAAATCGTGATTTCATAAGAGTGACTTAGGGTTTTACTATTTGAATGTTTGATATTTATATATTTCCATATATTCCCTATTTTGTCAATTGAATCAATATAGATAATAGAAAGAACTTTGTTTATTTGTTTACTTTATTCGAAATAAATTATCTTTATTAAATAATTATAAGTTCTAGGACACAATTCATAATATGTTGCATATGTGAAGTTCTCCATTTTTACGCAACCACATATATATTTGCAAATACATTTTAAAAAAACCAGTTCACCAATGCAAAAAATTACGAGAAAATTATTATTGTTATCAAAACAAACTTTCACTCTATTTTATTTTACAAAATAAACATTTTTAGGGAGAATATTTTTTTACATTGAGTTTTGAGCATCATGTTTATTTAGTCTCTGAATTTTCATTTTATCTATTTGGTCCCAATTATTGGAAATAGTTTTAAAATGGTCTCTGATGTAACAGAACTATTAAATAATTTGATAGAATGTTGATTGAGTTATTCTTTTTTTTATTAATTTTATAATAATTACTAATTGATGTGACATAAATATTATAATTAACCGATATTACTAATTGAAGTGGCTAAATTAACCTAAATATTCCACAGTCAATGTACTTGTTAAGTAAAAAATTAATAAAAAAAATTACATGTTCAACATTCTGTTAAGTCATTTAATAGTTCTCTTAAGTCAGGGACTATTTAAGCATATTTTCAATGTCTTGGAGACTAAATAGACATAAAATAAAAACTTAAGAACCAATTAAACATGAGACTTAAATTTCATGGACTTTAAAGATATTTTACCTTTTTTTAATATACTCACCTATGAGGTGTTTGGGAAATGGAACCATGAGTTTTTTGAAGTTTGGAAAAGTGAAATATGAGTTTGTGATACCTACGTTAGTTTGTGATGTATGTGTTTAGATTTATAAGAATTATTGATAATGAATATTAAAAATTGTTGTTGCGTAAAAATGGAGAGCTTCCACGTAGGCAACGAACTTAATGTATGAGACGAGTCGGAGGTTGTACGCTGCTTCGATGGTGTGCTACGTAGGTATCTGCACAGGAAAGGAAAAGAACATCGGTGTGGTGCCGGCCTAACACCCTTTGATGCTTAAGTTAGTGCAAGCAAAGCTAGTGTGCCAGAGAGAATTGTAGTAGAAATTAGTTACCTAATGAATGAATTTCTTCTCCTATTTATAGGAGAGTAGGTTGATGACATCACCGTGCCACGTGTCGCGTCGGGATTGGGCCATGTGTTACTTCTCAATTACGTGTCGCTTGCAGGTTGTGCCACGTTCCAAGTGGATGCTCGTATTCAATCTTAAGTATGTAGGTCTGGGTCGGAGACTACGTAGCTAGGTCTTTTCAGGTCCGTGGACTTTATGACTAGGTACTGCGGTCAAACTAGGTGCGTAGGCCTTTTTGTCAAGTTGTGAAATTCCACGTGTAATCCAATTTCACCCCACAACAAAAACTATAAACAAATTATAATGAGATGTCAAATTTAATAGTAAATTAAAAAAATGATGTAAAATGTTATGGATAAGAAAGGTGTGAATTAAATATAGAATGGATTTTTCCCCAAACCTAGCACCGTCTAAACGTAAACGCATGGGGCTCCAAAATTATGGCGAAAGGTGACAGAACAGTACCTTTGTGGTGGGGTAAGTTATGGAAAATTATTTGGAAACTGACATAAATAATAATCATAAGGACAAAAAAGTTTAAAATAAGATTGGAGGTTAATAAATCTTAATTGACAATTTTGGAGGTCAATGAAGCCAAATTCCCAAACTTTCTCTATAAGATTTATTTTCTTCTCTATCTTTTGAGATTTGGGATCACACAAAATTTTCATTTTGTCTCCTTTATCCCTTCAAATATTAGATCACATTTCTCAAGTATCACCCCAAAATTGAGTTTGTGACTATTGATATTTCTCTCCCAATCTCTGTTTAAATGAGTAATTTGACAATAAACTAGAAGAATTTTTTTTTTAAACCTGAGTTTTTATTGTTTAAATATGATTTCTTTTGTAGATAAGATATTTGTTGCTTTTCATCGTAATTTTTGTTGAATTAATCCATAAGTCATACATTGTATTATTCATTGTTGAGTATTAATTAAATGAAAATTATTTAATCAAATGCACGTATATCTTTTTTTAATGATGTGGTGATAATTTTATGTTCAATAGTTATAAATTGTTTAATTTATTTTTTATCAGCTTAGAAAGAGGGTCGAGTTTTTTGTTTATTAAATAGATAAATTTTAAACATTATAAATAGTAATAACTATTTGGTTGAGTGTTTAGTGAAATTTAAAATATAATTTTTTTGATTAATAGCTTTATAATTTTATGTTTAAGAGTTTAATTATTGGTTTAAATTTATTATCTCATAATTTTTTTATTAAATTATTTTTAACTGTTACGTAAAATTGGTTAAATAATTTTATGAACGACAACATTATTAATTTTTATCGTAATTCTTATTATTAGATTACTAAAAAATATTTGAATGAAAAAATTAATTATAATGATTTGAGAAACAAATCAATATATATTGTTTTTTTTTTAATGACAATAAGATATTATTTTGAAAATTTCCTATATTGTGAAGAGATATATACTTTTATAATTAATATAATTTTATATATATATATATAAAAGTTAGGTTCATTTTATAATTTTTTATAGGAACAAGTCAAAACCTAAAAATCTAACAAAATGGACTTAATTAATTATATTATTAAAAAGGTTACTTTTTGAAAAGGAAAAAAAAGTTTACATTTTATAAATTGTAATATATAAAAACAGGTGTTAAATTTTATACGAAGTTCTCCTTATATAGATTTTTGCCCCTCTAAAAAAAATTTCCTGGCCTCGCCATTGCTGGCGGGGTAAGTAATGGATACTTTTTTGGAAATTGACATAAATAATAATTGTACTATTTTTAAATTACATTTTTTTTTTAATTTCAAATTATGGAATGATAATAAAAAATTAGAATATTGATATTTTAAAGTATAAACTATACTCAAATTGATAACAATTATACTTTCATTATTGGGAATAGTCATAGTAGCCTATTTATGATTAGATAAAACGTAAGTTCATCTAAATATGTACCTAAAGAAGCATTCCTCCAATAAAATTATGTATACTTTGGTGTATCTTGAAATGCACTCACCCCAAATTTTGTAATTTATAAATAGATTAAAATTTATATCAGACTTTTACACATTTATATTGTTTCAAATCATACTCTTAAATTACTACGAAATACCCTTACATTTTTAAGTTGTTGGAAACCATACACATGTTTACTACATTTTATTATTAAAATAATGTAAGATTTTAACTAATAATTGAATTAAAATCTAAATCATATATTTAAATATCTCATTTCATGCATATCAAATACTAATCTTCTAATTCTTAAGTATGTATGTAAATCCCATGTATATTTGTTTTTCATTTTCACATATCCCTAATGCCCCTACATATATAAAAGACAAATGATTTTTTCTTTCTACGAACAGGTATTCCCCGAAAACAACTCATGTTTTGGTATAACCTTTTAACCGCAAAATTCAGGATCTACAAGAACAAATTTGATTTATTTTTAAAAACGATGCTTCAATAGGTCATATTGGATATGGTAAGAAAAGGAAAATTATTTGAAAGAAAGCACTGCAATAAATAATAATTGCACACTCTCCTTTTCAAATTACATTTTTTTTCAATTTTAATTTATGAAATGATCAAGAAATTACAACATACAATGAAAAGAAACATACTATACTTGAGATGTGTCGCTACCGTCCTAAACGACGAGGTGATTAAAAGCAAGAGTCGACATCAATCATTGGGTTTCAATAGGGTGTGATTGTTCACCCGATTTTAAAAGACGTTTTACAAGTAAACAAGTAAAAATGGGTTCGGGAGTTTATTCATGTTTAGGGAAGGTATTAGCACCCTAATCATTCGTTTTTTTTTTTAAAAACGATCACTGTTTTGGTTATCATGTCTTTAAAGCCTCTTAAAACATAGTGTTATTTTTATCATTTTTAAATGTCTCACGTTTATTTAATCAATATCACTAATCAATTTAAAGATATTGTTAAATAATTGTGAGTGGCATGAAGCCATTAGAAAAATAGTTTATGTGGTTTGTTTTGGAATGTCTCATGTTATTTTGATCATATCATTAATCATTATAATGATATCATTAAATTACTATGAGTGGCATTACGCCATTAGAAAATATTTTTTGTGAAAATCAATGAGAAAATTATCAAACCATAAAACTTTCCATTTAATGAAATTTGAGATCAAAGTATTCTTGTACTCCCAAATTTTCAAATTATAGCGAGTTCTTTGGAATGAAAGTTTTGAAGCAAAGTCCTTTAATTTGATTTATGTCACTCCATAAAACCTTTTGATTCATGAAATTTGGGATCAAAGTATTCTTGTACTCCCAAATTTTAAATTGTGGGAAGTTTTTTTGGGATGAAAAAACTTTGAAGAAATCATTTAAATTGGTTCTAAAAATCATGCCATAAAATTTCTTAACTCATGAAATTTAGGATCAAAGTATTCTTATACTCCCAAATTTCAATTCCTAAGAAGTTTTTTTGAACGTGAAAATTTTGAAAAGGTTATTTCAACTTGATTTTAAAATCATACCATTCAACTTCTTAATTCGTGAAATTTGGGATCAAAGTATTCTTGTACTCCCAAATTTCAATTCATAGGAAAACTTTTTAGGATGAAAAAGGTTTTGAAAAAATTATTTCAAATTGGTTTTAAAATCATACCATAAAATTTCTTAATTCATAAACTTTGGGATCAAAGTATTCTTGTACTAGTAGAATTTTTTTGGTATGAGTTTTTTTAAGAAAAAAAAGAAAAAAATTATTTGAAAAAATAGTTTTTAACATTAATTAAAAACGAAACAATAAACTTGACAAATAATGAATGTTAATTAGTGTAAGATAAGGAAATAAATCATAACTATAAATATGACATACAAAATTATGAAAATCGAATAAAACTATCACCCTCAAAATATTCATATCTTTAGTTGAAAAAAAAAAACAAACAAATTTTCATGAAGAAAAAAAAGTACCTCATTCTCGTTTTACAACAAAAAAATTGTGCAGAATTTTAAACTAACTTTGAAAAATCATATATTTTTTATACTAAACGAAATGAAGTGATTTTTGTTTCTAAATTTTACTTTATGAGTCTAGTTTCAAATAAAAATAGTCATAAATAATTAGACATAACAAATAAGTACAAAAGCATCATAAAATAGAACATGCCCAGAAAATCTCATAGACTATAAATTCATTTGGACAATAAACTTCAAAAAATCATAACTTTCAAACCACATATCGAAATTAGTTGATTCTGTTTCCTATGTGTTCATATTCGAGTCTATTTTCATGAAAAAATTATCACATAAATCAAATAAATATATATAAATCTCAGAATGAATTTGAACACAAAAGGCTCATCCTAAAAAAACAGTTTTTGAAAAATGACACTTATTTTATTTGAAGATGGAAATAACTCAACACCAATCATATAGCTAGAGAAATAAATAAGCATACTCATGTAAAATTGAAAAATTGCATGACATCTTTATTACCTCTTGAACTCCCTTTGTGTGTGAAAATGAGAGAATAGAGTTTTGAGATTTGATTTTTATGAATTGTATAAAATTGGATGATAGGAGAATGGTGGAAGAGATAGAAGTTTTTGAAAACTTAAGGTTCTTTTGTGAATGGTGATTAAGTTATGGATTGGTAAAAATGATGGAGAGTTTTTTTTAGGTGAGAGATTGGGTGAGTGGTTTTTTCTTCTTGGAGAGAGAGTAAGTGGTGGTATTAAAAGGAATTTATACATTTAGAGAGAAAGGGAGGGGATTGATAAAATAGGAGATTAGAAGAGGTTTTTGTGGGGAGTTGTTGAGTGGTTGGGTACATTTTTTTAGAGAATAAAAAAAAAAGCATACGAGGAGATTAATAGGGGAAGTTGTTGGGTGGTTGGGTATATTCTTTTAGAGAATAAAAAAAAGGAGCATATTGAGGAGATTAATAAGGGAAGTTGTGATTTTATTATTATGGCAACACTTTTTTTTTTTTTTACTCTTTTCCATTATTATCTAGTAAATAAATAAAACATATTTTTAATGCTTTTGGATTAAGATAATTATAAAAGATATGCTCATCTAAAATGATTAGGATAAAAATTAATTAATTAGTCAATTGGTCAATTTTATTTCTATTTTTATTATTTTTTTTAATGAAAGGAAAATTTTAATTTTTAAATGATACCGGACAAAATTAGGGGTCTGCAAGATGGGTTATTTTTAAAATAATTGTACTTTATAACACATATTAGTAAAATATTTATATTTGAAATATTTCAGGAAATCATAATATTATGCTGATGTGGCGCAAAAATGGCATTCTTCTCGTCCATTTGTTCTTCGCCACATCAGGACACTACCACAGTTTTCTAAAATGTTTCAAACGTAAAACGTTTTTCTAATTTGTTTTAAAAACTATAACGATTTGAAAATATAATCGAAAAGTTAATATTATGATTATATTAAATATTATTCATACAAACAAAAATTAATTTTTTATAAGTTTGCCCATGAAATTCATCCTTTCATTGACATGGATAGTGGTGAAAATCAGTTCAATTCTCATATTACGTGAAATTGAATCGAATTGAATCATTTAGTTCGATTAAATTGAATATGAAGGTCATCAATTTGAGACCTCAATATTAATCTTTTTTTTATATATATTATTAGTCATTCTTTATCTATTAATTTCGTGATTTATACATATTTGTACTCTTAATTATGAAATGTATTAATTAAGAGTACAAATATGTTGAACTATCAAATGTATTAATTATGAAATTAATATTTTTATTCTCATAACTCTTATAATTATAAACTATTTTAAAATATAAAAAACATTATTAAAAATGTGTTGAACTATCAAATCGAATCATTAGATAATACTTAAAATAATTGTAATTTTTAAACATATTAAAAAAAACGTTGTATATTTGAAATATTTTAGGAAATCATAGTATTGATGTGACAATCATATGGCCTGACCCAATCCTTTTCTTTTTCGCCACATCAACATACTATCATGTTTTCCTAAAATGTATCAAATATACAATGTTTTACTAAAATGTTTTAAAAACTATAGTTATTTTAAAAATAACCCCTCAAATTGATAACGATTATGGGTATTTATGAGAGATTAAGATATAGAAGACTAGAATATATAAGTGTGTTATAATTAGATGTCAAATCTAATAATAAATTTGAAAAAACGATGTCAAATGCTATGGATAAAAAAGGTGTAAATTAAATATAGAATGGATTTTTCCCAAACCTAACACACCCTCTAAACCTAAGGGGCATTTGCCAATCTAGCAAAATTTCAAGTAATATTTGTAAAAATAAAAGCTCAAAAAAATATTTGAAAATATAGCAAATTTTAATCCGGTTTATCAATGATAAACATTGAATTACTTTTTTTTTACACTATGTTTATAACTGATAAACACATAAATCAGTGTTTATCATTGATGAACATGATAAAAATTGTTATATTTTTAAATAATTTTTTGAGTTGATATTTTTATAAATATTGCATAAAAATTTACCACCAAATGAAATTTCCCGAATCGTAAAGGCAATTAGGCTCCAAAATTATTGCGAATGTGACAGAACAGTACTTTTGTCGTCGTCAAGGGATCCGTCCCAATATCACATGCTATAATAAGTTGATATGTGGTGGGGTAACTTATGGACAATTATTTGGAACAGGCCGTAAGCGACATAACCGACATAAATAATAATTGTACTCTTTTTAAATTACATTTTTTTTAAATTTCAAATTATGGAATTGTAAAAAAATTACAATATTGATATTTTAAAGTATAAAGTGTAGTGGATGAATTTCGCTACAGTCAATCACGTATGAATTGCGTGCGTCTTGCCTCTTTGACCCTGTTCGTCTAAGAATCAAGAACAAGAAAACATCAGTGTGGTGCCTGCCAAATCGTCTCCGACGATCAAGTTAGTACTTGAAAACAGAAAAATATGAATATTGTAGAGTAGAATGATCAAGAATGCATTACCGTTCTAGGGTTTGTAGAACACTTTATATAATAGAATTCATGGATTCAATTTAGTATACTCCCTTGATATTAAGAAGATAATATATTTTTCGAATAATCTCTTTATCCCATGATCTTAGGAGAAGATATATTCGTCTGATCAGATAAGACAACTTTGGGCGTGTTCCTCGGCCAAGTAAACCACTTTCGATCATCCGAGCTGATTGGAAGCATTCCGGACTTCACGCCTAGTCCGTGCTCAAAGCATTCCGGATACTAAGTCATGGATGGGCCTGTTGTATTCCCTTTCTATTTGGACCAGGCCCATCAAGATTTAGGGTTTTGATATTGGGTCTGATTCATGGTGAATTTTACCTCTACATAAACTATGCTCAAATTGATAATTATATTTTTAGTATCGGGAATAGTCAGATTAGCCTATTTATGAATGGATAAAACTAAGTTCATCTAAAAATGGGAGTTTTGTTCTCTTTTCCAGTGATCTTGGACTCACTTTTCGGTTGGTACGGTAGAGATTCTAATTCCGGTGAGGTAACGTTTGGTTTTACTTTTTCGGTGATTTTCTATGTGTTTAAATTTGATAGCTTGTCTAATAAAAAAAAATCACCCCTTAAAAAACGGGGGCGGTCCTGACACTGTAAGAGTAGTACGACCGCCTCGGGCCCCCTAATTTTAGAAAAACAAAATTCAATTGTTTTTTTTTTCATTCAGTTTGTAATATTTATGCTTAGAACAAAATAGGCCAAGCTCATTAGGGCTTTACTTGAATCAAATGATTTGTTTTATTTTTATAAAAAAATAAAAATAAAGTACAATGTCCGTGGCGGAACTTAAACAAAGGGTATAAGAAATTTATGTAATTTAGAGTATTAAAATCATCTTTTTTTTCTGTGGGGTGGTGGAAAAGAAAAGATGCAATTTATTATTATCAGCTATGTATACTCAATCTAATCTCAATTTTCTTTGTTTATTTTTATCATTTGATTTTTTAAAACAATCATAATTTTAAAATAAGTTCATGTTAAATATCAATTGTTCTTGATTTTATTGGTTTCTCATTACATAAATAAAAATAAATTAACTATAATAGTTAAATTTTATTACGGATTGTGACGACCCGTGTTCCCGGTAAGTATTTTTTTTTTTTTAGTAAGTTTAAATATTATGGGAATTTTGGAAGGAAGAGGTGTTTATTAATTTTAATTCTTTTTCAGGAATTAAATAAATAAACAGTCATCTTTTATCTTTTTTTTTAAAAAAAAAGAGCTTACGTGAAAGGCAAAGAGAGGAAAAGGAAAAGAAAGGGAGAAAAGAAAAGAGACCCTCAATTGAACGTGAACGTGCAGAGAAAGAGAAAAAGGTAGGTTACAATTCTTTTCTCTTCTTCTTTCTCTTTAGTGGATTCTTCTTTGGGTGATCGATTTATGAGTTTATCTTGAGATTTTGGGTGATTTTAGGTCATCTTATGGTTAGGAAAGAATCAATTTCCAGAAATTCAAATTTCCAAGTTAAGCCTCATAAAAAGTCGGTTTTGGGTAGAAACGATAGTTCTAAGCTAGAAACCGGACTTAGGCTTTTCAAGCATTCTGGTAGTGATGCTTGTAGTTAAATCATATTGTTTAGGTGCCTTAAACAATATGGTTGGAGGTTCGCATTAAGTAGGGCCTTACTTAATGAAGAATATGTTGTTAAGGGGGAAAATTATTGTTGTGCATGACGTAGTTTCACTTAACGGGGCAGGTTCATTCCATGTGATCAATGGAAGAGAATATACAAAGTAGGTTCGCTTATGTGTTTGAGGATACATAAGAAGAATACCCCAAAAGGTTGAAATTGTAGAAAAACAAATTCGATGCTTTTGGGGAAGAAACTCACTTTTGTTTTCAAACATTAGTAGAGAAAGGCATTGTGTAGAATAATCGATACCATTTAAGTTGAGAGAACTTATTGGGTGATGTGAGATCGATATGGACTTAAAGGATTTAGAAAAGCATCTCTTGGCATTACTTTTGTTTAAACATTTCTACTCATTGGGCGTAGCCTCATGATGCTACACTAATTTTTTTTTCAGGTAAAAAGAAGAAGAAAGCTGGCAACTAACGATGCTTCGTGACCAGTGGATCGGTTGGGAGGATTTACATGCCGACAATTGAATATTTCTTCTCTTTCATTTATTTGGAATAAATTTGATTAAATGACTTCTGGTTCATTTGAGTTTTTATTGTCTTTAAAACATGTTGAGACTGGATGAGATTTTAATTTGATGTTTTGCTTTGTTTATGGATTTTAGTATTTAAAATAAGATCGATCGAATGTGAAAAGTTCTAAATTGTTTAAAATGAGAAGAGTTTTTGTTTAAATTTTAGCTTCCGCTGTTTATTATAGTAATTTCCATGTTTTGGGAATTTGGGGTTGTTACACGGATTCTTCGATTTCGTTATCTAGAAAATATCAATCTGGTTCTGAGAAGCGTAAAAAATTGAGCAATTGACTCAATCTTAAAAATGATCTTTTGATAAGTTCATTATATTAGGAACTTGTGTGGGTGAACAAAAAAAATGGTGTTGACAACCAATTAGTAGATGATCATGATATCCATATAAAAGATCAAGGTAATCATGGGGATAATAAAAATTTAGATGGTCATGACATACGATCAAGTATGTCACAAGAGAAACTTAATGGATTGACTTTGATATCAATCGAGAATGAAACTTTGAAACACATTGATATCCAACGTTTAATAGATAACTTTGTAATTTGTATCTCAATATTCAAGGATGTTAGGAATGGTGTCCTAGAACTTGTAATTATTTAATTATAATAATTTATTTCGAATAAGTTAAATAAATAAACATAAGTTCTTTATATTATCTAGATTGATTCAATTGGTGATATTAGAAATATATGGAAATATATTAATATCAAACATTCAAATAGTAAACCCTAAGTTATTCTTATGAAATCACGACTTAGTATGTGAGTCATACGAGAGGATTAAAGTTGAGATGAGTAACTTAAACGTGTCTACAGTAAACGGATAACGTTTGGGAACCTCATCCTGGTAACACTGTTGATAGCTTCGCATTTTGTTTATAGACAAATGATCTAATCCTGATCATTCATGTAGAAGACATGAAATGGAAGTATCATATGCAATATTTATTGTATAAGACAGGACCACGATGTTCGATCAAATTTCTCATTACTACCGTTTACGAGAAATGATCGAATATCAAACTAAGTTTATCAACCGTGATAGATCTCAATCCTGAGTGAAATGCAGACTCCTATTTGTGGAGTTATGTTCTTTGATTCACATCGTTGAGAGTGATCTGTAAGAAGGCTCAATACACTCCTGTTTTGGGAACATGACTAGATAAGTAGCTGGGAACGCATCTTCACGAGATGGAATTCATAACTTTCCTAAAGAATTAACGGTATCAGTGCGATACCTAACCATTCTAGGAACTTTAGGAAGCTCCCTTGATGTACTGATTCGAGACATGAACAAGTGGCGCCACGACTTCTATTGATCACAAAAGTATATCATCTCTAGTTCGACTAAAGATAAAGTTCATTGGAGAATCAGCGGGAACACAAGGATAAAGCGGTAATTACAGGGGCAAAACAGTAAATCTTATCCATCTGTAATTATGAGTGTTCAATGTGAAGGATATATCACAGACATAAATAAAGATAAACTAAATGGACAATAACTCATCTATAGTGAGGGGAGTTCAGCTATGAATCTATAGTGGAATTATTCATAATTAGATAATAAGTAATTAACTGATTATGTGTTAATCAGTTAATTGACTAATTATTAAGCCCATGATCTATAGGTCCATCGGGTCCCTATGCTAGCCCAAATATCGTAGTCGCGAAATCAAGTAGAAGAAATGGAAATTTTAAGTAAAGTGAATTACTTAAAATAGGCATTATTAATTGTTTAAATATTGAGTATATTTAAACGGTAATTAATATAAACATTATTAATTGTTTAAATAATGAGTTTATTTAAACAGAAAATTAATAATGAAATATTATTAATTATACATTATTAATTATTTAAATATTGAGTATATTTAAATGGTAATTAATAATTTGAAATTAATTGACAATTATTAATTGTTTAAATAATTAATTTTATTTGAACGGAAATTAATAATTAAAATTAATTAATTAATAATAAAATATTATCAATAAAATTATTAATTAAATAATCAGCTTATTTAATAGAAATTAATAATTAAAATGTTTATTATTAATTATTTAAATTATGAAAATTATTTAAATGGAAATTAATAATTAAATATAATTTGATAATATTTAGTCGGGAGAAAATATTAATATTATTAATTATTTAAATAAAATATTTTATTTAAATGGTAATTAATATATAAATTAATTAAGTTGGACTTATTAATTTAAGAGGGAGTTTCAAGCCCAATTGGATTAATGAACCCAATTGAAATTGGCCCAAAAATAATTAATTAAATAAATTTAATTTATTAATTATTTATTATTAATTTTCGCCATCATAGATAATTTGTAGGAGATAATTATTTGAATTATATCCTATAATAATTATATAGATTTATTTACCCAAGATAAATAAAATAAAGAAAAGAAAATATTCTCTTATTTATCTATGGCATTTTAGAAATACCAAGATAAAAGAAAGAGATAATTCTTTTATTTTTTTTGTATTTATCTCCATGGATTAATCCTAATGTGATTAGGATTCTTATTTTCCTATAAATTGGAGGCTTGGGTCATTCATAAATCACACAATTCAATTCCTTAGAAATTCGAAATTCTCTCTTCCTTCTCCCTCCCCCCTTCGGCAGATTTTCCTATAGTCATTGGGAAGAAAATATTTTTTCCTTCCTCCTAATTTCTTCTTAAGTTCGATCCCATAATCGGGTTTCGTTTGATCGATCGGGATATAGCGTAGAAGATCCGGTGTTGCTGAGGATTTGATGCTGTAAAGAAACCTCCAACCGATTCTCCATATTTTACTCAATGTAAGTAAAGAGTTTTAATTTTCGAAAAACTAGCATGAATCTACATGTTTTTATTACAAATTGCATGATATTAATTGATCCGTAATTAAATGTTAATTAGTTTACTAAATAAAATTCCGCTAGTTTAGTAAATCATCCCTTCAATTGGTATCAGAGCTAGTTTTAATGTTCATGTAAAATTTGTGATTTTTCGAAAATTTTGGTGGGTTAAATAAAAATTGTTTTATGTATGTTTATATAAATTGTGGAGGTTTGCTAATTGACTGTTTAGGTATTCTTGAGGCACTTAGGTTTTAAATTTTAGTAGAAAATTTGCAAACCCTAATTTTAGGGTATAGGGAAAATTTGTAATTTTCCCATATCAAATGAGGCAAAGTTCGGCACTACCAAGGGAGGAAGAGCAGAATTTTTTTTTCCAACTATTCCATGATGTCCACGCCAAAGAGGAGATGAGGAGAAGATACGATAAGATATTTTATCATAATTATATTGTTATATCAATTTAAAAATTTAAATATTTGAGATAAGGATAAAATCTTTTTAAGATCATCTCGCTATCTTAAACTATGAATTTAGAAATTGATATAAGATTACATGAAATATTTTTTCTTTTATTTTTTCCATATAATTAAAAGATAATTATTTTAAAACAAGTATTTATGGAAATATTATGGGAGATAATATTGCCTCCATAAATATCCTATTCACGCCTACACCTTGGAGGAGAGAGAAAGTTGAAGCCTCAAGTTCTACAATGGAAGATTTAAATTGATTTGTAATTTGTAATTTTAAATTTTCCGTTTTAGAAATAGTGCCAAGAATATCGGTCAATTTAGCTATTTATTATTTAAATTGTTTATATGTATGATATAATTGTTTTAATTAATGTTCATGCATAAGAGTATGTCATGTAGAAAATCCCACCATAGGTTGTACGATTTTAATTAATTATACATACATGCATCATGATATAATATGTGTTATTATGTGCTAATGTATGTGAAGCATGCCATAATTTTATTATATAATTGTGATTATCGAAAATTATGTATTTTATTCTAAATTATTTTAGGATCAAAAGCATGCTTATTTAGTTAAAATTCAAAAGTTAAATCTAGTTTAAAAGTTGAATAGAACCTAAATGATTTATTTGTAATATGGAATTATTGTTTAAACAATTGGGCCAAAATCCATATAAGGTAAACAAATAGAAACTTTTAATTAAGGGTTAATTAAAAATTAATAATTAAGATTAATTAAATTGAACGGATCTCTGGCGAGAAAGCTCTGCCCAAACGATGAGGTTTCATAAAGTTCCCCTAACACGGAGCGCCTCTAACTGGGAGCGATCTGGGAGAAAAGTTCAAATTAATAAATCAAAATTATTAAGACGACTCATAATGTGATTATTTTTAATTAGGAAAACTTGAACAATCACATTTATAAAATTAATCTAACCAATTTAAGAGTTAAAGTTGAATTAGCATGAATTAGTCTAAGTTGTGAAACCCTAACTTAAAATATTAAGTGGGAGAAGGAAACATGTCAATGTATCCTATGGTCTCCACTAATGAGCTCGAAACGTGAGAGTTATACATGGCCTCTGTAACACTGCTGCAGGTGTTCATTCTCATAGGAAGGTTTTATTGTATAAATCAATATCAAGTTGGGTCTCCCGAAAGGGATAAAGAATTTTAAATGCGGTTGAAGACTGAATCTACACTTCGTATACACTCTTTAATATTTATTTAAAAGACTAAATTGGTGGATCACACTTAAAAAGAAATTTGATAAAGTTTGTTATCGAAATTCTTGACCAAACACACTTTAAACAATGGCATAGGAATATGAGCTATCCTGGAGTTGTCAATTGTTCGAGTGACATCTCGTTTTAATGATGGTAACTGACCTATCATTCGACGGCACTTCACTGGTATCATTAAAATATCGTGACATAGTAACATGTTTTAGGGCTTTTCTGTTCATTAATATGTTCGCATTCATGCATCATATTTAATTATATGTCGAAACTTTGAGTATTTGAATGTTGAATGCATGTTAGATTGCTAAGATAATGTTTATTTAAATTTCAGTAATATAGCATCTGCTTTAGTCACTATACTTGGAAAGAATAAATTGAACGATGAGAACTATGTTTCCAAGAAAAGGAAATGAATAATCTATACTATCTAAAAAGTGGCTTAGAGGAAAAACTTTTGATTTCCATTTTTACCCTTATAATTCATTTAAATTTTTATAATGTCATCATTTAAAATTAATAATCATTTCATTACCAATTAATTAAACACAATACCAATTAATTAAATACAATAAACAAATTTTATATAAATTTTTCTAAATATATTTTCTTATTATTAAATTAATTAAATACAATAAACTAAAATTTTCTTCGTTCAATAAATATTTCAAATATATTTTTATCATGAGCTTGTTTCAAAAATTAATTTAGTAATAATTTATTAGTCATATTTATAAAATAAATAATTTCATAGACTTATTAACATTAAAATCATCAAATTAATTTTTAATAACTTTTCGTCTACTATTTTCTCTAACAAACCTTTCTCTTCCTAATTCCTTTTTTTTTTTATTATATTAAGACTAGGTAAACACACACTAAAACAATTCTCTCTCTAAAATAAATATATAATTACGTTAGTGTGATTATTTTTCAAAAGATCAAAACCAAAGGACATAGCATACCATCTTGTAGCACCCCAAATAAATTAGTAGTAGAAAAGTTTTGTAACTCACTAATTGAATTAAAAATTTATTGAAATTTTCACTCTTAATTTACTATATATACACATGTAAATAGAGATGAACTAACACACCAATTTAAAAAATAAAAAACTAGATGTTTGAGGATAGAGTTATGGAAAGGAAGTGAATATTAGGTATGAGTAACAAGATGATATAAAATCATTATTAATCTTTAGTCATCTACATGTATCCATCATCCATGAGTAACAATATGATATAAAATCATGAAATTTAAGTTTTTTTCATCTTAAAGATATTTTTTAATATGGGTTACGTTAATTTCTTCCATTTCATTATAAAATTTGAATTTTCAAAATATTAGTTAAGAAAATAACTTCATAATAATATTGATATTTTTATTATAAAATTTGAAAGACAAACCACGTGCCCCACGTGCATGGCACGTGTGAAAAACCTAGTTTAAGTAAAGCAGTTTACTTTAATAACTAACAATATTAATTATTTAAATAATGAGTTTATTTAAATGAAAATTAATATCATTATTATTAATTAGTTAAATAATGTGTTTATTTAAATGGTAATTAATAATAAAATATTATTAATAAATAATTATTAATTATTTAGGTAATGTGTTTACCTTAATGGAAATTAATAATTAAACATTTATTATTAATTTTAAATAATAGTGATTATTTAAAAGGATAATATTAAATAACCTATTTATTATTAATTTAAATAATATCGATTATTTAAATAAAGAATAATAAATATTTATTAATAGTAAAGTACAAAAATCGGAATATAATACTTTATTTAAATGATTGATTTAAATAAATATCAAGAACTAATAAATAAGATTTATTAATAAGGAAGAATCTTGAATTGCATTAATGAATTCAATAGATTTTGTTTCAAATTATTAAATACCAAAATCAGCTCATATATAATATTTTAGGAAATAATCGTTGAATTATTTTGTCTAAAATAAATATATAAAAGAATGTTTAACCAAAGACAAATTAAACAAAGAAAATATTAGTTTTTCTTATTGATTTTATACACATAAAATCGGCACATAAGATAAATAAGGAATAAAATTTGATTTTATTCTTGGCATTTATCTTGTATTTATTTTGATAATATTTCCTAATTCGATTGGAAAACTGTTTTGCGTATAAATACAAACGTCTTGGTTGTTCATTCAAAAGTTTCTAATTTCAATTCTCGAAATTGAAAACTCATATTCTTCCTATTTTTCCTCATATTCGATTTACTATAGTCTAAATGGAAGAAAAATATTTTTCTTCACAAACCATAGTTTTCTAGTTTAGTTTAGTTATCAATTTGTTTTTAGTTTGAATTATGTAATAACTATTGGTTCTCATTTCATATGAACCAAGTTTGGGAATATTTTAAATAAGAGTTATTTAGGTAGATATTCCTTTACAATTATATTACAAAGTTCCAAAGTGTGATTGGATGGTTATTCAAAATACTTAGAATAAAACAAATAAATTCCAAATCCAAATTCTAAACTCCGGTATATCTAAATGAGTTATAAGGTTTAAAGATGTTTAAATACTTAAGTCTAAAATTACTTAAATAAGTTAGAGGGATTGATCTCTTAAAGATGGTTCTCAAGGAGTTTGAGATGATAACCATATTAATCCACGAACTTATAGGATAAGTAAAATCAAACATCTTTGATTTATCAAAGATAACTAGACTTAAATATCACTAAAGTTGGACATTTAGTTGTTGGAACTTAAGTGATAAGCAAACATTAAATCAATTTCTTATATTCCAAATATTCAGTTATTTAAAATGATGTTTTAAAGGAGTACTAACTGATATGGAATAAACAAAACAGAAATTGAAAAGCAATAATTAGTGGATAATTGAATTCACAAATTATTAAAGAAAAGTTCAGTAAATCAGTGATACTGAAAGCTTTAAACCTTACTTAAGATAGACTAAAATTACAATAATTTTATTTCACAATAAAAAACAAGTTTTATTTAAAAGTTTAAATAGTTAAACTATTTGTAGAACTTTATTTGAGTGGGAGCGTCATAAGTACGAACCAAAGGACTTTTGAAGTCCAAGTGAAACTCATTGATTTCAAAAATCAATGAATAAAGTTCAAAATAAATGAAATGAAAATGACATGAATTTTCAATAGTTGAGTTGAAAAAGGTCACTTATACTTCTATATTATTTTTGAAATAATAACAAGTATAGAGTTGTAATCATTAAACGAATGAAAATAAGGGAGAATTACTTTGTAGTGGGAGCTTAAGAATTTCGAGAATCCTAGAACCAATATGACTAAAATAAAATTTACAAATAGTATGTTAGTGCACATAGATAAAATGAGAGATTTTATGAGTTGCACGAGCTCAAATTCGAACATGAATTCACTTCCATGTAAGAATTCGACAAAAGACCTTTGCGAATTAAACATCAAATGAGTTAAGTATAAGTAAAATGAGTTTTTACTGACTAAACTCTAAATTCGCGTGATTACTAAGTTGTTAGTATATGAAAGGTAGTTGAGCATAATGGTTTCAAATCAATAGTTAATAGAGTTTATTTTATGGCGATAAAATATGGAATCTATTACACTTAATGAAACTAACATCAGACAAAAGAATTACATACTAAACAAATGAAAACATTACTGATAAAGTATTAAAATGACTACCATGGCTAAGTAGTTGATAGTCATCCAGTTTGACAGGAATTACAAGTCAAATCTCCAAAGATCTAGGACAAGTGGGAGATTGTTAGGAATGGTGTCCTAGAACTTGTAATTATTTAATTATAATAATTTATTTCGAATAAATTAAATAAATAAACATAAGTTCTTTATATTATCTAGATTGATTCAATTGGCGATATTAGGAATATATGGAAATATATTAATATCAAACATTCAAATAGTAAACCCTAAGTTATTCTTATGAAATCACGACTTAGTATGTGAGTCATACGAGAGGATTAAAGTCAAGATGAGTAACTTAAACGTGTCTACAGTAAACGGATAACGTTTGGGAACCTTATCCTGGTAACACTGTTGATAGCTTCGCATTTTGTTTATAGACAAATGATCTAATCCTGATCATTCATGTAGGAGACATGAAATGAAAGTATCATATGCAATGTTGATTGTATAAGACAGGAACACGATGTTCGATCAAATTTCTTATTAGTACCGTTTACGAGAAATGATCAAAAATCAAACTAAGTTTATCAACCGTGATAGATCTCAATCCTGAGTGAAATGCAGACTCCTATTTGTGGAGTTATGTTCTTTGATTCACATGGTTGAGAGTGATCTGTAAGAACGCTCAATACACTCCTGTTTTGGGAACATGGCTAGATAAGTAGCTGGGAACGCATCTTCACGAGATGGAATTCATAACTTTCCTAAAGAATTAACGGTATCAGTGCGATACCTAACCATTCTAGGAACTTTAGGAAGCTCCCTTGATGTACTGATTCGAGACATGAACAAGTGGCGCCACGACTTCTATTGATCACAGAAGTACATTATCTCTAGTTCGACTAAAGATAAGGTTCATTGGAGAATCAGCGGGAACACAAGGATAAAGCGGTAATTACATGGACAAAACGGTAAATTTATCCGCTTGTAATTATGAGGGTTCCACGTGAAGGATATATCACAGACATAAATAAAGATAAACTAAATGGACAGTAACTCATCTATAGTGAGGGGAGTTCAGCTATGAATTTGTTAGGAATGGTGTCCTAGAACTTGTAATTATTTAATTATAATAATTTATTTCGAATAAATTAAATAAATAAACATAATTTCTTTATATAATCAAGATTGATTTAATTGACGATATTAGGAATATATGGAAATATATAAATATCAAAACATTCAAATAGTAAACCCTAAGTTACTCTTATGAAATCACGACTTAGTATGTGAGTCATACAAGAGGATTAAAATCGAGATGAGTAACTTAAACGTGTCTACAGTAAACGGATAACGTTTGGGAACCTTATCTTGGTAACACTGTTGATAGCTTCGTATTTTGTTTATAGACAAATGATCTAATCCTGATCATTCATGTGGAAGACATGAAATGGAAGTATCATATGCAATGTTGATTGTATAAGACAGGATCATGATGTTCGATCAAATTTCTCCTTAGTACCGTTTACGAGAAATAATCGAATATCAAACTAAGTTTATCAACCGTGATAGATCTCAATACTGAGTGAAATGCGGACACCTATTTGTGGAGTTATGTTCTTTGATTCACATGGTTGAGAGCGATCTGTAAGAACGCTCAATACACTCCTGTTTTGGGAACATGACTAGATAAGTAGCGGGAACTCATTTTCACGAGATGGAATTCATAACTTTCCTATAAATTAACGGTATCGGTGCGATACCTAAACATTTTAGGAACTTTAGGAAACTCCTTGATGTACCGATTCGAGACATGAACAAGTGACGTCACGACTTCTATTGATCACGAAGTATCTTATCTCTAGTTCGACTAAAGATAAAGTTCATTGGAGAATCAGTGGGAACACAAGGATAAAGCGGTAATTACAGGGGCAAAACGGTAAATTTATCCTTTGTAATTATGAGGGTTCCACGTGAAGGATATATCACGAGATATAAATAAAAGATAAACTAAATGGACATAACTAATCTATAGTGAGGGGAGTTCAGCTATGAATCTATAGTGGAATTATTCATAGTTAGATAATAAGTAATTAACCGATTATGTGTTAATCACTTAATTGACTAATTATTAAGCCCATGATCTATAGGTCCATCGGGTCCCTATGCTAGCCCATATATCGTAGTCGCGAAATCAAGTAGAAGAAATGGAAATTTTAAGTAAAGTGAATTACTTAAAATAGGCAATATTAATTGTTTAAATATTGAGTATATTTAAACAGTAATTAATATAAACATTATTAATTGTTTAAATAATGAGTTTATTTAAACATGAAATTAATAATGAAATATTATTAATTAGACATTATTAATTATTTGAATATTGAGTATATTTAAATGGTAATTAATAATTTGAAATTAATTGACAATTATTAATTGTTTAAATAATTAATTTTATTTGAACGGAAATTAATAATTAAAATTAATTAATTAATTAATAATAAAATGTTATCAATAAAATTATTAGTTAAATAATGAGTTTATTTAATGGAAATTAATAATTAAAATATTTATTATTAATTATTTAAATAATGAAAATTATTTAAATGGAAATTAATAATTAAATATAAATTTGATAATATTTAGTCGGGAGAATATATTAATATTATTAATTGTTTAAATAAAATATTTTATTTAAATGGTAATTAATAAATAAATTAATTAAGTTGAACTTATTAATTTAAGAGAGAGTTTCAAGCCCAATTGGATTAATGAACCCAATTGAAATTGACCCAAAATAATTAATTAAATAATTTGGAATTATTTATTAAATTGATATGCTATTTTCGGCCACCATATGTATTATTTGGGAGAGTTAATTGCTTGAATTATATCCTAAAATAATTACATAGATTTATTTACCCAAGATAAATAAATATAAAGAAAATAAAATAATCTCCTATTTATCCATGGCATTTTCGAAATTGCTAGATAAAGGAAAGAGATAATTTTTTTTCTTTTTGTATTTATCTCAATAGATTAATCCTAATGTGATTAGGATTCCTATTTTTCTATAAATAGGAGGGTTGGGTTATTCATAAATCACACAATTCAATTCCATAGAAAGTTGGAACTCTCTCTTCTTCCCTTCTCCCTCCCTTGGCCGAAATTGCTAGTCTTATTGGGAAGAAAAATATTTTTTTCTTCTTCCCAATTTCTTCTCAAGTTCGATCCCACAATCGGATTTCGTTTGATCGATAGGGATATAGCTTAGAAGATTCGGTGTTGCTGAGGATTTGATACTGTAAAGAAACCTCCAACCGATTCTCCATTTATTACTTAATGTAAGTTTTGATTTTAATTTTCGAAATTTAAAGCATGAATCTACATGTTTTTCCACAATTTGCATGATATTAATAGATCCTGAATTAAGTGTTAATTTGTGTTACTAAATAAAATTCCGCTAATTTAGTAAATCGTCCCTTTAGAATTTATAGTGGAATTATTCATAATTAGATAATAAGTAATTAACTGATTATGTGTTAATCAGTTAATTGACTAATTATTAAGCCCATGATCTATAGGTCCATCGGGTCCCTATGCTAGCCCAAATATCGGAGTCGCAAAATCAAGTAGAAGAAATGAAAAATTTAAGTAAAGTGAATTACTTAAAATAGGCAATATTAATTGTTTAAATATTGAGTATATTTAAACGGTAATTAATATAAACATTATTAATTGTTTAAATAATGAGTTTATTTAAACAGAAAATTAATAATGAAATATTATTAATTATACATTATTAATTATTTAAATATTGAGTATATTTAAATGGTAATTAATAATTTGAAATTAATTGACAATTATTAATTGTTTAAATAATTAATTTTATTTGAACGGAAATTAATAATTAAAATTAATTAATTAATAATAAAATATTTTCAATAAAATTATTAATTAAATAATGAGTTTATTTAATGGAAATTAATAATTAAAATATTTATTATTAATTATTTAAATACTGAAAATTATTTAAATGGAAATTAATAATTAAATATAATTTGATAATATTTAGTCGGGAGAAAATATTAATATTATTAATTGTTTAACTAAAATATTTTATTTAAATAGTAATTAATAAATAAATTAATTAAGTTGGACTTATTAATTTAAGAGAGAGTTTCAAGCCCAATTGGATTAATGAACCCAATTGAAATTGGCCCAAAAATAATTAATTAAATAAATTTGATTTATTAATTATTTATTATTAATTTTGGCCATCATAGATAATTTGTAGAAGATAATTATTTGAATTATATCCTATAATAATTATATAGATTTATTTACCCAAGATAAATAAAATAAAGAAAAGAAAATATTCTCTTATTTATCTATGACATTTTAGAAATACCAAGATAAAGGAAAGAGATAATTCTTTTATTTTTTTTTTTGTATTTATCTCCATGGATTAATCCTAATGTGATTAGGATTCCTATTTTCCTATAAATAGGAGGCTTGGTCATTCATAAATCACACAATTCAATTCCTTAGAAATTCGGAATTCTCCCTTCATTCTCCCTCCCCCCTTGGGCCTATTTTCCTAGTCATTGGGAAGAAAATATTTTTTTCTTCTTCCCAATTTCTTCTTAAGTTCGATCCCACAATCGGGTTTCGTTTGATCGATCGGGATATAGCGTAGAAGATCCGGTGTTGCTGAGGATTCGATGCTGTAAAGAAACCTCCAACCGATTCTCCATATTTTACTCAATGTAAGTAAAGAGTTTTAATTTTCGAAAAACTAGCATGAATCTACATGTTTTTATCACAAATTGCATGGTATTAATTGATCTGTAATTAAATGTTAATTAGTTTACTAAATAAAATTCCGCTAGTTTAGTAAATCATCGCTTCAAAAGAGAACATCACTTTTTAAATGAAGGTTATAATTGTATTATTTTATTGTTATTACTTATTGATTAAAATTCATAATTTTTTACTTTGTAATGTTGTCATATTAAAGTTACATGTGCTATTGGGCCTAAATTTATTTTTTGCACCGGACCCTTATTTACCTAGGACCGGCCCTGTTAGAGAACACGGGTTCAAAGAACCCGAATGCAAACCCAAAAACTCATTTGTTTGATGAAAAAGTCACCGATGAAAAACCAAAACTCATTCTGGCCGGTTTTTATTGAGAATAGAAAAACTAAGACCCATGCATTTTATTTTTATAACTTCAGGTTTTTGTGGAGATTTGGATCTCAAAGATCTAAGTTTATTGTGAGAAAAAGATTTAATATGAAATTTTAAGTAATTCCATTTTGTCTCTCCTTATCCTCAGTGATATGGATTTCAAAAATTTGAGTTTATTGCGATTGAGAGAAGAAGGTGACCTCTCATTCTCACATATTCTCTTTCTCTTGAAAACGGGATCTCTAACACTCGTTTTCCTACTGAAAAAGGATAATAATACATGGTAGTAGTGTTGGATCATAATAACCTTATCTTCATGTGTGGTATAGAATGTAGGGTGAGAGCCTATTTGTCGATATGGGATAAGGTTTAAGATAAGGTAAAGGACTCGAGGGGAAAAAAAAAAACATGTTTCATTATTACAATAATAATGGCACTTAAATACTGAAAATTTCAAAAGAAAAAAAAAACGAGTAATTTTTTTACTAGTGTAAATCTAGTAAATTTTTGTTATTACAATTTACAACTCCCTCCCTCCCAGCCCACTTCCCAGATGCCGAAACACTAAAGAAGGAAATTGTAGATTAGAGAGAGAAACTGGACGTCCAGTTCAGAGAAAGAAGAAGACTATGAGAGAAATTAGGAGAAGCAAATGTAAATATGTAATTTTCATTGAGAGGATTCTTAAAAAATGATATTTCAAGAAGTGATGTTTTTAAAAATAACACATTTAAAAAAAATTGACATTTCTCCAACTAAGAACCACCTATCTCAAATCCAGATTAGTCTAATTTCAAATTGAGATGGGTAAAATCTTAATATAAAAGATATATAATTTTAACAATTATTTCAAAACATTAACTATTTTTTAAATTGCTCTTTGAGGGTTGTTAGAATTTCCCTTTTCTCTTTACCACCATATTCTAAAATATATTAGAGAGACACAATGTCAGTGAAGGAAATCAAGAGAAGTAAATCTTCAGTTTTTAATTTAAAACACATTATTTAAAATGAGAAGTTTATTTTTTATTTTTTATATTACATTAGTTTTATATAATTTATTTCTGTAACATAGAGGCAAGACTTAAAATCTGTTAGTTGAGTGAATTTATAAATATATTGCCATTTGAATATTTTATATGTCGAAATATGTCATTTCAGTAAATATCTCGAATAAAATCTTAGATTTATAAATATGATAGGAAATTCCACTACACACTAATTTCTTTTTACTCTTCTTTAATAAAAGTATTTCATAAACCGAATAATTTAAAAAAATATTGTTGTTGGACAAATAACTTAAAAAACATTTCATAAAAATGACTCCGTATAAAAAGAAAGGACGATAATACTAAACACATCAATACAAGTATTTGTTCACATATTTTATTTTAGGTAAGCATGGTTTGGTGAAAATGAGATTATATCTCTAACTAAAAATTATATATATTATATTTAATATTTACCTTTGAAATTTTAAATCTTTGAAGAGAAACTAGAAAAGATTCCCTCATATCTTCAGTTTGCCTATAAAATGAGAAGCAAATTAGAGAATCAGTAAACAAAGCAAGTATTGAAAAGAGAAAGAAGATTAGAGAAAGAGAAATGGAGATTAATAAACAAAGCAAGTACTGGATTTGGATATGATACGTGTACATCTGGCTATCACTGCAAAGCGATTATATCACCGGTGGCAGGGTTTTGTCTTTGATTAGTACAAGTAGATTAAATCTATGTTGCAATAAAAAATAATTCTACTGTATAATCTATATGTAGAAATAGTATCGATCATTTCTCTGCATTTAATCTAGTGTCCTCAATTTTCTGTTTTCCTGCCTGTGCTTGGCATCTCTAACACCGTCGCCGCCACATTTAAGTTTTCGACAAGAATTATTCCAAACTCGAAAATAGATATAATCCGTGATAGTTAATCATTGATTGTATATATTAGTGATAGTATATTATGGGGAAATCAGTGATAATAAATCACTTATATATTAAGATATAGTATTATTGATATATTATTATTTATATGGTAAACCATTGACTTGCTGCTATACTAAAAAACAATAAAGGTATTAATCATATTTTTCAATGAACAGTAACCACAATTTTAATATTTTTGTAAATACTTTAGATTAATAAATTTATAAATATTTGAAAATGCTCCTAATGTATTCGTGCTTGGAGGGCATAGCGCTCCTTTGTCGTCGTCCAGTGATTGGTCCCAATATCACATACTATAATAAATTCATATGTAGGCCGTAACTGATAAAATCTCGGGAAAAAATCAATTTACACCCCTGGACTTTACATGTTGTGTCAATTTAAACCCTAAACTTTCAATTGAATCAATTTACACCCTAAACTTTTTTAAGTGAATCAATTTAAACCCATATAATACTAAAACTATAAAATTAATCAAAATTCAATTACCAAATCACCGAAAGATAAAAATAACAAAACGTCTATGACCTCATCATAAAAACGTCAAACCTCAACTATGAAAAAACTCACATCCTAGTTACCAATTTAAACGGTACAAAAATGTTTAAACCCGACACCAAAACGGTCAAATTTAACCATAAAAAATATTTAACATAAACTTAAAATTAATTTTCAAAAAATTAACTTTATTTCGATATAAAAACGCTTATGTCTAATTAAAAAAATTCAAAAATAATAGTAAGTTTATTAACAATGGGTGTAAATTGATTCATTTATTAAAGTTCAGGGTGTAAATTGATTCAATTGAAAGTTTAGGGTTTAAATTGACACACCATGTAAAATTCAAGGGTGTAAATTGATTTTTTCCCTAAAATCTCAAATCCAGATTAATCTAATTTCAAATTGAGATGGATAAAATCTTAATATAAATAAATATATTTTTAACAATATTTCAAAACATTAACTATTTTTTTAAATTGGTGAGTTGTTAGAATTTCCCTTCTAAAATATATAAGAGAGAGAAAATGTCAAGGAAATCAAGAGAAGTAAATCTTTAGTTTTTAATTTAAAACACATTATTTAAAACGAGAAGTTTATTTTTTATATTAATAAGTTTTATATAATTTATTTCTCTAAAATAGAGGCAAGACTTAAAATTTGTTAGTTGAGTGAATTTATAAATGTATTTGCTATTTGACTATTTTATATGTCCAAATATGTCATTTCAGTAAATACCTCGAATAAAATCTTAGGTTTATAAGAGCCCATTTGGTTTGCAATCCAGATTCAGTTTTATGAATGTAGATTGAATCAATAAAAGAAATCTGTTTTATTTTGTGTTTGGTTTACAATCCAGAAAAAATCAGTTTGGATTCAATTTATTTTTTAAGCTAAAAAATGAATTCAACTAAAACAAGAATCCAAAATATCCAACTCAAAAATTGAAAAACACAGATTGAACTCACCCACACAATAGATAAAAATACGGGTCGGGCCCATTTGAAAAAAAAGTTAATTTATTTTTTCACTATATCCTATTTTTTTATTTATACTTTGTTTTTATAACTATATATAAGATTAATTTAAATATAAAAATAAAATTATATATATATATATATATATCCAAATGCACGGACCTTGAACAGGATTTCAAGTCAGTTCTGATAGGGCTCTATGGATAAAACCCGGGGATTGGGCTTGAATTTAAATACATGATTCATATCCAATGCAAAGATTTATAGGTCGGGCCGTTAACCATTAACTTACGGGCCGGGCCGTTAACCATTAATTTACGGGCCGGGCTTGCGGTGGGCTTGGACCAGCCTACGTGCTTTATCTATGTGATGAGGTTCAGATATTTCTCTGCATTTAATCTAGTGTCTTAATTTACATTAACTAAGAATCAAAATAGATTGATCAACAATGGAAAAAAAAAAAGGAAATAAACAAAAATTAAAAGATAAAAAAAGATTTGGCAAACAATATTAAATAAATAAAGGGAAAAAGTGAGTTTTCATTTTGTTTTCTATTTGGTCCCTAAGTTTTAAAACCTTACATTTTAACCCCTGAATTTTCATTTTATTTTCTATCAAAGTCCTTGCCGTAAAAAATCTGTCAAATATTTAATAGAATCATATGTAGCATAAAAATATTTATTTAAAATATATTTTATTACTTATGTGTCACAATTTAATTGAGGTGTCATGTTTAATAAATTAATACTAATATATTTTTATTTTATTATCTCTCTCCTCTCTCTCTTCCCCTCCCTTCGTCTTCTTGACTGGAATTTAAGTCTAGATCTGGAATAACACTAAGTATGAACAATTTTTTGGAAAAAACCTCAACCCACTAGCTAGGTGAAAGTCCATATATATATGATTATAACTAAAAGCAATTTGTTCTTATGCTTTCTTAGTAGCAATTTCTTCATAAACTGAGTTTACAAACTTCAAACAAATTAACCAAACTCAAAAATATTATTATGAACATAAATACTACATGAGTAAAAAAGGAATAACTTCAAAAAGCTTCTTCAAAAGAGCAGAACTATTAATATCTACTGTAAAAAAAAAACCCCAATTCTTTCCAAAAGTGATTGATGAGAGCTTTTCAAGTAAATTGTGAGACATATACAATAAAATAAATAATTTAATGTCACGTGTGATTTCTTTTAAATATTTGTCATGTAAATTGTGACACATACAATAAAATAAATAATTTAATGCAACATGTGATTTCTGTTAAATATTTGACAGTTTTTTACGATAAAGATTAGATAGAAAACAAAATGAAAACTCAAGTATTAAAATGTCAAGTTTTAAAATTATGGAATGACCAAAAAATACTTTTTTACATAAATAAAAATTAATCAAATATGCATAAATTAAGGAGGAAAAAAAGAAGAAGAAATTATTGGGTTCAAAATTAATGCTAGATGTGACAAGACAACAATATTTGTTGCCATCTAGCCATCCCGTACGTTTACCTGTCTCACACATGTTTTAATAGGTTATTTGTGGTGGGGTAATTGAAAGAAGATTATTTGAATACTGCGATAAATAATAATTGCACTCTCTCTCTTTTTCAATTTTTTAAAATATTTTATCATTGGTGATAAAAAAATTACAAAATAACGATGAAAGGAAACATTTTACCACAAAAATTATAGTTAAATTGATAATAATCATACTTTAGTATTGGAGCATCTATTGTAAGAAATTATTGTGACTCAAATGATAATTATTAGCGGTTTTATATTTAATTGTTGATTAAATTCATTTAGTTATTGGTGAAAGGATACATCTACCTAATGTGTCCATTGATTCCATAAAGAAAGGTTATGACTCATTAAATGGTTATGTCTTTTGATGGAAAAAACATAACCATACAAAGGTGTCTATTGACTCCACACCTCTTGATCTTTATAAATACGAGTCTTGGTCCTCTCTCAACCTAACAACCATGATTAATATCAGTAAAGTGTATATTATGCTCCATCGATGTTGTACTATTAAAGTGGGTAATGAGAGAGAAACTTGGACTCATCGACACCAAATTCATTTAGTGCGTTTATTGAGTTTTCCTGCAGAACGGTATGTTCTATTTATTGCTCTTTTAATGTTATAGTGAAAATCATGACTTCCAAACATCATGAGATTTTTGTTTTTATGGTTCACTAAAATCCTCTCAATGGCAATTACTGTACCGTAAAAACGACCTAACAACCCTGATTAATATCAATAAAGTTTATATTATGCTCCATCGATGTTGTACTATTAAAGTGGGTAATGAGAGAGAAACTCGGACTCATCAACACCAAATTCATTTAGTGCGTTTATTGAGTTTTCCTGCAGAACGGTATGTTCTATTTATTGCTCTTTTAATGTTATAGTGAAAATCATAACTTCCAAACATCATGAGATTTTTGTTTTTATGGTTCACTAAAATCCTCTCAATGGCAATTACTGTACCGTAAAAACGAATGAATGCACGCGATCAAAGCATTAATTTATGCAATTACTGTAATGCATTGAAGTTTGTAAAAATTCTAAGGAGATGTTTGGATTGAGGGGTAGGGTGGGGTGGGGTGGGCTTCAATAGCCTACCCCATGTTTGTTAGACGGATCTTCGAACCCCGGGTTTAATCTACTAAATCCATGGATTTTAAATAGTAACATTGGTGAGTTTACTAACCCCTCCTAAAATAATTAAACAACACAAAACTCAAACTAAAACCATCTACCAAACATAGGTTATCTAACCCCGGGCTTATATAACCCATACCTCTTAAACATCTAAACATAGACTATCTAAACCCAGGCTTCACAACCTCACCCCACCCTACCCTACCCCTCAATCCAAACACCCCTAAGTTCTTGCGACTAGATGAAGCGCATATGTTTACTGTTACAAATTTACATTGCCGAAATCTTGACAATACTGGAACCATATCCATAACCCACAACTGTAATAGGCAGTGAATGGGCGTTAGAGGATCTTTTCAAAGTTGATCATTTTCTGGTCTTAATGCCTACTGTTAAGCATGAAAATATGCATTAAATTTGAATTCTTAGAAATTTTTTATATTAATTTCAAATCAAGCATTTGAATTCATTCTGTGGCGGACCAAATTTCTATATTGATTGAAGTTTTTTTTTTTTGGGTTTTACGAAACTGTTCAAGTGATGCCAACGTTTTTATGTACAAAGTTTCCTTTTGAGAAATTGATTAATTTGCATTCATAACAAATTTGAATGGCAATTGAAATTTTTGATTGTCGACATTTCTTTAATTGCATAATTATTTCTCTATTGTATTTTATGATATAATTTGTTATTGGCATATCAATGATCCAAATGTGCTCATTTTAATTTTCCGCTTATCGTATTTATCATGAGCACAAATGTTTTAATGAATTTATGTTTCAAATGTCAGTTATCAAATTTGACCATTTTAAGTCTTATATTTATATTTGGTCATTAATTTGTATATGAATAATTTATTGTTGATTTGTTAGTCACCAAAGTGGCCAAATCATAATATTTATATATAATTGTATAAATTTAGTTTTCAATTACCCGTAAGATTATTATGTTTATAATGTAAGCTTTTTAATCATTTGATTAAAAATTAACTTATGGGTTAATAGAAGTTTATAATTATGAGAATTTTAAATCACCCAAAGGTGAATTGATTATTCTTATAATAATAAACATAATTGGTTTATTTACTTATGAGTTTTATTGAAAATTAAATTTAAGATATGATATATTATGCAAATTATAACATAAAGGATTTGTTTGTCACCAAAGTGACCAAATCAAAAAAAGTTATAAATGATTATATTGAAGTGAATAAATTTATTTTCAATTACCCATAGATTTGTGATGCTTATAATGTAAATTTTTTATTGATGGTTATTAGTTTATGGGTTAGTTGAAGTTTATTATTATAAGAAATTTTTAAATCGCCCAAAGGTGGATTAATTGTTCTTACAATAAATAAACATTATTGATGATAATTCATTATTTTATCGGATACATTTTGTATATCCAAAGATAACAAATGTATTTATTAAAATATATAAAATTGTCAAATTATGTTAAACTTAAATTAGCATCATAATTTATGTATGTATATCTTAGTATCACCCAAAAGAGAACTTAGATATACATTGAGTGTTCATGATTTATGACTCAAAGCATTAAATGTGTGAATACGGTAAAATTAAAGATATCAATAAAAGGATTCAGACAAGCCTCTTGACAATGATACTAAAGTTTAATGATACCATAATTTCTTTGGTTTTAATGAGAATATCATAAATCGGTGTATATATCTTAAGATGGGAGCAAGAGTTTACGATATTCTTTGCTAGTAATTATCGTGGTTCATAATATGAAACCAATTATAATTCAACAAGTATAGTTCCAATTCGGAAGAGAGATTAATTGAGCCTTATGCAATGATTCAAGAATGAATTGAAACGATAAACAAATTAATAGTATTATTTATGCATTTGTGGCGGGCTTTGAGGCCACAGTTCATGATATTTATGGTTGCAGAATCTTATTTCAAGATTTGAAGTTGTCGACACAATTATCAAGTCACTGAAAATTTATTGTAATAATTCTGCAAAGTATTAAAGGGTGTAAAATACATGAAAATAAATTAATGTGCTGTTAAGGAAAAGTTCAGAAACAGAGAGTGTCAATAGAACATTTTAGCACCATAATGAGGATTGTTGATCCATTAACAAAAGGATCGTCACCCAAAATGTTTATGAAACACATTTGAAATTATGGGTATTACCGGACGTCATTAATGATTATAATATTATTTTTTAACACTCTGAGCTCATTTATGTTTAATGTTTCTGATATCTCTTGTTAGTTAATTGGTATATACATGAATGAAATCAAGTCAATGTTTAACAAGAGTTGTCTCCAATAAAGTCTTTTACAGTTGGACCATTATGCACTTTTCTTCACCGATCGTGTTGAATAAAACTCCTAGTATTGTAGTACATGGAAGGGACTACGTAAACTATATATATATCATATGACCGCCATGACTCATATTAGTATTTTATTTAATTACGATTTATGTTATAGCTAATGAGATGAAGGATTTAATATACTTATGTGCGCATCATGTTTGTTTTTATTTATTAAACCTTTAAAGAAATATCATATGGGTCAAGTGGGAGAATATAAGAAATTATTGTGACCCAAATGATAATTATTAGCGGTTTTATATTTAATTGTTGATTAAATCCATTTAGTTATTGGTGGAAGGACACATCTCCCTAATGTGTCCATTGATTTCATAATGAAAGGTTATGACTCATTAAATGGTTATGTTTTTTGATGGAAAAGACATAACCATACAAAGGTGTCTATTAACTCCACACCTCTTGATCTTTATAAATACGAGTCTTGGTCCTCTCTCAACCTAACAACCATGATTAATATCAATAAAGTGTATATTATGCTCCATCGATGTTGTACTATTAAAGTGGGTAATGAGAGAGAAACTCGGACTCATCGACACCAAATTCATCTAGTGCGTTTATTGAGTTTTCCTGAAGAACGGTATGTTCTATTTATTGCTCTTTTAATGTTATAGTGAAAATCATGACTTCCAAATATCATGGGATTTATCGTTTCATGTTATTAAAATTTAAAGTTCTTACATCTATGATAATAGTAGGAAATTTAAAGGTTTTTTTTAATCTCTAAACTCTTTAATTCACAAGAATAAATAAAAAAGCAAAAGAAAAAGACACCAAAATTTGTACAGATTTTTAATTAGTATATCATGTTTTTTTTTTGTAAATTTTACAAATTCCACTATAAAGTTGAAGATTACATAAAATGAGACGAGTAATAAAACGAGTATGTAACTAATCACTATTATACATAACTTTTGAAAATCATACAAACATTGTACACTCTATTTTCACTCAAAAGAACAAACCCCACACAATAGTCTTTAAATTATTGTGTTGGTCCCTGAGTTTTCACTTTATTTTCTATTTGGTCCCTGAGTAAAACATGACATTTAAAACCCTGAGTTTTCATTGAGTCTTATGCTCATGGGGTGAAGAAGTACAAAACAAGCACAACCACAGACTTTAAGATTGGAGTAATCAAGAGAAGTGCCATATAATTTTTCAAAAGGGGATATGTTTTGAAAGACAGAAGACGGGAGATGGTTTATAATATAAACTAAGTTCAGAGCGGCCTCACCCCAAAACTTTTCTGGACGAGAAGCTGAGCACGAACAGAATTTGTGACGACCCGGCTTATTTTAAAAGCCCAGTCGCGGGTACGCAAACGGAAACAAAGAACTTAAACTTAAAGCAATTGCTTTAGTAAAATATCGAAAATTTCGGCATGTAGTTTTCATAAATTTCATGCCTCATATACAAAATAAAATAAATCTGTTTTCCAGAAATCATCGGCTCGTCGGCCGGTTCAGAATATCATCAAACTATAATCAAAATAAGGTTCGGTGTACCGGTTTAAAAGTATTATACAAACATAATATACATAATTCGACTTTGAAATTTGACTCATAATCAAAGGGAAACACAATCCAAAATAAGACTCCTACATTCCCAAAATGTGTGGCTCGCGTGACCGGAGACCAATCCAAAATCTCCATCTCGGCAATGTCAACGAGCACCACATGCTGCTCCACGTTCTCGACCCCGAGCGTTACCTAAAAGGTGATATAGAGCACCTTTGAGCATGACACTCGGTGAAAACAAAAGAATATGAACAATGATGAGGAATGATCGTGATAGAATGCGAAAGAAAATAATATCATGCTTAAAATGTGTTGAAGTATAAGCACTTTTTAAGTTTGGATGATAACAACTAGTCATAACATCTTAAACACATAATTCTGTTCTCTTTGATCCCACAAGCATTTCCAACACAAACTCGGCGGCTCGCTACGCCCATGTTACAAAATCAATCAACTTTTGAACCGTAGCTCATCTCAGTTTCAAACTATCTCAATTCACTAGCACCGGGCCATTCTTTACTTAGCACATCGAAGCTCCATCACTTCTCCGCCACGGTAACCACGTGTAACGTCCAACATCCATACACCGTTACACGGGTTACGACCATATGGCCACATAATGATCATATGATATGCATAAGCTGAATGTATGACATGAAATGAATAAGACATGCTTCTTCGCAACATTATATAACAGAATATTGAATCAACAAATGTAAATAGCTCAATTTTTCCAAAATCGGTATATGACTCAATCTTTGCTCATATAATGTTCAAGTTTCACATATTCACATGGTTCATGATCACACTTTTCTTGTTATCTTAATCGTAACTATTTATCGAGCATAATCAAAATGTAACGAGTATGCATAATCATAGCCCCAAATCCAGTATATGACTCGTTCGTGGACTATGAACATAATAATAAAGCAAATAGGCATGCTTAAATGATCAACTAGCCAAAGCATAATCCAATTTTAGGCTATCTAGCATATAGATTTCAGAATTTAGAGCTCTCCAATACCCATTAAGAAACCTTTCAATTTACACAAAAACTTGGAAGCTTAGACTTTCACCATTAATGGTGGTTTAAGAATTTTCCCATAGAATTCCAATTGAATAACTCTTAGGGTTTAATCAACATCATCCTAAAGTTAATTTCGAGAATTTTAATCATGAGAGAACCTTCATATAAACACCCTTAAAACCCTCTTGAATAAACTCCAATTAACACCATGGAAAGCTTGCCAAAAATGAAATTCTAGGTTAGTAGTTACCTTGAGTTTTTTATCAATCTCCTCCCAAAACTTGTTTGAATCTTCCTAGGATTGTGATTCCAACATGAATCACACAAAACCCCTTCAAATTGATCCAAGAATCCAAGAGAAAAGAGAGTGGGAAAGGTTGTTGAAATTTTTTGACGGGGGGAGGGGGGGGGGGCGACGGGTTGGGGAAGAAAATGATGGAATGTTTGTTTTTTTTCTTTATTTTCCTTTATATACTTTTAGTTTTCCAAAATTAAAATAATAACTAAATTCAATTTATTAACCAGTCCCTCCACCTCCTACTATTACCACCTAACCCGTCCACCTCTTAAAATTAATTTCATACCCCTCATCTTCTTTCCTTTGCTAACTAGCCCTCAATCAATAAGTAACTATGGTTAATTATTTCCCTTCTATAAAAACTCACTCATAGTTAAACTAACTATGGTTGATTGCAAAATTTTTTTAAAAAAAGACACTATTTATGGTTAATTACCAGTTAACTAAAGTGTTAGGAATGATGTCCCTGAACTTGTAATTATTTAATAATAATAATTTATTTCGAATAAATAAACATAAGTTCTTTATATTATTTAGATTGATTCAATTGACGATATTAGGAATATATGGAAATATATTAATATCAAACAATCAAATAGTAAAACCTTAAGTTATTCTTATGAAATCACGACTTATTATGTGAGTCATACGAGAGGATTAAAGTCGAGATAAGTAACTTAAAAGTGTCTACAGTAAATGGATAACGTTTGGGAACCTTATCCTGGTAACAATGTTGATAGCTTCGCATTTTGTTTATAGACAAATGATCTAATCCTGATCATTCATGTGGGAGACATGAAATGAAAATTCATATACAATGTTGATTGTATAAGACAGGACCACGACGTTTGATCAAATTTCTCATTAGTACCGTTTACGAGAAATGATCGTATATCAAATTAAGTTTATCAACCTTGATAGATCTCAATTCTGAGTGAAATGCGGATTCCTATTTGTGGAGTTATGTTATTTGATTCACATGGTTGAGAGCGATCTGTAAGAACGCTCAATACACTCCTGTTTTGGGAACATGGCTAGATAAGTAGCTGAGAACTCATTTTCACCAGATGAAATTCATAACTTTCCTATAAATTAACTGTATCAGTGCGATACCTAAACATTTTAGGAACTTTAGGAAACTCCCTTGATGTACTGATTTGAGACATGAACAAGTGGCGCCACGACTTCTATTGATCACAGAAGTACATTATCTCTAGTTCGACTAAAGATAAGGTTCATTGGAGAATCAGCGGGAACACAAGGATAAAGCGGTAATTACATGGACAAAACGGTAAATTTATCCGCTTGTAATTATGAGGGTTCCACGTGAAGGATATATCACAGATATAAATAAAGATAAACTAAATGGACATAACTCATCTATAGTGAGGGGAGTTCAGCTATGAATCTATAGTGGAATTATTCATAGTTAAATGATAAGTAATTAACTGATTATGAGTTAATCACTTAATTGACTAATTATTAAGCCCATGATCTATAGGTCCATCGGGTCCCTATGCTAGCCCAAATATCGTTGTAGCAAAACTAACTTATTTATTTAACTTAGGAAGAACAAATAATTTAAGTAATTGATTTTACTTAAAATTAGGCAATATTTATTATTTGAATAAAGAGATTATTTAAATGAAAATTAATATTAACATTATTAATATTGATACAAAATTAATTGTTTAAATAAAAAGTTTATTTAAATGGAAATTAATTA
Source organism: Gynostemma pentaphyllum (assembly GCA_028015215.1). Taxonomy (NCBI): domain Eukaryota; kingdom Viridiplantae; phylum Streptophyta; class Magnoliopsida; order Cucurbitales; family Cucurbitaceae; genus Gynostemma; species Gynostemma pentaphyllum. The sequence goes on along the minus strand of CM051346.1, from coordinate 18,065,633 downwards.
TAATATTATAAGGAAAAATTAATTGTTTAAATAAATAAATTATTTAAAAGGGAATAAATATTAATATTATTAATTATTTAAATTATGAGTTTATTTAAATGAAAATTAATAATTAATATTATTAATTAAATAATGAGTTTATTTAATTTAATAATAAATATTAGAGAGAACTAAATTCAATTGGTTTAAGAAACAAATTGGTATTGACCCAAAATAATTAATTAATTGGATAAGATTCAATAGTAATTAATTATATTAATTTTGGCTAAATATATTTAAATTAGAAATTATTATTTGATTTTTTTTAATTTTAAATATATAAATATACAACAAATATTGAATAAAGAAAAATAAATAAATGATAAATATAATTTTTCCTTAATGGGCGTGCAAATGTAGAGAGTGGATTTATTCTTCTCCGTCCATCATGCGTTCAAGTTCAAGATCGGTTTTATTATATTTTTATATTTGTTTTATTATTTATCTTTTCTTTATTTAATTATTAGGAGATAAGCTTATCTAATTAGATTAGATATCATATTTTCCTATAAATATGACTATTGGGATTCATATTTTTTACACTTCTCACTTTAATTAGAAAAGTGAAAATTCTCTCTCAAGTTTTTACCCAATTACCGATTTTCCTTAGGAAAAAATTTAGAAGAAATTTCTTCATCTTTGTTCTTCCGGTTTGATTCCCACAAGTCGGTTTTGCTTTCGATCGGGATATAGCATAGAAGATCCGGTGTTGCTGATGATTTGATGATGTAAAGAAACCTCCAACCGATTCTCCATTAATTTCTCAATGTAAGTAAAAGGGTTTTAATTTTTGAAATTAAGCATGAATCTACATGTTTTATCACAAATTGCATGATGTTAATAGATCGGTAATTAAATGTTAATTAGTTTACTAAATAAAATTTCGTTAGTTTAGTAAATCATCCCTTCACAAAGTACACTTAGTAATAATTAGAAAAAAAAATTTCTTAGTTAAAAAAAAAACTAAATCAATTCAAATCAATATAAGGAAAATTCTAAATTCCCGATAACAAACCTCGGGTCCTTACAGAATCTAAAATGTGTCGATGTTTGCATTCCGCGCGACCAAATTGTTGGGAGGTATGAGAGTAAGATCGTTGGACAAGAGTTCTTTGTTGTTTGAGAAAGTTGAGAAAACTGGAATCCTTATACTCCATAGCATTGTCTGTGCGATGGATTTTGATAGTTCGAGAAAATTGTGTTTTAACAATGTTTGCAAAATCAATTTAAACTGGAGACAACGCAAAACAATTTTTAAGGAAATATATCCAAGTGAAGCGTGAATAAATATCAATAAATAAAACAAAATATCGATAACCATTCATAGTAGAAGTAGGAGCGGGTCCTCAAATATCGAAATGAATTAAACTAAAAGGGGTGTCACACGAAGAAGATGAAGTGGAGAAAAATAAGGCTGGTTGTTTTATAAGTTTACAGTTCAAACAATCAAAGGAAGTAAATTTTGTAAGAGTACCTAAATTACCAAGTGAAACTAATGTGCTGATTTTCTCGGAGGAAATGTGACCGAGACGGTGGTACCACTTATATCTTAGAGAATCAATGACAGAAGCAAAAATAGAAGAAGACACAGGCAGTTGGAGTGAAGTATGCTAAAACAATCTTCCTACTTTACGACCCATACCCACTGTCTGTCTTGTCTGCGGATTTGAACCTGACAACTGTGAAGGGAAAAAAGTTCATTTAAGCCAAGATCACATAACTAAACAACAAAGAATACATTGAAAGTCAAATTTAGGAACATAATAAGTGTTGAGAAGGTTCAATTTAGAGGTGACAACAATGTCAATATGAGAAATAGACATACAATTTCCATCAGCAGCTTGAATGGAGGGAAGAGATTTGGCCGGGGTGGATGAAGAAAGAATAAAAATGTTAGAAGTTATGTGAATACAATAAGCAGAATCAAGAACCCAATAGTTAACTGGAGTGACAGATAGGGCAGGTGAATTTTATGAGATCATTAAGTTGAAGGGTGGGAGGAGGAGAGGCAGAAAAAGCAGGAGTGGCGGCAAAAACAAACGAGGAACCAGCATTAGAAAAGTTTCTTGGTTTCGTAGAATGTCCCAGAGGGCGAAGCGGACGTATGAGATAGTTATCCAAAATGTGACCAAACTGATGACAATATCTGCACTCAATTAGAGGACAATTAGCAAATCAGTGACCTGGGTTTCTTACAATTTGGGTAAAATGAAGAACCGATAGTAGTACGCGAATGACGAAAGACGTTATTACTCTCCATAATAAACCCAAATAAGGTTCCAAAAGGTGTCGGGAAATAGGGCAGGAGCACGGGTAGTAAACAGAGTGCTGGCCAGTAAACAAGGTGCTGGGCAACTTGGGTAAGGGAAGCGGGCAACAAGCAGGGGCGTGGGCAGTGGCAGGAGCTTCGGTTAGGGGCGCGGGCAGCTTGGCAGCAGCTTTATTTTGAATGAAAAAAAAGATTTAATCTAGTTTTCTTGTAATACGACAACTATTTTTCTTGGTCATGACTCCTTCTTCCTCGACAGGGACTCGGGTCATGTTTGTCCCAACATAGAGATGAAAATGGATATTAATTTCAATGGATTTGTACACGGATATGAACACGAGTCTCGTCGAAAAGCTAAGGTGTGGTGGTCATCGGATCGGGGGCGTGATTTCAGATCTAGTGAGTGATTTTGGATCTGGGGCAAGGTGGTGTTCGAGATTTAGGGAGTGTTTTTTGATCTGGGGGGTGGTGGTGTTCTTATCTGGGGCGGGATTTTGGATCTGGGGCGTGGTGGTGTGGCAGTGGCAATGGACGGAGGTAGGTACTGGTGGTGAAGTCAGATGATGGTATGTTTCAGGGGATCTGAGGTGACAAAATGAAGTAGAGATCAACACTGATATGAGGAGATGAACAAACATAAAGCGGAAGAGATAATTTTCCTTAAAATAGGGCTCTGATACCATGTAAGTGAATATCAAATTATATTCTGAATTTATTTTTGTATATATTTACATGAATTTATAAGAGAATACAAGAATAAATAAGGTAAGAATAGCCTAAATGACTCCTAATTGAATCCCTAATTGACAGCGATATATACGTTAACACTAAGTATTTAAATTCAATGGTTTACTTTGGATTGTCTAAACTGTGTTCTATTGTGCTTTTCTTGCAAAAAAATTTTTATTTATTAATATTAATTTCTTATTGTTTAATCATACCTTGATATTTGATGATAATAAACTCTCCTTTTATTCATAATTTTGAATTTTGGAAGCAACCGTAACTTAAAACTGGAAATGAGAGTTCTAAAATATCTTGATTCATCTAAATCGAGGTTCAAACAAATAAGTTATGGCTAAAATAAAGTTAATGATGTTGAAAAAGAGTCATTGAAAATAATTTGGAACTACAAAAGCGTGATTTGTTATTTCAAACTACAGGGATGTATATATATTTAATAAAAACCACAAATGTCTCACTTATATTTTACCTTAAATTTTATTTGTGAGGTTGTGACTATCTACTATTATTTTTGGAAATTTGGGTAAAATGACCTCCAAAATTCACAATAAATGTTTTTTGACCTTTATTCTCATATTAACCTTTTTTATGAACTTATGATGATGTCATAATGTTGTGAAAGTTCTAATATACCCTTAATCTCTTCTCCACTCCCCTCTCCTCTCCTCTCTTATTCCAAAAAGAAGAAGAAAAATCTCCTCTCAACTTCTCAAAACAAAACTCTCAACTTCCATTGATCTTCATCTCCATTGATCTTTAATCTCCATTGATCCTTCATTTCACTTCTCATCCTTCAATCTCTAACAACGGAAAGACGACTACACGATGCAAGAAAAGATACAACAACTTAGAATTCGAAAATCCCGAAACCTCAGATCTACGTATTTCCATGGATTTCGAAGGAAATCCATGAAAATTTGAAGAGATCCGGATTTTCTACGGATTTTGAAGGGGATTCGGATTTCAAAGGAAAGTTCCTTCGAAATCCGGAGATCGCCTCCGGATTCCGGAGGAGATCTCCGGAATCCCGAGGACACCTTTGAAAAAAAAAATTGGGGGGGCCACCTCCGAAATCTGGAGAAAACCTCCAGAATCGGGAAAAAGAATTAAAAAAAATTGTGGGATCTCCAGAATCTGGAGGTAACCTCCGGAATCCGGAAAAAGAAAAGAAAAAAACCCCCCCCCCCATTTTTTCCTTTTTTTTCGGTATTCTGGAGGTCCCCCACCTTTTTTTTTCCTCATTCCGGGGGTTTCCTCCGGATTTCCTTTCGAAATCCATAGGGATTTCTAAAATCCATGGATTTTCGAAATATCTTTCATTCGAGTAACTTCCGTCGTACCTTTTCGCCGTATTCTTTCATTAAGATCAATGGAGAAAGTGAGATGAATGAGAGATCAATAGAGAAAGTGAGATCAATGAGAGATCAATGGAGAAGAGAAAAGTTGAGTGGAGAGTTGGAGATGAGAGAAGTGGAGTGGAAATTTGGAGAAGATAAGTGAAGGGTATTTTTGATATTTCATACCAAAGTGACATCATCAAAGAGTCAAAAAAGGTTAATTTGATATTAGAGGTCAATAAACCTTAATTATTAATTTTTTAGGTCAATTTACCCAAATTTCCCTTATTTTTGTCAGTACGGTTCGATGAAACTGTGAAATTTCTTTAGATTTGAGATAAAAAAAAATCTATGGTGTTGAAAATGTTGTGGTGGACTGGACATCGTAATAACCTTATCTTCATGTGTGGTAAAATGTTGGGTGAGAACCTACCTGTGAAGATGGGATAAGGGTTAAGATAAGGTAGAGGACATGGTTTTGACTTATCATGGTCCACCGAACGTGAGACCTAGTCGAAGGAAAAAAAATAATACATGTTTCATTATTCAAATGAATTATTGCAATAATAATGGCAATAAATACTGAAAAATTCAAAAGGCCAAAAAAAAAACGAGTAATTTTTTTACTAGTGTAAATCGAGTAAAATTTTGTTATTGCAATTTACAACTCACTCCCTGCTCAGATGCCGAAACACTAAAAAGTTTCAGCCTTTGGAGAAGGAAATTGTGGATTAGAGAGAGAAAATGGGAGTTCAGAAAAAGAAGAAAGGCTGTGAAAGAAATTAGGAGAAGCGAAGGTAAATTTGTAGTTTTCATTGAGAGGGTGATTCTTAAAAATTCAGGAAGTGATATTTTTAAAAATAACATCAGTTTTTATAAAAAAATTAATATTGATATTTCTCAAATTAAGAACCATCAATCTAAAATTAAAATTAGTCTAATCTCAATTAGAGATTGGTAAAATCATAATATGAAAAAAAAAATATTTAAAAAAATGTTCAAAACATGAACCATTTTTTAAATTTGCTCATAAAAGAGTGATAGTTAGAATTTCCCTTTTAGTTAAACACCGTATTTGAAAATATATGGGAGAGAAAGTGTTGGCGGGGAAATCAAGAGAAGCAAATATTTAATTTTTAATTTAAAACCAGATGTTCATTTTTTATATTAAATTGAAGTTTTATATAATTTATTTATCTAAAATAGAGGGGTGACTTAAAACTGTTAGTTGGGTGAATTTATAAATATATTACTATTTGAATATTTTATATGTTCAAATATATTATTTCAATAAATACCTAGGTTTATAAATATGATAGGAAATCCCACTGCCCACAAATTTTTGTATTGTTCTTACAAAAACTATTTCATAAACCGAATAACTTAAAAAATATTTTTCTTGGATAATTAATAACTTAAAAAATATTGTTGTTGGACAATTAACTTAAAAAATATTCCACAAAAATGCATGTATCCATTTTTATAAAAAGGACGACAATACTAAAAAAAAAATCAAATACATTAATACCCTATATTTTTCTAGCCTTTAAATTTTCTTACGTTTTATAACATTTTTAGAGTATCAGATTTTTTTAATATATACCTGATTTACTCTCTTTTCATTAAATGTCTTTCTCTCTCCTCGTTACATTCTCTCTCCTTTTTTGTGTTTATCCTTCTTGAATTCATATCTGATTTGGCTCCATTTTTATCTCTTTTTATTATTTTCCTTATTTTGTTGGGATTTTGTTGTTAGGTATTTTTATTATTTATTATTTTGTTTTTTCTATAGTTGCAGCATTGTAGGTTTTAGGGTTTCTTTAGTTTTTTTATTCAATTTTTACGTTTATTGATTCATTTTTTTAGGATTTCGAATGTTTTTTTTATTCAATTCATCCTCAAATCGTGGTTCCTCCTTTTTCTCCTTCTTCTCCTTCTCCTTGACCTTCTCATTCTCTTTCTTCTTCGTCTTCTTCTTTTGATTGTTTTTTTTAATTTTCTAGTTCTTGGGATTTTTCTTCATTTGTTGAGTTAGGGTTTGTGGTAATTTTTTTAATCACGATTACTTGCATCTGCATTTTTCTGATGGCAGAGGTCGAAGGTTCTTTCTTCTTCTTCTTCTTCTTATTGTTGTTCTTCTTCTCTTCTTTTTATTTTTTTTTGGGTTCGCGGTATAGTACAAGTTTTGTTTATTATATTGTACATGAATACGGTTCTTCTTTTTCTTTTTCTTCTATTTGTTTTTCTTTCTGCGCTCACTGTACATTACAAGTTTTTTATTATACTGTACATGAATATGGTTATACGTTATAATTATTTACTACTATTTTGTTATTTTATATTTATAACGTAAAGTATAGTGTTTATTATTATTACTTATTTTTTAAACGGAATATTTACTATATTGTAATGTTTTATTCTATGTTTATAACGTACAATATAGTGTTTATTATTATTACTAATTTTTTAAAGGGAAAATTTACTACATTGTACTGTTTTATTCTATGTTTATAACGTACAATATAGTGTTTATTATTATTACTTACTTTTTAAGAGAAAATTTACTGTTTTATTCTATGATTATAACGTACAGTCTGTATAATATTTACTATTATTATTTACTTTTTAAGAGAAAATTTACTATATTGTACTATTTTATTTTTGTTTCTAATGTAAAGTACAATGTTTAGTATTTTTATTTAATTTACTCTTCCCTGTACCTTCATCTTCTTCTTCTTCACTTTTTGAGTTTTATGTCTCTGAAATTCTAAGATCTCTTTCTCTTCAAAGCTCTTTTTTTTATGCTGTCTTAGTTTTTTTTTTTCTTTTTGGAGATTTGCAATCAATGGTAGATTTTTATCTTCCCAAAAAATCATCCAAGATTTTCTCCTCTTTTTACACCTTCCTTTTCAGTCCGTTTCAAATCCATTCGTCTTCTCTTTCCATTTCTTAGCTAAGTCTTTCCTTTTAATTATGGTAGTAGCAAGTAATTACAATTTTGCATCCATTGAGTTTGCCTTTCTAATTTTGAGATTTTATTTTTAAAGAGTAAAAATACTAGACTCCACATTTTATACTCTTCATTTCACTTGATTTACATTGTTTCGACCGTCGTTCTTCCTTTTTAGTTTTTTGATAGATTGTTTGGGGCTTGCAGCTAATAGGTAATACCCCTATGGTGACAAAGTTGTAGATGGATGTGTTGCTCAAACCTCTGCCAAACTCAAAGCAATGCAACCTTGTTTGAATGTTCAATACAAGTAAATAGTCCATTGTTGTTACATAAATAGTCCAAATAATTGTCTAACTTTTCAGAACTTAGAGTTCTTAGCTAGAGACTAGATACCTATTTTATTTTGGACTGTTATTTGATGAAGAAATGGGCCATAAATGGTTACAAATTAATTATAAGTTCTATACTTACCACTGTTGTTAACTATTTAGTTGATCTTCCTGAGATCTATAACTAAGTCTATATGGGTATAATAATTACAAATGTTCATTATTAATTATTTTTCTTTTGACTTTTTTTTACCTTGGACATTATTTCCTTTATATGAGTAACTTTTTCTCCTGTGTACCACTTTGCAAGCATCAAAGTTTTGTTTAGTTTTTAGTGCTCAAAGAAATATCCCAACGACACATTATCTCTGTCATATTTTATAGCAACTTTTACTTTACAATATGAATATGTTAATTTATTCCATGAAAGATGCCAATCGATTAGATGATGCCAAAAATTTGTTGTGTATTCTCATTATTGACGCGTACAGGATGTCAACTAACATCAAATTTGTAGTAGAGTTAATAATTGATGAAAAAATTGAACAATAATATAAAAAGAAAAACTCATATCTGAGTTATAACGCTTAACATTTGAGGTTTATATTATATATATTCTTTGACTTTTTTTAATTATAATAATATATGAACATCTTAATGAACCATGTGAAACACAGCTTATAATTTTGTTATTTAATCGTCCCATTGTATAATATATAAAAAAGACAATATTGATGACAAAATGATTTAAATCAAATACAGTTAATACAATAATAAGGTTTGCAAAAAATAATAAATAAATAAAATATTTAATACCCCAGCCTTGAAATTGAGGCAACTTTCAGGGAGAAGGGATAAAAAAAAAACCGGATCCTCTTAACTAACTCTATATCTTAAGGAGGATGATTTATTTAGTGAGAATCTTTAAATGTTTCAAAATGTCGTAACATTTTTAGAATACCGATCCTACCAACATCGGACTAACTTTTTATTCGTACTCAAACCAATGGGATTCAAATTACTCATACAATTTTGTCTATTTTTTTTAATCTATCATTTAAATACCCTTATTTTTTCCAGTATATCACTATAAATATATACTTAACTATCATTGAGTATATCTATTTTTGGGGTTTGGATAGTTCTTGTCGGAAAATTAATGTGACGGTGGCTCAGCATTAAAGGTGACATGACAAGCAGGAAAATAGAAAATTTGCCAGAAAAGTATAATAGAACACAAGTTAGACAATCCAAGTAGACCATTAAATTAAAATACTTAGGAAACTTATTACACACTCAAAAGAAGACATATATAGGACAAAAAAACGTATCACAATGAAGTTGATACTTTTTTCACCCTAATTTTCTTATTGAATTCAAAACACACACAATTAATTTAAGATTGACACATACTTAGTACCAAGTTGCAATATAGACACACAACATGAAACAATCGATACTATTTCTACATATAACCCAAATTTTATTGAGATTATATAGTAGAATTTTTTTATTGCAACATAGATTTAATCTACTTGTACTAATCAAACACAATAGCCTGCTGGTAATGGTAGTGTAGAAATTAATCGGCAGTGACAGCCAGATGTACAAGTATCATATCCAAATGCAGCGGTACACGGATATGAATTGCATGAATTAGGGGAGGGATAGTAAAGATCAACGACTTCTCCATGATTCATTACTTTTCTTGGGTAAGAAAAACCATAAGAAGAATAAATCATGGAGAAGTCGTTGATCTTTACTATCAAGAATAAATCATGCCATTACCAGATGGAAGCTGTATCAGATTCTCCTGAGCTTCAACGGCAAGATGAACAACCATGACCATTATAACCATCAACACAACTTTCTTACTTTCCATTCTCTTTCTCTTATCTTTCTCTCTTTTTACTACTTGCTTTGCTTATTGATTCTCTAATTTGCTTCTCATTTTATAGGCAAACTGATATATTAGGGAATCTTTTTTAGTTTCTCTTCAAAGATTTAAAGTTTTATATTTAGGACCACGTGCAATTATTAAATAAATAAATATATATATATATATATATATATATATATGCAATTTTCAAATATAAATATCTTCATTGTCCATTTTCACCAAACCATGCTAACCTAAAATAAAATATGTGAATAAATACTTGTATTGATATATATATATTTTTTTTTTTCTAAGTGTTGTCGTCCTTTCTTTCTTTGAAGTTGGAAACAGTCATTTTATTAAATATTTTTTTAAGTTAATTGAACAGCAACAATATTTTTTAAGTTATTAATTGTCCAAGAAAAAAAATTGAGTGGCGAGTTGAATTTCCTATCATATTTATAAACCCTAAAATTTTATTCGAGGTTTTTTCATTCATTTTTATACTCTATTTTTATTGTTTAATTAAAATTTATTCATCTTTAATAATTAAAATTAAAATATTTATAATTTACCGTCACTATCTACTTATCAATAAAAAATTAATGAAAGAGAAAGGTTTATTTCTATCGATATTTGGAGTATAAATAAAATTCATATGAGCAGATATTAAATCATTTTCAAAATTTCATAATGCTACTTTTAATTTAAAAAAATAATGATGTCTATTAAATTAATATAAATAGAGATTAATTTCTTTAATAAATTATTTATATTATGTTCAGAATTATTTATAACTATATTTTTCATCTTATCCCAACAAATAATGTAATCTTCGCAGATCTGGAACCAAGTCCATACATTTTATTTTATTTTTCTGAAAAAGCCAGATCATTAATCAGATTCTATACTTTTCCTTATATTTAATTCTTATCCCATTCTACCCGTTACCACACATGAAGTTAAGGTTATAATGATGGCCACGACAGCATTTTCACCACCTCATACTGCGAGTAGAAAGTGAAATTAATACAAAAAATTCAAAAACATCAAACCTCTTTTGTTTGAAAATGGATGGTAGAGAGTCCGTAGTACCCAAAACACTAAAGTGATCTGGTGGCCACGAAGGAGCCTAGAAGTGCCTACTATTATGCCACACTACACATGGCTCTACATATTTATAAAGCTAACCCCTGTCCAGTCCCAGGGGTATATATATATATATATATATATATATATTTTACCGCAAACTCTAAAGAAAATTCAGTTTCATTACTAATGTACCCCACCGATAAAAATAGTAGTAGATAGTCGGAAGTCTACAAATTAAATTAAATGGTTATTTAGAGAGGGAAAATGAAATGTGTTAATTTTAGTGATGGACTGATTAGTATTGTTTATTTCAGAAAAACACAATATTTTATATATATCAAAACTATCTAAAACCACCACCATTCAATTTAAAATACATTGTGAAAAGACAAAACATACCAAATTAAATTTTTCTTAATTTATGCATGATTTAAGAAAAATTATAAAATCCCTTAAATTTTATAAAGAAATTTTAAATCTAAAAGAATTAAAATATGACGAAATAAAATTAACTACAAGCTTCTGAACGGCCAAATCCATCCCTTGGTGAAGAAAATACTGACGGGAGGGAGAAGAACAGGAACACGAAAGGGATAAGGAGAAGAGTTATACGAGATCTACAGTAAATCCAGACAGAGATATACAATAATTCAGATATTGGAGAAGAAAAACGACGGCGAGAGGGAGAAGAAGAAGAGAATGATAGAGCTGTCTAAAAATAAATATATTTAGGTTTTCCTTAAATAAAAATTCATAAAATCAAGATTGATTTGAATTAAAAATAAAAATAAAAACTATAAATAACAAAGAAAAATACTTAATTTATAGCTAAAACCATTAATTGATTTAACAATCATCACAAATCTCCAATCTTTACAAAAAACCCTAACATGGATTTTGGGCCCTAATCTTGAAAAACAACTCATCTAAACCAAATACAACTAAGAAATATATATTTATAACTCAAAAATGAAAGAAAACCAAGCAAAAACTTACCTCTTTGGCCGGAATCAATGGCTGCCCACCGGAGGAAGAATAAGGGAAAAGAGAAGAGAAGAGAAGAAGAAAATGAAAATGAAAGACAGCCACCCGGGTGGCTGTCTTGAAAGCCCCAGGGGCTTTGTGGGCTTAATTACACTACAAAAAAACTGCCAAAATGCGACCAAAAATTTGCGACCAAAAAAAGTGGTAGCCTTAAAGTGACCACTTGGTCACTTTATTTGAAGGTTGACTTTAAGTGACCATCTGGTCACTTTTTTTGTGACCAGATTGCGACCAAAAGTAGATGTAGTCATAAAAAATGGCGCGAAATTATGGGGCAAAAAAAGCGACCACTTGGTCACCTAGAAAAACGACCATTTGGTCGCATTTTTGTGACTAAAATATGCCTTGGTAGCAAAAAATGGCGCGTAATTTTGGAGGGAAAAAAGCTACCAAGTGGTCACAATTAAAAGTGACCACTTGGTCGCAATTGTTGTGACTAAAGTATGTCTTGGTAGCAAAAAATGGCGCGTAATTTTGGAGGGAAAAAAGCTACCAAGTGGTCACAATTGAAAGTGACCACCTGGTCGCAATTTTGTGACTAAAATATCTCTTGGTAGCAAAAAATGGCGCGTAATTTTGGAGGGAAAAAAGCTACCAAGTGGTCACAATTAAAAGTGACCATCTGGTCGCAATTTTGTGACATTTTTTGGGGAGTGGTAGCTTAAAATTTTTTCTGGAATTAAGCTACCATATGGTCACATTAGAAAGTGGACCGGGATGGTCGCAAATTATGTGATTTTATATGACCAATAATTTATAAATAACTATTTTTTTAACACGTGCGAGATGCACGTGGAATTTTTTGTCGTATTTTACAATTCAATAATTGTATACTTAAGAGTTTTATGTGTATTAGTTAAAATGTTTGTTAATCAATTTTTAAATTATATTTATTTTATGAACAAATAAAATATTTAATATTTGTTGATTTTTTCCCACTGTATTTATGGGGTAATTTCCTTTTACTTTATCTATTTTACCCCATAAATACAGTGAGAAAAAATCAACAAATATTAAATATTTTATTTGTTCATAAAATAAAATTACATTATAAGCTTTTAGAAAAGAAAAAATAAAAATAAGAATAGATGATTGAAAAAATTACCAATAATTCCAAAATTTCAAGATGTGGTTAATTTTATTGATTACATTTCTTAACAATAATAATATAATGTCAATTAAATAAAAATTATTCACTTTTAATTAATATAAAAACTCTTCAAGATCAATAAGCTATCTAAACGCCTTTAGATTGTTCTAAAATTTGTGTAGAGTAAATAATAATATTTAACCTCGTCTTGAAAATATCTGAATTTCCATACAAAGAGAGAACAATAATATTGTACAGAGAATAATTATATTTTCCTTAAACCTCTAGTTGAATATAGTCGTGTGACTCTTTTTTGTTCAAGTAAAGCATTTACAATTATGAATAAAGCAATAGACCAAACTTAAAATCAAAAGATGACGAAATACGATGAAAATGAAATTAACTTTTTTCTTTTTATTATAAGAAAGATTCCTCTTGATTTCAACTTTGACATGTTTATATCGAATTCTGCAGTTGGAATTGCTTCCAATGAATATGTTGAAAAACAAGAATAAAATTATCTATATCGTATTAAAAAAAACTCTTAATTAGAATCAAATAGTTCCAAATCAAGAATTACAAAAATTTATCTCGAAAATCCTGAAGAAACATATCAATGAATATAACAACATGGAAACAAGAGTTCCCGTCATATGTAAATATCGAAAGTAACCCAATATAAAAAAAAAAGTATATAAATATTAATATTTGCGACCAAGTGGTCGCAATTTTACAAAAAAAGTGACCACATGGTAGTAATTTAGAAGGGAAAAGCGACCAAATGGTCGCATTTTAAGATTCAGGGTTTAGGATTTAGGGTTTAGGGTTTAGGGTTTAGGGTTTAGGGTTGTTTAGGGTTTAGGGTTTTGGGGGGAAAAGCGACCAAATGGTCGCATTTTTGCAAAAGTATAATAATATTTTTTTTAAAAATACAATTGGAATTGCGACCATATGGTCGCAATTATGGGCGGTAACTTTAAATTTTCATGAAATTTATGGCGGTGAATTTAAGTAATGTGACCATTTGGTCGCAATATTTGGCGGTGAATCTCATAATTGCGACCAGATGGTCGCAATCGTTGATGGGACTCGTGAAATGACAACTGTTCTTGGTAATGGCAACTGGGCGACCATTTGGTCGCAATTTCCCCAGCACGCGTGACTGTTCATTTCCTGTCATAATTACATATTTGCGACCAGTTGGTCGCAAATTATGATTTAAATTCCCTTCCCCTTCCTTTCCACCGTTTCTTTTTCTCTTTTCCCGTTTCTGCTTTCTCTTCTTTTCTTCTTTTCTCTTCTTCGCTACATCTCTCTTTTTCTTCCTCTCTTTTTGTTCGTTTCTCTCTTTCCCCTATCCGTTCCCCGTTATTTCTTCCCGTTCCCGTTCCCATTCTTCCTCTAAACCGAAAACCCTCAACCACCAATCCCGGTTTCGATTACACGAGGTTAGTTTTCGTAACAAATTGAAGTTTAGTTTAAGAATTTAGAGTTTACTTAGTTTTAGTTTTTAGTTTTTAATTATGTAGTTTAGTTTAGTTTTGTTAATTTAATTAGTTTTAGTTTAATTTAGTTTTGTTAATTTAATTAGTTTTAGTTTTAGTTTTAGTTTAAGTAGTTTAATTTAATTAGTTTAGTATTAACTAATTAATTAGTTTACTTTAATTTTATTACTTTAAGTAATTTTAGTTTAATTAATCTAATGGTTTAATTAATCTAACTTAGTTTACTTTTAATTCAATTTAAGTAGTAATTAATTTAATTACTTAATCTAATTTAGTTTAATTACTTATTTAGTTTATTTAAGATAGTTTACTTTAATTTAATAAAATTAAACTAAATTAATTTATAATTTCACTAGAATTGATTAGTTAATTTTAGTTTAATTAATGTAATTTAGATTACTTTAATTAAATCAATTAATTTAAAGTAGGGTAATTAATTCAAATAGTTTAGTTTAATTATTAAATAAAAATTGTTTAATTACATAATTTTAGTTACATTTGATTAAAGTAAAGTATAATTAGGTTAATTGAACTAAAATTAATTCAATTAAACTTGAGATTAATTAATTCAATTAAACTTAAGATTAATTAATTAAAACTAAAATTAACTAATCAATTAATTTGAATTAAAGTAAATTAAAATTAGGTTAATTGAACTAAAATTAATTCAATTAAACTTAAGATTAATTAATTAAAACTAAAATTAACTAATCAATTACTTGGAATTAAAGTAAATATAAATTAGCTTAATTGAACTAAAATTAATTCAATTAAACTTAAGATTAATTAATTAAAACTAAAATTAACTAATCAATTACTTGGAATTAAAGTAAATATAAATTAGCTTAATTGAACTAAAATTAATTCAATTAAACTTAAGATTAATTAATTAAAACTAAAATTAACTAATCAATTACTTGGAATTAAAGTAAATTAAAATTAGATTAATTGAAACTAAAATTAATTGAATTTTAGTTTAATTCAATTAATTTTAGTTCAATTAATCTAATTTTACTTTACTTTATTTCAAACTAAATGATTAGTTTATTTTAGTTTTACTTAATTTTAGTTTAATTAATGTAATTTAGATTACTTTAATTAAATCAATTAATTTAAAGTAGGGTAATTAATTCAAATAGTTTAACTTCAATTATACTTAAGTAGTTTAAATTAATGAGTTACACTAATTTAATTAATTAATTTTAGTTTAATTATTAAATAAAAATTGTTTAATTACTTAATTTTAGTTACATTTGATTAAAGTAAAGTACAATTAGGTTAATTGAACTAAAATTAATTCAATTAAACTTAAGATTAATTAATTAAAACTAAAATTAATTAATTTTAGTTTTAATTAATTAATCTTAAGTTTAATTGAATTGATTAGTTATAACTAATCAATTAATTTGAAGTAAAGTAAATATAAATTAGATTAATTGAACTAAAATTAATTCAATTAAACATAAGATTAATTAATTAAAACTAAAATTAACTAATCAATTAATTTGAATTAAAGTAAAGTAAAATTAGATTAATTGAAACTAAAATTAATTGAATTTTAGTTCAATTAATCTAATTTTACTTTACTTTATTTCAAATTAAATGATTAGTTTATTTTAGTTTTACTTAATTAATCTTAAGTTTAATTGAATTACTTTTAGTTCAATTAATCTAATTTTAATTTACTTTTATTCAAATTAATTTGATTAGTTTATTTTAAATTATTTACTTAATTTATGTTAGTTTAATTTACGTTATTTCATTAATTAATTAATTAAATAAACTAATCAATATTTTACTTACGTAATTAGTATTAAATTAGTTTATTTTGGTTGTAGGATTATGACGGCAGACGACGTCCTCTCCCCCGGTCAAGACGAGCCTTGACGACGCGGGTGACGAGGGGTCTCCGCAGACACCCATCTGGCGTTGCCCCCGATGCGGACGACTACGGAGGAGTTGGACATCCTCTTCGATTACGAGACGGGACTTTGCCGCCACGCTCGATGATAGAGTCCCCGAGACCGAAGTCCGCGACACCACTGGCCGCCGCAGACTCCCTTGCCACGCCTCCTGGGCTTAGCATCAGGGTATGCGTCCTGGTCGGCGTCCGGTCCGCATCGGGGTCGGATCCAACTGCCCCTCGACTTCATGCACGCGGCCTTCTCGGGCGCAGACTCCACCCTTCGGATTGAAGTGGATACGTAAGTAATTTTGTTTACTATTTTTTAAAAAGTTTTTTATTCTTTTTAACTAATAGTTTCTAATATATAGCACAATAATTTTTTGTGATTTTGCGAGTAAAACATGATACTAATCCGTTTCAAAACGGTTTCGCGAGGTCCTCCAGGAGCATGCCTCTACCCGGCCGACCATCTGGACGAAGATTCCGACGACGGAGAAACGCTGGATGTACGACGATTGGAAGGTAAAAACATAATTTATTTTCATAATTAATTAATTAATTTTGAAATTTATAGAAATAAATTTATTACTTTAACAATTTTTTATTTCAATTTTTTCAGGGCAAGTTTCCTGTTATCGATCCCGACATCACCGACGGTAGATTGTTCCCCCTATGGGACAATCACGTCCGGGATCGATTCAAGGACCTCATGTTCCGGGCGCGCAGAAAGCAAGCAGCAAACCTCCCCGTGTGGATGAGCCCGGAGGACCACGCGCGGCTTCTCGCGAGCTTGACCACTCCTCAGGGCAAGGCAGTGTCAAGCAGGAATAAGGCCAACCGCGCGAAGAATCCAGTAAAACACACAGCGGGGGCGCGGACCCACGACGAGCACGATCGTCGATTGGTATGTTTTTTTTTCCTCGTTTTCTTTCTCGTTTTCTTTTTTCTCGTTTTCTTTTTTCAATTACTTATTACTTTATTATGTTTTATTCTTCACTCTTTGATTTTTTAGGAAGCGAAGCACGGGCGCCCCGTCCCGCCCAATGAGCTTCACCGAGTTCTTCACACGAAGAAGGACGGGACGTTCGTCGACGATAAGGCGAAAGAAGTTCAGGTATTTAATATTTTTTTCAATTATTATTTTTTCTTTAAAATTTTTCATACATTATATATTAACCATTTTATTTTCTGAATTTTAAATGTTTAGGAACGTTTCACGGAGTCCTTGACTCAACGGTTGCCCACACCAGACTCGCAACCGACTCAGGAGGACCGTATAGAGGCGTTCTTGGAGGCTGCTGGAGGGGTTCGGCCTGATGGGTCAGTTCCTGGGCTCGGCTCGTACGGGTGACGCCTTTATGCAGATGTGCCCGGGCCTCAGCGGAGCGGAGCGAGCACTAGCTCCTGCCCCCAGCGATCGGCGAGCAAAGATGCGCGCGCGGACATGGAGGCTATGCGTGAGGACTTCGTTACTCGAGTCGCCGATATTGAGGCCAGGCATGCAGGCACGAGTCGACGCCTAGGTCGCATCCGCTTTGGCCGCGACTTGGATCTCTAGGCGGCGGCCCTTCGTCATCGACGCCTCCTCCCCCCCCCGCCTCCTCAGAGTAGTTTTAGGATTCTTTCGATTGTATAAAACGTTTTTTTAATATTTTATATATATATTTTTTATTTGAATTCCAATTTTTTTTTGTATGAAATTTTAATATTAATTAAATAAATAATTAATAATTAATTAACTAATTATTGAAATTTAAATTAAAAAAAAAATTCTTAAATGCGACCAGATGGTCGCTTTTTAAGCGACCATCTGGTCGCATTTTAACTGAGACTAAAAGTGACCAATTGGTCACTTATCTTTCACATAAATTACGACCAGATGGTCGCTTTTTAAGCGACCATCTGGTCGTATTTTAACTGAGCCAATAAGTGACCATTTGGTCACAAATATTACGACCATTTGGTCACTTTTTATGTGACCAAATGGTCACTTCTATTGAAGATAAAATGCGACCATATGGTCCCTTTTAATGCGACCATATGGTCGCATTTTCAAAAGTTTGACTTTTTTGCGACCAATATTTTTTGCGACCATATGGTCGAATTTTTGTGACCATCCAGTCGCACAAATACAAAACCGACCAGCTTTTTAGCGACCACTCAGTGGATCGCATTTTTGGTCGCATTCTAGGTTAAAAACGACCAGTTGGTCGCAATTTGCTGGTCGCAAATTGGCAGTTTTTTTGTAGTGTTAAGAGGGACGCGTCCAGGGTCCCTCTTAAGTCACAAAGCCAGGAAAATTTCGCTGGCTTTGTGACTGTAGCCCAAGGCCCTGCAAGGCCTGCGAATTCGCTGGCCTTGCTTTAAAAAAATAATAATAAAATAAAACAAAATTTGCAACTTTAAAAAAAAAAAAAAAAAAAAACAAAATTTGCTAGGCCAGTGAAATTCGCTGGCCTTGCACCCCGTAATGGGCTTGGGCTATGCCAGCGAAATGCGCTGGCATAGCCCATTGTTAGAAAACCCAGCGAAATTCGCTGGGTTTTCTATTTATCAAAATGAATTTTTTTTTTTCTTTCAACATCAATGCCAGCGAAATTCTTTTCGCTGGCATTGGCTTAGGAAAGGCCGGCGAAATTCGCCGGCCTTTCCTTTGTCCATTAGTAACGCCGGCGAAATTACCATTTTCGCCGGCTTTGCTTAATCAATGACGGCGAATTACGATAGATGGTTTTGAATATGTTGGACTATGACTATCCTGTAGTTACGGTAGTCATAGTGAATTATATTGATGTTTTGTATGATTTAGTTAACAATATAAGTTGTTTACAACATTCTTATTTTTTTACTAAGCTTTTTCAAGTTATAACTTTTTCCCTTTCTCTATATGTAGTGTTCATGCCAACCCGGGAATGTAAAGTGTGGTTATTTCGAGATTAATTTTTTTAAAGAAGTTATGCACAACGATAATGTTCCCATCACTAATATCTTGTGTGTTTGACTTTAATAGTTTCTTATCATTAATTTAAATGTATATAGTTAATTGTATACTAATGGGGATAATATTTTATGTAGTTTAATATGAAGAATCCATATACCTAAGCACAACTTGACGAGCTTTGAGTAGAGAGGGCCGAGTTTGTTATCAATTTCATTTAAGGCAAAGGGCAACAAACATTAATGATCTGTATTTTGTTATTATGTCTAACTATTAAATTTTATAATTATGGATGTTTGTGTAAAGTTAATGATGTTAACGGTAGTTTGTGTTCTTTAATTAAGAAACACCAATTTTTTGTGTAAAAATAGTAAACGAATGTGATGATGTTAATGATAGTTATTCTGTTCATTGTTCAAGTTATTTTCTTTTTGTTGAAAGGAAGAAGCAATATTATGAGTGAATTCTAGTTTAAATTCTATTATTGCAGGTTGTTGATTAAATCATGGATGAATATAAAAATAATTGGTACGGGGTATTTAGATGATAAATAATGACATCCAATGTGTGTCATCTTATATTCAATGACACTTTCTAAGATGACGGCCAATAACTGACATTGTTTTAAAGTGTTGTTAATTACGACGACCAATGGTCATCACTGTCAGATTCATCTATAATGTCAGTTCTTAAGATGTCGTTTATTGAACGTCATTGTTTATTGTGTCATCATAAGTTAAGATGACACTCGCAGTAATGACACTTTCAAAAGTGTCATTGTAATAATAAGATATCAAGTTTTTGTGTGTTATTAAATGTCAAATTTGTTGTAGTACATATAAAGTAGCAGTTTTGTTGGTGTTTTTGTCAATAAGATAGCTGTTTTTTATCATTCTGAAAGTGTTGCTGTTGTTTTTGGTCAATTTTACACTTTTTTTGGTCTATAAGTTGTTTATTGTTATGTATTAATGTTTGTTTGTTTTCTTGTAGGGAAATACTTCATTCCTCTCAAGTGATAAATCTTCCACAAGGTATGTATTTTATTTATATCTATAGTTCATTTGGAGGTTGATTTTGAAACTTGTCTTACTGTTGAGATTTTCCATTTCATACCCTGATAAGTTCTTCTTCAAGTTAATTGGAGACCTAAACAAGAGTAAACACTTTTTAATATCTTTAGAGGAAAAGCTAACAAATCTCTCCAAAATGGTTTTTTCTAGTACTTGTTTGGTTCAATCAAACCAAACCCAAATGAAAACAATGGATCAATATGGTCTTTTATAGCGTTTTAATCGGCACGCTATTATTAATAATTAAAATAGGCGCCCAAAAATTGAAAACATACCTCCGCTTAATTTTTTTCATTCGTTAAAAAACAAATCAGTCTTCGTACAAGCCCTTTCACCTCAGTCTTCTCTCTCGCATACGAACAGTCTTCTCTCTCGCATACGAACAGTCTTCTCTCTCGCTCGCCTCTCCAAATCAACGCTCATCTTCCAAAACCCAACCTTCTCTCTCGCTCAGTGGTTCGTTTGCTTAATTTATTGTTCTTATTTTTGTTCTTGTTCTTCTTATTTTTTTATCAAACTTTTGAATTTGGGCGTTTTAATTTATGTTCCTTCTGATTCTTGTTCATTGTAATTTAATTTTTATTTGCTTCAGATTTCTCTCACGATAATTGTACCAAACCTTCCTCTGACCTAAGATTACCTTTAATGAATTCCCTTATGATATATTATATGGTTATAGGAAAATGAGAACTGAGAAGTATTGTGGTTATGAGCATGGGTTTACTAATATTATGCTTGTTCTCAAATTGCATTGTTAAACTCTTAATTTATTACAATTTAATATTAATATATATTGGTGTTGTTTTCTAGTGTTCCATTTTTCAACAAGTTAAAAGAATAGTTATTTGCAGAGTTTTAAAATCTTATTAAACAGCATATCAGATTGATGATGTTTAAAACACACAAACAAAACACTTAAAAACCGAAACCTTTGTTTCATATAGTATTCACTAATTTTATTGGTCTTTCCATTTGTGTAGGTCTTGCTCCTTAAATTTGTGAGGATTTGTACCACCCTATCAAGAAAGCATTGCCAAATAGGAAGCATTTGGTGAGGAACAAGCAAGATACAACTTTATCTCTTTGTTTGGAAATAGTAAGAATGATCTGTTCATTTTTAATTTCTTGTATTATAGTGATAAGAACCAAAGTGATACTATATTAAAATAGAACAATCACAAGAATTTTGTATGTGATAAAACAACGGTTTTATGTCTGGGAGTGAAATTGCTAAGTATGTTAGTGTTACTTTGGGAAGTGCCTAATTTTGGGGGTTATTTGTTACATGCTCCACATAAAAACATATAGAGCACTCTAGTTTGTTTGATTTTTTTTTTTACATATTTAGTACCAGTTTTGCTGCTATTTTTGTCATTAAGAAGCTGTTTTTGGTCATTTTTCACTATTTTTAAGTGTCGCTCCTGTATTTGGTCATTTTTACATTGTTTTGGGGCTTAAATAGCCGATGTACTACTGTTTTTGGTCTAAAAAAGCTGTTTTATTGTTGTTTTGGGGATATAAAAGTTGTTTTACTGCTGTTTTGGGGGCATAAATAGCTATTTTACTGCTTTTTGGGGGCTTAAATAGTTGTTTAACTGCTGTTTTGGGCTTAGAAAATGGAAAATTATTATAAATACCCTTAGAAGAATGTGTTTATCAATTCTTGACTAACTATTTAAATTGTATCTTTCTTACCCTTTTATCTAAATAGTCAACCCACGTCATTTTGTTAATCCCGATTTTAACCTTATGGTTTCTTCAAGAATCCCTGAATATAGTTTTGATATATATATTGATAGAAACCGAACTATAATAATACGAAAATAGAACAACAATGAAACTACTAAGCTTTCAAGAGGCTTAGCTTTCTCCCCCTCAATTGTCTAATACTACTAATCACATAATATGCATAAAAGAACTCAATCCCACTCATTCACTATTTATAACAACTCACTTCTAACTTACTCTTATTTTATGTTACTTTATATACACGAGTGTAGAATAAAAACATTTATGATCGTTAATACATTTTATATTGTTTTGTTGTAAAGAGCGGTAACAATACTTCAAAGAAGTGTAAATTGGTAGATTGGAGTGGTTCAGGAGAAGTAGTTGCTGAAGGACGGTGGTATTCCAATGATCCAACCGTACTTGTACACGATGTTCCCCTTGGCCCTCATGCATATAGAGTTTGGGTTGATGTAGCCAAAAAACATGATGCCTTTTTGTGGAGGCCTTCTTCGGATATGTCAACTATGGAAGAAGCTATTGAGACTACAATTGCATGGCCGGCTGATAAAGTTGTTATGGGTAAAACACCAAATTTTATGACATTCGTTATGATTTGTATGTAAAATAATATAATAGTTTATTTAAAATGACTCGTGATTGTATTTTTTGTAGGTTGATAGAGTGGAGTCTTGATGATTTTGCTTGTTATTGCCTTTTTTGTCGGGGTTTTGTTTACCCTATATACTTATGTACTGGATGGATGGATATTTTATAATGCATTAGATGGATCTTTTAAACTTATATACTGGATGGATGGATCTTGTATTATGTAATACTTCCTATAGACTTATGTACTCGATGGGTGGATTTTTATTATGTATTTTTTTTATTTTAAAATAAACATATTTCTTTGTGATCTAATAGATCTATTATTGAAAAATGAGAGGAAATACACGTATAAGGTACGTGGTAAAATTCTAGTTTAGGTTAAAATGCAAATGAGACTCATGTGGTTTTTTCCTAATGCATGAACACCACCTATGGTTTGAAAATGACAAATCACACCCCTGTGATTCCAAATTTTTTCAATCAGACTCTCCCTTTCAATGCTTATAATTTTCTTTTAGCCATAACTTCTTCGTTTGAACTCCGATTTGGATTATTCAAGATATTTCGGAATCCTCATTAGTCTCTATATAATAGTCACTTAAAAACTTTGAAATGATTAATAAATAAAAGATTTTATTAATATCAAAGTACTAGGTATGATTAACACCGTTAACTCTTTTGGTTATTGATGATTTAGAAGTTTTGAAGTGACCAAGCATAGAGACCGAAATGAGGATTCCAAAACATTCTGAATAATCTAAATCGGAGTTCAAACGAAGAAGTTATGATTAAAAAAAATTAATGGCATTGAAAGGGAGGTCTGATTGAAAAAATTTGGAACCACAAATGTGTGATTTGTCATTTTCAAATCATAGGTGGTGTTCATGTATTTGAAAAAAACCACAATGGTCTCATTTACATTTTATCTTAATAATTTAATATGATGATGATTTTTTTATTTTGTATTAATTTGATAATAACGCTAATTATTGATGTGATATAAATATTATAATTAACTGATGTGATTTGATATTTTAAATTGAAGTGGCTAAATTAACCTAATTATTCCACTAATATTATTAAAGTAATAAAAAATGACACAACGAATATTTTATCCAGTCTTTTAATAGTTCCCTCAAGTTAGGGCAATTTAATTCCTTTTCAATATCTTGAAGACTAAAAAGATATAATATAAAAACTTAAGAACGGACTTAAACTTCATGGATTTAAAAGATAGGGCTAATAACACTAATATTCATATAAGTCATCTTAATTACAAAAAAAATAGGATGTGATAATTAATTACAAGTTTGGAGGCCTGCCACCTGTCGGATTAAGCAAAAGACAACCATGCCCCTGCACGTGTAAAGGAAAAAACAGAAAAGGAATTGAAAACTACCTCCCATGATTTCAGCTCATTAATTAAGGATTTTTTTTTTAAAAAAAGGCGGATAGATTTGGTATTTTCAAAATCGAGGGAAATTCAAAAACAAAAAAGTAAACTCCAAATCAAAAACTGATTTGGTTCTGGTGAGAAACCCTAGAGAAAACGGCAGCTCCATAAAGCACAGTGATAACGAAGAATGAGATAATGGAGGCGAGGAATAAATTATTTGAAGATTTGAAAAAAGGAGAATTGGGAAATCTTGAGAGAAATGAGGGAGCTAGTGAATACAAAGAAAATCAAGAAATCAGACAAGGAAGTGAAGAGAAGAGAGATGATCGACATGCAAAGGTATTAAATTTATCCCATCAACTAAATATAAAAATCGAAAAAAAATTAACTTTTCTAATTAGTTGTATAAAAATAAACAGGGACCAAATCTGATTGATGATCATCAAGAAGAAGAAGAATATAACAAAGAAGATGTTGATAGTGAAAATGAAGAAAAAATCGAGGAGGAAAATTTGGAAGAAGATGAATTTTTGAAAGAAAACGAAGAAATTGATGAAGAAACGAAAAGCAAAAAGGAAGCTTCAACAAGTAAACGGTGAAAAACAGAGGAAGGACAAAGAAAGCAGAAGAAAAGTTCGATGATGAAGAAAGTGAACAATGCAACACGAAAAAGACATCAAAAGGTAAATATGGATCTGAACAAAAAAAAAACATTTAATAATATGCAATATGTAAATACTCCTGAATAATGAATCAAAACCAAAAGAGTATTTGATATGCAATATATATGTTTAAATGCATGATGTTAAATATTTCTGAATAGTGGATCTGAAAAGAAAAAAAAAAGCATTTGATAATATGCAATATATATGTTTAAATTGCATGATGTTAAATATTTCTGAATAGTAGATCTGAACAAAAAAAGCATTTGATAATATGCAATATGTATGTTTAAATTTCATGATGTTAAATATTTCTGAATAGTAAAGAAAATGAACATGCTGATGATGGAAATAAGAAAAACAAGAAAAAACAAACAAGAGTAATATGTATATTAAAAATTTAATAATGTTAAATTTTCTGAAATATTTAATTTTATACAATACTAAAAAATAATGAAAAAACAGGTCATGACTACAAGAGCAAAGTCACTGAGGCCCACGATAAAATCAAGATCAACCAAAGATCCTTACACAGAGGAATTTGGATCCGCCCCACCCCGCCCCATTTACACCCCTACCTATAATGGATACTGTCGTAATTAAAATTAAAACACTAATATTTTTGTAAATACGTGCTCCGATTTGATTTAATGAGTAAATAATTCTATAAAAGATATTATACATTAATTTTAATATAAAAAAATTGGGATATCTTCGAAAAAGAAAACAAAAAAAGGAATTGGGTCCAAAATTATTGCTAGAGGTGACAAGACAACCATGTTTGTTGTCATCTAGCGATCCCAGACGTTAACTTGTCTCACATGTTTTAAGGAAAATTATGCGTGGTAGCCAACTTTTGAGTTTTGTTTTCACATATGTCACACTTTTATGTTTATATCAGATTTACCCATTTTTATATATTCTATTAATTGAATGATATATCATTGATGTAATTTTACAACAATAATTTATCACTAATGTAAATTCTAGTATTAAATTTATATCAATAATATAAATTTACAAAAATAATATATCAATTATAATTAAATTTTTTATCACTAATGTAAATTCTAGTATTAAATTTATATCAATAATATAAATTTACAAAAATAATATATCAATTATAATCAAATTTTCATGAAATAATTATGGGTTAATTATGTGTTGGGTAATTTTGATATTTTTCAATGTTTGTGGTTTTTTTGAAAACTGAGACTCGATATTGGGTATATGTGATAATAGCCCATGTTTTAATAGGTCATTTGTGGTGGGGTAAGTAAAGGACAATTATTTGAAAAATATACTGCGATAAATAATAATTGCACTCTCTCTCTTCCAATATTTTAAAATTTTTATTATGGAATGATTAAAAAATTACAACTTACAATGAAAACAAACATTTTACCGCATAATTTATACGGAAATCGATAATAATCATACTATAGTATCGGAGCACCTATAATAACATTGGGAATTAGAAGGGTTGTTAAATCGTTAAACTTTCTAATTCAAGATCAATATATATGTAACATAAGAATAAATAAAAAAATCAAGAAAAAAAACACCAAAAATTTATACAGGTTCCTAATTGATATATGATGTTTTTTTGTAAATTTAGATTCCGCTATAAAGTTGAAGATTACATAAAATGAGACGAACAATAAAGAGTATATAATTACTCACTATTATATATAACTTTTGAGAACCACACAAACTATTGTCCAGTTTCTATTTTCACTCAACAGAACAAACAGTGACAGATCTAGAATCTCCGTTCAGGAGGAGCACAATATAAATTATAATATACACAATTTAGTATCAATATTTTTACCCTATCATTAGTATTTTTTTTATATTGAAAAATATAGAAATACAATTTTTCAAAAACTAATCAATCACTACTTACATCTATTTTATTTATTTTTTTGCATATATAAAATTGCAATATAAATAATAATTTATAAAAATCAAAGAAGAAAAATTTATAAAACAATATCATATGAATATCAAGATAACTTGTATTTGATCTCGTATTTTATTTTAAAACATGGTACTAAGTAATAATAAAATCATTAAAAAACGATATTAATGTAATCAATTTTTCAATTCATTTATTTTATTTTTAACACTCGAACTATTACACCTACTTTATATCTCTTGGTATTTTTCCAGTATTCCAATAAAATAATTGAAAAAACTTTCTATTTTTCACAATTATTTATTGATCGGTCACGAATGATTCTAAATAATTAAAAATAACTTTTAATTATTGAGATAAATAGTAGTTATAAAAAAAGAAATAAAATAATGTATACGAACTAATAAATAACACACAAACTAAAATTTATTGTTTCATATAAAAAAATCATTTATCATAAACTTCAACTCAAATCACTAAATTTAAAGAAAAATTGATAACAATAAGTATAAAAAAAATCAAATCGTTTAAAATCAAAATAATTAAATAAATAGAAGAAAATAATAATTAAAAGTAGTACTAATAAAACATTAAAATAATAATTATGAGTAGAATTATTGTATTTTTTGATTTTTTTTTTTTACAAAATACAATTTTTTTAATTATATAAAAAATTTTAAAAAAATCAAGTGCGGGGCACGTGCCCCTGGTCCTCAATCAGGTCTCAGAGTATATAATTCTTCACTATTATATATAACTTTTGAGAATCACACAAACAATTGTCTAGTCCCTATTTTCACTCAAGAGAACAAACGTCACACAATAGTCTTCAAACTATTGTGTGTTTTTCAGAATCCTACAACTACCAAGATTACATTCATGCTTGGACTAGAATCCTGTGGTTCAAATTTTCTTAAACCATTCTTTAATAAATTATTAAACTATAAAGGGTTCTAAAGTTTGAGGGTCACTCGTCTCACTAGAAATTAATTTTGAGATGGAAAACCCATAATTATTAAGTTAGTATCATAGCCCAACAAAACTCAAACGAGCATCCGGTCAAAAAATGAGATTCACCAAAAAATTGTGAGCCAAAAGAATAAGCATCTTGAGGGGTATGTTATATATCTTATATTGGAAAGATGAAAGAATCTAACATTGTTTATATAGTATGAGGGTCACACATATCATTATCAATTGATTTTGAGAGTGGAAGCCCATATATATTAAGAGTATTAATTATTTTAGTTATTTTCTCTATTTTGTTTTAAGTGGTATGAATTTGGGTTCGTATTGACTGTCGAATTTTCATGAGTCTAGCGCCATAAACGGATCGTCATTCCATTTCTTGGAGCAAAAATTAAGACTAAAAATCTATTTCAATATACTTCAGTGGTATTTTTGTAATTTTTACTTCTTTAAATTACAATGTTTTTTTTCTCAAGTATGAAATCAAATATTATGTGAAATTATATACCCAGTATTCGATTCACCATATTTTGCACAATATTTTCATTTACACGATATTATTTTTAGATTATTTTTATAGATTTTTTCTCAAAGAGCATAAATTTGCATATTAGTTACTAAAATGTCAAAACTTTTTTAAAATTATTCAAATAGCATAAGTATAGTTTAATAAATTAATAATTTATTAAAGTATAGTTTAATAAATTAATAATTTATTAAACTATAGTTCAATAAATAATTCAATTATATTTTGTTGATTTTTTTGGGTATTTTCAATGAATTTATTTGAGTTTTGCTTTTTTAAGTTTAAGTTTAATAATTTATCGAACTATTTGATTTTTTTTAATGGATTTATTGGTTTTTTTAAACATTCTTTAGTTCAATAAATTATTGAACTATAATTATGCTACTTGAGTAATTTTTAAAAACTTCTGACATTTCAATAACTAGTATATAAAAATATGTTATTTTAGTAATTACCCTTATTTTTTTTTAAATATGTAATATTAATTTAAAAAACTTCTTATTTTATGAATTGAGTGAAATTTAAATCATATATATATTTTGATACAGTTCTCAAGTCACAGCCTCAACTAATTACGTAATCACTAAACACTCGTCTTTTTTCTAATACTAATGAATCATATATATATATATATATATATACATATATATATATATATATATATATACATATATGTATATATAGTATAAAACACGAGAAGCTTAAAATTAAAAAGCAAAAAGTACTTAAGGTTAATAAAAACCTACCACGTAGATAAGAATTGAACACAAAAAGAAAAAAATTGTAAATTTTATCCAATGATGGTTTTTTAGTGATTCTAAACCGTCTTTGATACTTTATTTTAAGCAGCCAAATATTTCTTATAAAACACCCTTACATTTAGAAATCATCGTACATGTACTATTTTTTACCATCAAAATATTATAATATTTTAGATAATAATTAAATTCAATCTAAATCAAATTGGGCTTGATTTTTTACTATTTTGATAAATTTGGCTAATTGATGTTTTCCTTTCCTTAATTTAATGAAGGTTAAAAAAAATGTAAATTTCTAAAATTTTGAATTTTTATATATATTTGAAAATAAAATTTAAAAAGTTTTATTTTCTAAAATACTTCAAAATATTATTACTTTATTGAGTAAACGATATTGTCATTTCCACCATCAGAAACCAGTTTGATTATCTGGCAACAAAATTCTGGGACAAAATCTCGGTTTGTCATCGTCGTGGTCTCCATTTTTCAGCACTTTTCTTGGGTAATTAGTTAGAAATTTGATATAATTGTCATTTCCACCATCAGAAACGTTCCAGTTTGATTATC
This sequence comes from Gynostemma pentaphyllum, assembly GCA_028015215.1. Classification (NCBI taxonomy): domain Eukaryota; kingdom Viridiplantae; phylum Streptophyta; class Magnoliopsida; order Cucurbitales; family Cucurbitaceae; genus Gynostemma; species Gynostemma pentaphyllum. The sequence continues at coordinate 18,036,302 of CM051346.1, read as the reverse complement.
TTATTGTCTTCCATGGAAGAAGCTAATTCTGCTAAAATGCCCATTACAAAAATTAGAGATTCTCTCTGTTTTTCAGAATTTCTTCATGATTGAGTGTGTTATTCTGAGTGTAATTCGATCTATAGATTGGAAAGAGCATTATTCGACTGAAAATGGATATTTCTCGATGATAAACTGACATCTTTCAGTAATATTTTGAATTATGGCCGTAATAATTGAGCATGTAATTGTATAACAACTTTTTTATTGATTGACAAAACATTTTTATACAATATGTAAGAAGATGAAGAGAACATAAGATTTATAAGATACATATGCTATTCCTCTTCAGCTCTTATAGTCAGTTGGTTATAAGATGAAATTCCATGATATATATGAGTTATTAACACTGTGTTTAGTTTGTATAATAAGTTTATTAAATATAAAATATATTAAAATTGTGAAAATGGATAGGTTTACAAATAATTATTTATTTCGATCTTCAACCGCAAATCCCATTGATGCATTTGCACTAAAAAGGGCACGTAAAGTAGAAAATGCAAGGCATAAAAATTCATATTTTAGCACTTTTCTTGGGGTAACTGGCTTGAAATTTGATATAATTGTCATTTCCACCATCAGAAACCAGTTTGATTATCTTATTGTCTCCCATGGAAGATGCTGAAATGCTCATTACAAGCATTAGAGCCAGCATTGCAACCAAAGCAACTTTCTTATTCTCCATCTCCCTGTGTTTTTCAGAATTTCTTCACAAGTGAGTTTGCTTTCTGAGTACTTCTATTCATAGATGGGATTGACTATAAATGGATATTTCTCGAAGAAAAATTATCATAAAATTTTGATATTAGACACATTTGGGAAATATTCATCCAATAAGTAAACTTTTACCCCTAATTAAACCGGCAGTTACAAATCTATCAAATTTTTCAATAATATTTATAAAAATATCAACTCTTAAAAATATTTATAAATATATCAATTTTTTATAAGGTAAACCAGTGACTAATTATTTAATAACATATTTTTATACTAAATTAATCATGATACATACATTTTTTTCCTGTAAATTATTGATCAACACAGTAAAAATTATTATATTTAAATGATGATATATTTATAAATATTATATTAAAATTAACTGTCCAATAAAATTTTTCTAAAATGTATCCTCTGTCATCATTTAATAATTGAAAGAAATGATTGAGGCCCAAATTATTTATTATTATTTTTATATCCAAAGTTACATGTTTCAATATATTTTAAATTATTGCCGTAATAATTGAGATGAAGAAGATGAACTTTCCTGACAAAGAAGAACTTTTCAGAAGAGAGAGAATTTTGGCGGAAAAACGTGTTTTAATCTCGTGATACCATGTTGAATAAGATATCTTGTATTCATTTATTCAATTCTTACAAGAGTTAACAATGCCTATATATAGACAAGTAGTTAGAGTAACTAACTACAGTTAACTATACAAATGACTATGGTAATTACAAACGGGTTTCGTTCAGTTTTTAAACATCCATCTGTCTAAACTAATCCAAACCAATTAGTAATAGTTTAATTAGGTTTCACATATTTTGATAGCGATTCAAACCAAAGCAATTCAAGTATTATATACATATAATTGAATTTTTAAATATTAATTAAACTTGATAAAATAAAAAATAGGAAAGATCTTCAACCATTTTTTATTATTTTTATATAATTATAACAATTTTAAGAATTTTATTGTGTCTATATTTGTAATTTGTGTTTTATTTATTATATTGATTAATTAAAATTAACCCTAAGGTTTTTGAAAGTTAATTTGAGATTTTGTTGAACTTTTCATGATAGAGAGAAAAATAAAAATGTTCAAGAACCAAACAGAACTTAACCAAACCAAATTCTTTCGGTTCAACTTTTTTATGTTGAACTGTTCGATTTGATTCGCATAATATAAATAAAAAATCCAATCGATTTTAAAATTTTAATAAAATTCAAACTAAATCAATCCATTGCTCACCTCGTTATCTCAATCATTCACTCTTTATTCTCATTATACCTTATTTTGTCATATTTATAATATTCGACTTTCATACATTGCATTGAAAAAACCCTTAAAAATAAAATCTAAATCAATAATATTAACATTATAATCTATTTAATTAATTCTTAATTAAACTCTTTACAATTTTAATTTTTTATTTTAAACTCTTCTTATTTTATTTTTATTGATAATTATAATAGCCGACAATTATTGGAATAAAAAAAAAAGGAAAGGAAACAAACAAAAAAAAAAAAAAAACAAAACTAATAGAAAGTGCATTCGGATAAGGTTACATCAAACTGTGAATTTTCCTTAAAATTGCGGTAAAAAAATATGTGGTGTCCAAAACGTTGTTGTGGACATCGTAATAAATAACATTATCTTCATGGTACACTAGTAGGGTGAGAGCCATCTGTCGAGATTCGATAAGATATGGAAAAGGACATGAATTTGATTGATCATGTTTTTTAATTTTTTAAACAATAATTTATGGACTTAGTTAAGACTAAGAGACATGTGAAGATAGGTAGCTGTCAGTAACAGTCAGAAAAAGACAACATGGATTTATGTCTATGATGCAATTTACTATCTAGAGGTGTTAATAATGTGAGCATCCATCTTAAAATCAATTGATAATAAGAGAAGTAGTCTTATGTATCTTATAAACCTTATGAGTTCCCTTCATATTTCCAATGTGGGTGATAACTCGTAATCAATGCCTGTTTATAAATGGTTTTATCTCCAAAATCAATTGTTTATAACTGCCGATAAGGAAGGTGGTAAAGCCAAACAGTAAGCTACCGCTCCTACCCGATCGAGTATCTCGAAAGGGCCAATAAACCTAGGGCTCAACTTACCCTTCTTCCCAAATCTCATAACACCTTTCATAGGCGCCACTTTAATAAATACGTGGTCCCCCACTGCAAACTCAAGTGGGCTACGTCGTTTATTAGCATAACTCTTCTGTCGACTTTGGATAACCCTCATCCGCCCTCTAATCAAATCAATCGAATCGCTAGTTATCTGAATAACTCGGGTCCCAAAAGTCTCTCTCTCCAACCTCATTCCAATGAGCGGGAGAACGACACTTTCTACCATAATGTGCCTCAAATGGTGCCATCTCAATAGTAGCCTGGTAATTGTTATTATAAGCAAACTCTACCAAGTACAATTGAGAATCCCAACTACCTCCAAAATCGAGAACACAAGCCCTCAACTATCCTTCAAGATTTGGTTAACCCTCTCGGTCTGACCATCTGTCTGAGGGTAAAATGATGTGCTAAAATCCAGGCCAGTACCCATGGCTAAATGTAAACTTTGCAAAAACTTCGAGACAAAACGAGTGACCCGATCTGATACGATTCTTTCTGGCACACTGTGTAATCAAACAATCTCCCGTAAATACAACTGTGCCCAAGTCCCAACTGGGTAGGTGCTCCTCCATGGTATAAAGTGTGCGATCTTCGTCAAACGGTCAACAATCACCCAAATGGTATCATAACCCTTTGATGTCCTCGACAAACCGCTGATAAAATCCATGGAAATCTCCTCCCATTTCTATTATGGCACACTCAGAGGATTAAGATTACCCGGTGGACTCTTCCTCAAGGCCTTGACTTGCTGACAAATCAAGCACCTACTAACAAAATCTGCAATCTCAAGCTTCATTCCAGGCCACCAATAGTGTTGTATCAGGTCCCTGTACATCTTCGTACTACCTGGATGAATAGAAAAGATAGAACTGTGAGCCTCCTCCAACAATTCCCTTCTAAAAGTTGATCCTAAAGGCACACAAGGTTGTTATGATATGTCAAAGCACTATCTGTAGAGAAGGTAAAATGGCTAGGCATGTCCGACCGAGCCTCTCAAAAACCTGTCTGTAGGTGAGCCTCACCTCTCTGTGCATCTATCATCCTCTGTCTCAACATAGGCCCCACTGTTAAGCTAGCTACGTTCATAGTAACCTTGGCATTAAGGAGCGCTATCTCAGCTCGTTCCATATCCCATCTCAATCTCAATGGTATGGCTGACAAAGCTGATGAGTGTGATGACTTTCTACTAAATGCAATAGCCACTATATTGGCCTTCTCAGGATGGTACTGAATATCACAATGATAATCCTTAATGAGCTCTAACCACCGTCGCTGTCTCATGTTCAATTCCTTCTGAGTGAAGAAATACTTGAGACTCTTATGGTCAGTAAATATCAGGATCTTCTCACCATACAAATAATGTCTCCAAATTTTTAATGCATGCACAGCAGCCGCCAACTCCAAATCATGAGTTGGATACTTCTTCTCATGCTCTTTAAACTGACGGGAAGCATATGCTATAACTTTCCTATGTTGCATCAACACACATCCCTAACTTTTATTGGAAGCATCCGTGTACATAGTCAAACCACCGATTCTATCGGGTGACACTAGAACGGGTCCTGGTACAAGCTTCCTCTTGAGCTCCTCAAAGCTTCCTTCACACTCTTCAGACCATACAAAATCAACTCCTTTCCTGGTCAAATGTGTCAAGGATGAAGCAATTTTTGAAAAATCTTTCACAAACTGACTATAATAGCCTGTAAGTCCAAGAAAACTATGAATCTCAGCCACACTAGTCGGTCTAGGCCAGTTACTAACTTCCTCAATCTTAGATAGATACTCCTCTACTCGATACTACATGGCCTAAAAATGCCACTTCTTTCAGCCAAAACTCACGCTTTGAGAACTTGGCATATAACTTCTAATCTTGTAACACTATCAAAACTTCCCGTAAATGCATAGCATGCAACTCCTCAGTATTGGAATAAGCCAATATATCATCAATGAAAACAATCACAAATGAATCAATGAACCTTCTGAATACAGTATGCATAAGGTCCACAAAAGCTGCAGGCGTGTTGGTCAAGCCAAAAGACATAACTACAAACTCATAATGTCCATAACGCGTCTTGAAATCAGTCTTGGGAATATCCTCATCTCGAATTCTCAACTGATGGTAGCCAGATCTCAAATCTATCTTCGAAAAGATAGTGGCTCCCCTCAACTGATCAACAAGTCCTCTATCCTAGGCAAACGATACTTGTATTTCATCGTAACACGATTCAACTCTCTATAATCGATGCATAATCTCATAGAGTAATCTTTCTTTTTCATAAACAACATCAAAGCTCCCCATGGAAAAATAGTTGGGCGTATAAACCCTAAGTCTAAGAGTTCATGTAACAGGTTCTAAAGTTCTTTCAACTTAATCGGTGCCATACGATAAGGTGCTTTGGACAATGGAGCTGTCCTAGGAGCAACCTCAATCTGAAAATCTAACTCTCTCACCAGTATCAAACTGGGTAACTCATCGGGAAAAACATCAACGAAATCCCTCACCACTCGTACAGAACTCAAGCTAGTCTCCGGTATAGAAGTATCGACAACACTAGCTATAAAACCCAAAGCTCCATCACTTAGATGCGCTCTAGCTTCTAATATAGATATCAAAGTGGGTGCTACTCGGCTACTAGACCCACAAAATCGTAAACTGGTTCCACATGGACTCATAAAATCAATAACTTTCTCAGTACAGTCAATAGTGGCACAATTAGCTGATAGCCAATCCATCCTAAAATCACGTCAAAATCAGACGTAGGCATGATAATCAGGGTAGCATACAAATAACAACAAATAAAACACAAATCATCAGTACTAATCACACTATCAACAATAACAAACTTCCCCACTAGGGTAGAAACACGCATCTCATAACTCAATGGTCCAGAATCAAGAGAAGCCGACTCAACAAACTCAAAAGAAATAAAAGAGTGGCTAGCCCCATAATCAAATAAAACAAAAGTTGAATGGCCCAAAAATGTTAAAGTACCAGTCATTACCGTACCTGCAGCCTCAGCCTCCTCTCTAGTGGCAAATACACGAGCCTGATACTGAACAGGTGGAGGAGGAAATGGCCATGGTGCTGGAGGTAGTAAATGTGGTCGTGGAGCAATAGACGAAAGTCTATACTGTTGAGCCTGTCCACCCAGACCTCTACCCCTATTTCGACCTCTCGCCTTTGTCCTCATCTCTGCCCTATCCTGGGGAGCATACAAAGCTGGTAGTGCTTCGTCGTTGTCTCTACGGAACACCCTGATCTTGGTAACCATCGTTGCGGTGGATATGTCCGATAAGCCCTACATTGAATGGCGCGATGCCCATTCTAACCACAAACAAAACATCTCGGTGGTAGGGTGCATCTCCTAGAATGATAATCTGGCACAATTATTGCGGTAATGGTGAACTCTGTCCCTATGCCCTAGGCTATCCAAACTGGGCTCCACCCCGAGTCCGCTGCTATTCTTGTCTCTGCTATGGTGGTGTCCTCGACCATTATAGTTGTCCTCCGCCTTCCTCTTCTAAGAGGATGTCCGTCCCAGTAGTAGCTAGTCGGACGCAAGGTGCTTACATGACCTCTAACCTCGGCTCTCAATCCCACAATAAACCTCTTTTTCTTGTTTTGTGGGTCAGCAATGTGTCCTATAGCAAACCTAGACAGTCGATCAAACTTTCGCTCATACTTTGTTATAGATCTATGATCCTGTTTTAGAGTCAAGAACTCCACTTCTAACCGATCTCGTAAATCCTCTGAATAATACTTTTCATAGAACTTTTCTCGAACTACCTCCCAAGTAACCTCCATGGTAAGAGAAAGAGATCTGAAAAGGCCCTTCCACCAATAAAGAGCATCATCAACCAGGGAATATGTACCACAATGGACCTTCAACCAGTCCGGACACTCAATAAACTCGAAGGCTCTCTCAACCCTTGCAACCCATCTCTCAAGAATAGATGCATCCATAGACGTCCCATCAAACTCAGAAGGTACACATCGTCTATATTCTCTCAATATCCTATCAGCATCAGTAATCCCAACCTGGTCGACTACCAAATCTGCTGCTCTAGGTAGAGGTATAACAAGCACAGTGGGTCTACGAGCATCCTGTAATAAATCAAAGTAATCCTCCTCAGCAATATAAACTCCCTCCCCCTGCCTAAGTGGCGGTACAAGAGGAATCTCAAGTTGTGGTGGTGGTGGTGGTGGAGAGGGGTTTCGAGCTCTGCCTCTACCACTCGCAGAAGCAGCTGCCCCATCTCTAAGTTGCCTAATACCCCTTCTAGGAGGCATACTACATCATAGTCAATAGAACTTGATAAGTTACTAGTAAAAGAGAACTCACTACTCCTTTACCAAAGCATAAATAAATAGTCGAGTTTAAAATACAAAGGTCTAGGGATACCTGGTGTTGTTGATCTCAGATGATGATTAGAGAATGGACTTAAAACAAAACAAGAAAAACAAACATGTGTTGCATGTAGTTTACAGAACTTGTAGGCTCTAATACCAACCGTGATGACCCGACTCCTTTTAAATCATTTAAAAACCAAAACACAGTAGAAGTCTTAGTATTTTAAAAAAAACGGCGTGGATATGTTTACAACTTGGACTATCCAACACCTGTTTACATTTTTCACTTCAGAAAATTAAAACACAAGGAATTGTAATTCCTGTTCTAAAGTTTAAAAGAGTTTATAATTGTAAAAGTTAAAACAAAAAGCTCTTATAACCTTATATACAAATTTACATCCCAAAAGACTAAACATAAAACAAAATGAGTCCATGGACTTTAAAAGTATATCTAGTCCATCTCGGCATCATCATCAACTCAATCAGGCTGCACCAGCTCCTCTCCCACGACCCCGAACATGAGCATTACCTGAAAATGTTTGTAATATCATGAGATAAAAGCGAGCCCAGTGAAAATAAATAAAAAATAAAGTAACATTAGACTCCAAACCCGCATCCGAATTTCTGTCCAAGTAAAACTTACATTCTACTTACCAAAACTTCCAAAACTCGAAAAACTAACTCCCAACATTTATAAGAATGTTTCCATATCACATATCTCTTTCTTATTCGTCTTTTTTAATACCTCATACTATATATAAGGTTTATATTCAAGTGTTTAATCTCAAATTTCAAGATCTTCCAATTAATTGAAAGTCTAGTTCTCTCTCTCTCTCTCTCTCTCTCTCTCTCTCTCTCTCTCTCTCTCTATATATATATATATATATATATATATATATATGTAATCATAATAATTATACGAGGTTCAATACACCATTTTATTCTCTCATTATACAATTCAATCTCATTCATTTTTCCAATAACACTTGGTTATACATCATATTTCATTTATTTTCTCTATGGAAATGTATGTTATGCATAATGTTTCATTTCTTTTCTCTATACCAACTCAAGCGATAAAATGGTTTACATTCCTTTATATTAATAATTAATGCTAAGCCCACTCAGTTTTAACATATTCAAACAATCATAATTTGCGATTAATGCTGATAATGTTAGCACACGTAGTCTCAACATTATGCATTAACTCGCCCAACAAGTGTAAAGGGTACACAACTTTTACATCAATATAATTATCAAATCATGCTTATAATGAAAAAATTGAAAGCACACTCAGTCTAACAATTCTTCATTATCTCGCTTTCCAAATCAAAGTATACATAGCCTTTTATAATTATCTTCCCACCTCTAGTGAATAGTGTTAGGTAATGAAGCTCACTCAGTCTAACCATTACCTTATTATCTCACCCACCGAATACAAGATTCAGTGCACCCCTATATCTTCATATATGTATCATAGTATTTATTGATAATTCCAGATAACGTGAACTTGCATAGTTCCATCATTATCTCATTATCCATTCCCCCGTTCATGCAAAGTTCACGTAGCTTTTAGCATTCCTCATGATACATATATGTAAAAATAAAATGAATAATACCAAACAATGCAAGCACACCCAGTCTATGCATTGCCTTATTATTCCTCCCAATTTCGATTAAGCATAATGAATATGAATATGCTCTCAAGTGCAAGTAAAAATAAATATAAACATTCAAAGTAATAGAAAGGGCATAAAGATAAATGTTTCATGAATTACCCTTATACATAAAATAAACATTTAGGAACTTTTGAAAAACAATAAGTAAATCAAGCCAAACGGCCTTCAATAAACGCGAGTTATTAACTTTAACATAAAAGTCTCCAATTCATTGCTCTATTATTATTAAGCGAACGAAGTTCCTTATTCAAAATCCTTATTATACTTGGAACCTTCATCTTCTCATAAACATTAGGAAACTCCGAAGTAAGTCTAAACTTAGAACTTCCAAAAATTACTCGTTTCCTTCAAAGCATCTATGAGTTCTCTCACTCAATTAGAACTAACTTCCAAGCCTAAGCATGTTAGCTCACTTACTTTGATCCTTTCGATTCAAACCTTAATCTCAACTTCCGATTTTACAAATCGTTAAACTTATTCGGTTTCTAAGTTTACTTTATGTTATATTTATTCTCACCTTGGAAAAGTAGATTGTGTTGCCGAGTTTCGAAAGAGCGATCAAGCATCGGTCCAAAAACACCTACAATTTAATTACATCTATCAAACATTAATCAACCAAACATTGAACAAACGACATCTAAAAGCATAAAATGACGAAAAACCCCAGAGAACCCTAAAGGAGCTCTCGACCTCACCTAGGAAAAAGGGTCTCAGGTTTGATTTTCTGAATTTTTTGCAATTTAGAGGCATTTCGGGTTGGTTTCAAGTAGTTTGGAAGTTCCCAATTTCAATGGGTAACCATAATTTTGGACAATAATTTATTTCTCGAATATAATTACAATATACAAATAATCAATATTAAACATCCCAAATTCAACCCACAAATTGTATCTTTCAAACAATATGGTTTTTGGCTCATTCTCGGTTTTAGGGTAAGGGGAAAAACACTTAAAACAACTTCCTTAGTTGAAATCATCGAGTTTCTCCGAAAAAATCGAATATTTCAACCATGGATTCCATTAAAACACTATTTGAACGAAATTTTAGAAACTTTGTCATACCATGAGGCTTTTAGAAAACGGAGGAAAAGTTTCATTGATAGGTTGAAAAGGATGCTTGGACCGAGGGCTATCTAACGCAACGAGAATTGAAACAATCCCGAACAAAAACCAAATTTTTCCCTAAGGTTTTTGAGACCCACGGCTTCAAGGAGGAGAAGAGAAGAAGATTTGTGGTCAATCCTTGGTCAATTGGCAATTTAAAGAAGAGAAGAATAGTGTTTTGATATTTTTAAGAATTCAGATATTACAGTTACGTCCCTTTAATGATTTTTAGCTCATAAATCGAAACCCGAAGTTTTTAAACTAGGCAAATGGTGATTAATAATTATTAGTTGGCCTGTTAATAATTATTAATATGACCATAAATAATTTAAGCTAATAAAGCAATTAAAAAGGTTTAAAATGAAATAAACTCCTAAATTCTAAATTACTAATTCTAAAATTAACTTTAAATACGTTAATTAAAAAAAATACCGCAAAAGTAACAGGATGTTACACACTACCAGTGCCTCAGCTCAATTCCTACATGTCAATAATCCATCAAGTGTGGAATAATTGTTTCTGTCAGCTTGCAATATTCTAGAAGAATGCCAACTTACATTCTCCTCCCTTCAACCCGCATGCATCAATTAGAATTACCAATCATTTGTTACATGTAACGTCCCGTTATTTTTGAAGTGAAATTTTTTTTATTTATTATTATTTTAAATAATTAATCAATTTATTTTAATTAAAGTTTTTAAGATTAGTTTAAATTTAGTAATTTCGATTTTAGTAGTTATTTTCGTCCGAAATTCTTTTTAATCGTTTTCATACTTTAAAATCGTTTCGGTGACATTAATAATTATTAACGGGCCAATTAATAATTATTAATCACCTTTAGATTATTTTAAGATCATCGGGTTTCGTATTTTAAATCGAATCATTTAAAAGGGACGTATACGTCATTTTCCAATTTCTTAAAAATCACTATTCATCTTCCTCATCTTTAAAAGTCAATCTTTGGTCAAAAACATCAAATTCATCTCATATTTTTTCCTCCAAACCCGTAGCTTAGAGAGGAGGAAAAGGGGAGAGAAAGAAATCGTCGCCCCGACTTCGTTTCTCGACCGTTTTCATCGTGCCTTAGCTCGTTGGAAAGCTCTCGAGACGTACTTTCTACTTGTCCTAACAATCGAGGTTTTCGCTTGTTTTCTTGAGGCCTTAAGGTATGACAAAGTTTCTAAAACTTGAAGTGAATATTGTTTTAATGGAGGTTTTGAGTTGAAATCTTCAAATTCACGCCCCGAAGCTTGAAGATTTCAATCGAGGGAGTCGTTTCATGTGATTTTAGAAACTTCCCTAAACCCTAAATTCAAGTTTGAGTTGAAAACCCGTCCCGTGTTAATTTCTCTCACTTGACCAAGATTAGGGTGTTTGGTTTGCTATGATTTTACGTTTTACTTAATTTTTCGGAAATCGATTATTATGTAAAACCCTAAAATATCGTGACCCATTGATATCTCGACTTTCAAAGTGTCTTTGATCAACCCAAATCATTTCTAAAAGTGCATAAAAGACGGAAAACCGAACCCGAACCCTCCCTTCCTTGTTGGGCCGTGGGTCCCTTAGGGGTTAAATCCGGGGTTTTCGTCGTTTTATGTGTTTAGATATCGTTTTCTCGATTTTCGGATAATTAATGGTTGTTAGTTGTATTTGATGTGTAGGTTGGTGATCGATTGTTTAACTTTGACTCCGGCACCTTGGAAGCTTGGATTTCACATCTAAGGTGAGTTTAAAATGGAAGTTAGTAATTTTATGAATTATGTTTCATTACGATATTGTTTATCGAGGTTAAGAGGGGAACTAACTTCCGGAAGTTATACTTGGTTGGAGACTTTAACACGGATGTGAGTGGAGTGGCTTTGGTGTACTTTTGGTTTTGGAAGAAAAAGAGAACTCATGAGTGGTTTGGAAGTCTTATAAGATGATTTGGAGACTTTAGATGAAAGTGTTTGAATGAGGAACTTTAAGAGATTTGGGAGTCAAAGTGGCTTAGAAATTACATTTGAGTATTGACTCGTGTGATTCAAGCGGTTTATGTTCTTTAGTAGTTTAGTGGAACTTTATCTAACTTACTAGGGAGCTTGATGACTTCCATATGGCACATGATGTTAGGATCGGTATGGCAACCCTAGAGGGGGGGTGAATAGGGTTTTAGGTTAATTTAAAACTTTTTCGATTAATGACTTCTAATTGATAAGTTAATTAGACTTTTTAAGCTCAAACACTTAATATGAATTTTATCCTAAAATTCCCTTTAACAAAGTAAACTAAATTTGAATAATACTTGGAAATATTAAACCACAATTAATTTCTAACAACCAATAAATTCTCAATTTAATTCAAACAATAAATATGTCAAGCATTAATTTAATTTCCAATTATTGATATTCAATGATCCCTAATAAAAATGCACAATAAATATTTAGCAATTTATATTAGTGCAATAAGTAAAAAGGAAAAGGGTTAGAGAAATGACACCAAGATGTATAGTGGTTCGGCCAAAATCCGGCCTAGTCCACTCCCCGAGCGCCTCTCGGGAATTTATTACTTTTTCCGGGAGCAAAGTAGAACCCAATCCTTTTGCGGGATCAAGATCAAACCCAATCCTTTTGCGGGATTAAGATCAAACCCGACTCTTTTACACGGGATCAAAGTCAAACCCAAACCGTTCTTTTTCCGGGCTCAAGAACAAACCCAACGTGTGAATTATAATTTTTTTCACACAAATACAAACTCTCCCAAAAGAGTAGATTTACAAGTTTAAATCTCACAACAAATGGAGAAATCACTCCCCAATAAAGCCCTTACAATGGCTATGTAATTTACACTTAATGCTCACAAAAAGGCTCAAAAGGATGACTAAAAAATGTAGAATTTTAGAACTCAACAATCTGAAATTTGCCTCTGTTTTTGGTTGTTGTATATAATCTGTCAATTTCGAGCTTCTTAAATAGGTAATAAAAATATTACCGTTTTCCTACTGTTCATCCACCTTCATAAATAAATTTGACTTCAATGGTGTGAATGGGAAGAGAGAAGAGGCTCCATTGTTTGACAAAATTGGAGGAAGAAAAACTGGTAGCCACTGCCATTTTCGTCTGAAATTATTTCCAGAAATGAGGTTGATGAAGAATGGCTTGAAATTACGTTTCTGTCCTTTGAAGTCTTTATATAAATTCAAATCAGGAGGGGCAAAGTAGTAATCGACCAAAGAAGTGTAATAATTGCTACAGAATTAGTCAATGAGAGGTCCACGTGTCAAAGCGTCATTGGTTGAGCCAAATCTGAATTTGAAATTAATAATAATAATATTATTAATAAAATTCCGGGCAGCAGGGGTAAATTGGGGCAGCAGACCGTTGTGAAGAGATTTAAAAATTCGGTCAGCAGGAGATAAAGTAATGGTCAGGACATAGAAGGTATTGGACAAAAAGACAGGGGTAAAATGGAAAATTCATTGCATCAGAAAAAGCAAAAACATGGCATGGGGAACACGCATGACGCGTGTCACGCGTTGGCTGGCTGAGGAAAAGAAGATGGGGAACAGCTGGGGCCCGCGTGTCAGCGAGGCAGCAGGCGCGTCAGCGTCTGGGGTCACGCGCGGAGACGTGGCGTCTTCTGGACGGTTGGATGGCGAGCTGAGGCGAGATCAACGGCTGCCAACGATTCTGATTTTTCCTTTTTCTTTTATTTAATTTATTTCAAAAATATATATATAATAATGGAAAAAATCCTGGTGCGTCAGATGACTGTTGACCTTCAATCGGACGGTGCTCATTAATTCAGAATTTCATTTTCCTTTTTCCTTTATTTTATAAATCTGAATAAATCTGATCCATTGATTCATAAAGCAGGTAGATCTGACGGATGGAATAAATATGACTTCCCCTTTTTATTTAATTCAAAATTATGAATTAATCTTGACCACTGATTTTGAATTCCATCTGATCTGACGGATGTAATTTTGAGCTCATAATAAATATAATGAGCTTGCCGCATACGATCCGAATGAAATAATTAATTTAATTCCAATCTTCTAAAATCAATATCTTGCTCGTTTGAAGTCCGATTGAGTTGATTCCAATTGCGTTGGACTCGTTATAATTTTCTCTACATATTGGACTATCAAAAAACAGAAAATTGATTAATAACAAAAACACGTTTGTTATCATCAAAATAAGAAATAAGATTAATTGGCTTGGAAAGTCAACAATCTCCCCCTTTTTGATGATGACAAACCATAAGGGAAAATGAAAGAGTAAGAGTATAAATATTCAAAAGATGTTCAATATAGTATATGAAATACTCCCCTTAAATAAGTTCTTCTTCTCTAAAAATATTATAAATTTAAGCACAAGAGAAGTGTCATTTTCCTTATCAATTTTCTCCCCCTTTTGGAATCAATCGAAAAGAATAATATTCAATAAGTACACTTAATTCCAAAAGTTTAATTTTTTCCCCTTTTTGGTAACTAAAATTAATTCCAAAAGTTTCATCAAAATAAGATTTAGATTTGAATTTCAAAACTCCCCCTAAGTAATTGCATCAAATTCAAATTATTTAGAAGTATCATACCTTAAGATTCCAAGAGCAAGCCTATTTTTGCAAAAGTTTTCTTCATTTAAAGGCTCGATAGGATTTGACATCAATTTTAATATTCTCCAAAAACAAAGCAAAGTTTTCAAAAGACTCAAGTTCAAGAAATACATTAATGAGTAATAGAGTCCATCAAATTTAAAAAAAATCTCAAGAGTATTATATTTAGCGTTATGTAATCCATCAAATCTCTAAATCATCAAGATTCAATCCAAAATATTTTCAAAGTTCAAAATATTGTGGCTCCCCTTAAATCATATCATCACTATCAAATTTCACATATATGTTTACCAATATTCTCAAAATCATATATAATAAGCTCTTTAAAAAAAAACATTCATAACTTCATATCAATGAATAGTAGAGTTCATCAATTTTCAAAAATAAAGATTTAATATTTTAAAAATTCAAAGGATGGCTCCCCCTAAATCCATGGGACATAGCCAATATTTCAAGAATTTTAAGCTTTTCAAATTTTCAAAGTCATATCAACAAATTAGAATTTTTTGAAAACAAATATTTTGCAATCAAAGTTCATGGAGATAAAATAGTACAAAAATATATATTAAAATTACTATGCATTTTTCTCTTTATTGAATAACATTCTCCAAAAAAAAAAATTTCAATAAAAGTAAGAAGACAAAATTTTCAAGAACCAATTCCAATAAAAATTCAATTGATAGAAAAGTTACTCAAGCTTTAAAAATTCTTTCTTTTCAACTAGCAAACCATCAATAAGAATTTCAAATTTCTCATTAAAAATCAAAAATAATTTTCTCAAAAATAATAATTTTGATTGACTCTCTTTAATTTGATATGGCAAAGTAAATAAATACAAGAGAGAATAAATGATCAATTTAAGGTACTTAACTTCTCAAATCAAAGAAGCATTTATAACAATTAAGCTCATACCCTTTGTAGTTTTTCATTAACAAAATTTCAATTGATGTCACCCAACAAATTCAATCAATAGCTTTTGAAACAAAATTTAATCAATAAAAGTCTATGACATATAGTATAAGAATTTATAAGCAAATCAATTCAAATAAGCTCAAATTTGTTAAACCAAAATGGTGCAGTATTAAACTTCTTTATTTTATCAAAATAATTTAATTTTGAAAACTTATGCACTTTGCATCAACCACCAAATCTTAAAAATTATATTTTCAAAATAAATAAGATATCAAGTGGTTGAAAAAATAGATATCAAAAGTTAAAAAAAAGTCAAACTAAGATAAATCAATTAATTTAATGGGGCTCAATAATATAAATCACTAAGTTCCATAATAACTCCCCATGAAAAAGAAATTGACAACTCTTTTCCATAATCAATAGTCTCAAAATAAATGTTCCTTTAAAAAAAATATTTTGTTCCACAAAACAAATAAAATTAATTAAGAAGATATGGAACAATTTTATTTTAAAAGTGTAAATCTTTAAATAAGATATCATCAAAACAAGTAAATAAAACATTTTAGAAAACTTAACCGAAATCATTTCAAAGAGGTTTAAAAGATCAAATGGACATAATCAAAGCCTAAAAGACTTTTGGATAAACATCAACTATAGTTTTCAAATCAAATAAGATAGATGAAGGTTCAAATGGATTATCAAGATTAATAGTTCACTTTCAAAAACATCAAATCTCTAAACTCCATCTTGTAGCATAATCTTAATTAATCAAAACTTTAAATATTTAACAAGCAAGGCTCAAATTTCAATTCCTTATCAAGCAACAACAAAATTCTTCCTTTTAAAAAAATGATATCAATAATTTCAACTCAATAGCAAAAGCATCAAAACATAACAATCATTTTTCAATTAATGTTTCAATAAGTTGAAGTTAAACACATAAAAGTGTCAAATATAAGTCATATTTTCAAAAAAAGACATTACTCAAACAACTTATCAAAAAAAATCAATTACCCATAATAAGTATGGCTTATAACAAGAGATATCAATTTTGAATAATCCAATTCTTGGGATAGAAAGAATTATACCAATTAAAAATATAAGAATTTCAAAACTTTAAATTTCAAATTTCAAATTTCAAATTTCCTTTTGAAATCAATTTCAAATTTTAATTCAATAGGGGTTCAAGAATTATAAATCAAATACAAATTTAAGTATATATACTCCCCCTAACAAAAAGAATTTAACACCTAATTTTCAAGTGTCAAAAGTTCAAACAATCTTCTTTCAAAATAACTTATCAAAACATGAGCATGCCCAACAAGCAATTATTACGGTTTTATTCAAAAAAGTTTACATATGGGCATAAAAAAATATTATCCAAGTAAGTTATTTTATTTAAAACTTAAGTTAATCATCTAGAAATATCTCAAAATAATTTTCTCAACAAAAGCAAAGACAATAATCTCAAAATTATTTCCCACAATAAATAATCCACAAAATTCAAAGTCATAGATATCTCATCAATAAACTCAATAATAAATGACTTTCTAATTTAAAGTTACCAAAGTGAGATTTTTCTTTTAAGTTCCAAGCAAGACTTTTGAGTTGCTTCCATGAGAGATAATTTCCATTTAGCTCACGCAACCTCTTGCTTCTTAATAAACCTACAAAAATTCAAGTGATCTTTGGTACCCATACTTTGTTGGGTCCAAGTAGGTTAGTAGCATTTTTAATTTTAGGAATCCATTTCATTTTGATTCCATTTTCAATCACATTCATTTTTGGTAAATTACAATAATATGATTTATGTCCAAATTTACCACATTTAAAACATGTAACATTTTTATTGAAATTCTCTTTTACATAGTATCTATGCACTTTCTTTTTCAAATGAGAATTTCTTTTAGAATCATTTCCAATTTTCTTATTTGGAAAGTTTCTATTTCCATTAATATTTGGAGCATTTTTCAATTTAAAACAATTAGGTCTAATGTGACCTTTGACTCCACAATAGTGACATGTTGGCACAAATTTAACTCTAATATGTTTAGACACATTTACTCTAGGCACAACATGCTTAGGCACATTAACTTTAGGCATATTGCATTTTGGCACAAATTTTCCTTTTCCAAAAATATGAGAAGTATTTTTCTTTTTATGACAATTTGGTCTAATATGACCTTTTAGACTACAAGCATGACAAGTAGGAACAAATTTAGCATTTGCATGTTTAGGAACAACTTTAGGCAAATAAACTTTATCCACACTAGGAGAGGCTTTAATAATGATTTCCTTAGAACTTGAGGCAATAGCACTCTCATCAATAAATTTGCCTTTCTCTAATTTTTGTTCATCAATTGTCAATTTCATAATACTCTCTTTAGCAACTTTAAGCTCATTCTTTAGGCATGATTCATTCTCTCTAAGAGAAATGATTAATTCATCTTTATCAAACACATCATGCTCAATGAATTTAATTTTATCAAGAGAAGCTATTATCTCTTTTTCTAAAATCATATTATCATTTTCCAATTGAATACATTTTTCTTTCAAGCTAATATTTTCATTCTTTAATCCTAATGAAAATAACTCAATCTCATCATTTTTATTTTTCAAATCATTCATCTCATTTTCAAGAATCTTAATTTTATCAATCAATGCATTTTTCTCATTACAACAAACATCATGCAATGATGCATCATTAGTTCTATTTTTCAAAGAATTATTCTCATCTATTAAGAATTCATTCTCGATTTTCAAGGATTTATATTTCTTTGAAAGTAAAAGATATTTCAAGCTAAAATTTTCAAACTTTTCTTGGATGCATTCAAATTCATTTAGCAACTCATCATAGGAAGGTTTATCAATTACCTCATCATCACTAGCTTCATAGCTAGAATCATCATTCTCATCATCGGAATGAGCCATTAAACACATAGAGGATTCAACATTGTTCTCCTTCTCTTTCTCATGGAAATTTTCTTGCTTTTGAGACTTATAACTCTCCTTCACATCAAGAAAAACATTAGAAGTACAAGGAGAAATTTCTACATTATATAAATTTTCAAGAAAATTCCATACTTCAAATGCAAACTTAAAATTAGCAATTTTATCAAATGTGTTTTTATTCAAAGCACAATATAAAGCATTCATAGCTTTGGCATTCAAAGTAAGCATATTATTATTCAAAATTGATTTAGATATGTCATTTTCATTAACATACAAAACTTTAACATCTATGGATAACAAAAATGTCTTCATTTGATTTTTCCATAACATAAATTTTGATCCATTAAAGTAAGGAGGTCTAATATCACATTGATCATCAAACATTTCATTAACCCCAAAAATTGCCATTAGCTCTTAGCAATTAAGCTTTTTAAATATCAAAAATATTTTTCAAAAATAATTTCAAAATAATTTTGACAAATAACTTTTGATCCAAAGAAGAGCAACCTGCTTTGATACCAATTGTTAGGATCGGTATGGCAACCCTAGAGGGGGGGTGAATAGGGTTTTAGGTTAATTTAAAACTTTTTCGATTAATGACTTCTAATTGATAAGTTAATTAGACTTTTTAAGCTCAAACACTTAATATGAATTTTATCCTAAAATTCCCTTTAACAAAGTAAACTAAATTTGAATAATACTTGGAAATATTAAACCACAATTAATTTCTAACAACCAATAAATTCTCAATTTAATTCAAACAATAAATATGTCAAGCATTAATTTAATTTCCAATTATTGATATTCAATGACCCCTAATAAAAATGCACAATAAATATTTAGCAATTTATATTAGTGCAATAAGTAAAAAGGAAAAGGGTTAGAGAAATGACACCAAGATGTATAGTGGTTCGGCCAAAATCCGGCCTAGTCCACTCCCCGAGCGCCTCTCGGGAATTTATTACTTTTTCCGGGAGCAAAGTAGAACCCAATCCTTTTGCGGGATCAAGATCAAACCCAATCCTTTTGCGGGATTAAGATCAAACCCGACTCTTTTACACGGGATCAAAGTCAAACCCAAACCGTTCTTTTTTCGGGCTCAAGAACAAACCCAACGTGTGAATTATAATTTTTTTTCACACAAATACAAACTCTCCCAAAAGAGTAGATTTACAAGTTTAAATCTCACAACAAATGGAGAAATCACTCCCCAATAAAGCCCTTACAATGGCTATGTAATTTACACTTAATGCTCACAAAAAGGCTCAAAAGGATGACTAAAAAATGTAGAATTTTAGAACTCAACAATCTGAAATTTGCCTCTGTTTTTGGTTGTTGTATATAATCTGTCAATTTCGAGCTTCTTAAATAGGTAATAAAAATATTACCGTTTTCCTACTGTTCATCCACCTTCATAAATAAATTTGACTTCAATGGTGTGAATGGGAAGAGAGAAGAGGCTCCATTGTTTGACAAAATTGGAGGAAGAAAAACCGGTAGCCACCGCCATTTTAAGTGCGAAATTATTTCCGGAAATGAGGTTGATGAAGAATGGCTTGAAATTACGTTTCTGTCCTTTGAAGTCTTTATATAAATTCAAATCAGGAGGGGCAAAGTAGTAATCGACCAAAGAAGTGTAATAATTGCTACAGAATTAGTCAATGAGAGGTCCACGTGTCAAAGCGTCATTGGTTGAGCCAAATCTGAATTTGAAATTAATAATAATAATATTATTAATAAAATTCCGGGCAGCAGGGGTAAATTGGGGCAGCAGACCGTTGTGAAGAGATTTAAAAATTCGGTCAGCAGGAGATAAAGTAATGGTCAGGACATAGAAGGTATTGGACAAAAAGACAGGGGTAAAATGGAAAATTCATTGCATCGAAAAAGCAAAAACATGGCATGGGGAACACGCATGACGCGTGTCACGCGCGTTGGTCGGGCCGAGGAAAAGAAGATGGGGAACAGTTGGGGCCCGCGTGTCGGCCGAGGCAAAGCGCGCGTCGGCGTCTGGGGTCACGCGCGGAGACGTGGCGTCTTTGGACGGTTGGATGGCGAGCCGAGGCGAGATCAACGGCCGCCAACGATTCTCGATTTTTCCTTTTTCTTTTATTTAATTTATTTCAAAAATATATATATAATAATGGAAAAAATCAAGGTGCGTCGGATGATTGTTGACCTTCAATCGGACGGTGCTCATTAATTCGTAATTTCATTTTCCTTTTTCCTTTATTTTATAAATCAATAAATCGATCCATTGATTCATAAAGCAGGTAGATCTGACGGATGGAATAAATATGACTTCCCCTTTTTATTTAATTCAAAATTATGAATTAATCTTGACCACTGATTTTGAATTCCATCTGATCTGACGGATGTAATTTTGAGCGCATAATAAATATAATGAGCTTGCCGCATACGATCCGAATGAAATAATTAATTTAATTCCAATCTTCTAAAATCAATATCTTGCTCGTTTGAAGTCCGATTGAGTTGATTCCAATTGCGTTGGACTCGTTATAATTTTCTCTACATATTGGACTATCAAAAAACAGAAAATTGATTAATAACAAAAACACGTTTGTTATCATCAAAATAAGAAATAAGATTAATTGGCTTGGAAAGTCAACACATGATAATATGTGATACGCTCCATACGGTATCATGATGCGAGGTTATGTGATACGGCACATGATAGTATGTGATACGCTCCATACGGTATCATGATGCGAGGTTATATGATACGGCACATGATAGTATGTGATACGCTCCATACGGTATCATGGTGCGATGATTTGTGATATGGTGAAATTCCTGATATCCGATATGGTGAAATTCCTGATATCCGATATGGTGAAATTCCTGATATCCATATGGTGAAATTCCTGATATCCGATATGGTGAAATTCCTGATATCCGATATGGTGAAATTCCTGATATCCGATATGGTGAAATTCCTGATATCTATATGGTGAAATTCCTGATATCCGATATGGTGAAATTCCTGATATCCGATGTGATGAGAGTCACGATGGTTTGTGATATGGTACACGATGGTATGTTGACTTTGGTCCATACGGCATTATGATACGATGAGAGATAGTTAGTAATGCAATTACATAATCTTTAGACTTGTATAGTAAGACTTAGTAATAACGAGTACTTTTACTTTAAGTCTTGATATCGTTACTTTTTAGCAAGTATATTATGTACGTTGATTATGTGTGAAAATTTGGGATGTGGAATGGGTAGTAAAAGTGAAATCTAGGCCTTTGGACACGATTTCTGACATGAAATGTTGTTCATAGGATTACTTGCTTTCATTTTACTCTCACTAGCATTTTTATGCTAATGTTGCTACAATTACAATTTTTTTCAGGTAATACTCGTGGTAGAGGACGAGGTAGAGGAGGTGGCGCCGCGTGACCCATCAATACAATGAATGGACAAGGACATATAGGGTTTTTGGTGAAGCATTCTTAAATGCTCTTGAACATTGCACTACTTTATTTATGTTTCATTTTGAGCTCAATGGAGCATTTGTATATGCTTTTGAACTTCAAAACTTTCTTTAGACTTTTATTATATTATGGAATACATATTCCAGGTTTAATGCTTTTTCTGAAAATTTGGGATGTAAACAGGTTTTGGTTTATCCGAATTTTAAACGAACCCATGCAGTTTTTCTGTAAAATCAAGCTTTTCCGCTGCGCACTTGTTTTAAAGGATTTTACGAAAAAATAGGGTCGTTACATTACATGACATTTTCTCTTTCCTCTAATCATTAATCAATTATTAACAGTTGTTTTTCATTTTTCAAAATAAAAATTTGAGAATTTTATTTGGTAGCAAATTTTGATGCAATTTACAAATATATCATCAGTTTAAACTATTAGAAAATATAGTAATTTTAACTATATTAATCAGTGATTAACAATGATTAATATGTGAATCAATGATTAACTTAGTATAAAAATACATAATTGAACTTGGTTTTCTTTTTGTGTAAACATAACAAATAAATGAATATTTTTTTTTTCGTTTCTATTGCTTCTATTAAATTGATTTTTTTATTTATTTATGGAATTTCATAGAAAAATATAAAATATGATCTTAGTACGTAGATAAGAGTTCAAAATATTATTTTTATTTTTCGTTTTCTGAATCAAAATTGGGAATTTCATTGGGTAAGAGAATAAAAACTATTTTGCAAATATATTATCACTTTAAACTATTAACAAATATAGTAATATTATCAATTAGATTAGAAGTGAGAAATAAATTCACAATGTGTAAATTAGTCGTCACAAGACATATACATGTAATGTTATCAAATTGTTTTTAAAATGAGTAAATATACCTCTTAAAGCGACACCGATGGGTTCATTATGTCCCCCCCCCCCAAAGTAATGTCACCATAATGTCTCTCACCAAGTTCTTCACTAGAAGTAGAAAACAAAGTCAATTAATAACTTCTATCATCATACCAAATTAATCAACACCATCATACTTTGGAAAATATGTATGACAGTAATTTAGAAGGTGTTGATGTAAATGACTTGTCCATTTTTATACAAGCTTGTATGACTTTTGAAAAATGTGTGAGGCAGAAGTTGAGCGATGCTGACTATCACGTTATTCAAACATATGTGTTATGCAATTGTTTGGAAGCGGAGCCGTACCTTGAGTAAGTTATATTTTTTTCATGTTTTGTTAATAGTTTTGACGTTTCATATCATTTTTTTTACATTATGTAACATCATATAAATTATTTCTCAACTTGTACGTTCAAACTTCACGGTTTGGTATTACATCAGCAGATGAGGGAACAATTAACAACAAAGAGTTTCGTTCTTGGTTTGCTTACGTGAGTTTATTTCAAATCTTATACTATTGAATTGATATTTCATTCAACTTATTTTGAAATGATTTTACATGTTTGTGTATGTTTGTTATGCAAGTTGAATCACAAACATTTCCAGTATCTGCTACTCGCATTATTTCTTTTGCAAAAGGACCTACGCAGATTACCAGATCATATAGTGGTTATGTTGGTAATGGGTATAGATTTCAAATTAAGGCGCATTTAGTTAACAGAGCAACAAATAATAGTGGCATTTGCATAAAGGGTCAAGTGTTCGAAACCAATGAAGAAGATTACTTTAGAGTAATTAATTAAATTATTGAGATTAAGTATGCAAGTCCGACTCTGAAGTGCATGGTTATGTTCAACTACACGTGATTCGAGAAACTAGAAGAGGGGGATTCACAAGATGGATCATTTGAAAATTGTGGAGGTTAATAAGGCTAAACATATGCGCACAAGTGATTCAAGTATATCATTTGTATTATCCTACTAATAGACAAGACCTGATAGAATGGTTAGTTGTTTTCAAAGTGAAACCATGTCATCTAGAAGAAAGTCTTTTAGATAAAGACAGTGCGAACCTCAGTGCTTTCCAGAAAAACGAGTTAAGGTAACGTGCAATCGATGACGGTTAGAACACTGCAACTGCTCGACCTTTAAATGATGGAACGGTGACACTCCATGATTCAACAAATGTTCCCACTTCTTGTGTAGTAGACAATGAAACATCACCAGATGGTTCGTATGAGGGAGAAAATGAAGAAGAATCAGAAGTAAGATCGGAAGAAACATAAGATGATGACTCAAGAGAAGACGAGTACGATGAGAGGATGACTATGAATTCCCGTGATATTTCAAAAAATAATAATATTTGCTGATGGTTTAAGTAATTTTTTAGGGTTGTAATTTCATTCCTGTTTATTTTGTAGTATCATTTCCGTAGCCTTTGAAATATGTTTCTTCATTAAAAAAAATATTATTATGTTATATTGCAATGTCTACGTCGCCAATTATGGACGTTGGCCTCGTCGATTGTGTGCGTGAGAATTTAATTTTCCAAAAAAAAAGGGTACGTGTTTGACAGATGGCGACCCCCGCATCGCTAAACATCATAATGACAATACAAAAGTCCTTTCACTATTCGTATATTGCGATGCCAGCATCGCAATTTTGAGCAGGGGAATATAATTTGCAAGATGACGGTTCATTTCTCCGAATTGGTGACGGGCGGGTCGCTATTCTTCGTGGGGTAATTAAATTTTCACCAAAAATTTGCGGTTACTTTTTTGTAATTAAGACGCAGGCGTCGCCGTTGTAAAGCACACATGACTTTTCATATTCGTAATGATAAATAATTTGCGATGCCGCGTCACTTTAAAATGTCATGCAGCACAGAAAAGATTTCCTCCACCCTGTTTCTCTTTTCATTCTTTTTCCTTTCTTTCTCTTTTCTTTCTTTTTCCTTTCTTTTTTTCTTCTCTTTTCTTAGTTTAATTTTTGCTTTTACTTTCTTTGTTTCCCATGCGTAGTATTTTCGGGACACGTAGTTTCACTAAAAAGAGTTAGTTTCGTCGATATTCTTTCATTAGAATTATGTTACTTAACTTGATTAGTTTAATTTAAGTTTATGATTTAAGACTAGTTTATAATTTTTTTTTTGTTTAATTACTTAGTTTATATCGGGATTAGTTTACGTAATTAATTTATAATTTGATTAGCTTAGTTTATTAGTTTATATATACATTTTGTTTATAATTAGATTATTGAAATTTAGTTTATATTCAGATTAAGTTACATTTAGTTTATAATTAGATTAGAAATTAGGTTATAAATAAATTAGTTTATTATTAGATTAGTTAATTATTTACTTTATAATTATATTAAGTTTATAATTATATTAGTTTACTTAATTACTTTATAATTACATTAGTTTAAATTACTTTATAATTGGATTAGTTAATAACTAGATTAATTTAATGAATTACTTTATACTTATATTAGTGTAATTAAGTACTAATTACATTTATTTACAATTAGATTGGTTTAATTAATTAGTTTATAATTAGATTAGTTTACTAAAATATTTTATAATTAAATAAGTATACAATTAGATTTGTTCAATTAATTACTTTATAATTAGATTAGTGTATAATTAGATTAGTTTAATGAATTAGTTTATAATTAATGAATTAGTTTATAAATACTTGTGTAATTACGTACATTATAATTACATTAGTTTAATTAATTATTTTAAATTAAATCAGTTTATAAATTAGTTGATAATTATGTACTTTAAATTTAATTAGTTTAAATTAATTATTTACCATACTTTATTTAAAAAATTGAAGATAATATGACAGGTGGACGACATCCTCTGTGATCGCACAATGATGAGACAGAGGATTCCACCACCCCTTCACTTAACACAACAGAGTTGGATGCATTACTCATGAATTACGAGAAAACTTAGTTCCCAGAGATAACACCTAAGGGTGACCCTCTGTGACGACCCGTCACTTTTAAATAAATTAAATTAAATTAAATTAATTCAAATTAGAGAAAACAGTGAAAGCCTTTTATTTTAAGAAAAATTGGCGTGGTTATGTTTGAAAGTTGGCTAGCCAAAACCTGTTTACATCCTAATTTTCAAATATAATAAAATCATATGGAACATTAAGTCCCAATTCAGGAGTTCAAAGATGTAATATCATAAAAACATCATCCATAAGCTCTTATGAGCTAAATACAATACAAAATCATCAAAGTCTTTAAAGTTCACAAAAGTAAATACATAAACTTTACAATAACCGAGTCCATCTCGAGATCAACATTCCTCGATCACGCAACACCATCTCCTCTCCCTCGACCTCTGGCCAGGGCATTACCTGAAATTTTTGTAATATCATGAGCTAACAACTTAAGCCCAGTGAGAATAATAAGCATAAAAAGTAAAGATAGACCTCAAACTCGTATTCCGATTTGTGTTCAATTAAACTGACACATTCTTTCCTAGAATTCTCCAAACTCTAGGTAATTTCATTCTAAATTTTCCAAAGGATGATATTACTAACACTCGTAGTCAATCCTTATCCATTAACATGTTACGACATAAATAAGAAAAGTAAATAAACTTTACATAAATATAAAACATCTCGATTCTCTATTTGATTGATCATAAACATGAATGCATGAGAGCATCCCGTAGGACTTCGCATTTGCCCTTATGCATGAATGAAGATAATAGGTACATCCCGTAGGATACCCATTCAACCTTATGCATGAGAAGTAACGAGTACATCCCGTAGGATACCCATTCAACCTTCTTTCTTAGTTTTACTTTCTTTTCTTTTTCTGAAGGTGATGCGGACACTACCCGTAGGCTCCAACATTCTTCCCTTCCTTTCTTTTTCAATGAATGATGCGAACATGTTATGGTGCAATATGATGCCCGCATATCCTTCTAAAAGTAAATAAGTAAAGTGCGGAATTAAAGTAGTCGATGCAAGCATAAAGTAGAGGGGCATAAAATAAAAGACATAAAGTAAAATAGATAGGAAACTCCGGACGAACGATATGTCAATCGAACTCCGCTACCAATAATAAAAGTAAAACCATAACTTAAACGATTAACCTATACCTTCCAGGATTCTAAACTTCCAATATAATCCGAGGTTCTATTAACCGTTCTAAAAACAAGTTGGATTTTTTAACTTCCAATGATCCAACCTAAGCTTCGAAACTAATCTAACTTAGAATCTTCTAAGATTCAATACTTTCCTCGAGAACTCCTAAGTTCTCACTTAAAGGATTCACTTCTAATCCCAAGGGCACTAACTCACATCCCTCTAATCTTAGATTCGGATTCTAGTCTTAGTTTCAATTCTACAAACCATTATACTTATTTGCTTTCTATAGTTACTTTAAATTCTAACTATTCTCACCTTAAAAGAGATGACTTCGCTCCTAAGTCCAGAAGAGCGATCAAGTGAGTGGTTCGAAAACACCTACAGTTGAATTATCTTACACGAACAATAAAAATTACTAACTATCGATCAAACAACAACCTAACATACAAAACGACAAAAATCCATCAAACCCCCATAAAGAGGCTCTCGGCCTTCACAAAGAAATTAGGCCTCGGGTTTGGTTTTCCGGCTTTTAGGCAATCTAAAAGTGTTTCGAGTTGGTTTTAAGCAAATTCGATATTCCCGATTTCAATGGGTATCGATAAATAGGGTTTTTGAACAATATGCCCTTTCCCGAATTGAATTTAAATAAACATTATTTCATTAAATTCTAACCCATAATCAAACCCGAAAAGGTAAATTTCAAACGGGAAGGGTTTCGACTGAAACTCGGTTTTAGGGTTATGGGAAAGTTTCCAAAAACTCTTAAAACTACTCCCGTATTTACAAACACCGAGTTTCACGGCAAGAAATCGAAAGGAAACAAAGAAAACTCCATTAAAACACTATTTGGAGCTTAGGGTTTGAAACTTTACTTACCGAGATCTCCGTATAACATGAGTGGAAAGTACTGTGGTTAGGTGGAAAAGGATCGTAGGACCGATACCTTTCCAATGGAACGAGAATCGAAGCGATCCGGCAAGAAACGAACGAAACCCAAAAAATCCCCTTTTGGCTTTGAGACCCACGGCCTTGAGAGATAAATTGGAAGTGTGTTTGGTCAAATTTTGGGTCAAAGGCATTTTAAAGAGATGAAGTGAATAGTGTTTAGATATTTAGGAATTTTGGAAATGACGGTTACGTCCTTTTATGACTTTTGACTTATAAAACGAAACCCGATGATCTTAAACTATCCCAATGGTGATTAATAATTATTAATTGGCCCGTTAATAATTATTAATACCATTAAAACGAAAATAAACTAAAAAGGTAATTAAAAGGACTTAAACCGAAATAAACTACTAAATTCTAATTTACCGATAAATAAATAAACTTTAATTACTTAAATTAAAATAAAATAAATAAAAAAATTTTTATCACAAAATAACGGGACGTTACACCCTCTCGTCCTTACTCCTGCAGTTTATGACACACCCGAGCCTTCTGCTTCACATTCTGGTTCGGTCACTGCACCTCCATCATTGGCGATCTCGCAATACTTCAGATCGAGGGAGATGAGTTAGTAACATCTATTAACTATTTATTTCCTTATTTATTAACTTTATTCCTTTTTAACGAATTTTTGTTCTTATATTTGTATTGTAACAACAGATTAGAGCCACATAAGACCGTTACAAAATGGTTTTGAGATGTACGAAAGAGCACTCCTCTTAGGGAAGCTATTAAAATTTTTGAATTATTATTATTTAATTTTGTTTTTGTTACTAATCGATTACAAACTATCTTGAATTTTTTGTATTGTAGGGTAAATTTACTATTAGTTCTGATATCACAGACAAGAGGTTGTTTCCTTGCTGGGATAGACACATGATGGACTGTTACCATGACCTATTGAATCGTGCTCGGCGCAGGCAGGCAGACAAAAGACCTTCTTGGATGAGTGAGGAGGAACACTACAGGCTTATCGCTTGCATGCAAACTGATGCATCTAAGAAGCATGTTGCGACGAACCGGACTAACCGTTTGTCCAACCCTTATCTACACACTGACGGGTCTATCCTTCACGATGAGCACGATCATCGATTGGTAAGCTGTCTATTTCATATTTATTTTACGTCTTTTAACTTTGTCTATAAAATTTCAAATAATATAAATCCTTTCTGTTGTATTTTTCCTAGAAACAAAAACAAGGACGACATATCCCTCCTGATGAGTTGCATTTATTTTTGCACACAAAGAAGGATGGGACTTTGGTAGATGAGAGGGCCTGAGCTGTTCAGGTAATAATTTTTCTACAATCAATCTTTACAATGTCTTCTTATAAGTTTTTCCAAAAAAAAAAATTCTAACTTAAGTTTATTTTTTATCTTTCCGTCAATAGGAGTGTTTTAACGACGTTTATCTCAGTGTTTGCCTATTGAGGACTCCCAGCCGACTAAGGAGGATCGACATGAGGCATATTTTACTATGGCTAGAGCAGTTCATCCAGATGGCTCTGTACCTTGGCTCAGATCATATGGGAGATGCCTCTACGCTGATGTGCCTCGACCTCAAAGCAGCTCTACACGTAGTAGTCCCTACTGTTGAGACTCAGCTACTTAAGCAGGTTCAACATCTCATGACAAAGATTCAGAACATGTGATCATCCATCTATGCTCACTTCGTATCACTTGTCAATGAGAAAGTCCAGGCTCAGGTTGCGGCGGCATCAGCCTTTTTCTTCATTTCTCGTGGCTCAGGTGACCTTGACCTTTCATCTTTAGCACCCACACCCCACCCCCACCCCCAAAGTAGTTTAACATAAACTTGTGTGTATTTTGTGATATATATATATATATATATATATATATATATATATATATATATATTTATTAGTTCATTTTTTTATAATAATAATAATAATAATAACAACAAAAATTCATGATTTGTGACACTATTTTCTTTTTGCATCGCATTATTGTGACCCAGCACGTCACCAACATGTAGTCCATCGTTTGCAATGGTATTTACACGGCGTTGTCCATTAGTGATGTAGAGCGTAACAACAATGGCCCACAGTTCCATGACGCATGCGCAACAATTATTGTGGCCCGTGATCGTCAAAGGGTGACGTAGTGCATAACAAGCTTCGCCTCATAAGAGCGTCATCATAGTTGTTAGTCATTCGGCGACGCGGAGCGTCGCAAAAACCTTGTCTAAAAAACCTTTTATTGTGTAGTTATTTTACCAATCGGGATTCAAAATAAGAACAAAGAGAATACCAATCCACTCTCTGCTCGCGAATATCTTTTTCTCTATTCCCTTCTATAAAAAAAGTCTTCAAGTGTTGTTGTCTCGTCTAATGTCGATCATAGAATAGTAAAACTCTCTTAAGACATTGAGATGGTTTCTAGGAATCATGAAACACATAGCAAAGTTTATTTCAAACAATGATTGAGACATTGACAAGCTCTACTAAGTTTTTTGACACTATTGGGAGGGAGGATATTCCAAAATTCTTGAAATTTAGAAATTTGCAATAGTGTTAAGTAAGGTCGATCTCCATTGGGAATGAGCAATTAAATTAAATTTATAAAAATTGGGATTTTGAGTTTTGAAAATTAAAAGAAAACAAATTAAAAAATATTAATAAATCAAGATGTGAAAAGCTTCCAACTAAAGTTTTTCTAACTAAATGTTTAATCTTGGTTAAGGTTCATTAATTTGATCATTGATTCATCAACAAATATTCCTAAATTCTTCTCTAAATTGGTTGAAGTCATCAAACTCAAACAGCAACATAAGTATTCTTCCTTAATTATTTGATAGTCAAGATACGATCGTTGACTATTTCTCTGATCAATAAAGCAACCCTAGAATACGGTAATATAATATAATTTATTGAAAGCATTAAAAAGAGAAGAACCCAATTCTAACCAATAAATACTATACGATCGATTCATTTAGGTTAGAACATAAATTCCCATAACATGAATTGGAAAATATAGCTCATCATTTTATGCTAATTTGCTACCTAGAATCGAAAAATATTTAGCACAACTAAATAAATTAACACTCATATTTTATTGATTTTCGAGTTATTACCACTAATACTTCGTGTAACTTACAAGTTATCAAATACCCCAAACTTAGACAATTGTTGGTCCCTTAGTAATTCTAACATTAAGCATAATTATCCAATCATTCCTAAAGATCTCAGAAGTTATTCAATCATAATACTCGTAAACAATTAATACTTGAGAAATCAAAGCTTCCGCTGACACGATTCCATTTAAATCATTTTAAAACTAGCTGCGTAAGACTAAATTTTAAAATAAAATCTGGCAAGGTGACGTTTATAACTTGGACTAACACAATGCGTTGTAAATGCAATTTTTCATCAGAGACTTTAAAACTTGGAATCTGCTTTCCAAATTCACAAAAAGTTCAAAAATAGTTCTAGATCATAAAAGATGAAGGTATAAATGCTATCAAGAGCTTATAATAAACACGTGCATCAAAAGATGAAAAATAAAATAAATATAATGTCATACACTCTCTCTAGTCCATTTCCACACCATTGTCATTGAGATCAAGTAGCGCTAGCTCCATTTCCACAATCACAACCACGTCCACAGTCCATACCTGAAAAATTTAATATCATGAGCGAAAAACCAGTGAAGATAAACAAAAAATAAAGTAATATTAGATCTCAACCCGTATCCGGATTTGTGTCCAAAAAACTTACATATTATTTACTACTCAACCACTTCTAAGGGTTTTACATCAAGCATTACACTTCCAATCACGAGATCTCTTAAAGAAACAAGAACTAGGTCTCAAGCTTATCAAAATATCATATCTCATACTATACATATCATTCTCATTTCCTTTCTCTATAACACTCAGGCTATAAATGTTATTCTCATTCGTTCCTTTACATCATTTCAGGCTATACATATTATTCTCATTTCCTTTCTCTATAGAAACTCAGACTATACATATTATTCTCATTTCTTTCTCTATAACAATTGAGGCTATACATATTATTATCATTTCCTTTCTCTATAACAACTCAGGCTATACATATCATTCTCATTTCTAATATTCTTCCCATAATTTGTTACTCACATAGTTCCAACAAAACTAGTTAAAATCATAACAAAATACATTTCCTTTAGACTTACTTATTTCCCAAATGAAAAGTAACTTAAGATTCTGATGGGTGTTTGTAGTTCCACATATCTAAGTTACAAGTTAATAGAAATATAGATAATACAAGAGAATGAAAAGATCACACAACATATGCATTTTCTCATTATGCCTCCCATTAATTCATCCGCTTTTAAAAATATAAAATAGGGATAATACCAGATAATGCAAAATCACACAGCATGTAAATCATCTAATTATCCTTGACAAAGTTGATTGTTTTATTTCTCAACACCTTTTGTTCATATGCTATAATCTCAACAGGTGTCTCCTCATAAGACAAATTAGCATCTAAAACCACAGGCTCATAGTTAATCACGTGGGATGGGTCCGCCACGTATTTTTGAAATCAATACATGGAAAATGTCGATGGTGGTAAAGCTAAACGGTAAGCTACCACTCCAACTTGATGGAGTATCTCAAAAAGGCCAATAAATCTAGGTCAACTTTCCTTCTTCCTAAATATCATAATACCCTTCATGGGTGCCATTTCAAGAAAACATGATCCCCACTATAAACTTAAGCAGATTATGCCGCTTATTGACATAACTTTTTTGTCGAGTTTGGGAAACCCTCACCCTCTTTCTAATCTAAGCGATAGACTGGCTAGTCATCTATAATAACTTGGGTCCCAAAAGTCTCCTCTCTCCAACCTTATCCTAAATCCTCAACTTGTGATAAACAGATCTCAAATCTATCTTCGAAAATATTGTAGCTTCTCCCAACTGATTGAATATATCCTTAGTCCTAGGAATAGGATATTTGTTCTTCATAGTTACTTGGTTCAACTCTCGATAATTAATACAGAATCTCAATGAACCGTCTTTCTTTTCACAAACAACATAGCTGCTCCCCACGGGAACACGCTACAGTGAATAAACCCCAAGTCTAAAAGTTGCTCACTCTCGAGCTCATTCAACTCAGCTGGTGGGATACGCTAAGGTGCCTTGGATAGTTGAGCCATCCTAGGAACAACCTCAATCTAGAAGTCGAACTCCCTCACCGGCGGTAAACTAGGAACTCATCAGGGAAAACATCAATGAAATCTCTCACAACAGGCATATAATTCAAGTTAGTTTTTGGTACAGACATAATAAAAACACTAGCTAAAAAACCCCACACTCCATCACTTAGAAGTGCTCTAGTTTCTACCATAGATATCAAAGTGGGTGTTACTCGGCCACTAGACCCATGAAAACGTAAACTAGACCCACATGCAGCCATAAAATCAACAACTTTTATAATACAATTGATAGTGGGAAGATTGGCTATACCCAAGATCACATCAAAATCAGACATACAAAATAAAAGAGTGACTGATTCACCATTGAGGTAGAAACACGCATCTCAAAATCTACTTGTCCAGACTCAAAGCCGACTCAACAAAATCATATGAAATAAAAAGAGTGCCTAGCCCTAGAATCAAACAAAACAAAATCTGAATGGCCCTAAACTTATAAAGTACTTGTCAGTACCGTACCTACAGCCTCAACATCCTCTCTATTAGCAAATACATGAGCATAATGTTGAGCAGCTAGAGAAGGTAACAACTCTAGTGTTGGAGCAACAGGCAAAAGTCTGTACTGTAGAGCCTGTCTACCCTTACCTCTACCTATTTCCTGACCTCTGTCCTACCTTGGGGGAGAACACTAAGCTAGCGGTGCCAGTAGTAGCTTTTGCTGACCGCCCTGACCCTGGTCATTATACTGTGGTGGCTGTATCTGATATGCCCTAAAAAAGTGGTGTGATGCCTAGTCTGACCAAGAGTATAACATCTCGGTGGAAGTGTGTTTCTCCCAGAATGATAACTAGCACAACTATGGCAGTAATGGTAAATCGGTCCCTATGCTCTTGGCTATCAATATTGGTGCCACACCGAACCTGCTGTTGTTGCCTCTACTATGGCAGTCTTTTTCTGCCAACATGGTCATCCTCTGCCTTTCTCTTCTAAGAGGATGTTTTTCCTGTAACAGCTAATTTTCCCTTCTGCTTATAAGATGCCAAATCCAAATAATGGGAAACTCTAAAGCCTCCTCACTCAAATGTTGAAACAACTTAACTTCACAGATCGTTTCTTTTCTTGTAAAGCAAAACAGGTGCCTCTCAAGAACCTTTGTTCAATAACGTTCTAACCTTCCGAGAGAGGTTTCACCTTAGGAGTCTATCTTGAAAATAATCATTAGTTCCAAATTATGACCTAAAGGTTTCTCTAAGTTCACCAAACCATCACAATGTCCTACAAAAGTCACTGATACCTTGGTACGACAATGTTCACTCTAGATCTCCATCAGATACCAACACTGAACCTTAGTATTAGTTAATCCTGACAATTTATGAAATGTGGATCTCGATAACTCGACCTCGAATATTTCCAACTCAAATTTGAACATCATAGTGTAATAGGGACCAGATTAGGCCATTAACAAATTAACACAGTCGTTAATGCTCCCCGTCGATACCCATCACAAAATGCTCTAACTTCATCTTTTGAGTGGCAACACACTTTCAATTTAACACAATACTAACACAATGATTTACCATTCACCATAACTCAACTTTATTAACTCAAACCAGGGATTCGTTCCTTGAATTAAATTTGGGTTGATGGACCCAAGCCAGACCGATTACTTTCAAACAATTACTCACCTCAATTAGGTGTCTTATCTTTAATACCGTCTATTGACAATCATGCCCCCCTTTTCACAAATAAAAAGTCAACCACACATTCAACTAACACCACTACTTAGAAATTGTGAGGCAACCAAACTTTAATCACACGTCGAGGATTAAGTGAGCAATCTCTCAAAGTAACTCATTTACACTGACATTACATTATTACGCTAAACGAGGTGCACAACCTCCAAAACTACACGAGGTCATTCACATTCTAAGCACCCCTACCAAGATTTTAGCGTGGGTCAAATCAATATCACGACATAGTGGTTTTACTAGGTTGTAAAATATCACAAATATAAATGTCATTTAACAAGGAAGAACCCTTCCTCATAAACTTTTCCACTACTAAAGAAAATAAAGCTTAAGAATAAAAGTTTAGGGATACCTGGTGCCGCTGATCTCAGAAAATGACTACCGAGTGAACTTAAAACAAAACATGAAAAACTAAACATGTGTCGCGTGTAGTCTATAGAACCCTTAGGCTTTGATACCAACAGTGATGACCTCATTATATTTAAAAATCATTTTAAAACCAGAAAACAGCAGAAGACTATTTATAAATAAAATTTGGCATGGTAACGTTTAAAACTTAGACTATCACAATGCCCTATAAATACCATTTTCCATTATAGAGTTTAGAGCGTGGAATACGCATCCATATTCACGAAAAGTTCAAAAACAGTTCTACATTATAAAAGTTTAAAGTAGAAATGCTCCATGAGCTCATATACAACACGTGCATCAAAAATTAAAAAATAAAATAAACATAAGTTCATGGACTATACACTCTCTCTAGTCCATCTCCACAACATCATTGTCGAGATTAAGTAGCGCCAGCTTCACTTCTACGACCATGTCCACGGTCTATACCTGAAAAATATAATAGCATGAGGGAAAACCCAGTGAAGATAAACAGATAATAAAGTAACATTAGACTCGAACTCATATCCGGATTTGTGTCCAAAAATCTTACATACTCTTTACTACTCAAAAATTTCAAAAGGTTATACATCAAGCATTACACTTCCAATTACGAGATCTCTCAAATACACAAGAACTAGATCTCAAGCTTATAAAAGTATTCTATCTCATACTATACATATCATTCTCATTTCCTTTCTCTATAGTAACTCAGGCTATACATATTATTCTCATTTCCTTTCTTTATAGAAACTGAGGCTATACATATTATTCTCATTTCTTTCTTTATAGCAACTCAAGCTATACATATTATTCTCATTTCCTTTATCTATAGCAACTCACTTTAAACATATCATTCTCATTTCTGACAGTATTTCGTTAATCTGTTACTCACCTAGTTCCAAAAAAACTACTCAAAATCCAAACAAAAGGTAACTTCTTAAGACTTACATATTTCACAAATGAAAAGTAACTTAAGATTTTGACAGGTGCCTGCAGTTCACTACAAAAAAAAAAGTCAATTTGCGACCTGTAATTTGCAACCAACTGGTCGTTTCTATAGTATAATGCGACAAAAAAAGCGGAGAACATGGTGGAGGAAAAAAAACTGGTTGGTCCTGAATTTGTGCGACTGTATAGTCACAAATATACGACCAATAATATTTGGTCACAAAAAAGTCAACATTTTTAAAAACGACCAGATGGTCACTT
Organism: Gynostemma pentaphyllum; assembly: GCA_028015215.1. NCBI lineage: Eukaryota > Viridiplantae > Streptophyta > Magnoliopsida > Cucurbitales > Cucurbitaceae > Gynostemma > Gynostemma pentaphyllum. The sequence continues at coordinate 17,999,849 of CM051346.1, read as the reverse complement.
AAAACAGTGACCATCTGGTCGTAATTTAGGGTTTAGGGTAAGTGACCAGTTGGTCACTTTTGTACTAAGACAAAATGCGACCAGATGGTCATTTGTTTGGGGATACAATACGACCATCTGGGCGTAATTTAAGTTGAAAAAAAGTGACCAGGTGGTCACATAAAACAGTGACCACAAGGTCTTTTATAAGCGAACAAGTGGTCACTTTTGTACTCAGACAAAATGCGACCAGATGGTCGTCTATCTTAGGGTAAATGCTACCACCTGGTCGTATTGAATAAATATTTTTTTTATTTATTTAAATTACAATAATTAGTTAATTAATCATTTTTTATTTATTTATTTAATTAATTAATATTAAAATTTAATAACAAAAAATTGGAATTTAAATTATAAATCAAATATTCAAGAAATGTTTTATACAGAAGAAAGCAGTCTAGAACTACGGCGGAGGGGCGGAGGGTGGCGGAGGAGGCGTCAATGATGAATGGCCGCCGTCTAGGGATCTGAAGTACGCGGCCAAAGATGCTGCGACCTGGGCATCGACCCGTGCATGCATATCCGCCTCAATCGCAGCGACTCGAGAAACGAAGTCATCGCGCATAGCGTCCATGTTCGTGTGAAGCTGCTGAACCTCCGTGCGCAGCTGCTGCTCAACCGGAGAAGGGCCGGAGCTAGTGATCGCTCCGCTGAGGCCTGGGCACATCTGCGTAAATGCGTCGCCCGTACGAGTCAAGCCTAGGAACTGATCCATTAGGCTGAACCCCTCCAGCAGCCTCCAAGAACACCTCTCTACAGTCTTCCTGAATCGGTTGCGAGTCTGGTGTGGGCAACTGCTGACTCAACGACTCCGTGAAACGTTCCTAAACATTTAAAATTCAGAAAATAAAAAAGTTAATATATAAGTTAGGAAAAATTTAAAGAAAAAATAATAATTGAAAAAATTATTAAATACCTGAACTGCTTTCGTCTTATCATCGACGAACGTCCCGTCCTTCTTCGTGTGAAGAACGCGGTGCAGCTCATCGGGCGGGACAGGGCGACCGTGCTTCGCTTTCTAAAAATATTAGAGAGATTGAAGAAGAAAAAATAATAAATTAATAACTAATTGAAAAAAGAAAACAAGAAAAAAGTACGTAAAAAAACAAAATAAAAACTTACCAATCAACGATGGTGCTCATCGTGGGTCCGGACCCCGGCTGTGTGTTTGGGATTCTTCACGCGGTTGGCCTTGTTCCTCCTTGACACTGCCATGCCCTTGGGAGTGCTCAAGCTCGCGACAAGTCACGTGTGGTCCTCCGGGCTCATCCACATAGGGCGGTTTGCTGCTTGCTTTCTGCGCGCCCGGTACATGAGGTCCTTGAATCGATCCTGGCGTGAGTGTCCCATAGGGGAACAATCTACCATCCGTGATATCGGGATCGATAACAGGAAACTTGCCCTGAAAAATTGAAATGAAAAATTGGTAAAGTAATAAAGTAATAAATTTATTTCTATAAATTTGAAAATTAATTAATTATAAAAATAAATGATGTTTTTTACCTTCCAATTGTCGTACATCAGACGTTTCTCCGTCGTCGGAATCTTCTGCCAGTAGAGGTCGCTGGGTAGAGGCATGCTCTGGAGGACCTAGCGAAACCGTTTTGAAACGGTTGTATGCGGCTGTACTCTGCAAAAACATAAAAATATTGTGATATTAGAAACAATTAGTTAACAGAAAAAAAACACTTTTAAAAATGTTTAAAGATTTAAAAATTAAGTAATTAAAACAATAAAGATAATTACTTACGTATCCCCTTCAATCCGAAGGGTAGAGTCTGCGGCCTGAGGAGGCTGCGTGCCTGAAGTGGAGGGTCCCGCTGGATCCGACCCTGATGCAGACCCTGATGCTCCCCTGGGAGTCGTGCGGCAATCGTGGTGTCGCAGGCTGGGTCTCAGGGACTGCATCATCGAGCGTGGCAGCAAGTCCCGGCTCGTAACTGAAGAGGATGATGTCCAACTCCTCTATAGTCAGGCGGATGCGGAGTCGCCACGTCAATCGCGTCACCAGGCTCGTCTGACTGGGGAGGACGTCGTCTGCCCGTCATAATCCTACAACTAAACTAAACTAATTTAATACTAATTACGTAATTAAAATATTGAAATAAATTAAATTAGTTAATTAATGAAATAATCTAAATTAAATTGATTAAATAATGTAAATTAAACTAACATAAATTTATTAACTAATTTAAAATAAACTAATTAATTAATTTGAATTAAAGTAAATTAAAATTAGATTAAATGAACGAAAATGAAGTAATTAAAGTAAACTAAGTAGTGAAGAATTAAACTAAAATTAATTAAATTAAAGTAAATTAAGTAATGAAGAATTAAACTAAATTAGATTAATTGAACTAAAATTAATTAAATTAAACTAACATTAATTAATTAAAACTAAAATAACCTAAACTAATTAATTAAATTAAAGTGATCTAAAATTAGCTTAAGTGAACTAAGTAATTAATTAAAGTAAACTAAGTAATGAAGATTTCAACTATTAGATTAAATTAAACTAAAATTAATTAAATTTAACTAACATTAATTAATAAAAACTAAACTTAACAAAACTAATTAATTAAATTAAACTAAATTAAAATTAGATTAATTGAACTAAAATTTATTAATTTATTAAAATAAACGAAATTAGATTAATTAACCTTTAGTAAACTAAGTACTTAATTAAACTAAAATTTATGAAATTAACAACATTAAACTAAACTAATTAATTAATTAAAGTAAACTAAAATTAGATGAATTAAACTAAAGTAAATTAAGTAATTAATTACACTAAATTAGATTCTTTAAACTACAATTAATGAAATTAATAAAATTAAACTAAACTAATTAATTAAAACTAAGTAAACTAAATTTAAAGTTAAACTAAAACTAACTAAAAACTAAAACTAAAACTAACTTAAAACTTAAAATCTATACGAAAACTAACCTTGTAATAGAAACCGGGATTGGAGGTTTAGGGTTTTTAGGTTTAGAGTAGGAACGGGGAAAAAATAACGGGGAACATAATGGGGGAAAGAGAGAAAAGAAAGAAAAAAGAGAAAGAAAAAGAGAAAGAAAAGGAAAAAGAAACGGGGGAAGGAAACTGATCAGAATTTAAATCAGATTTTGCGACCAAATGGTCGCAAATATGTAATCATGACCAGAAATGAAAGGTCGCGCGTGCTGGGAAAATTACGACCACCTGGTCGCCTTTTTATACATATTTGCGACCACCTGGTAGCATTTATTGAACAAGTGACCATCTGGTCGCCACTTTGCCATTATCCAGAACAGCTGTCATATCACATGTCCCATCAAATATTGCGACCATCTGGTCACAATAATGAAATTCACCGCCAAAAATTGCGACCAGAAGGTCGTAATATTTAAATTCATGGCCATAAATTTCATGAAAATTAAATTTACCGCTCAGATTTACGACCAGATGGTCGTAATTTAACTTATATTTTTTGAAAAATATAATTCTACTTTTCCACAAATGTGACCAACTGGTCGCCTTTCCCTTGTAAATTACTACCATGTGGTCACCTTTTGTGTTAAATTGGGACCATATGGTCGCAAATATTAATATATATATATATATTTTATCATTCATTAAAGAAATAGTTTTTATGAACACATACACAGTGAATACAAAATGTCTCATTCATCATCCTCAGTTTCTTCGGTCGTCGCTTCTTCTTCTTCTTCTTCTTCTTCTTCTATTTCTTCGTCGGATTCATCGTCTCAAAGACATCCATCACATAAAGTCTTCTTCTTCTTCTTCTTCTTCTGTTTCTTAATCGGATTCATCGTCTCGAATAAATTCAGCATCAATGTCACGTGCGTGAGAAGTGGAAGCATTTGTATCATCATCATGCAATATTATCATTCCATCATTCAAAGGACGAACAGTACTTGCATTCTGACCATCGTCGATTGCACGACATCTTATCTCATCTTCTTGAAAAGCAACAGCTCCCTCTACACCGTCGTCTTTCTCGGACAAGTTTTCTTCTACCTGGCGTGGTTTAACTTTACAAACAGCTAACCAATCTGTCAGATCTCGTCTATTAATCGGATAGTTCAGTTAATAAACTTGAATCACTTGTGAAGCCAGGACAAACCTATCAGCTGTGCGCATATGCTTAGACTTGTTTACCTCAACGATTTGTAAATGATCAAACTTACGGACTCCACCTCGTCTGGTTGTCTCGAACCAAGTGCAGTTGAACAGAACAATGTGTTTTAGCGTCGGACTTGTGTATTGAATCTCAAGAATCTCATCGATTACTCTGTAGTAATCGTCTTCGTTTGTGCCGAACACATGACCTTTTATGCAAACACCACTGTTGTTTGTTGCCGTGTTAATTGAATGCGCCTTCGTTTGAAATCTGTAACCCTTACCAACGTATCTAGTATACGACCTTGCAATCCATCCAGGTCCCTTTGCCAAAGAAATAATGCGAGGATCATCTACCGGTAACGTAAGGGAGTCAACCTGTCATTGTTCACATACAGTAATGTTAGGAAGATATTAATTTTTTCAACAAATTGTCACGGTTTTTTTGACAATTTAAAATTAACTCACGTGTGCACTGAACCAATAACGAAACTCTTTGTCGATTATTGACCCCTCCTCAGCGGCTATAAGACCAACTCGTGTCATTCGAACGTATAAGTTTAGAAATAATCTGTATGTTACAAAAATAGTTAGCAAATAGTTTGTAATTGTTTATGAGATGAAATAATGTTAAGTTACAAACTCACTCAATGTAAGGCTCGATCTCTGCGCATTTGCATAACACATATGTCTGCATTACGTGATACTCAGAATCGGTCAACGGCCTATGCACTGATCTTCCAACTGTCATGCCAGGTTTCGTAAAAATTGGCAAGTCGTTTATGTCAACACCTTCAAGTAAATTTTTGACCATGTTTCATTTCGCTGGTCGAAACTGCTTTGCAATGTGTTGGTCAAAGTAGTATGAACAAAATGTGGTAGTCTTTTGTGTCAGGTACTCACTACAGATAGATCCTTCTACTCTTGCTTTATTTCCAACCGTCTTTTTCAACTGACGTAAGTACCTGTGGGTAGGTAGAATGTGTAGGAAACATTTACATTCGATATCACTGTACTTTATACGTGTACATCACAAATTAACTGTGCTTAACTTTCAAATGGGTACATCCAGCGGTAATGTACCGGACCCCCTAAGAATGCCTCGTCTTGAAGATGCTCCATGGAGTCGAAAAAGCTAGGTGGGAACATTCACTCCAACTTACAAATAATCACAGCGATCTCTGAACTCATTGAAGCGACAGTAGCTTCAGTCTACTCTGTACATGTCAAGTCCCTGAAAAAACACTCAATTGTGCAAGCGGCTCCCAATGTTTATTCTCTTGGAACGGTCTGAACGCGACTGACATCAATCGTTGCATGAATACATGACAGTCGTGGCTTTTCATCCCGAACATGATATGCTTTTGACTGTCTATACACCGACTCAAATCGAAACGTATCCGTCCAGGAATTTGATGGATTTGATCCATTCAATTAATGTTTTCTTTTCATCCGTCGTCAACATGTACTTTGCTTTTGTGTAATTATCATTATCGTTAGACTCCAACTCAGGACGGTGACATATCTCCCGTATATCATAACATGCCTTCATATTGTCCTTCGTTTTTCCTGGAAAATTGAAAATCGTATTGAAAATGTTGTCGAAGAAATTCTTCTCGATATGCATTACATCCAGATTGTGTCTAATTAGCAGATCTCCCCAATACGGTAGATCCCAAAAAATACTCCGTTTCTTCCTACCTGTGTTTTTCCCAGCCGCATTGTTTGCACTCTCTGCACCGTCCACTGTAATCTTTTGCATCCCTATAACATCTATACCATGAAGAATCTCCCTTCCACTATACATTTTCTGGGGGGTATCGTTTCTTAGTTGTCGACCCTTCTTCGAGTCAATGCCGTTTGAACGGAAAGTATGATTCAACGGTAAAAATCGATGGTGACAATCAAACCAACAAGTTTTCCGACCGTTTTTGAGATAAAATGCATCTGTGTCTAGCATGCAATGTGGACATGCGTATTTTCCCGCTGTACTCCATCCTTTAAAAGGAGGAGATTGAGGTTCACACAATTAACTACACTGACTAAGGAAAACAATAACAAAAGCTAAACACATACTCAAAAATATATATGAAAGAAATTAAAGATCAACATACCTGACAACATTGAATACGCAGGGAAGTCACTGATCGCCCAGATTAACACGACGCGCATCAAAAATTTTTGTTTCTTCGAAATGTCCTACGTCATAACACCGTCAGTCCACAACCTTTTCAACTCTACAATAAGTGGTTGCAAATACACATCCAGTTTCTATTTTGGACTTTTCGGCTCAGGTACGATCACTGTTAGAAAAATCACCAGATCTCACATGCACATCGAGGGAGTCAAGTTATATGGGGTTACCATGACTGGCCAAACTGAATATTGTGCCTCGGATACCCCGAACGGGTTAAAGCCATCAGTACATAAGCCAAATCTGACGTTTCTCGGATCTTGTGCAAAATTCGGATGACAATTATTTAAATGCTTCCATGTCGCAGCATCAGAGGGATATCTCATAACACCTTCATCCTGTGAATGCTCGTGATGCCATATCATGTGCGAGACTGTCACATCCGATGCATACAACCGTTGCAGACGTGGGGTCAGCAGTAAATAGAACATGTTGGCGTACGGAATGAGGTTGTGTTTCCCTTGTTTATATCTTGGAAAAAAAAACAGAATTTGCAGTGATGCAGGTCCTCATCCACATCCCAGTAAATCATGCATCTGTTCCGACACGAATCTATTTTCTCCACGGGTAAGCCAAGTCCCTCCACTAGCTTTTTCGTGATGTACAAACTGTTGGGCATAATATTTTCTTCTGGAGCGCATCGACGAAACCACGAGGCAATCGAATCAAATCCTCTAGCAGGTATGTTGTACTGCGCCTGTATATTGAAAAGTTCTGTAGCAGCAGCAAGTTGACTTACTAGACACCCATCGTACAATGGTCGGCTGGCTGTCTCTAGCATCTCGTGCATCTTACGTGCTTCCGGATTCATTTCCTCTTCAACAAACCTTTCATCTTCGTCTACGTTTAAACTTTCACGGAAATTTTCATTGCACGGGCAACGTAGCTTTCCACCATACTTTTCATAATAGTCAGTTGTCATGAAAAACTCAACAAATTGTTCAACCCCGGTCACGAACTCATCGTTCAAATACCCGTCTATCAAACGAACATACATCCACTCTCTCATTTTCTTTTTTCTTAATGCTAACAAACAATGCGAGGAGGGGATTTTATAATGGACTCCTCTGGTCATTTGCGACCAAATGGTAGTATTTTTGCTACCAACTAGTCTCATTTTCCCGCCAAAATTTCCCACCATTTTCCTCATTGCCCCGGGTCACATCAAGTCGCAGTATTTACGACCACATGGTCACTTATTTTGGTGACCACTTGGTAGCTTTTCTCCCACCAAATTGTTTATCTACCACTGGTCACTTAAAATCACAATATTTGCGACCATCTGGTCACTTAACAATGTGACCACATGGTAGCTTCTTTCCCGCCAAATGTTTAAGCTACCACTGGTCACTAAAGGTCACCAAAATTGCGACCATATGGTCACTTTGAATTGTGACCACTTGGTAGCTTTTCTCCCGCCAAATTTACGCGCCTTTTTTTGCTACTAAATGATATCTCCTGTCACATAATTGCGACAAAATGGTCGTCATTTTCAAGTGACCATATGGTCAGTTTCTTCCTGCCAAAAATACTCGCCATTTTTTATGACTACTTTTTTTCTTGGTCGCAATTTGGTCACAAAAAAGTGACCATATGGTCGTTTTAAGTCAAACTTCACATTTACTACCAGAGTGGTCACCAAAAATACTACCTAATGCTTTGGTTGCAAATTTTTGGTTGCAATTTAACAGTTTTTTTTGTAGTGGTTGTCACATATCAAAGTTACAAGTTAATAGAAACATGGATAATACCAGATAATGCAAAGATCACACAACATACACATTATCTCATTATCCCTCCCATTAACACGCCTGCCTGTAAAAATATAAAACATGGATAATATCAGATAATGGAAAGATCACTGAGCATATATATTATCTCACTATCCCTCCCATTCATACGTCTGCCATAAGTAAACAAAATATGGATAATATCAGATAATGCAAAAAAAAAAACATCATATATATTATCTCATAATCTCTCCCATTAATACGACCGCCATTAAAAACATAAAACATGGATAATAACAAATAATGCAAAAACCACACAACATATACATTATCTCATTATCCCTCCTATTAAAACGTCCGCCTTGAAAAACATAAAACATGAATAATACCAGATAATGCAAAGATCACACATCATATACATTATCTTATTATCCCTCTCATTACTACGTCCATCTTTAAAAACAAAAAACATGGATAGTACCTGATAATGCAAAGATCACATGTCATATTCATTATCTCATTATTCCTCTCATTAATACGTCTGACTTTAAAATATGGATAATACCTGATAATGTAAAGATCACACAACATATACATTATTTCATTATCTCTCTAATCAATATATCCACCTTTAAAAACATTAAACATGGATAATACCAGATAATGAAAAGATCAGACAACATATACACTATCTCATTATCCCTCCCATTAATATATCCGCCTTTAAAAACATATATAATAAGTATTCAGAGTCTCATGATGCATATAAAATATAAACGAAGTCTCAAGTTGAAGAAAGTAAATTGAGTCTAAATAACGAAAAGTAAAGGATGTCTAAATAATGAAAAGTAAACAGAGTATCAATAACCTCAACTTCCATTCACTCCATAACCTTCAAATTCGTAACTAATCCCAAAATCTCAATAACATAAAATAATGTCAAGCCATAAGGTCTTTCAATTAAAAACATACTATTTATGAGAAAAAGAAAGTCTCGTTTCCATAATTCATAATCAAGCGTGATTCCATCATCAATTCCCACAATCACATTCCCTCACACTTGGAACTCCAATTACCCAAAATCATCAAGATTAGATCCAAATTAAACATATACCTAGAATTCGTCAAGAGTTAGTCATTTCTACTAAAAGTTCCATAAGCTCACCCAACTCATTTTAGAACTAACTCCCAAGCTTAAAAAAGTTAGTAAGCATGCTTTAAGTCTCTCATTTTTCAAAATCAGTGTCAACTTCCTATCATACAAATCGTTCAACAAATTCGGTTTCTAAGTTTAGTTTAAATTATAGTTATTCTCACCTTGCATGATTGAGTACGAACACGTTCCAACTTACCGTCAATTGAGCAACCAACACGTACAAGACACGCCAATCAAAAATATTTTGTAACCCATAACTAAGATTAGAATAGAATGATTTTCGGGTGAACAATTATTTCAAATGAATAGTGTTTTTGGATGAATAATTATTATGAAATTGTGAGCTCAAAATCTTCTAGTTTCTCGAAGGAAATTGAAGATTTCAACTTAAAATATCATGTAGAAGTAAAAAGAAACAAAATCATAGGAAAAGTTTTGTAAACTCACTTTCTAGGGTTTACCCTTGGAGAAGAGAAACGTTACAAGGGTAGCATGGATAGAAAGTTGAAGGCCCGAGCAATCCAATGTAAAAAGAATTGTAAAAAATGGTTGAGAAATGAAGAAAACCTGAGAGTTCAACCTACCATGCTAGCTTCGGCCATGGATGAGAAGAAGGAGAGCTTTGATGTAATTTTCTTTTCTTTTGGTCAATTGAAGATGAAAGAATGAATCGTCCTTATTTAAAGTTGAGAAAGAAAATTACGAAAGAGCCACTCATTTGCTTCTAGCTTTTAAAAATTAACCAAAAGCACTTAAACTAGATAAAAGATGATTAATAATTATTAATTGGCCTGTTAATAATTATTAATACGTCTAATTCTAATTTGAGCTTCTAAAGTAATAAACATCAAATAAAAGAATATAAATTCTAAAATCTAAATTGACTAACATTAAAATTAATTTAAATGCTTTAAATAAAAAAATTACATCGAAAAATTAATGGGACATTACAAAGCTCATACGAAACCCCAGGTGTGTAGTCAATCTTTCTCAAATTATTTTTTTAAAAAAAAAACCATGAAGAACAAATGATTTCTCAAATTCACAAGCTATATCAAAAATAGAAACCTAAACAATCTTTTCAATATCATAGCATATAGGAATAGATGTCACGAGATATTCTCTCAAATTTCTCAAAGTGTTTAAGGGAGTCAAAGAATACCACTCAAGTCAAAACATGGAAGATATTTACTATAAGCTTGCAAATATATCAAATCGAGACCAGTTAATTTAAGAAATAAAAAAATATATGAATCCAAGGGTCTTTAAACGTTGTAATGTTTAGGAAAAGGGTAGATGAAAGATATTTAGGCTAAAAATTAAGAGATTACTATGAGCATTTTCAATATAATCAAAGAAAACCGAATTAACTTGAAACACAAACTCTATAAAATCACTTCAAATTTTCTTCACATCTTTTTTTTCAACTTTCTATTTTCTTTTTGAATTTTTGGCAACAAGATTTTTCTTGTACTTTTATTTTTTTTTCACACATTGTTTTTCAATTCACAAATCATAACATATTCAGCCACAATTTTTATCAACTTTTGTAACGTCCCGGTACTTTTGGAGGTAAATTTTTATTATTATTATTTATTTTATTTAATTAAAGAATTTAAGGTTAGTTTAAATTTGGTAATTATAAATTTAGTAATTATTTTCGTTCGAAAACCTTTTTAAACCTTTTATTACTTTAAATTAGTTTCGGTCAAATTAACAATTATTAACGGGCCAATTAATAATTATTAATCACCTTTAGATTAATTTAAGATCTTCGGGTTTCGTTTATAACTAAATCATTTAAAAAGGGACATAATCGTCATTTTTCAAATTCTTAAAAATATCTACTATCCACTATCTTCATCTTTTAAAAGTCAATTTTGGTCTACCAAAAATTTCATTTCTTCCTTTCTTTCCCTCTCCTTGGCCGAGAACCCCTCCTCCCCTCTCTCGAATCTTGGCTTTTCTTCGTTACTCGGTAGATCGCTGTGAGTTCAGTTCCGTTGAAAAGCACACGGTTCAAGGATCATTTCCAACCTAACAATCGAGATTTTCATCCATTTTCTACAAGCCTCAAGGTATGATAAAGTTTCTAAATCAAGCTTTGAATAGTGTTTTAATGGAGGTCGAGATTGAAATCTTAAAATTCACACACCGAAGCCTTAAGATTTCAATCGAGGAAGTCATTTTAGACAATTTTAGAAACTTCCATAAACCCTAAAACCGAGTTTGAGTCGAAAACCGGTTCCTTGTGATTTTCTCTCACTTGGCCTTGGTTAGGGTGTTTAGTTTGTTATGATTTTGTATTTTTCATATTTTTTTGGAAATCGATTATTGTGTAAAACCCTAAAATACAATTACCCATTGATATGGCGAACTTCCAAAGTGTCCGAAAACAACCCGAAATGCCTCTAAATTGCCTAAAAGCCGGAAAACCGAACCCGAAACTCATTTAACCTTGTATGGCAGAGAGCCTCATAGGGAAGATTTCTGGGTTTTTCGTCGTTTTAAGCATTTAGATGTTGTTTGCACAATTTTCGGAAAATTAATGATTGTTTGGTGTGATTGATTTTTAGGATTGTGATTGCTCGTATGGTTTTCGACCTCTGTACTTTTATAGCTTGACTTCAAAACCTAAGGTGAGTTTAAAATGGAAGTTAGTAATTTTATGCATTAAATTTCGTTACGATATTGTTTATCGAGGATAAGAGGGAACTAACTTCTGAAAATTAATACTTGGTTGGTGACTTTAAACTCGGAAGTGAGTGAAGTGACTTTGGAGTTCTTATGAATTTGGAAGTTTAAGAAACTTTGAGTGGTTTGGAAGTCTTGTGAGATGAATTGAAGAGTTTTAGAGGAAATTGGACTTTTTTAGATGAAAATGGAAGCTCAAGGAACTTTGAGTTGTTTGGGAGTCAAAGTGTCTTAGAAGTTACACTTGAGCGTTAACTCATGTAATTCAAGTAGTTTATGATCTTTAGTACTTTAGTAGATTCTCATTTAAGTAATCTAACTTACTAGGGAACTTGATGAGTTGTGTTATGGTAAGATCGTACGTGATAGTATGTTGATGTTGATCCATACGGTATCACATTACGATGATTTGTGTTGTGGTAAGGCCGTGCGTGATAGTATGTTGATGTTGATCCATACGGTATCACGTTACGATGATTTGTGCTATGGTAAGACCGTACAGGTTAGTATGTTGATGTTTATCCATACGGTAGCCTGTTATGATGACTTGTGATATGGTAAGACCGTACGGGGTAGTATATTGATGTTTATCCATACGGTAGCCCGTTACGATGATTTGTGATATGGTAAGACCGTACGGGGTAGTATATTGGTGTTTATCCATACAGTAGCCCGTTACGATGACTTGTGATATAGTTAGACCGTACGTGGTAGTATGTTGATCTTGATCTATACGATAACACGTTACGATGAAACTTGTTGGTAACAAAGAAAGTTAGTGTTATACTTACGTATATTCATTAGAATTTGTGTAGTAAGACTTAGTATTAGTTATTACTTTTACTTCAAATATCTTTTTCATTTTCATACGAGATTGAAAGTCTATTATGAGAAGTATATTACAATTCTATGATTATGTGGAAATTGGAAGTGTTTAATGGGTTGCAAAGTGCAATTTAGGCCTTTGGACACAATTTTCGGTATGGAATTTGGTTCATAGGGTTACTTGCTTTCATTTTACTCTCACTAGCATTTTTATGCTAATGTTGCTACACATATAATTTTTCAGGTAAAACTCGTCGCAAGGGAGACTTGGTAGAGGAGGTGGCGTTGTATGACTTGCCGAGATGGTGGATGGACAGGAACACAAATACTTTTGGTTTAGCATTCTTGGAAATGCTTGAATATTTTATCAACCTTCATACTTTACATTTTTTGAGCTTGAAAAGGGCATTTGTTAAAAAAATTGTATATGTCTTCTGGTATTAATTCCTTTTGGAAGTCTATATCATAATCTGGAATACGCACTCCATGTTTACCGCTTCTCTGAATTGTGCCAATGTATAAACAGGTTTTGGTTTATCCGAATTTTAAATGAATCCATGCCGTTTTTCTGTAAAATCAAGTCTTCCATTGAGCATTTGAATTTAAAGGATTTTACAAGTTTTGGGTCTTTACAGTTGGTATCAGACCCTCTTTGGTTCTGTAGACCACATGCATTGCATGTTTTCATGTTTTGATTTTATTCTTGTCCAATCATCACTCGAAGTCAACGGCGGCAGGTATCCTTAGAATGCTCTCTTTTAATATTTTTAATTGTAGCTTTGTTTTCTTTTCCTAGTATCTCACGTGAGGCTTTTTTTATTGTGATTTCAGTATGCCTCCGAGGACAGTGGCACCTAGGAGAGGTCGGAGTAGAGTACGGGCTGAGGTACGAGGCAGAGGTTGGACTAGAGCAGTTATACCGCCACTACCTCCACCTGTTAATCGGGGGGATGGGCCTCTAGTAGATCAGCCACCTAGTCATGGTCGTAGTTTTACCATTTCTGAGGAGTACTTTTTAGATTTGCTATAAGGTGGTGGAGGACATGTCGATCAGGTCATACCTCCTGTTAGAGCACCTGCTCTAGTGGTAGACCAGTCAGGTATTACTGATGCTGCAAAAACTTTGAAAGAATATATCAGATATAATACTTCGGAGTTTATTGGGACATCTAATGATTCGGTAGTCGCTGAAAGATGGGTTACCAGAGTAGAGAGGGTACTTGAATTCATTAAGTGTTCGGATCATTGAATGTCCATTATGGGACCTATTCTTTAGTAGATGACGTTTTGTACTGGTGGAAGGGTTTATTTCGTACTCTCAGTCCTAAGTTGTAGGTTAGTTGGGAGATGTTCAGGGAAAAGTTCTTCAAAAAAGACTATCCAGAGGATACACAAGATCAGTTAGAGATACAGTTTCTCACACTCAGACAGGGTGATAGGTCTGTTATGGAATATGAGAGAGAGTTTGACAGGTTTTCAAATTTTTCTACCAAACATGTTACTGATCCTGAGAGTAAGAGAAAAAGATTTATTGTAGGTTTGAGGGCAGCTACGAGCTTTGCAGCCTGCGACATATGCTGATGCTCTGACTGCCGCTTTGGCTCTGGATATTTAGGATTCTGAGAAAAAGGCTAATGAGATTGTTGCACAGACCTCTTCTCAGAAGAGGAAGGCTGTGGACGACCTTCCAGGTCGAGGGACACAGTCACATAGATAGGCTTCTGTAGGTGGAGGGGACAGACAGGACCTCAGTTTCATACAGGTTAGTCTAGTGCTCGGGCTCCTCCTTTGTCCTACTGTCATGATTGTACTGAGTATCACCAAGCTCAGTGTAAGGTGAGGAGGTGCTATCAGTGTGGACAAATCGGACATATTAGACCTTTCTGCCCTAGTTTACAGACACCACAACAGAGTGGGGGTCAGGGTCAGAATTCAGGTCAGGGTCAGGGCTGAGGATAGAGCCAGTGCGAGGTCAGACAAGGGGTAGAGGCCAGGTTAGGCCTAATCAGCAGTAGAGAGCACCACTGGCAGTTCAGGCATAGCCTTAGACACGACAGCAGGCCCGTGTCTTTGCCACCACTCAAGAGGATGCTGAGGCATCTGGTACTGTTGTTACAAGTACTTTGTTAGTTTTAGGGCACTCTGCTCTTGTATTATTTGACTTTGGGGCTAGTCACTCATTTATTTCTGCTGAGTTTGTCGAGTCTGCTACCTTTGATTCTGAACCGTTAGGACATGAGTTGCATATTACTACCCCGCTCGGAAAATCTGTGATTGTGGATAGAGTTGTTTATACTGATGATTTGTGTATTATGGGTTGTTTTCTGCATGCTATGTTGATTATGATGCCGATGCCTGACTTTGATATTATTTGGGTATGGATTGGCTGTCAGCCAACCATGCCAACATCGGCTGTAGTGATAAAGTGGTAGACTTTATTGGTCCATGTGGGACTAGTTTTTGATTTCATAGGGTAGGATCAAACCTGCAGTTATCTCGGTGATCCAGGCTAGAGCACTTTTGAGTGAGGGTGCTTGGGGTTACTTAGCTAGTGTAGTGGACACGTCTGTTTGTGTGACTACCTTAGCTTCTGTACCTGTTTTGAGGGATTTTATTGATGTTTTCCCTGATGAGTTACCTAGTTTGCCACCAGTGAGGGAGTTAGACTTCCAGATAGAGTTGATTCCTGGGACCGCTCCATTGTCCAAGGCACCGTATCGTATGGCACCAGTTGAGCTTAAAGAGTTGAAAAGGCAGTTGCAAGAACTTTTAGACTTGGGGTTTATACGCCCAAGTGTATCATCTTGGGGAGTTCCGGTATTGTTTGTAAAGAAGAAAGATGGCTCCATGAGATTATGTATTGATTTTAGAGAGCTGAACCGAGTCACAGTGAAAAACAAGTATCCCTTACCTAGGATAGAGGACTTGTTTGATCAGTTGAGAGGAGCTACTGTCTTTTCGAAGATAGATCTTATATCGGGGTATCATCAGTTGAGAATTAGAGATGAGGAAATTCCCAAGTCTGCCTTCAGAATACGATATGGTCATTATGAGTTTGTTGTCATGTCTTTTGGCTTGACTAATGCTCATGCGGCCTTTATGGACCTCATGCACACGGTGTTTAGGAGGTTCATTGACTCCTTTGTGATAGTGTTTATTGATGATATCCTTGTTTATTCAAAGACTGAGGAGTTGAATGCCATGCATTTAGAGAAGGTGTTATCGACTTTGAGAGCTCATAAGTTGTATGCAAAATTCTCTAAATGTGAATTCTAATTGAAGGAAGTGGCTTTCCTTGGCATGTAATATCTAGTATGGGGATTTTTGTGTATCCTTCTATGGTGGAAGCCGTTAGTGGTTGGCCCCGACCGACTAGTGCGGCAGAGATACGGAGTTTTCTTGGACTTGCAGGTTATTATAGACGATTTGTGCAAGATTATTCCAAGATTGCATCCTCTTTGACTCATTTGACGAAAAAGCGGGTTGATTTTGTGTGGATTAATGAGTGTGAAAATAGCTTTGAGGAGCTTAAAAGGTGACTTGTATCGACCCCAGTTTTAGTATCACCTTATGAGTCAGGTGGTTTGACAGTGTATACCGATGCATCCATGAAGGGTCTGGGATGTGTATTGATGCAGTATGGGAAAGTGATAGCTTATGCTTCTAGACAATTAAATGAGCATGAGAAAAAGTACCTGACTCATGATTTGGAGTTAGCAGCTGTGGTACATGCATTGAAAATCTGGAGACATTACTTGTATGGTGAGAAGATTCTGATTTTCACCGATCACAAGAGTCTCAAATACTTTTTCACCCAGAAAGAGCTGAATATGAGACAGAAGAGGTGGCTAGAACTTGTGAAAGATTATGACTGTGATAAGTATCATCCAGGGAAGGCCAACGTAGTTGCTGATGCACTTAGTCGAAAGTCATCACACTTGTCTACTTTGAGTACTATTCCGCTGAGGCATATGTGGGAGATGGAAAAAGCTAAGATAGTCGTTCTTACAGCTGAGGTTACTGTAAGTTTGGCAAGTTTGACTATTGGCCCTACTCTGAGACAGAGGATGATAGAAGCACATAGGGGTGAAAAAAATTTGGCTGAGGGTTTTCGTGAGGCAGAGTCTGATTTACCTAGCAATTTTACTTTTTCCACTGATAATGCATTAATGTATCGTAGGACGCTGTGTGTGCCTCTAGAATCGATTTACAGAAAAGAGCTGTTGGAGGATGCTCACAGTTCTATCTTTTCTGTGCATCCAGGTAGTACTAAGATGTACAGAGACCTATGACAGCATTATTGGTGGCCTGGGATGAAACGTGAAGTTGCTGACTTTGTTAGTAAGTACTTGATTTGGCAGTAGGTAAAGGCTTTGAGGAAGAGTCCGACTGGCTACCTTAACCCTTTGAGCGTGCCTGAGTGGAAGTGGGAAGAAATATCGATGGACTTTATTAGTGGCTTGCCGAGGACCGCAAAGGGTTATGACACCATTTGGGTGATAGTTGACAGGTTGACTAAGAGTGCACATTTCATACCGGGGAAGATAACCTACCCTGTTGAGACATGGGCACAGTTGTACATGAAAGAGATTGTCAGACTTCATGGAGTGCCAGTCAGGATTGTTTCAGATCAAGCCATTCGCTTTGTTTCGAAATTCTTGCAGAGTATACATACTGCCATGGGCACTGACTTAGATTTCAGTACTGCTTTTCATCCTCAGACAGATGGTCAGGCCGAGAGGGTCAATCAGATTCTAGAGGATATGCTGAGAGCCTGCGCTCTTAACTTTGGTGGTAGTTGGGATACTTAGTTGTATCTTGTTGAGTTTGCTTATAACAACAGTTATCAGGCTACCATCAACATGGCAGCTTTTGAGGCACTTTACGGTAGAAAGTGCAGATCATCGGCTCAATGGGATGAGGTTGGTGAGAGGAAACTTCTAGGACCGGAGTTAGTGCAAATGACTAGTGATTCCATTGCTCTTATCAGAGAGAGGATGAGGGTGGTTCAGAGTAGACAGAAGAGTTACGCTGATGAGAGGCGTAGTGCACTTGAGTTTGAAGTTGGTGACCACGTATTCCTGAAAGTGGAAACAATGAAAGGGGTGATGAGGTTTGGGAAGAAGTGCAAGTTGAGACCTCGATTTATAGGCCAGTTCGAGATCCAGGATTGGATTGGGTCTATCGCTTATCAATTGGTCTTGCCACCGGCATTGTCGGCAGTACATAATGTGTTCCATGTGTCCATGCTCAAGAAATATGTGGCCGACCCTTCACATATTATTGATTTTGAGCTAGTTACTTTGGATGCTAGTCTATCTTTTGAGGAAGTACCAGTTGAGATCCTAGCTACAGAACAAAAGGTGCTGAAGAACAAAACGATAAACTTGGTTAAAGTCCTTTGGAAAAACCAAGTATCAGAGAAGGCTACGTGGGAACGTGCGGATGAGATGCGAGCAAAGTATCCTCACCTTTTCACGCAGGGAGCTCCTTTTAGAAGGGTAGATTGTAACATCCCGTTTCTTTTGGAGGTAAAATTTATTATTATTATTATTTATTTTATTTAATTAAAGAATTTAAGGTTAGTTTAAATTTGGTAATTTTGAATTTAGTAGTTATTTTCGTTTGAAAACCTTTTAAACCTTTTATTACTTTAAATTAGTTTCGGTGACATTAATAATTATTAATGGGCCAATTAATAATTATTAATCACCTCTAGATTAATTTAAGATCTTCGGGTTTCGTTTATAACTATAACATTTAAAAAGGCACATAATCGTCATTTTCCAAATTCTTAAAATATCTACTATTCACTATCTTCATCTTTTAAAAGTCAATTTTGGTCAACAAAAAATTTCATTTCTTCCATTCTTTCCCTCTCCTTGGCCGAGAACCCCTCCTCCCCTCTCTCGAATTCTTGCTTTTCTTCGTTACTCAGTAGATCGTCATGAGTTCAGTTCCGTTGAAAAGCTCTCGGTTCAAGGATCATTTCCAACCTAACAATCGAGGTTTTCATCCATTTTCTACAAGCATCAAGATATGATAAAGTTTCTAAATCAAGCTTTGAATAGTGTTTTAATTGAGGTCGAGATTGAATTATTCAAATTCACACACCAAAGCTTGAAGATTTCAATCGAGGAAGTCGTTTTAGACAATTTTAGAAACTTCCCTAAACCCTAAAACCATGTTCGTGACGACCCGTCACTTTTAAATAAATTAAATCAGAGAAAAACAGCGGAAGTCTTTTATTTTTAGAAAATTTTGCGTGGTTTTGTTTGAAAATTGGCATGCCGAAAACCTGTTTACATCCTAATTTTTCAATCTAATAAATTCACATGGACTTTAAGTCCAAATCAGGAGTTCAAATAAATCATATCATAAAAACCACATCAAAAGCTCTTATGAGCTAAATACAACATCAAAGTATTGGAAATTCACAAAAATATTTACATATACTTTACAAAAACAAGTCCATCTCGAGGTCAGCATCCCTCGATCACGCAGCACCACCTCCCCTTCCACGGCCTCTTGCCAGGGCATTACCTGAAATTGGTTGTAATATCATGAGCTAACAACTTAAGCCCAGTGAGAATAATAAGCATAAAAAGTAAAGATAGACCTCAAACTCGCATTTCGATTTGTGTCCAATTAATCCGACACAAACTTCCTAGAATTCTCCAATGTCTAGGTCATTCTATTCCATATTCTCCAATTGATGATACAAACTAGCACACTTAGTCTAATTGTTCATCCAATAACTTGTCATAACATGAATAAGAAAAGTAAATAAATAAACTTTGCATAATTATAACATCTCGATCCTCTTTCTCGTCTATCATATGCATAAAAGTAATGAGTACATCCCGTAGGATACACATTCGCCATTTATGCATGAAATGGAGGTAATGTGGATTTTTACATACTATCCACCCTTATCCTTATGTATGAAGTAGTGTGGACAATTATCGTATTCCACCAGTACTTATGTATGAAAGTAGTGTGGGCAATTATCATGTCCCACCAGTACTTATGCATGAAAGTAGTGTGGGCAATTATCATGTCCCACCAGTACTTATGCATGAATGTAGTGTGGGCAATTATCATGTCCCACCAGTACTTATGCATGAAAGTAGTGTGGACTTTCTCGTATTCCACCATTAACCTTTCATTTTTCTTTCTCACTTTCTTTTCTTTTCAATAATGCGAGATGTTATGCATATGCTTGCAAAAGTAAATAAAGTAAATGTAAATGATAAAGCAACCGAAATATGCATAAAGTAAATGAGTAAAGTAAAGACATAAAGTAAAGGACATAGGTAAAATAGATAGGATTTCCGGACGAGCGATATATCGATCGAACTCCGCTAAATAAGTAAAGAATCTTAACTTCACGATTATTCTAAACCTTCAAGGATTTTAACTTCCAATAATCCTAGGTTCTATCAATCATTCTTATCAAAGTCTTGGATCCTTTAACTTCCCATGGTTCATTCCAAAATCCGAAACTTAATCTAACTTAGAATCTTCTAAGATTCGAGGCTTTCATCGAGAAATCCTAAGTTTCTCGCCTAAAGGATTACTTCAAATCCTAAGGCACTAACTCACTCCCTTTAACCTTAGATTGGATTCTAATCTTAGTTTCCGATTCTACAAAATCATCGCACTTATTCGCTTTCTATAGTTACTTTAAATTCTAACTATTCTCACCTTAATTAAAAGATGACCTTGCTCCTAAGTCCGGTAGAGCAATCAAACAAGCGGTTCAAAAACACCTACAAAAGGATTAATATCCCGAAAATTAATAAATCACCAACTAACGATTAAACAACGACTAAACAAGCAAAAAGACGGAAAATCCACCAATCCTTCCCCTTGGAGGCTCTCGGCCCTCCCTAAACAAAGGGGTTCGGGTTTGGTTTTTCAGCTTTTTGGCAATTTAAATACGTTTTGAGTTGGTTTTAAGAAAATTCGATAATCCTGATTTCAATGGGTATCGATAAATAGGGTTTTTGAACATTAATCCCTTTCCCGAATTGAATTTAAATAAACATTCATTCATTAAATTCTAACCCAAAATCAAACCCAAAAGGGTAAATTTCAAACGGAAAGGGTTTATTTGAAACTCGGTTTTAGGGTTATGGAATAGTTTTCAAAAACACGTAAAACTACTCCCGAGTTTACAAACACCGAGTTCTACAACACGAAATCGAAGGAAATAAATGAAAACTCCATTAAAACACTATTTGAAGCTTAGGGTTTCAAGAAAAACTTACCGAGAACTCCGCAAAACACGAGTGGCAAGTACGAAGGCTAGGTGGAAAAGATTCGTATGACCGATACCTTTCCAAAGGACCCGGAATCAAGTCGATCGGGCAAGAAACGAACAAAATTGAAAATTTCCTTTTCTCTCTTTGAGACCCACGGGTATGGAGGAAGAAAAATGAAGAGATTTGGTCAACTTTTGGTCAATGATAGTTTAAGAAGATGAAGAGAAGAATATCTAGATATTTAGGGTAGTTGGAAATTACGAAAATGCCCTTTTTGATGACTTTTAGCTTAAAAACGAAACCCGATGATCTCAAACTATCCCAATGGTGATTAATAATTATTAATTGGCCCGTTAATAATTATTAATACCATTAAAACGTATTTAAACAAATAAAGCCATTAAAAAGAATTAAAATGAAATAAACTACTAAATTCTAATTCAAGGATAAATAAATAAACTTTAATTACTTAAATTAAAATAAAATAAATAAAAGTTTTTTTTTTATCACAAAATAACGGGACGTTACAATGTTTGAGTCGAAAACCCGTTCCTTATGATTTTCTCTCACTTGGCCTTAGTTAGGGTGTTTAGTTTGTTATGATTTTGTATTTTTCTTAATTTTTCGGAAATCGATTATTGTGTAAAACCCTAAAATACGGTTACCCATTGATATGGCGAACTTCCAAAGTGTCCAAAAACAACCCGAAATACCTCTAAATTGCCTAAATGCCAGAAAACCGAACCCGAACGTCATTTAACCTTGTATGGCCGAGAGCCTCATAGGGAAGATTTCCGGGTTTTTTGTCGTTTTATACATTTAGATGTCGTTTGCTCGATTTTCGGATAATTAGTGATTGTTAGGTGTGATTGATTTGTAGGATTGTGATTGCTCGTGTGGTTTTCAACCTCGGTACTTTTGGAGCTTGACTTCAAAACCTAAGGTGAGTTTAAAATGGAAGTTAGTAATTTTATGAATAAAGTTTCGTTACGATATTGTTTATCGAGGATAAGAGGGGAACTAACTTCTGAAAATTAATATTTGGTTGGTGACTTTAAACTCAGAAATGTGTGAAGTGACTTTGGAGTTCTTATGAATTTGTAAGTTCAAGGAACTTTGAGTGGTTTGGAAGTCTTGTGAGATGAATTGAAGAGTTTTAGAGGAAATTGGAGTTTTTAGATGAAAATGGAAGCTTAAAGAACTTTGAGTAATTTGGGAGTCAAAGTGGCTTAGAACTTACAATTGAGCGTTAACTCATGTAATTCAAGTAGTTTATGATCTTTAGTACTTTAGTAGATTCTCATTTAAGTAATCTAACTTACTAGGGAACTTGATGACTTGTGTTATGGTAAGACCATACGTGATAGTATGTTGATGTTGATCCATAGGGTATCACGTTACAATGATTTGTGTTGTGGTTAGACCATGTGTGATAGTATGTTAATGTTGATCCATACGGTATCACGTTACGATGATATGTGCTATGGTAAGACCGTACCGGTTAGTATGTTGATGTTTATCCATACGGTAGCCTGTTACGATGACTTGTGATATGGTAAGACCGTACGGGGTAGTATGTTGATGTTTATCCATACGGTAGCCCGTTACGATGACTTGTGATATGGTAAGACGGTACGGGGTAGTATGTTGATGTTTATCCATACGATAGCCCGTTACGATGACTTGTGATATGGTAAGGCCGTATGGGGTAGTATATTGATGTTTATCCATACGGTAGCCCGTTACGATGACTTGTGATGGTAAGACCATGATGTTTATCCATACGATAGCCCGTTACGATGACTTGTGATATGGTAAGACCGTACGGGGTAGTATGTTGACGTTTATCCATACGGTAGCCCGTTATGATGACTTGTGATATGGTAAGACCTTACGTGGTAGTATGTTTATGTTGATCTATATGGTAACACGTTACGATGAAACTTGTTGGTAACAAAGAAAGTTAGTGTTATACTTACATATATTCATTAGAATTTGTGTAGTAAGACTTAGTATTAGTTATTAATTTTACTTCAAGTCTCTTTTTCATTTTCATATGAGATTGAAAGTCTATTATGAGAAGTATATTACAATTGTATGATTATGTAGAAATTGGAAGTGTGAAATGGGTAGTAAAGTGCAATTTATTTCTTTGGACACAATTTCTGGTATGGAATTTTGTTCATAGGGTTACTTGCTTTCATTTTACTCTCACTAGCTTTTTTATGCTAATATTGCTACACTTACAATTTTTCAGGTAAAACTCGTCGCATGACTTGCCGAGTGGTGGATGGATAGGAACACGAATCTTGGAAATGCTTGAATATTTTATCATCCTTCATACTTTACATTTTTTGAGCTCGAAAAGGGCATTTGTTAAAAAATTGTATATGTCTTCTGGTTTTAAGTCCTTTTGGAAGTCTATATCATAATATAGAATGCACATTCCATGTTTACCGCTTGCTCTGAATTGTGCCAATATATAAACAGGTTTTGGTTTATCCTAATTTTAAAAGAACCCATGCCATTTTTCTTTAAAATCAAGTATTCCGTTTTACATTTGAATTTAAAGGATTTTACGACTTTTGGGTCTTTACAACTTTTCCAAAATAGGCATATTTTTTTTACTAAATTATACCAACCTCTAAATTTGGTGAAAAAGGAGACAAAAAGATTGGGAAATTGTTATTCATTATGTGGCTAAATATCAAAGAAAAGGCTAAGACTCAAAAATTGGCATCTAATGAATTAAGTTCAGTAGGCCCTTAGAAAGCTAGAATTGGTTCCCCTAATTTGCCCTTATAGATTTCATGCATCTAAAATCAAGAAAAAACAATCTTAACATGCATAACAAAGCAAAGTCTAGAAATAAAATTCATGTATGACATACTCTCAGAAAGAATAGTAGAGCATATGTTATGATAATTGCTCGAAAGTCTCAAAATCTTATAAAAAGGCTAATGTATCAAATCCTAATACAATTCTCAATCAATTATAAAGAAAGATTAATGCTCAAAATATGACAATCGAATTAAGGAAGCATGATTAAAAACTTTTTTATAGCAAAAAGCACGATCGAAAGTGCACATAAAGCATGAAACAAAGAATGCAGAGGCATCAAAATCAAACAAACCTAACAATTATACATCTTCTATGGTTTTCAGAAAGCATTAAAGCACAATATAGATTATGAAAAACCACCCCAAGCTTAAATCAAGCATTTTCCTCAATGTGTTAAAACTTAAAAAAGGTGGTAGTGAAACTTCCCTTAGTAAGTGATCCTCATCAGTTGGATCACTATCTGCTCGGGAATGTGAGAAAATCCTGCAAAAAACATCCTACTTCTGAATGCATAGCCCTTGTTTGACCTTAACATCATTTTCCCTAAAATAATAATAAAGCAAGAAAACAAGAAAAATAAAATGAAAGACTAAAAAAACAAAAAAAAAACAAAAAACAAGAACAAAAAGCATAGAAATTTGGGTTGCCTCACAAAAAACGGCTTATCTTTAACGTCTATGGCTACACGATGTTGCTAATTTTTTAATCAGCAGCCCAAATCCATTTGATATATTTCCTATAGCTTTAATTCCTGGAATTTTTGGTTTAGGAATAAAAGTAACCTTCAGTTCATCATTTTCAAATAATTTTAAAATATTAGTAGCCTGATTATCAACAAAATCGGTCATAGCATATATTGACAAATTGACATTAGAATGTTCCATGGAGCTATGAATATTTAATTTAATGACCTTACCATCAAACTCCATGGTAATCATTCTCTCATACACATTAATGATCATTTTAGAAGTGTATAAGAACGGTCTTCATAATAAAATTAAGGAAGGAGTAAAAATATCCTCCCCCATATCCATAGCATAGAAATTAGCAGGAAAGACCAAACCATTCACTTAAATACAAACATCATCTAAAACACCCTTAGGGTGCATTATAGCATTATCTATATGCCTAGTTTCCTTCAATTCACAAATGTTTAGCAAATATAGTAATCTTTACTATATTAATCATATGATTAACTAATTAATGTGTGAATCAATGATAAACTTAGTATAAAAATATACAATTCAATGTTTATCACTGATTTTTTTTGCCAAACGAAATACTTCATTAAGAAAGGGGTAAAACGGTGAAAGGTGCAACCCCTTTAAAGTTCTAATGAAAAAACAAGAAACAACATCAAAATCAGATAAGAGGAAAATAATATCCTCAAGAATGCAACTAAAGTCTTGAGGGCAGTCTATCTTGTGGTTGACAATATCAATAAGAGCCTTTGCATCCATTAGAATTTAAGCCACTTAATATGAAGAGACTTCACCTTTGAGAGACATGGAATTAGAATATGACCCTCGGCATGAAAAGCGTTCAAGCTATTTTCACCAGACAAACCGACATATGCCATAGTCACCCCAAAAGAACATTTCAAGATCCAATCCCAAACCAGTAAGAAGGGAATTATGATCTTAAGCAGGATCGCGAAAGAGAAAAGAACACTCAATCAGAGAAATAGAAGTTCGACAGTCATTAATCTTACACAGGTAGAAGAAGATAAAGAGATGGAAGAATATTCCAGATAATCCTTCATAGCTTTTTGAATCCTAAGCTCGATATCGAGTATCTGACTAGAGAAACAATGACCATTTCTCATTTTCCGTAACCTAACCATTGAAAACAAAGAAAGTCAAAAGATTGCTTCCATCAGTGGAGTTTTCCAAGAGCTTATAAAGCAAGGGTAATATTATCACAGAAGTTACATCATCAAACAGAGTAGAATTCAAATTAAGAATGGAGCCAAACCAAAAGCGCTTAGCTATTTCACAAGTCAGAAGTATGTGATTAATAGTTTCCTCCTTCCAATAATATAAATCAAAGAAAGAACACACATCTGACCTTTGTTTCTTAATATTTACCTTTGAAGCCAGAAAACCATGACATGCACACCAGAAGAAGTGTTTTAGCTTTTGTTGATGTTGCACATTCCAGATAGAATTCCAGCTAGATTTTATCATTGAAGAATTAATGTTTTCACTAATGTTCTGATTTTTCGTCTAGTTTATCACTTGAGATAAAGCTCAGTGATTGTCAGATTTTACTATATAGTGCTATGAATTTATATAGTGCCAGATTAGTTTATCTAGAAGTGAGAAATGGCTGATGGGTATAGCCAGAATGTGCATATGAAATTCGTTAGAGGGAACGAGTGCCACTGATTCACCTGGTCAACATTTCGATATTACCTACAAAAAAAGATGATATTAACGATGAAATATTAGCAATAGAATTGCCATAATTTTGTTGGTAATCTGGGTCAGCGAAGAAATGTTTCAATGCTATGGACTGCTTGTTTTTATTCAGCATTAGGTACTTTCATCAACGTATTGCGTTGTTACCTAGGAAAAAAATAAATACATCACTGACAAATGTTGACCAAATCTAACTACGGAATGTGTCGATTAATGACACGGATCACTTCCATTCAACTTAACGACAAACTACGTCGTTGAATCACACATATCATTTCCATCCAATCGACGTTGAATGACATGTATCAATTCCATTCATTTTTACGACATATTGCGTCGCAAAGTTTAATTTTTTTTTAATTAATTAATTTGCTTGTTTTGGAATTAGAAAATGCAAATAATTGGCAAATGAAGAAATTTAATAAAAAATAATTTTATATTAAATCCTTAAAAAATCAATTAATTACAAAATTTATAATACAGAAATAAATGTACAAAAAGAAATATTGTTGGAGATCTTCAGGAGGATCCGGTGGAGGAATTGATGATGAAATGGCACCGACAGCAAACTTAGCCAGCACAACATCCATCGTAGCCTTAATCAAAGCCTTGAACGTACGTCGCTCCTGCGTGAGAGCTATAAAGCTCTCTCATGTAATTGGACTTGGTTTTGTTTCTTTGTGTGTAAACATACAGATGAATCACAAATAAATAAATACACAATTTTTTTTTGTTTCTATTGCGTGTATTTATTAATTTATGAATTTCCCTCGAACAATATAAAATATGATATTTAGTAGTTAGATAAGTATTGAGATAAGTTATTTTTTATTTTTCAAAATAAAAATTCGTGAGTTTCATTGAGGTAGTAGATTTTGATGCAATATTTGCAAATATATCATCAATTAAAATTATTTGCAAATATCATAATTTTTACTATGTTAATCAATGATTAATGTGTGAATCAATGGTAAACTTAATATAAAAATATATAATTCATAGTTTATTACTAATTCACCTGATCAAATTTGCTATATTTATGAATATTTTTAATGTTGATACATGTACAAATATTACCCTACAAAAATCAACAATTGCAATACAGCAGCTATAACACATTAAACTTACAGTCAATTAATATCTTCTATCACATACAAAAACTAATCAACAACATCATATATAACAAAAGCCATCATACCAAAATAAATCAACATACTAAAAAAATTTAAAACTAAATAAGAAGAAACAAATGAAAAATAAGATTATAAAATTAGTTATACCATGCGGGATACGAAATAAGAACCAAGAAAATACCAATTCACTCCCTGCTCGAAAATATATTTTTCTTTATTCCCTACTCTAAAAAAAGTCTTCAAGTGTTATTGTCTCGTGTTGTCTCTCAACCATTGAACAAAAACATGCTCTTCAGACATTGAGATGGTTCCTAGGAATCATGAAACACATAGCAAAGTTGAGTTTAAACAAAGATTGAGATATTGACAATGTGTAGTCATTTTAATGATAGTATGGGAGAGAAGATATTCCAAAGCTACAAACTATCTATTAAATGAACAATTACGTACATAGAATGAGTTGGTCAAAACTGAAACCTAACTGCCAAGGTAGTTCAAGACAAAGTATTATTTTGGAAAAACGCTGAATGAAAGAAGCATTAATACTAGAATAGAAAATAAAGAAGCTTTAAGTTATAAATATATCTACGACTAGGAATTAATAATCAACTAGGATGTGAAAAACAAGTAATGGAATGAGTTCTTGAAATTGATGACAAACTTTCAATTGAATCACTAAAAAATAAGGGAAACAAAAAGATTAATGTATTTTTTTTAAAATGTTTTTGTAAATAGAAAAATGTCATGTAACACTTGTTCTTTGATTAGTCTAAAAATTAGAATTCATTGATTGAATCCTTGGAAAAGAAAAAAAATTTATCATTATGTCTGTCATAGTGGCAATTCAATATGACAACTAGTAGAATATTATATGATTCATGTGAAATGGTAAAATTGTAAGACAATTACTCATGTATCAAGGCAGTTAAAGGAATGCTAAATTACTTGTATTCGACGTGTTACTCAGAACTAGTTGTGTTAGTGAGCAGAAATTTTGTTATGAATCAATGGGGAATTACTTATTATTAGTCACCTACATGCTCCAAATATTGTGGATTGAATAAGGAAGTTCTCGAAGAAGTACACCGTCCAAATCAAGCTATGTGATTGGAATTAGTTTGAAAATGTATTTCACTTCGAAAAGAGCATTGTTAATGACAAGGTATGAAGAGAAAAATATTTGAATGTTTTCATAGGTGATTGAGTCTAGGTTTTGATTTAAATTTATGCTTCTTAATGGAAATGTTAGTATATCACTACGGATTCTTACTGGTTCTTCCCCATTTTTCTTAGTGTGCTCATGATGGTATTTAGATGATAATGAGAAGATTAAGAGAGCAATTATAATTTTATCAATCAAAGGTAACGTATTTTCTGGATTGATTAGCAATATTATTTATGCGGATAAAGTAATTAATTCATATGAAGCACTAGTCACAATGTTTAAGATAGTGGCTTATGTTCTACTTAAAAACTTTGTATTAGCATACAACATTTTAGTACTACTTTGCAATCGCAAAAACAACTGGTTTGTCAAGAAGAATTATTCGAACTTCAAATTTTATTTAATGGGCTTTTGGTTTGTAGTTTAGAAAGAATATGGTGCATTCACTAGTAACAGTCAGCGTATGGTTGTTGATGTGACACTTTTAGGAGTGTTTAGGCTTGATGGAGTGGAAGTTTATGGGTTATGGTACAAGTTACTAAAAAATATATATTGGTCATAATATTGACACGGTGCATGATAGGACTAGTGGTTATGTAGATATACGTGGTAAAGTACACAACATTGAGGTGGGTGGTCAAGTTTCTCTTATTTTTCACCAAGGAAAAAATTTCGGTTTTTGTAATTCTTGGAAACTGAAAGAAAGGAAAAAAAATGTTCATGCATTCTCAGGTTACTAATGAATTCGATAGAATTTCGAGGACGAAATTCTCAAAAGGAGATAATAGTTTGTTAACTCATATTTATGGTAATAAAGAAATAACAAAAAAAGATTAATTGCATGGGATTTGTCTTGGCTTGGTGACACGTGGCAGCGAGGTGTAAAAAAAGAAGAAGAAAAAAACTAAACTAAAAAATGTTGCAGAACGTGAGAAGAGAACAGAGAAAAGAGAAAAGAAAAAAGAGGGGAAAAAAGGGCTGTTTTCAAGAGCTAGGATTTTTGGGAACTACATAAATTTTGGGGATTAACAAACTTGACGAGGTAAAAGATGTAGAGTGGAGAAGGGACTTGGACTGCAACAACTTATGGAAGAAGAAGAAATTCAATGAGTCTTAAATTTCTTCTTAATTTGTAAAACTTGGAAAGATTATAAGTTTCTATATGATTTTATTTTCAAAAAGAAAGTTTGTACTTTAGTTATGGGATGTGATTTAAAGACAAGTAAAGGGAAGAAGAATTCAAAGAGAGACAGAGAGAGCAGTGAAGCTTAATTTGATCGTGGTTATGGAAATGACAGATTTGTTTATACTATAGTTGTTGGACAAATGAGTTTTATGGGTGTTCATTTTATCTACCC